>CM070500.1:73369954-73969954 GCA_036346375.1 Guadua angustifolia | reverse complement strand
GGAGTCCAAAAGTCAGTAATACCTAACTTTGGTACATCATCTGCTCTGTGATGTGTTTCAATTTGCACCTATATACTACATCAACTACTAGCTTTGTCACACACCTATTACCTTTATCGATCAAACGACAACACTCGCACCACGCAGCCCTCGCAAAGACGAACGAGGACGCCCCCGGGCCCCCGCCGATCCACCTCGACATCCACGGGTGACACATCGTGGAGCTTTTCACGATGATGCCAGCCATCAATATGGACAAGGTCGTAAGCGGCCCGGTCAAGAGAATCGATTCGATTCAAGGCCACAAGATGGAGACAGTAAAACAAAGAAAATCTAATTAAATCTAATTATGTCAATAAACAAAAAATAAACCTTTTGCTTATGATTTTTGCCTCTCTATCTTCTAATTCCATCTGCTTTTTTATGAGCGCTTGCAAGTCTTCATCCATGCCTTCAATATCTTTCATATGTTTATCTTTTTGAGATCGAAGCCTTTCAATGTCACCGCGTCTAGATCTACATGAATAAGTCGACAAGCATCGGACATGGCGGTGAATCATATAATCAACAAATATATTAAAGTTGAGATTATGACACATGCCACAAAAGAAAAGGCGGGAAGGATTAACTGCATTTATAAATGCTGACAAATGATCACCGTATTTGATTTGGACCAACGGTAGTGCCTATCTGGAGTCCAAAAGTCGGTAATACCTAACTTTGGTACATCATCTGCTCTGTGATGTGTTTCATCTGTACCTATATACTACATCAGCTACTAGCTTTGTCACACACCTTTTACCTTTATCGATCAAACGACAACACTCGCACCACGCCGCTCGGCCGAGACGACAACACACTTGCACCGCTTTTCAAACTGAAACGACAACACGCCGCATCCCGATTTCGGATCGAACGACAACACGCGGTTTCGTGCCAGATCATAATGATTTTCAAATGGGAGTTCTAAGGCCAAACGATCAAATAGCTTCGGTTTCTCAAACCATGCTAGGGTGGAGGTGAGGAGTCCAAACCGCGGACTCATTTGGGTTTGCAAGACAATGAGGGTTATGTTAGAGAGATTGCTCATGTCGCTCAACTCGCTAGGATGGCGCTTGAGAACCCATCGATCGGATCTCTTCCGAGTTGCGGAACCAGATGCGTTGAAGTTGATACTCTGTCCCGCCAATGGCTCGCGATTGCCGAACCGGATACTGCTCGGATCAATAGTCCCGTCCGAGCAAATGATGTTATGGTGCGGGTTGGTAGCCCCGCCATTGTGTGCCATTTGGGTTGCATAACCATATGGAGATTGATGACCACCAAACAGATCATCCGTACACCTCCAACAAATGTTTCCACCCCAAGACCTGTGTGGGATCTGTCAAGACGTGTTCAGGGAATACCCATTCCCTCAGGAAGCCCACCGAGCCCTCTGTGGGCAATGCCACCAAATCGCAACTTCGTCGTGTCACAACAAATGCATTGAGGAGACAATGAGTCCTCAAATGCTAGTATTTGGAAGAATTGGAGTTCAGGAAGATATTTATGATTTTTGCTTACTTTTCTTGGTGAGTTTCTCTTTGGTTTATGGCTTTTTTTATGATGGATACCAAGGAACTAGGTATAAATTTAGTTAAGAAGAAATAGTCACCCAAATCGAGTTGAAGAGGACTCCAACCTTTTGGTAGAGTTCTTCAAACTTTTTCTTCTTTTTTCCTTTATCCAGTTGGTCAATCAGTAGTTTATTGTCTCTCAAGTACTCATCATAGCGGCATTTCTAGACGTAGTTGCATTCTCGAGATGCTTCTCTCTTGGTGAAGTAGCGGCAAGGAGCTTTGTACAATCCCTTCTAAGAAGTATATTTTCGCAAATGTAACTAGTTTCCTGCAGAGCATACCTTTGTATCAAGCTCAATGGAAGCCATGTTCTTTTCTCGTAACTCCAATGAGAGCAACAACTTCAATAAGCAAATTTCGAGAGAATTTAAACCAAATTGAAGTAAGAACAAAACTACATGCAAAAGAACAGGAAAAAGTCTCATACCAACACGCCTTTGTATTTCTTCTCGCCTCTTCTTTTGGGACTTCAGAGGTGGATCGGGCGGGGGGCCTAGGGACGCCCTCGTGCGGAGGGGACGTCCTCGTCAGGTTTGCGGGAGGCCCGCCACGAGATTGTGTATGTGGCTATCGTTTTGTATTGTACTCTATTCTTGCGAAGTAGTTCATTTCGTAGTAGGGGCGAGTTGGTCACGGATGTCTTTCAAGTGGTTTCAGTTTGTATCCGTATTTTCATGTATGGTTTTCTGACTTAGTCCGTCACTGCAGTTATGTACCCTATGTTGTATCCCAGCTTTATGAATTCCCTAAGGCATTTCACTTGACATGGTATTATAGTTGTTCTACTTACTTCACTTTGTAATATCAATGCTGGGTTCTATTCAATGCTTAACTCTGACTTAACACACACTAAAAGAGAATGGCGAACAACTTAAGTCTGCATCTAAGTGACGACGACGATTTCGTGTCACCTCCACCTCGACGTTCAAGCACTACAAGAACTGGGCGTCCTACGAACAATACAAGGGGACGTCCGACCAGCACTGAAGGAGGGCTTGCTCCTAACTATGGCTATGACGATGATGACGACGACTTCGTGTCACCTCTACCTCGACGTTCAAGCACTACAAGAACTAGGAGTCCTACGAACAATACAAGAGGACGTCCGACCAGCGCTAAAGGAGGGCTTGCTCCTAACTATGGCTATGACGATGATGACGACGACTTCGTGTCACCACCATCTCGACGTTCAACTACTACCAGAGTGGCCGTTCTACTGAACAATACAAGAGGACGCTCGACCAACGCCGCAGAGGGCTTACTCGTAACTATGGCGATGAAGATGACGACGACGACTTCGTGTCACCACCACCCCGACGTTCAAGCACTACCAGAGTTGGCCGTTCTACGAACAATACAAGAGGACGCTCGACCAACGCTGCAAGAGGGCTTACTCGTAACTATGACGATGAAGATGACGACGACGACTTCGTGTCACCACCACCCCGACGTTCAAGCACTACTAGAGCTTGTCCGTTCTCGGAACAATACAAGAGGCCTATTCCGAAAACCTAGCCTTAGAATGTATGGGTTTTCGACTTAGTCCTTCTTTGGAGTTATGTACCCTATGTTGTATCCCAGCTTTACGGATGTCTTTCGAAGTGGTTTCCAGTTTGTATCCGTATTTTACATGTTACGCAGGGTTTAATTAGAACATTTCCGTGTGATTGAGGCTGCATTAAAAAAATTTTAGTGGCATGATTCACCTATATTACAAAATTGAAAAGGCATTGAGGCTGCGCAGTGTTGTCCACTCGATGCGAAAAGGCTCGAGGTGCGATGTAATTTCTAGTCGCCTGAAAAGACTCGACATTGCAAATGTATTGTCTACTCGGCTGAAAAGACATTGACGCAGATGTGTTGTCAAGTCCGCCTGAAAAAGCTCTGAGGCTGCAGTGCGTTGTCAACTCGGCCTGAGAAACCGTGGGACACAGTGCTGGGACGGAGGCTTACGCGCTTCGTGTTTGCTCTCCGAGTGCCCCTAAGGCCTATATAAGAAGGGACGATGTGTTCTAAGAAGAACAGGAGAGGAGGAACAACCATGGTGAGGAAGTCTCTAAGATATATCCGTTCATTTTAGGTGAGGATCAAGACAAAATGCCGAGGCATGCAAGTTCAAACGGAAAGGGCAAAGCAAAAGAAGAGGGAGGCTCTTCGACCTTGCCGCAAGACAACAGTACCAAGATCTCTTCCTACCGACTGGGGTTGTCGCACCGATGTGTTTGTGCGGAGATCCTTGCAGGCTTGTCCGCTCATACGAAGCTTCCAACTTGGAAGAGGCGGTATTGGAAGTGCCGCAACTACGAATTCGACCCGACGGAGAAGGCCCGGAAGCTTCGCCTCATGGTAATAATCATACGTGTTTCCAAATATTTCTACATGGAACTTTCCTAATTTTTGTTTCATGCGATCGCCTCCCCATTGTGTGAATTTGAGAAGTGGTACGACGAGGAGATCGACCGGAGGACCAAAGGCTCCTTGATGAAGAGTTCGCAAGCGGACCGAGGGAGCAGCTTCAAGCGCTAGCTGTGACGCCAAGACGCGAGGAGGCACGCCGCAAGGAAGCGGAGGAGAAGGAGGCCGAGAGAGAAAGGAACGAGAGAGGGCACGTCGTGCGGAGAAGCCCCACCGAGGCATGGGAGAAGGGAAGTGGCCTCGATGCACTCAAGAGACGTCATGTTATATGCTCCTCCCAATTTTAAGCCGTAATAAAAATGTAGCCTACCTTATTTTCCATGAGAACCGAGTTGAGAATCACCCTGCTCTTATTTTCCGCAAAGAAATTATATGAATTTTTTCTATATCTTCTTGTTGTATCCCAATTATATTATTCTCGTAATTATTACTTAAACTACATTACTTACAAAAATTCCTTAAACACTTCAAAAACCCATTGTGTCATGAAAGAATAAAAATCGGACGCTCAACCGCCGCATAAAAATTTTCACTCGCCCGATGGAAATGTCTTATTCAACCAAATCCAATAGGAAAAGGTTATCACGCGACCGAAATAAAATTCTCCAATAAAAATATTTCGATAAAAGATTTTCTATATCACTAAAAAATAGATTTTTTATTTATTCAACCCTAGCTGACACATGAAATTATCGCCCGTCCGACCGGAAATGCGACCCATGTGTACGGAGAGGCCACTTTTGCAATTCTGACAGTGCTACTGTCTGAAATTTTAAAAATACACGAGAATGTTGTATATTTTTACGTGACATTTTACAGCATGTCGAAAACGCTTAAATGATCAAGTAGTTCTTTTATTTAATGATCAAGCAGTTCTTAGTAGTTCAATACCTCAGATAGCGATTTTTACAATATTCCTCGAGTGACTAGCACGTGGTTTAAGTGAATGGGGTGCGACGCCATTAAGACGAGATTAGCGAGACCGCTTGAACGAACAAGAAAATTGCTCTGCTCTGCAGCTGATTCATTCTTTTTTTCCCTGGAAACCGAATAAGCAGTGTAACATTTCATCCACAGTACGGCCAGCTCAATTTAGATCCCGAGATTGCGAAATCTGACGTGGCACTTCAATTTCGCGTTTTGAAACTGCGAATACATGATTTCGTTTTTGAAAATGCGAAATACGTCAATTTCGCATTGTGAGAACGCGAAATCAGTGATTTCGCAAACTGAAATTGCGAAATTGCGGTTTCGCGTTTTGAGATTGCGAAATCGGTGGGGATTTCCGTAAATACGCGAGATTGTTGTATATTTCTGTAAATACGACGCGTTTTTTGTATAAAATAAAAAAGTTTCCCACGAGCCCGCGTACTACGAGTCGACAACACTACACGTTTCGCCGTTACATATACCGCCCGCCAACCCCTCCCCCCCATCCTCCCCAGTCCCCCTCCCCTTCCCTTCAAACCTGCACTTTGCACGCCACGCGGTCCCCTCGCCTCACCTGGCTTCGCCGCAAATGCAGAGCCGCACCACCGCGCCGTCCAGCCCCACACGCCACCTCTGCTCCGGCGGGGGCGGCGCCGACTGTGACGAGGACAGCGGCGGGGGCGGCCATTACTTCTTCTTCAGCGCCCCGGCCAGCCCCGTTCACTACATCCTCCGCTCGCCGCCGTCATCCACTGCGGCGGTCCACTACGCTCCGGCCGCTGATGGCGACTGCTGCGCCGCAGGAGACTTCGAGTTCGCTGCGCGCCGCCACGGCGCCGGCGCCGGCGCCGCCATGAGCTCTGCTGAGGAGCTCTTCGTCGCCGGCCGCATCCGCGTCGGCTGCCTCTCCCCTATCAGCCAAGAAACGGCTTACGGGGAGCAGGAGGATGACGACGACTACGAGGAAGAAGAGGCCGGCGTCGACGGCCATGCGCAGCCGCCCCGCCGGGCCCGGTCGGCTTCGCCGCCCCGGAGCCCGCGGCTCGCCAAGAAAGCAGAGCCTTCCGACTTCTTCGCGTCAGCGTCATCGTCGTCCTCCGCCTCCTCGTCCTCCGCCAAGAACATTCGGCGGAAAATATCGCTACGGGACCTCCTCGGCCGCACTGCCAGCGACTCGGCGAAGACGGAGGCCGCGGCAGGCCCCGAGAGGTCAGGCTTCTGGCCGCTGTCCATCTGGCCTTTGCGGCCCAAGAAGGCGCTGCCCTGCCCCGCGCCGCAGCCGAGACGCCGGTCCACGTCGTCGGACAGGGCGGCGCTGGCGAAGAGGGCGCCAGGCGGTGCGTCGCGCGAGGAGGCTCCGCGGCCGTGCACCACGTCGCTGCCGTACCGGCAGGGGCTGGTTCTCGGATGCCTCGGTTTCGGGGCCCGGAGCTACGGGCTGGCCAAGACCATGCACCCACTCTCCTCCCGGTAAAAATGTAAAAAGGGAAATTGATGTTCAAACGAAAAAAAAAAATCGTGGCATTTCTTAGCATTTTGCATACTATATATCATTGATTACATAAGAAAGGTGAGTGCTTATCTCTCCTGGGGCAAAAACTAAGAAGGAAAGGATGTAAATTAAAATTTTGTTATCTGTTAATTAAATCATCTGTGCAAAATGCTATTTTGTTCTTTTCAAGGATAAATACTGATCCGTGTGCTGCATTTCATCGTCCATTTGTTCTTGTTGTTTAGGGCTTGATGGGAACTAATACTTATTTTGTTTGTGACTTGAATGCTTTTCTTAAAGTTTATTATAGTCAGTAAAAACCCGAGTGACTTGGTACAGATGCTAGACTCTTATACACTGTACTGACATGTTGAGAAGGAATCAAGAATGCTTGGTCAGATTCAGATATGGCTTTAAGAGGGATTTCTAGTTTCTTACCGAACACCTACTGTTCAGTTATATATATAAGCAACATATCTAGCATAAACCTATCTTAAGATGTTACATATGCAACCCTCAACGTTAACCACCCAATCTAAACTTAACGCATGAGATAGAAGTGGAATGGACTACCGACCATTTTTCAACGATGGTTGGAGAGTCCAGGGGTTTTCTGCACCACATGGAGGCACTTAAGCTTAACAATTTGTTACCACCATTACCACTATTTTTTCAAGTAGTTTCGCATTGGGTACTTTGCCACTGAACCGGGTGGTAAGAAACGCAGGACGCCAAGAGCGAAGAGTGGGGTCCAAAAGAAACCTTTTCTTTTTGTCTTTGATTTGTTCTCAGTGCAATCAAGATACCCTCGATGATGATCTGTGGTTCAGGTGAAAGATGAGATTTTGCCGTCACAGAAGTACACTTTTGTAGGTATACGAGAGTGACTTGCCACCGATCCAGCATGCTGATGCAGCAGCCTTTTGATCGTAATGTTGAGAGTGTGTGCTGTAGGAATGATTCAGCTTTAGACTGATCAGTCACAAGCTTTGTTTCCTTGGCTTCGGGAGCGAGCGTATCATCTGATGAAAGCGTCGTATTGTGTTGGTGTAACAGTGAAAAATATGTCGAAAACAACCCCCCCAAAATGGTACATAGTTGCAGGAAAAATGACGGATAATTACTTGATTAGAATGCCAAATTGGTCTTGCGCTGCTTATTCCGAAATCCAAATACGCACGATCCAATTAGCAAGAGCCATCTGTGAAGTTACTTGTCACACGTACTACCAAACTAGCTAACGAGCAGAGCCTGAAACTGTATTCATTGAACTCGGAAGGAACTGCAACAACCAACAACCCAAGTACCCAACACGGCAACACCCAACCTCATTTGGATTCACCAGCATTAGGCTATGTTGCTAAGAAGTAAACCTCTCACGCACATACTCACAGCCTCACAGGAACACCTAGGTTTGGAATGCAAGAACTTCACAGGAGCACCAGACCACAGGAAAACAGCTCTGGGGAAAAACTCTGGTGTGCTAAAGGGGCGTATACCGGGAACTTCTCTCACTTAAGTACTGAACACAGACCTGCAGAAGCTTACGCAGTAGGTGGTCAACCTGTAAGACTGCTGAGTGCTGACCTGTTTGACCTAGGTCTCAGACCGTAAGATCAATTTTCCAGTATTCATCATAAAGCAGCATAGTTCTTCATAAGACGAACGGGAGAGCATCACGCAAAATGCAAACTTCCAGGATCGAAATGCAAGTGACAGTAACATTAAGCTTTGGTTTGCTTTGCTTAGAAGAAAAGGCAGTAAGCTCTTCAACCACAAGAGACACACACTTGTCTTCACTGCGCTATGTAGCTTAGGTCAATAGGTCCTAATGCCCAATACTGACCCTAAGTGACACACTACTAAGGTGACTGAAGTAACATTCGGACAAGTCTTAAAGCTGGATACATAACATGAACTTCAAACATGCTTAGTTGGCCAAATGTCTTCTATGCGATGGTGACCCCTACAGGAACAAATTCTTCGCTTGGCCGTTCGCAAGCTTGCACAGCCCATTGAATGGCACAGGATCTGCCAGATAAACATGACAGAGAGATCAATGGTGTTATGGGGTAACAAGGACCAATGATGTTTAGTCTAAAATTATTTTTTGCTGCAAGACAAACGTTAAAAAAGAGGATGAAGTACAATTAGTTATAATTTGCATCAGAAGAGCACAGCATAAAATATATACACAAACTTAAAGGCACAATAAACTCCTCTTAGAGGAGACTACTGTGCTAATTGTTGCAACATTGTGCAATTGGATCCGATAACCTTACTTCCTCATAACATTAGCTTATGTGCTACAAGAACTTCATTTCTTGACCCAGATAAATAATGTTTGTAAATTTATTCTAAAATGCTGGTAAAAAATGACAGACTTGGCACCATTTCAGGGATGAGACCAAAGATCAAGCAAGTGAAGAAAAATAACAATGCAGATACTTCATTCTTTATAACAATTTTAGTCAATTTGCACTACAGGTCAAGAAATACTCGACAATTAATCGTAATTCTGAAAAACAAGAGAAATAGCTTCTAAATTTAGAAATTGGACACAAACAATCACTTAGGCTGCTCCGATACTCTAGGATAAGATGAGTTTCGGGTAAGAGAAGTAAGGATATTTGCCCACGTAACCCAAGAATAACAAAACCCGAACAATAACTACCAAGTTCAGAAACAAAGGGAACTCATAGTGTACTAGGCTATTATCAGCTTTGATTTTTTTAGTTCGTCTACTTTACTGATCAAAGGTGGTGGAGCATGAAAATAGGCACAATATTATTTTATGTATATGAAATCATGTTAAAGCTAACAAACTTGAAGGTGAGAACCATGGCAGCAAGCAGAACATACAAACAGTTCACAGTAGTGAATCAAAGAGGAAAAGAACACCACAGGTGTATGTGTATCAAAGCTCACCGAAGTTTTCACCAAAATCAGTGCAAACTTCAGCACGGATGGACTGGTTGTTGTCAGCGATCCCAATAACCTCCATATAGTGTGATGCAGGGGCACCCTGAGCACCTCTGATGGTTAACTGATGACCATCAGTGGACTGCCCGACAAGCACTCCACCTTCATCCCGTTGGACTTTAACCACTGTGCGCACTCTTCGCCCAACAAACATATTCAGAATCTCTCCATTGACAAATACTGAAGGGCCTGATGTATCCATATCTGCAAGGTGCAACTTCAGATTTATCAACTCAATTCAGTATTATCATCTGATAAAAAAAAGGAACAAACAAAATGGCCACATCTCCTGGTAATTCTATCATGCCAAGCAAGCAAATGGAAGAAAGATTATAGTATAATGCCCTAGCAGTGTAGCAACTTCTGGGAAGATATGCTACACCACAATCATATTTTAGACTTGTAATACACTAATACACGATAATGATGATAGCAAGCATCTGGCTGCATGCATTGGTGTGATGAACGAGGTAAAATGATACATGCTGATTAACCAAACATTGTGGCAACTATGTGACGATTGATAGCAGCACCAGCACGATGGCTACTAACGTCACTACAGTGTCAACGTTCACAACTTTCTGCTGTCATAATCCATTCTTAATTGACAAAAGGACCTTTGCAGACTAGGTCACACATCCTATCGATCTTGGACGCAATGAAGAACAAGAACTGAACCATACCGATTGATGGATTAAACTAGTTAGAGGAAATTGGGTATATACCACCAAAACATGGCCCCGTTTTGATATATACCACAATAAAATCCCAGTTCGCTGTAATACCACAGATATCTGTAGACCTTTGTCATTATACCACTCTGTTACCCTCAGTCCCATTCTTGCGTTAGGCGAATGTTTTTCCCTCGTCTGGCTCGAACAGGCCATCCCTACGCATCCCATCCAAAACCCAAACTCCCCCTCCATCCCGTGATCTCTCGCGTGGCGACGGTGACCACGGCCGACGACGACCAGGGGAGGACCTAACGTGGGGCATGGGAGTTCAGTTGAACCCCCAAAAATTTTGGAAAATAAACCACGCAACAAACTGCATGGATTAGAGTATCCATCCCAGAAATAAAGATTTGGATGAGGTTGCTCAAAGGAAATAAATGATCCCACGCGAGGATGTTGACGGGGGGTCTCCGACTGGAGCTAACCGCGCCAGCCGCCGGAGAAGGGGGAGGGGGGAGATCTGGAGAACGGTGGAAACAAAGGGGAGGAGAAGAACTCACCACGCCGCCTGCCGGAGAAGGGGGAGAGGGGAGATCTGGAGAACGGTGGAAACGAAGGAAGGGGAGGAGAAGAGCTCACCGCGCCCGC
The DNA here is from genome assembly GCA_036346375.1 of Guadua angustifolia. Classification (NCBI taxonomy): domain Eukaryota; kingdom Viridiplantae; phylum Streptophyta; class Magnoliopsida; order Poales; family Poaceae; genus Guadua; species Guadua angustifolia. Next base: position 73,959,194 of record CM070500.1, on the reverse strand, counting down.
CGCCAGAGAAGGGGGAGGGAGGGGGGATCAGGAGAACGGTGGAGACTAAAAAGGGGGAGGAGAAGAGCTCACCACGCCCGCCGCCAGAGAAGGGGGAGGGAGGGGGGATCAGGAGAACGGTGGAGTCTAAGAAGGGGGAGGAGAAGAGCTCACCGCGCCGGCCGCCGGAGAAGGGGGACGCGAACGGTGGAAACGAAGAGAAGAGGCGGAGAACGTATATTCGGTTTTTGGGCTCGGCCGCTCGGGATTTGGGGAAGACCAAATCGTATGACCACCACTTATGACAAGTTTACGGAAACGTCCCTGTGTGCGTGGCACGCGAGTGGCGGCAAGGCACCACACTTTCCCGCGCTCTGTGATCCTTTTCGCGCCAAAAACACCTCTGGCTTTTTTAAAAAAAAACAAAAATCGGTTAAAAGCTCTGATATTTCTTATAGCAGAAAGAATAATAGACAAACTATATACGTATTATTTACGTACATATATACATCTATACATACATTCGCCTCTATAAGAGAGGCTAAGCTCGACCCTCGAACCCAGGTCAACGAGGTGAGCAACATCGGTCACATCGCTGAGTTATTGCTCAATCCTCACTAGAGTGGGCCAAACAAACGACACGGCACAACTCAGCCCGTAAACAGGTTGCACGGCCCGTTTAGGCATGGCTTATTTTGGCCCAACTAATAAACGGGACATGCCGTGTCAACTCATGTGCCGAGGAGTCGGTCCAAGCGTGGCTCGTTGGACTCACAGGCCGTGTCGTGCTGGCACAGGTCCGACGGGCCTAAACGGACCGGGTCAGTCCGTTAGCGTCAAAAAAAATAAAAAAAATAATAAATGTTAGAAAAATAGAAAATATAAAAAGTATAAAAATTATGAAAAAAACATAAAAATGAAAAAACAAGAATAATTCGAAAATCTTTTTGAAAATACATGTAAATTAAGAAAAAGTTAAAATATGAAATAAATTCTAAAATAAGACAAATAATTAGAATTAAATAATGAGCTTTATTGATGTTTGTCTGCCTCTTTAAAAACTTTGCCCAGTAAAAACTCAACACGAGAAAATCTTAGCAACGAAAAAGAGTACAACATATAGCTCAATGATATAGGAAAAAAGTGAAGATTACAATTATTCTTCTTAATTCTCTAGATAAAGATTTTCAAGTGTCTCCACCAGCTCAACATTTTCTGCAGTATGTTGAGCTCGTTGATCAACTTGTTCCCAATCTTTTACAGTGAGAAGTATTTCCACCATCTCACTTGTCAGATTTATTCTTCTCTCCTCGATTATTCTTCCGGATAAACTAAAAGCAAACTCTGATGAAACCGTGGAGACGGGAACTGCTAACACATCCCGTACTAATATGGAAAGCACTGAATATGTTACTTTGTGCTTGTGCCACCACTGCAAAATGCTGAAATCTTTCTCTTACTACTCTTAGTAGTTGACAGTGTCGCTATTAAAATAGACAGCTAGTTCCCTACCACTTGTTGTGTCTGTATTGATGTTGTTGTTGTCGAACTCCTTGAGAAAGAGCCACCTGCACCCCATATCTTTCCCCACGCAGTTTTATTCTTTACGTGTTGTGGGTGCTGGTGGAGGTCGCTGCATACGAATTCCAGTAAACTTCTGATCATACTTAGCATAAACTTGAGATCAGTTAATACGGATATTTGAAAAATAACTAGAATAATCAGTACCTATCACATCATTAGAAGCGAGAGAACATTAGAAAATCCTCAAATTTTAGCTCTAGGATAAAATAAATGTAAATGCATATAGCATTGGAATTTCTTGCTAATATTTTAAAAATTTAGTTTTCATAGCTTCACGCAAAATATTATCATTTTCGTGTCTCCTTAAGTGGGTAGCAATTTCTAAAATATGATGTACAATTAAAGGAGAGGTTGAGTAATAAACTCCAAATAAAGCAACAAGAGAATCATAAAAAAAAGTTATAAAAGTGATAGCAAGTATTTAGCAATATACCATGTTGCTCTGTGAGTAACGGTTGACCATCCTATTTATGATAGTGCTTGTTAATAAAAAAATATGCTCTCATAGAATATGAGAAACTTAAGCATCAAGTAAGTAAAGTTCTATCTTATAGGTATTTTCATACCAAACTTACGCGGATGCACATCCATTGTAACATAATAAGTCTTATATGCTGCTACTCGTTGAATAGAATTATTTAAGAAAGATATTGCAATGCGAAAAGGTTCAAGATACTGATTTAACATCTTCAAACCAGATTTAACTATAAAATTAATAATATAGCAAGCACAATGTTGATGTAATAAGCAAGATTTAGCATACGAATTGAAAAGCAGAGTAAGAATGTTTATAATAGAAGTATTTGCTGAAGCATTATCTATTGTTATTGAAAAAATCTTATCAGTAAGGTCAAAATCTTTCACAACTTTTACAATACAATCGGCAATATTTTCACCAGTGTGTGCTACATCAATTAATTTCAATCTTATAATTCTCTTCTCTAGTTACCATTCATTGTTTACATAATGAGCAACTACACTAAGGTAATCCTCTTTAGCTCTACTACTCCATATGTCAGATACCAAAGACACAGAAAAAGTACAGGTACTAAATTGTTCTATTAGCATATTACGATAATTATTATAGTATTTAATCAAATCTCTAGTTGTTGTCTGTCTAGAAACTGCAGAAAATCTAGGATTATGAGCGATCCTAATATAATTTTCAAATATAGGTGACTCATCAAAGTTTAAAGGAAGATCTTGAGAAGCGATTAAATGACAAAGAAATTCACGAGCTACCTTGGGATTGTAGCCCCAATTACGTACCACATCGTCAGGGTTGTACTGTATTTGCATCAGTCTCAAAGCCACCATCGCTTTTCTTTTATAGCTCTCAGCATGCTTCTTCAAGTGCCCCATTCCACCTATAGATTTCACAGTTAATTTGTGCTTACAATATTTACAAATAGCATATCTGCTCTGAACGCCGTCTGATGTCTCAAAAAACTGCTCAAAATCTTCCCAAACTCCCATGTATTGTGTCTTCATCTTTTTGCCCTAATGCTTGCCAACGCACTAGCACTTGTAAAGCCTGAGGATGGTACAACTACTGTAGTTTCTTGAGTTTCATAGGATGTAAGAAACTCCTTGAGTGAAATCCCAAAGTTAGAAATTAGGAAGGACGGAAAATTCTCGTGCTCCATAAAGAAAACTGTAAAAATAATTAAGCTATTAATACTAAAATATGATTTAAAATACTAACAAAATAAACAATTAAATCACAATTATTACCTTGATTTCTTGATAGAAGCCGGAAGCCGAATTTCGGATTTTTAGCAAAACTATTTTGAATTTTGCCAAATTACTACTATGAACAAAAGAATTTTCACAAGAGAATGAAAAGAAGAGAACACAACTTTGATGGTGTGGAAATGAGGAGGGCAGCCACTTATTTCTAGGAAAATTTTGAGATTTTTTTGAAATCTTTAGATTTTTAAAATTTTTAAAGCTCTGACGGCTATAATACGACTATTTTTAAAAATAAATAGGCCAAACGACTCGTGCCGTCGTAATCTTGCCGTGCAGTGTCAGAGTGCCAACCCAAGCATGGCATAAGCTCGTGGGCCGTACCAGCATGGCCCGTTTATGGTGGGGCCAAGTCGTGCCTGAGCCATGCCAACGTGACGTGCCTCGAGCCGGCCCATTTAGCTCGGCCCACTTGATCATCTCTAGTGCCTCCTACTGCAATGCTACGTGCTTCCTTCTTTTTCAGGACATTGGGCCCGGCCTGGATTAAGCCCTAAAACTTTTGGGCTACCCATGAAAATGTGCATCCATGAGGTGTATGGGTTTTAGCCCCTTCCCATCTTCAGCAGATTGAGCCCTCATCTTCTACGATTGGTTGATCAAATCTTTGTAAAATGTGTAGTTTTACTGAATGAAACAAAACCATAAGAAAAACATATTGAAATTTTATGGCACACTGAATCCCTTAGGAAACAAAACCACATGAATTGCACAAAAGATGTTTTTGAATGCTTCACACAAAAAAACTTGGAATTTTGATATTAAATATTAATTTGTCAGTGAGAGAATGAAGAGAGAGAGAGAAGATGCACTACAACTCAAAGGAATTGGTAACATGAGGTTGAACCTCACGCTAGAATTCCTACAAAATTGTAGAAAATTTTCCTATCCTATAAAGCAATCCTACAAACCAAACACTCCTCGTAGGAATTGTTTTCTTTGGTTGAATGTCTACACTTTTCCTTTGAATCAAGGAGGCCTTTTAAACATGTATGCATCTGATATTTTTGCCAACAAATGTGTAGTTTGTGTGAAATTTACTTAACCGTGTCCGCGTCGGCCCCAACCTTGCTCAGATCATGACGTGCCCAGCCGACCAACACTCTCGCGGCAAACATTGCATTGCCATGACACCGACGTGTGGGCCTGCCCTGTTAGTTTCCGTCAAATGTGACGGGTGGGGTTTTCTTTTTTTTAACCAAATTTGGTTTGAAGTGTTCTGTAGTTTTGGCTACGCTCAATAGTTTATGACCCCAAGGGGTCAATATATTCTTTTTTTTCTTTTAGTTTCTTGTTTGTACCTTTATCTGATGTGATATTCTAAAAATGAATCTTGAGTGTGTGTTTGTTTTATAGTTTTGCCCATAAATACGCAGTTTTGCAAAATCGCAAAACTTCAATACAATCTAACAGATACACATGTATGTGTATGTATGTGTATAGTGTGAGTAAGATGTACATAATCTTTGTAACTTAAAAAAACTAGTATTATCAGTTACCGGAATACCGTAGAGTCAAAAGTGGAATAAGAACTAGTTGTTGCCCCTGACATTTTCTTTCCCTCCATGGTTTTGCATTTTACTTTGCAAAAAATCTTCAGATTACACATGTATCGCGGTAGCAAAATCACAGCATAGTTTTTCGTTTCCCTGGCTAGTACCACACTATTGCATTAACAAAACTTGTTTCATTAGCATATGTTCTAGCTAGTATCACAGTAGCAACATCATAAGCATGTCAGGGTTTTGCCCTTCCGTTTTCCCTGTCTCGAAGTCGAAGCATAGAGTCCCATACACTCTGGTATATCTCTACTGATATAAATTTGCAGTTGGTGGCAGTGGTCTGTTTTTCTTAGCCTCCTCTCGCCATATCTCCAATAATAATAGGTCATTATAGCTAATTATTGTTTCTTGATTTACAGCCAGCCATATCTCTATAAATATGGCTGATTATTATAGCAAAATCTCTGATTATTGCTGGTAATTAATAGCCGGCCAACATTCCTTTTGTACTCTATATATTTTGTAGAGTTTTCATAGAATCAATCAAGAGAATTCGTTCAAGATCTCCCATGTCGTGCCGCCACGGCGAATGAACTCGACGAACTGATCAATAAGTGACGGACCGACGTACATGGCCGCATGGGCGAATGTAGCATTGGGGCTGGTTGGGGCGCCAGCTCCACCTCCGGTAAGTCGAACCCCCCTCCTCTCAGTATCCCTAACGCTAGAAAGAAGCAAAGATATGGCGTCATAGTGGCAAATCGGTAGGTTTAGGAACTGGGAATAAGATGTAAGAAGAAAACAATACTGCTAGGTAAGTGGGCCATCAAAATTAGTCATGAGCTCTCTTACTCTCGTGGGCTTTCACCTGATACAATACTCAGCCTCCTTTACTGTAGCACAACACAGGGAGTCGGAGAGATGAACAGTGTCATCTCGCAGGCGGCAGATTGACGCACAGACGATTGTGGGCGGTAGACGCATAGGCGGGCGTGACCACGCGGTAGGTGGCCGATTCGCGAGAATTCGCCGCGGCACGCCGGTACCGATAGTCACCGAAGACCTGGAGTACAGGGCGTATCGCCAAAGGACAGGAATCATCCGCTCAGAGCACCGTCCAACCGGCGCCCGAATGCGCATCACAAGAGAGGAATCGGGGCAATCGGCAAGGAGGAGCGACCAAGGAGCCTCTTAGCCTCGAATTGATCGCCAGGACAAGGACGCTAGTGCCAGAGATTCGCCAGCACCACTGATTGCTCGGTATAAAAAAAATTGCCCCAAATCCCAATACAATGCCTCATACCTAAATGCCCTCTTTCTTATAACTGATGTCTGATTTTTGTATTCACAAATTGAAATTGCATCACTTAGTTTTATATATTTGTCTACGATTCGAATGGTTGATGATTCGTCATCACATATTTTAATATTTATGTCATTCTATCCATTAGCATGTTACCACCCTTATCATATTTTGATTATTCACTTTGTTTCCTTTCCCTTTGTGTATGAATTTGGAATTTGGTTAGCAATAGATCGGTAGATATATCATTAGTATACTTATCTTTAGTTAGGACTTCTACATTGTAGTCCCTCCTCTATTTTCATCCTGGATTCGCCACTGCATGGCTGCGAGGTGCAGGAGGCCCACCGAGTGCGGTGACCCCAACGCCGGCCAGTTGGACGTGAACAAAGCGTACGACGCTTCGGTGTGGTTGTTTGGCGACACCTGTGGGACGTCGTCGGTGGTGAGAAAGTCATTGGCATACCCGTTCGAGATAAATGGGTTGATCTAGTCGAACGTCACGAGAGAGAGGAACGACGAGGCGGCGCACGGCATGGTAGACGCCTTGGCGCTGGTGTTTTCTGGTTCACCTTCATGGGCTCCAGCGTCATGGCCGGTGAAGCCAGTCATGACTAGATACGCTAGAGGCATAGAGATGAGTAGGCCGGCAAAGGCGAGAGGGTCATCTGGGAAGAGCAGTGAACCGTCGGCGCAGCAAACCACCGCCGAAGCAGAGAAGAGTGTGGCGCCGAGGGCGGTGATGATCCAGAAGACACGGAGGTGCAAAGGCTGGGTGGCAGCGGTGGTCTCTTTCTCCGAGGCGACTGACCACGCAGCCATGGCGTGCGCGACGAAGTGGGCGGCGAGGAAGGCGGACTCCACAGCGCGCCATGGTGTGCTCGGCAGGAGGAAGAATGCAAGCATGAGGAGGACGGCAGACACCACGGCGAAGACAGCATAGCGGCCAGTGGTCCAGAATGGTGGTGGTTTCGGCAGCAGCGCCTCGTGTTCAGGGGAAGCCCCCGTGTCGCCCCTGTGAAGGCGGTGGATGACGAGAACGAGCGAGGCGACGAGAAAGACGAGGTCGATGGCGCCGAGGAGCGCGTGCTGCGGGCATGGCGAGAGGAAGAGGAACACGAGCTGGTAATATAAATTGCAAAAAAAGATAAAAATGATTGATTGATTTTTGAGATTTGTAATATATATTGCTACATACAATATATTTGGTTATAATTTATACCGGAGAAGAAACCATAAAAACTTTTGTAATTGGGAGAATTAGATGTTTGATTTTGTAGCACAATTTTCTTTTATTGCTTGACCTTTATGTTTCGTTACCAATTTTATTTTTCGTAGCAACGCACGAGCATTGATCTAGTAATTAACCACAATCACTAGCATGCATGTGTACCACCTTGAACTTGGTTGGTTAGCCGGTTAATTAGCCCCACAAGAGCATCGCAACAATGCTCAACAGCAGCAGCATCAGATTATAAGAGGCTAATCGCCTGCTGCTTCCACGGTTGTAGAAGTAGCTGTCGCCGTGGTAGCCGTCTCCTCCCAGGCGCTGCAGCACGTCGAAGTCACCTGCAAAACATCGAGCGAAAAATCGTCATGTGTCGAGCTGAAGTAAATGGCATCAGAACTGCAGAAGACGAGCATATATGTGTGGAGTGCGTGCGTGCCTCGGAGGCCGGTGTGGCCGCAGCCCCGGTCGAGCGCGAAGCGGACGTCGCCGACGGAGGCGCCGTTGTAGAACCTGAAGTTGTCCATGATGTCGTCGATGCACCTGAGCACCAGGTTCGTCTCCGCCAGGCACGGCCCGCCGCAGAACGACTCCGTCGCCGACGGCGGCACGTCCAGCGCGCCCTGGGGACCCAGCCGGAACGAGCCGTGGCAGCCGATGTAGATCTTCAGCCATCACATCGCAAGACGAAACATGCATCATATCACATCACGCAATGGATACAAGTTACTAACAAGAGCTTGCGCAAGCTCCAAAGAAGACCGAACGAAATACAGTATTTCGACTGTGAAGATGCAGTGCCAGGATTTACTACTACTTAGACGGTGCACTTACGTAGCGATCGTTGAAGCAGATGAGGGCTCTTGCAACTATGTCTACAGTACTTCTCTTCTGACCATGGAAGGCTGCTTCATCTGCATGAGATCCGAAAATACATACCATTGAACAACCACGCATACATCAGAACACAGTTCGCAGCAGATGCAAACGATGTGCTTCGTTCATGCAAGCGCATGCAGTTCGGCAATGAAAGCTCGAAGGAAAACGAAACGAAACGAAACGAAAAACTGAACCTGATTTGCAGCAAGAGACCAGCCAGCAGCAGACGCACGCCATGAAGAAGCACCTGGACCAACACCAAGAAGCCATTGTTCTCGACAGGATTTCAAGCTCGATCGTCGACCGTGGGCCAGGGAGAACCTCAAGCGCGTGTGCTGTGCGTGGAAGAAGGGTTAGCACAATATCGACCTGAATATATATACGGCCATACGGGATATTTCAATTTCATAGCACGCATGTCGCCTTTTTGTTTCCATCTGTGCCGTGTGCAACTGAAACCAGTACCCAGGCTCTGCTCTGGTTTGGGCCAAACTTTCTACAGGGCAAGCCAACTAACACTGACCAAAGCCATATATTAATCTGTAGTAGCTTCTCTTTTCCTTTTCGTTGCAGTGATCTAATGCTTCCCGTTCTGTCACTTTTCTTGTTTGACCCACAGCAATTATTCTCTTATATTGCAGTTGTTCTTCCCAGAAGTGACATGTTCCTTCTTTTTCTTTCTTTTTTTTTAGGGGAAATGACATGTTCCTTGCTGACTGTCTTATGTTATTAGCAGCATGATTAGGTGGGCGGTGGGGATCTGGTGGCCCGGGAGTAACCTACTCACACTTGACGTCTGATTCTAGATTTAGTTTGCACAGTACGAAAGAGAAAGAAAAGGGAGGTGCTGTCTTGATTCGTGTGCAAGTAAGCATCAATCAATTACACGGTTAACCGTCTGCTGGGCTAACCAAGAAAATCTCACCAACGCAGGTCATGATTGATTGCACAAAGGTCTCTCTCGTGCTGTATTTCGCAAAAAAGGAAAAAACAAAGAAAAGGAAGTTTATGCTGCATGGATTAGCTTAGACTAGGCAGTGCAGCGTGCTACACCAGGCCGCGCAAATTTTAGTCCAATTTTTTTTTTACAAAAAGGTAGAAAGATCTAAATATAATTTTAAATCTTTCGGGTTTGAAGAACCGGCGTCTGTGTCAAATTTGCAGAACCACATGATCTTTTTGCAAAATAATCGAACCTAAACATAATTTTAAATCTTTTGGGTTTAAAGAACCGGTGCCCAAATCGAATTTGCGGAACCACAGATCCTTTTCGCAAAATAACTGGTGAAACTTTTTGCAAAATAACTAGACTTAAACTTAATTTTAAATCTGTCGGCTTTAAAAAACCGACGCTCGGATCGAATTTGCCAAAACATAGGGTTCCTTTTGCAAAATAACATGTGGAAGGACCTGTCCGCGATTTCAAAATTTCTAGGAGGTGTTTTCAAAAAATCAGTGATGTGGGCGCCTCTATTGCGGTCGTATTCTTCCGTGCATAAGATATAACTAGACACGTGGGCACGACGCACGCCGTGCCACGACACGGTAGCCAATATAAGACAAGCAGTGAAATTTACGTGAGTTCTGGGAGTTCAACAGAGGAAAAATAGACCAATACATAATTTTTGAATGTTTTGGATAATTTTTCATCAAGAACGACGCGTTAAAAATAAATTATGGAAGCACTGAAGGTTCAACACAAAATTTTGAGTGCCTCTTTGTACAAAATGGCGTGCTAAAAATAATTTTTGAAAGCTCTGAAGGGCCTGCGAAAAATTTGAGCGACTCTCCGTAAAAAATAGGGCACCAAAAACCATACAGAAGAAGTCTCGGGAGTCTTCTATGGAAAAAATAGACTATTCCATAGTTTTATGGAATTTTCGGAGTTTCAGAAAAATTTTCAACAAAAAAACGGCTATTCCGCTAAATTTTTTTTTGAAAGCTCCGGAGGGCCTGCGAAAAATTTAAGCAACTCTCTATAAAAAATAGGGCACCAAAAACCAAACAGAAGAAGTCGCGGGGCTCTTTTAGGGAAAAATAGACCATTTCATAATTTTATAGAATTTTCGTGGATCTGGAAAAATTTTCACAAAAAATGGCTATTCCATAATTTTAGGGAATTTAGAGAGAACTAAAAAAAGCTATGTGGGTGTTCTAGTAAAAAAAGACCAATTTGTAATTTTAGAAAATTTTTAGCTCCTTGTCGCGAAAGACCTGCAATTCCAGGAAATTCCGGGGGCCTTTTTGGAAAAAAATTTAGGAGTTTTGGGGGCCCACGTAAAGGAAGTACTATTCTGTAATTTCGGGTTCTGTCAGGCGTTTTTCGTAAAAAAAATTGGGCCTTTTCGCAAAAATACATGCGCCACGCATCAGCCCACGATCGCACCACGCGTCAGGCCACGCGGCCGCGCCATGCGTCGCTCAGAAAAAACCGAGCGGGGCGACGCACATGAGCGAGCGGACTCAAAGCCGGGTCGCTGGCGCAAGCGCGAGAGCTCTCACCGTTGCGCTGCGCGACCGTTTGTGTTTAAGCTACGTGACCCGCTACTTGAGTTTGAGTATCGAGTTAACCATGTGGACGACGCAGTGCGACAGCACGCGGCCACGTTGGCCCAAAATCGATGTGGCCACGGCGAGAGGCCGTGAAAGCTTCCAGGTTTAATATATGTATTATATTGTTTCTTCTAAACACATAAATAAAAAAATATTAAAATTATTAGATTATCTCTAATTATTACGACTAATCACTATACTTAATGCGTGCATGTAAAGAATATATAAAGTAAAGATGGATATTTATTAGGAGTATAGAGAGAACATCACACTAATTTTGTATTAGAATATGAAATACACCTTATATTTATGAAATTATGGACAAAACTATTCAAAAAAATAAGCTTTACAAACTTTGATAGAGAGCGTAGAATTTCTGATCACAATCTGCTTGATTATTTTTTTAACAATCCCTAAGAGCAACATAATTTCTTTTGCAGTAAAATCTTTCATGAGTGTTAACTGGTGGACTTCTCACAAATACGGTGGTCTTTCAAGTTGATCACTCAATTCTGTAAGACAAGCGAGCAATATTTGCAAGTTTTTGTTACAACACTGACGAGCTGGGCCGAGCTTGTAAAAGAGCCGAGCTGAGCTCCCTTTTCTGCTTACTAACCTTAACAAGCCGGCTCGAGTCAGCTCGGAAACTAAGAAAGCTCACGCGAGCCGAGCAGCGACGTGGCACGGCTCTAGACGCGAACTTTGCAGGTTTTAATAAAAGTACCAGGGTAACGTTACATGTATTGTTTTTTTCATGAAAATAATTTTATTTTATTTTCTGACAGTGCTTTTTTTAAATCATCGAGGAAACACGCAAAACGGCTCAAAGAATACAAATGCATCCATGATTACGCTAAATCGAAAGGTCTTTTTCGTGAAAAATAGCTAGAATGATCTAAACGCCGTTACGTTTTTTGGGTATTTATTTAAGGTCCTTTCACGAAAGATTTCCGATTTTTCTGAACCAGAAGATTCTCTTTGTAAAAAGTCACGGGAAGGACCTACACGTAATTACACATTTTTTAGAGACCTAAAAGTGAAAAGGAAAAAATGAGCCGAGCCGGCCGACTGTGCATTTTTTCGCGGAAACAATTTCGTTTTCTTCGTCGGTTTTTTTTTTAAATTGTGGAGGAAACATGCGAAACGGTTGAAAAGACACAAGTGCATCTACGATTGCGCTAAATCGAAATGTCCTTTTCGTAGAAAATAACCGGAATGATCAAAACGTCACTACGTTTTTTTGTATCTATTTAGGGTCCTCTCGCGAAAGATCCGCGATTTTTATGAACTAGAAGGTCCTTTTCGTAAAAAACCGCGGAAAGGACCTATACGTAATTACGGATTTTTTAAGGACCTAAACGCAAATTTTTTTTGAGCCGAGCCGGCGTGATCGGCGCCGGCTCAAACGCAGGAGGAGGCCGGGACTTTTGCCACAATAGTAAAGGTACTAGGAAGTCTTCGCGGCGTGATACGCCGCATGCGTTGTTTTTTCATAGAAATATTTACGTTTTTTTTGCAGCGGTGTTTTTTTTTTCTAAAAATCATCGAGAAAATTCGTAAAACGGTTGAAAGGATATAAACACAATCACACATTTTTTTCATCTATCTGGGTTCTCTCCCGAAGAATCTGCAATTGCGCTAAATCGAAAGATCCTTTTCGCGAAAAATAGCTGGAATGATCCAAACGTAATTACATTTTTTGTATCTATTTAGGGCCTTTCCACGAAAAATCCACGATTTTTCTGAACTAGAAAGTCCTCTTTGTAAAAAACGTGGGAAGGATCTACACGTAACAACGTATTTTTGGGCATTTATTTAGAGCCTTTTCACGAAAGATTCGCGATTTTTCTAAACTAGAAGGTTCTTTTCGTAAAAAACCGCGAAAAGGATCTACACGTAATTATGTATTTTTGAAGGGCCTACACGTAAAAAGGAAAAAACGAGCCTGGCCAGCCATGCGCTGTTCTCTTTCACGGAAACAATTTTGTTTTTTCCTCCGTTTTTTTTAAATCGTGAACGGTTGAAAGGATATAAGTGCATCTACGATTATGCTATATCGAAAGGTCTTTTTCATAAAAATAGCCGAAATAATCTAAACATCACTAAGTTTTTTTTCCGGTATCTATCTAGGGTCCTCTTCACGAAAGATCCGCGATTTTTTTGAACCAAAAGGTCCTCTTTATAAAAAACCACTAAAAAACCTATATATAATTACAGATTTTTGGCGGGACATAAACGTAAATTTTTTTTTTTGAGCTAAGCCGAGTCGCACGGCCGGTTCGGTTCAAACGCAGGAGGAGGCTGGAACTTTTGCAAGTATAATATATAGATGATTATATAATATTATATTAGAGACTCCCAGGACCTCTGGTTCTTTCACAAAGTCCTGAACACGATGAGTCGATGCCTGCAGGTGAATCGTTCGTACCATGCAATAAGCTAGTGATGCTACGGAAATAAGGTGTAAAAAAGCTTGAGACTTGTGAACTACTCGAACTTAGCTTGTGAGAGGTTTGAGTTTGACTTAAGCTCCGAACGAATCGAACTCGAGCTTGCGAGCTTAACCGAGCCGATCTCGAATAGTTCGTGAGCCTATTCGAGCCTGAACTGAATTTCCTTAAGTCAAGCTTTTCCGAGCTTGTTATCGAGCTTTCTCGAGCCGAGTTTACTCGAGCTTATTACTAAGTTTACTGAGCTTACTCGAACTTTTCAAGTTTATCAAGCTTATCGAGCTTAATCGAGCCGAGCTCGAGTCTAGATCGAGCTGGGCTCGAGTCTGGGTCGAGACTCGAACCTCAACTCGAGCTCGGCTCGAGTTCTGTTTGAGTCTTACCGAGCTCGAGCCTAGAGGGCCAGGCTTGATCGAGCTTGGATCGTTTACAGCCCTACACGGAAACGGGTGGGAACCTGTCTCCAAATTAGAGACAATTTGTTTAAATTTGATCGAAAATTTGACTAAGGAACACCAAGCATCAGGTATTGCAGATACATTATTTCCAGAATTCATACATTTTTATAAAAATTCTGTCAATTACATCTTTTTACGAGAAAACCCTTGATTAAGAATTCCAACGCAAAGATTATACCAAATTGTAACAAATGACATTACAAAAATATAAAATAGAAAGTCTTCAATCTTGACATCATTAATGCTTGCTCGGGGATATTTTAATTGTTTTCACATTAATCAATTTTTCTGTGTCGCATAGTATTTATTTTTTTTTTGTCGTATAGTATTCAGTATGTGTTTCATCGGACCCAAAACATTGCTCTTTTCTAAAGTTATGCGCAACCTCAGTCAAAATCCTATTCTCGCCAGACCATCTTTGTTTCTTCTGAAAATCTATCCGACACAAACTAAAATCTACGCCGGACCATTCCTTTTCAGTCAGACACTGAAAACCACTCAAACAAACATTAAACTAAGTGCATTCCATTCACGACGGACCAATCTTGTCTGCTCAGAAATTTAGTCCGGTGCAAGCTTTGTCTTCGCTGGACCATGCCCCTCTAAGTTCGTAGTTGAAAGCTTTCCATGCAAGAATTAAATCGAGCGTATACCATCTACGTCGGACCTTTCTTTATCTAAGTCCGGCGCAGATATATTCCTCTCGGTCTCTTATCTCTTGATTTCCAAAAGTCCACTGGTGCAAACTCTTTTGAATTCCATCTATGGTTGTAAGATCGAGGATGAGCCTAGAGGGGGGGTGAATAGGCTTTTCTAAAATTTCTATCACTAAACTCAAGTTTAATGATTACTGAGAACAAGTAATAGTTTTGCCTAATTTAATTCTTAACAATTTTAGTGATCACAAGATAATATCACTACGCAAGTATATTAATTTGCTAAGCAAGTAGTCACACAAGAATCAAATAGCTAGAATCTCACGAGAATAAAAAACAAGCAAACCACAATGGATGCGCAAGAGAATTTTTCCGTGGTCTCGAGACTTGCGGTCTCCCCTACTCCACGTTGAGGTAGCTTGAATTTCTTCAAGCCGGCTCCACTCGCTTGAGCCTTCCCCGATCACTAGCGATAGCTCTTCCCCGCTCCGGGTAGGCGAGCTTCGTGCCTTCACAACCGCCCGGGTCTTCACACAACCTCCCTTGTGAAGATCACCGGAGCCTCACGCCCCCAAGCCGTCTAGGAGGCGGCAACCTCCAAGAGTAACAAACTTGATGCGGGCTTGAATCTCAAGAGTGCAATCAATATGGCTCACTAATGCAATGCACTCAATTTTAGCTCTCCAACACTCAAGAATCAACAATTCAATGCACAAGAGAGTGGAGAGTGTTTCTAGGCTCAAGAGTATTCAATGGAGTCACCAACCAACTTAACATATGGTGGGGGTATTTATAACCCCACCCCACACAAACTAGCCGTTATCTGCACTTCTCCTCGATTTTGCGCCAAGGCGGTAGATTAGCCCTCTAGGAGCCAGTAGTATGCAAGACTGCTGTATAATGCTATATCTGCCAATAATAATCGTGACCGACACGAGTCGTTAAATTTTTTATATATGGCAGTATTATCGCCCATGGGTGCAGTAATATGCGCACCAAATTAATCGAAAAAATAATCGCTCGGAATAAAGCTACCATGAGTTTAGGTGTGGTAGTACAAGATTGCGGTACTACCGCCCAACCCTAGCGGTAGTGCCGGCCGATGGACTTTCCAAATCTCGCCCTCTCGAATATAGCTATCATTAACTATAGTGCGGTAGTATCAAGACTTTGCTTGTACTACCAAGACACACTTGATAATCTGGGACTTGGGAAATTTTCCGATTTCGTTTTATCTCTCGAATACATGATTTAACGGATGAACTAATGAGCCATATTAAAATGCACTTTCAAGTTTTAATGCCCAAACCAAGTCCTCTTAATAGTATGGCGACTATCCTAAAAATCCGATCTTTTTCCCAACTCCGAGATCGGTGAAAAACTAGAAAATACTTCTAAGATTGATACCTTCACTTCTTTAGCTTCTTTTACGCTGCTCCTTCCATTTAGCACTTGAAGCCATCCAACATCTTCCGAGGAATACAATTATCCTGTTTTGACTAACTTGCACAAACATCGTTAGTCCTTTTAGCGTGATTGTCATTAATTATCAAAACCAACACCTCATGGGGGCCTAGTGCTTTCAATCTCCCCCTTTTTGGTAATTGATGACAATCCTCATAATCGAATTAAGTGAATTGATATTTAGTGTGAGTTACCAATAAAAAATTAATTACTCACACTATGGAATTCTTATTTAGCAATATTTTGTCTTTGGAGGACAAAAATATGTTTGAATGAAAATATTGCTAAATGAGAATAGCTCCCCCTACAAATGTGCCATGGATAAACAATAAGTTTTACACATTTGCATATGAATTGTGTATGGCAATGAAGATGATATAATTGGAATGAGTTAACATGACATAATGCACAACTTTATAAGAGAAGATAATTTATATTTAAGCGCAAAAGAACCATAAAACGAGTTCAAGACCGAAATCATAAAAAAATCAAGACGACATAGGCATCCATAAGGAGTTCAAGACGACATGACCACAATTTAAGTAGGATTATTACAATAAGAAAGATAAGCAAGGCTTCAAGGTTTCAATTCTTCATACTTCTCCCCTTTGTCATCAAGGACCAAAAGAGGATCGCTAAGGAACCGTCTACTCCTCAAAGCATCTCGTGGAGTAGAGCCGTGTGGCGGATGAGGAGACCAAGGATCCCGGTGGATGACGGAGGAGGATCATGGGAAGGAGGAATATCGACGCTATCCGGACGACACGCCGACACGATCGATGGTAGGAGCGATAGTGATCAAAGGAGGTGCTAAGCGAACCCAGACGCTCTCGGACATCCTCAACCATTTCGCGATTCTGATATTGAAGCTCCATAACAAGTGCAAACTGGCCTTGCATGTAAGATTCTTGTCGCGCAAATCCAGCCATCATGTCGGAACGGAGAGTCTCAAGGCTGGCAAGATAGGCATCGGGCACGGAAGCAGCTTGAGCGGCTTGAGCTTGGGCTTGGGCTGCTTGCTCGGCTTGAGCTCTTGCTTGAGCGGCTTGCTCGGCGATGTGATGTAGGACTTGAGGAGGAGCAACACGAGGCTTGTACGGCTTATGAGGAGTAGGGGTGGCACCATTATACTCGGCGACTCTCCGGATGAGCGCCATGATGTACGGAGCAAAATAGATGGTCTTCCCTCTATCCCTAGCCGATTGAGACATCTCCCTTATTAGGAAGTCCACCACATCAAACTTCTCCCTCGCCATGACCTTTGCAATGACATTCCAAGCATGACCTCTTACGGCATCGAAATTTCCACTCTTCGGATGAATAGTGACACGAATGATCTTGTTCACCATGCTTGGTTGGAGTTGCAGACCGGCTGAGTTCCCAATTCTGAAGTTATGAGACTGGTCATAGAAAACTGCCGCCTGATCCAAAGACAGAGGAGGTTCGTCATGGATTTTTGGGTACTGGCTATGGAAAATTCCTAGTGCATGCTCAAAGTCATCCTTGGAAGCAGTGTATTTAGTGGTGTCAGTCATCCAGGTGATTTGCTCGAGGTTTTCAGACACATAAAGCGTCGCATAGAATTGCTTGATGACCTTTTCATTATAATCAACCCTTGTACCGAGGAAGTTATACAGACCAGCTCCACCAAACAGTTCCGGTATGCCAGCAAACTCAGGCTGCTCACGGATGTGCTTCCAACTGACCCAGCGTTGGTTTGCAAAATCCTTCTCCAGATATATTTGCTCAAACACCCTCTGCTGAAATAAGGAATGGAACTTTGGATTTGGGGCGGAGCGAGGTTGGAGATACAAGTTTTGACTTCTGCGAGCATAATAGTCATCGCCTTTGATTTGAGAGGGATCATTCCTTCCAACTGGCGGCACCACTTCTTCTTCCTCTGAGCTCTCCTCACTGTCACTCTCAGTCTCATCATCGCTGCCAGTTATTTGCGGAGCAAAGTGGGAACTTTTCTCTTTTTAGCCTAGGAAGGCTCAGCAAGACCCTTCCTTTTGCCCTTGTGGTCCTCATGGCGACGGTGAAAGAATTGTCGCTATCATCAGTGTCCGTGTCCGGAGTGGGAACACCGCGACTCTTTGTTGTCTTCCTTCCACCTTTGCCCCCGCCAGATGGACCGGTTCCGGTGACTTTAGTGCGAGGCATGGTCTAGTAGATTTCAAGGAAAAAGGAACATGAGTATTGAACGGATTGGATTTTACAAGATAGGAATAAAATGTATAGGTGTTATAGATGAATATCCCCTCAAAACTGCTCAAAAGGAGGTCTTTGCATGACATGGCGGCACTACCGCTATCGAGGCGGTAGTACCAAGAAAGTCGGTACTACCGCTCCCGGTGGCCGGTAGTGCCGCCCGAGCGCGATTTGGGGGGGTTTTGAGCGAATTTTGAGACAATGTAAAGGAACTTTGCAATTTAGATAGAGATTAAGGCCTAGAGGAGATCAAGAACTTCTATTTTAGACCTAATCTTCAAGGATTTGACTTTATTTCAAGTTTACATATTTTCAACAATTATTCAAGCCCTAGATTGCTCAAAGGAGATGAACCAAAAGAGAATAATGAGGAGAAATGATACCTTTCGGAGGAGAAGGACACAATGATTAAATTTGATGGACAAATCCCCACAAAACTTCAAGATTTGGAGAGGATGAGTTTTAGGGTTTGAGAGAGAGAGATGAGAGCCACACGGGAATGGAAGAGGAGGAGGTTTGGTGAGAAGAAAAGAAGAAGAGAGAGAAGGAGAGAACTGGCGAAATTTGAGGTGGCCCCACAAATTCTGAGCGAAGCGAAGTACTACCGCTCCTCGACCCGATAGAGGTCAAGACTTATGTACTACTGGCCGTCAAGCAACCGTAGTCTTAGGGAAAGGTGAAATGGCGTGAATTTGAGCGAATTTGATTGCGAAGATTTCTCATGAGATGATGTATCAAGAGATTGAATATAAATGGGAGCAAATCAATCAAGATAGGCACAAAGTAAAAACTTTAAACACATCCAAATGAGAAATAATGAATTGACTTGTTCGAGTTGAAATACCACAAAAGAAACTAGAAATATGGCCATTCTAGCTCTTTGGGCAAAACTCAAGATGTGCCTTTATTAGATCAATATAGATCAAGATTTTTGAATTTTATTAAGCTTTTGAAAAGCAAAAGTTTTGTTTCATTATAAACATAGAGAAGGTTATAATTATGATATAAGTTCCAAAAGATAAGGTTTATGTTATAATAAGTTTTAAATGAAGATTTGTGAATCCTTTGTATTTTGTAAATCCAAAATAGATTATTTCCAAGTAGTTTTGACTTATAAAGTCTAGTTTTAAGTTTTTAAGATATTTATAGCACAAACTTCAATTTTCCACATTTTAGGGATGTGATATATACATAAATTGCATATTACTCCCCTTGATGTGAGACTCATCTAAAGAACATATACCAAATAAAGACCAATTTAAGCAACCAAGGAATTTCACTTAAGCCACATTAGAGATATCAATGACATTTAATTCATTCCTCAATTTACAAAATCTAGTCTCATCTAGGGTTTAGTGAGTATATCCGCTAATTGATTTTCCATTCGATGTGACTAATCTCAATATCCCTTTACATACATGATCTCTCAAGAAATGATGACGGATATCAATGTGTTTTGTTCTTGAGTGTTGGACGGGTTATTGGCTATTTTAACTGCGCTTTCATTATCACATAAGAGAGGCACCTTCTTAAAAGTAATTCCATAATCCATTAAAGTTTGCCTCATCCATAACAATTGAGCGCAACAACTACGGCGGATATGTATTCGGCTTCGGCGGTGGACAAAGCTACGAAATTTTGTTTCTTGGAGAACCATGAAACTAGGGATCTACCTAGCAATTGACAACTCCCGGAGGTGCTCTTTCTATCCACTTTACAACCCGCATAATCCGAATCCGAATATCCAATTAAATCAAATTTTGCACCTTTAGGATACCATAACCCTATGTTTGAGGAATGCTTTAAATATCTTAGAATTCTTTTTACGGCAACTAAATGACATTCTTTGGGAGAAGCTTGAAAGCGAGCACACATGCAAACACTAAACATAATATCGGGCCTAGATGAGGTAAGGTAGAGCAAGCTACCAATCATTGATCTATAAAGCTTTAAGTCTACCGGTTTACCTCCCTCATTTAAGTCGAGATGCCCGTTTGATGCCATTGGAGTCTTGATCGGCTTTGCGTCCTCCATGCCAAATCTTTTGAGAAGATCCTTCGTGTATTTGATTTGGCTTACGAACGTCCCATTCTTGAGTTGCTTAATTTGGAGTCCAAGGAAGAAACTCAACTCCCCGATCATTGACATTTCAAACTCCCTAGACATCATGTCACCAAATTCTTTGCAAAAGTCTTCGTTAGTAGAACCGAAAATGATATCATCAACATATATTTGACACACAAAGAATTCATCATCAATTATTTTTGTAAAGAGCGTTGTATCAACCTTCCCAATTTTGAAACCCTTTGAGAGTAGAAAATCTCTAAGTCGCTCATACCATGCTCTAGGAGCTTGTTTGAGTCCGTATAAGCCTTAGAGAGTTTGTAAACATGATTAGGATATTTGAAATTTTCAAAACCGGGAGGTTGTTCAACAAATACCAATTCGGATATTTGTCCATTTAAGAACGCACTCTTTACATCCATTTGATATAACTTAATGTCAAAGCTTGATGCAAATGCAAGTAAAATTCTAATGGCTTCTAACCTAGCTACGGGTGCGAAAGTTTCACCGAAATCTAATCCTTCAATTTGAGTGAAACCTTGCGCCACTAATCTAGCTTTATTTCTTACTACAACACTATTTTCATCTTGTTTATTACGAAAAACTCATTTTGTGCCAATTACATTATATTCTTTGGGTCTTTCTACTAATGTCCAAACATCATTGCGAGCAAAATTATTTAATTCTTCATGCATAGCATTTACCCAATCTGGATCAACTAATGCTTCATCTACATGAGTTGGTTCAATTGAGGATACAAACGAATAATGTTCGCAAAAAGAAGCAACACGGGATCGAGTTTGAACGCCCTTACTCACGTCACCCAATATTTGATCTATTGGATGATCTTTGGAGAGGTCGTGGTGAATCCTTTGAGGTAGTGGTTGAATTTGTTGCTCGTCATTTTTGTCATCTTCATCTATTTCTTGTATTCGACTCGGAGTTGCGGAGGTTGACGGCTCGACTTGAATAGATGAAGATTGATCTTGCTTATCCACTTCCGGCTTCACGTCTCCAATTGTCATATTCTTCATTGCTTCTCTTAGGCCTTCTTCACCTTCATCATCCAAATTTTCTTGCTCTTCTTGAGAGCCGTTAGTTTCATCAAATTCAACATCACACGTTTCTTCTACAAATCCTTTGTTTTTATTAAAAACTCGATAAGCTTTGCTATTTGAAGAATATCCTAACAAAAACCCTTTATCACACCGACTTTGAAATTTGGAAAGCCGAACACCCTTTTTCAAGATATAGCATTTGCAACCGAATACTCGAAAATAAGAAATGTTCGGCCTTCTTCCAACAAGAAGCTCATAAGAGGTCTTTTTCAAAAGTCGATGCAAATAGAGTCTATTTGTAGCATGGCAAGCGGTATTAATGGCTTCCGCCCAAAAACTATCGGACGTACTATATTCATCTAACATCGTTCTTTCCATTTCAATTAATGTACGATTTTTCCGTTCCACAACTCCATTTTGCTCCGGAGTGTAGGTTGCGGAAAGTTCGTGCTTTATTCCAATTTCATCACAATAATCTTCAATTCTTGTGTTTTTAAATTCGGAGCCATTATCACTACGGATTTTCTTTATTATAAAGTCAAATTCATTTTGAGCTCTTTTTGCAAACCTTTTGAATATATTGGAGGTTTGGATTTGTCATCTAGAAAGAATACCCACGATATCTAGAGTAATCGTCAACGATGACTAAACAATAAGAATTACCCCTAATGCTTTTATAAGTTGTCGGACCAAATAAATCCATATGTAAGAGCTCTAATGGTCTAGAGGTGGACATGATACTTTTGAGGATGAGAACTAGCGACTTGTTTACCGGCTTGACAAGCACTACAAAGTCGATTTTTCTCAAACTTCACATCTTTCAAGCCCACAACTAAATCATTTTAAATAACTTTTAAGTTGAATCATTCCAACATGAGCTAGTCTTCTATGCCATAACCATCCTAAGGAAGTTTTAGCCATTAAGCAAGTTTGAAGACATGAATCATTTGAAGTGAAATCAACTAAATACAAATTTCCAAATCTAAATCCTTTAAACACTAGTGAATTATCATTTTCTTTTGTAATAACATCATTTTTAGAGAATGTGCAAATAAGATCAAGATCACAAATTTGAGCGACGGATAGCAAATTGAAATTTAATGTTTCAACTAAGGAGACATTTGAAATGAAGAGGTCATTTGATATGGCAATTTTACCTAAGCCTAAAACCTTTCCTTTGCTATTATCCCCAAACGTGATCTTGTCATTTTGTCCATTTCCCGAATCAAAGGTAGTGAACATCTTAGGTCACGGTCATGTGTTGGGTGCACCCACTATCCAACACCCAATGTCCGTCCACCGGTTTTGTAGTTCACCTACAAAAGAGAATCAAACCTTTTTAGGTACCCAAATTTGTTTGGGTCCTTGGAGGTTAGTGACCAAGGTTTTGGGAACCCAAATGGCTTTCTTTCTTTGGCCAAATATCGGGGTCCCAACAAACTTAGCAAAAATTTTACCATTTCTATCCCTTTTAAGTACATAACATGAATCATGAATGTTATCCTTAGACGATTTACTCAAAAGTACAATTATTCGCTAGATGTCCTACTTCATGGCATTTATAACAAAATTTACCATTTGATTTAACAAAACGCGGAGCCTTGTTATTCATTTTCTTGTTCTTTTTGGGGATATAACCTAAACCTTCTTTATTATAGGAGCATCTTTGACTACCCAAAATTTTATTTAAGGTGTCCTTACCCTTGAAGCATCTATCTAGACTTTGATTTTGTTTACTTACTTGCTTCTTAAGTTCATCATTCTCAACAATTAAATTTTCATGACATGAACTAGCACTAGAACATGATAAATTAACTAAATCACAACATGAAGTAGATATGCTTGATTTTTCTACATGAGATGAGGTATTTGCTAGTCTAGGCAAGTCATTTATAATATCACACTCGATACCAATATCATTTGTTAATTTTGAATTATTCTTGACAAGTAGAGTTTCATGATCTTCCTTTAGCTCATCATATGAATTTTTGAGAGTTAGGAATTCTTTCTTTAGAACCTTAAATTTTGATTTTTCTTTGCCAAGATATTCATTTAATTCTTCTAGCATGTCCATTAGCTCATCATATGATGGTTCATCATTTTCGTTAGAGTTTACCTTAGTTTCTCCTCTAGCCATGAGGCATAAAGGAGTGACGAAAGGCAACGAAGCCTCCTTGATGGCAACACCGGCAAAACCCTTCTTCTTTGAAGGTGCTTCGTCTTCGGACGAATCGGAATCCGAGTATTCCTCCTCGGAATCCCACTCACCAATATGGGCTTCACCCTTGCCATCCTTTTGGAATTTCTTGAATAGCTTCTTCTTGCCTTGAAAGAACTTCTTCTTCTTGGGTGATTTGTCTTTGTCATCCTTCTTCTTGGGGCAATGCGAGGCTATGTGTCCCTTTTCATCACATTCATAACATCAATATTAGCATAACGGTTAGTGCTAGAATTTTGCCCTTTCTTGTACCTTTGCGGACCGCTAAAGTTTGAGCGTCTTCTCATAAACTTCTTCATTCTTCTTACTAGAAGCGCCATTTCCACCTCGGTGTCTTCATCTTCGGAGTCTTCATCGCTTGACTCGCCTTAGCTTTGAATGCGATGTTCTTCTTTTGGAAGAGCTTTGTTCCAATAATTCTTCCTTGTCTTTCTTGTAAAGCTCGTTGGTGATGAGATTGCCGAGAAGACCGGTTGGCGTCATCCTTGGCAATTCCATGAGTTGAGAAATAGTGTAACCAATGTTTCATATTTCTCCGGAAGAGCTCTTAGCATTTTCCTGACAATATCAACATCACTCAAGGTCGTACCAAGACCCTTGAGCTCGTTAACAATATTGTTTAATCTAGAATACATTTCATTAATATTCTCATGAGGCAACATAATGAAACTTTCATATTTAACTCTAAGCATATGCAATTTAGCTTCCTTAACGGTGGATATCCCTTCATGAATTTCCGACAATGTATTCCAAATTTCATGTGCGGTTTCTAAATTACTTACACGATTAAATTCATCCGCATTTAAGGCACCAAAGATAGCATTCATAGCTTGAGCATTTAAATGAATAAATCTTTCATTTTGTTCCTCATTTAAAGTGGCACCGGTGGTCACAACATAACCCTCATTGACAATTCTCCATATATTTGGACTCATAGCCTTAAGGTAAACCGTCATACGAATTTTCCAATACGAATAATTTGTACCATAAAAAAAGGAGCTTTTCCAATTGATATACCCTCGTTGGCCATCCTTGCTCTCTAGGCGGTAAAGCCAAAATAGAGAGACCAAGCTCTGATACCACTTGTAAGATCGAGGATGAGCCTAGAGGGGGGGTGAATAGGCTTTTCTAAAATTTCTATCACTAAACTCAAGTTTAATGATTCTTGAGAACAAGTAATAGTTTTGCCTAATTTAATTCTTAACAATTTTAGTGATCACAAGATAATATCACTACGCAAGTATATTAATTTGCTAAGCAAGTAGTCACACAAGAATCAAATAGCTAGAATCTCACGAGAATAAAAACAAGCAAACCACAATGGATGCGAAGAGAATTTTTCTCGTGGTCTCGAGACTTGCGGTCTCCCCTACTCCACGCTGAGGTAGCTTGAATTTCTTCAAGCCGGCTCCACTCGCTTGAGCCTTCCCGATCACTAGCGATAGCTCTTCCCGCTCAGGGTAGGCGAGCCAGGCCTTCACAACCACGGGTCTTCACACAACCTCCTTGTGAAGATCACCGGAAGCCTCACGCCTCCAAGCCGTCTAGGAGGCGGCAACCTCCAAGAGTAACAAACTTGATGCGGGCTTGAATCTCAAGAGTGCAATCAATATGGCTCACTAATGCAATGCACTCAATTTTAGCTCTCCAACACTCAAGAATCAACAATTCAATGCACAAGAGAGTGGAGAGTGTTTCTAGGGCTCAAGAGTATTCAATGGAGTCACCAACCAGCCCAACATACAGGTGGGGGGGTATTTATAACCCCACCCCACACAAACTAGCCGTTATCTGCACTTCTTCCTGATTTTGCGCCAAGGTAGGATTACCGCCTCTAGGGGCTTAGAGTATCAAGCACCTACTGACTAACGACTATACGGCGCAATAATCGACCGACACGTAGTCCATAAATTTTTTATATATGGCGGTATTATCGCCCATGGGTGCTTGAGTAATCTGCATCAAATTAATCAAAAAAAATAATCGCTCTGGAATAAAGCTACCGCAGGCTTAGGTGCGGTAGTACCGCATTTGCGGTACTACCGTCCAACCCTAGCGGTAGTGCCGGCCGATGGACTTTCCGAAATCCTGCCCTCTGGAATATAGCTACCGCCAACTATGGTGCGGTAGTACAAGACTTCTTGATTACTACCGTCTGACAAGCTTTAGTAACTGGGACTTGGGAAATTTTCCAGATTTTGTTTTATCTCTCGAATGCATGATTTCACGGATGAACTAATGAGCCATATTAAAATGCACTTTCAAGTTTTAATGCCCAAACCAAGTCCCTCTTAATAGTACGACGACTATCCTAAAAATCCGATCTTTTTCTCAACTCCGAGATCGGTGAAAAAACTAGAAAATACTTCTAAGATTGATACCTTCACTTCTTTAGCTTCTTTTACGCGTACTCCTTCCATTTAGCACTTGAAGCCATCCAACATCTTCCGAGGAATACAATTATCCTGTTTTCGACTAACTTGCACAAACATCGTTAGTCCTTTTAGCGTGATTGTCATTAATTATCAAAACCAACACCTCATGGGGGCCTAGATGCTTTCAATGGTGGATCAAATATTTTCGTTTCTGTGCATATATTCAAATACACATCTTTTCACCGGACCTAATTTCTCTTAAGACCCATGTACGACGGACCAAGCTGGTTTAGTCCGACGCAAATACTCATTTCTATAATATTGGTCCGGAGTACAAAGAACGGATTTTTAAGCCTAATCAAGTTAAGTTCATAGCAGTTGTGTTAGTCTATTTTTGACAGTCTGACACATCCGACGGCTACTGTGGTAGGTGTAACGGTTAGCTACTGTTCAAATAGCTATATAAGCACTGCTAGAGTATTCTTTTGTAAGATTTTTCATTTTCTTGATCTTTTAGCATCTTAAAGCTCTCATTCCATCAAGGAGACTGTGCTCCACCTTTAAACTCAAATTCTACACTTTCTAAGTGTTTTGCTCCCAACTTAGTCTAGTTAGTGCTGTACTAGTGAACCAAGGGACATGACTTATGGATAGTCTATTACTCTTGGAACTGAGTGTTTCTAGACAGTTTGGAGGAGGTGTTGGTACGACTTGTCCAAAAGAGATTGTGGAAGGCCACCACTATTTGTGAGAGGTTGGGACTCACCTTACTGGAGTGGTGAAAGAGTCACCTTAGTAGAGACCAAGTCTACTGCGACTAGCTTTGGAAGAACAATACTTCGTCAGAAATGCTCTAATGTGGAGTAGGGGCTTGACTCTAAACCATAGGATAAATCCTTGTGTCTCTCCATTTATTTTTTGCTGGTTTTAAGTTACCTATGCTTTCTTGTTAATCTTCTGGATCTTCAGTAGTTAAGATTTTGGGTCGATTTTAACTAGTACTAAATTCTAATCTTAAATCTAATTTTTTTTAAAAAAAATTGCTTATTCATTCTCTCTAGGCTAACTCGATCCTTCCCTGTCTCACGCGCTGACATGTTCATGCGTACACTAGGCCAACATGTCTGCGGCAGTAGCTCCTGATCTTCTGCGCCCGCCGGACTTTTGGAAGTATTTTCTATGCTGCCACGTTCGTGCTACCTTTTAGCCTCGTCACTAGAAACTTGGATGAGCCATTTTAATCTATGATTTTGCACGTTAAAGAAAAAGTGATATGCTATTTTTTGTCACAATAACATAATATTTTGAGATACATGCAGCTAAACTGTAAAATATTTGACTATCGATACCTTCTAAATATTTAGATTAGATATATGAAAATCATGTGTATATATTTGTCTCAAAAAGTACTTTTTGTAATATTATAATTTTATAAGGTTTTATAAATATACTATTCATATAAACTACTTATCAAGTTGTGTTTTGTAAACCATGTCTATGCGTGAACAAAATATGTGTGATTAAAAGAAGTCTAATAAGGGTACAAGAGTTAAGAAAGTAGTAAAAACATCTGCTACTCCAAACCGAATATGAGGATGCAAAGTATAATTCTAATATGCATAATCTGAAACTACGATTTACATGGCACTAGAAATATTATTAAACTTTGCATAGACGGATTTTGCATTCCTCCTCTTCCATAAAAATCCAAGCTTTCAAAAACCGGGACGCCTTGGGCTAGCAACATGTATCACGTGGACAACACGTTTGACAAATTCACAATCAAAAGGACCACCACAAAATGCCAAATAAAAAGATTGCCAAGAGCACGCAAGCAAGCAAAGGTTTTTCTTCCCTTTCCCCCTCCTGCTCGCTGCACTGCCACTGCCACCACAAACAATCCCCTCCTCTCCTCCGACCTCCACGACCTCCTCCTCCCCCTGCCCCCACCGCGCTCCACATATATAGGAGCTCTCCTCCTCCCATGGCGTCCTCTCTCTCTCTTTTCTCTTCTCTTCCATTGCAATCTCTTCTACAATCACAGCAACCTCTGGCCATCGCAAAGGAAGCTGAGCTGAGAAAGAAACATAACTTGCCACACTAATCAGGTCTCCCTAAACTTAACCACGCTATTATTAACGGCTAACACGAGCCCAAGGGTTGCGGAAGGAGAAGAGAGAAAGGTTTGGGCTTTTGGTGGAGGGAGGCGCGCCCCGAGGCCATGGACAATTTGAGGTTTGTGCGCGGTGCCCGGCCCGCCGCGCCGCCGCAGCCTCCGGTCATGCCTGCCTCGGTGGCGGCTCAGCCGCAGCCGCGCGCTGCCCTGCACGCGCCGCTGCTGCGGCTGTGGCCGCGCGCCGTTCGTGGCGAGGAGGCGGGGCGGACGAGTGGAAGCAGGGCCAGGGCAACTGGGTGCTGCAGATGCTGCGGGTGCAACCGCGGTGGGTGGAGGCGGCGGACGCGGACGCGGAGGCCGCAGGCGGAGGACAGGAAGCGGAGGCGGCGAGCGGCGAGAAGTGCGCTTCGTGCGGCGGCGGGGGAGGCGAGGCCGAGGAGGAAGGCTGCCCCGTCGCGGAGGACGAGGGCGGCGAGGTGTTCGACCGCGCGTCCTTCTCGAGGCTCCTGAGGAAGGTGTCGCTCGGGGAGGCCAAGGAGTACTCCAAGATGTCCTACCTCTGCAACATGGCTTACATGATCCCCAGGATTCAGGTACGATCGAAGCAGCAGTGCCAGTAACTGCAGTTCCTTAAACGCCTTCATCACATCCAACCTTTGGTAAATTGTTCACGCTGTGTTCTTGTTCATGCTGTGAATTTTCGACATCAATGCAGGTACTGGTATTGTTTTCCTACTTGACTCCAGTTTTCCTAACTTGGCAATTATTTGGTTTCTTCTCTACCATCTCAGCCAAAATGCCTCCGAAGATACTACTTGCGGTTTGTGACCTCATCAGTGCAAGAGCAGGCAAGAACTAACCCTGATCAGAAGCAGGAGCAGAGCACTGAGAAAGGAGAATCTCCAGATGGCTCACAATCTGAAGATGTCAAGAATGTTGTGCCGGGGAGCAATGACGAGAAAGGAAGTGGCCTGGGGATAAACCCCTCTGGCGCGTCCCAAATCGTGTCGTCTGCTGCCTCGTATTTACATTCCCGGGCCATGGGCATCATTCCCTTTGGTTCCAGGAATGATGGCAAGAATGATCCAACCATCATGGCCATTGTGAATGGTAACAACGGTGAAGGTTTGACCTTGGACGAAGCCTCATTTGTGGCCACAACAAATTCAGTAACCTCCATGGTTGCCGCGAAGGAAGAAACAAGGCAAGCTGTTGCAGACGATCTGAATTCTTCGAGATCCTGTCCTTGCGAATGGTTTATTTGCGATGATGATCAAAGCAGCACGAGATACTTTGTGGTTCAGGTATAACTCGTGCAGAATGTCCCATGATATCAGTATTTTTTTTCCCTTTTCATGCTGGTTAATCCTGCAGCCTGTCTTGTACGATCATGGTTTACTAATTTAATTTGCAGGGCTCAGAGTCGATCGCTTCTTGGCAGGCCAACCTACTATTTGAACCCATCAGATTTGAGGTATGCTACTAGCTGTTGCTAATATTTTCAGTTGCAGGATTCCTTATGTACGATAAATGGAAATGAATCTCATGACGGTTCTCAATCGTTGTAGCATCCGCGCCTTCACTTAGCTCTGCATCATGGATACATCAAATGAATTCAATGGTGCAGAAATGTATGCATTTTGAAGTATTAGATGCAGAAAGAGGAGCTGATACATTTGCTATGTGACCCAGGGACTCGATGTGCTTGTTCACAGGGGAATATATGAGGCAGCCAAGGGAATATATCACCAAATGTTACCATATGTCAAATCTCACTTGAGAAGTTGTGGTAAATCTGCAGCATTGCGATTCACTGGTCATTCACTTGGTGGGAGTCTGGCTTTGCTTGTCAATCTGATGTTGGTGACGAGAGGAGTGGCGCCTTCTTCAACATTGTTGCCTGTCATAACATTTGGCGCACCATGCATCATGTGTGGCGGCGACCACCTGCTTCGTAAACTTGGATTGCCGAAAAGCCATGTGCAGTCCATCACAATGCATCGAGATATCGTGCCTCGAATTTTTTCTTGCAACTACCCTGACCATGTTGCTAACATTCTCAAGCTTGCCAATGGGAATTTCCGCAGTCACCCATGCCTCACAAACCAGGTATATTCATGCACTCGAATCTGATGACTTAGTTTTGTCCCCACAATGCTAAATAGATGTTTTCCTGAACTTACCAACTGCAATTACAAGCACACCATTGGTTGCTTCATCTGCTGAATTGTTGTCTGAATGTTGAAAAGTTAATATGCTCACTATTCTACGATTATATGGCTAAAAGACTTTTTGTCATCCTTGGGATGTACCAGTACCACATCTTGATACTAGCTCAATGTAAATTTTGGTATCTCTCAAGGATTGTAAAAAGTCTCGTATGACTAAACCCAATGATATAAACCATTTGATTGCTGTCATTTTTCTAAGGTATTGAAAAATGTATTGGATCTTTATTGAATACTATTGTAGTTTGCAGGTGCCCTGCGCATGTCCTATATGTTTTTCTGTGTTCAAAAATTTTACCAATGTGCAACGTTTTCTATATGTATTTCTGCATACATGTTCATCAATCTTATAACAACCAACAATGGCTGCAATCTTTCTCTGTGAATCGCTGCAGAAACTCCTGTATGCCCCAATGGGCGAGGTTTTCATCCTGCAGCCAGCCAAGAGGCTATCCCCACACCACCACCTCCTCCCACCGGACAGTGGCATCTACCATCTGGGCGACTCATCAGGCATCTCCCTGAGGCAGCTCCAGTCCGCCATGTCCACCTTCTTCAACTCCCCGCACCCGCTGGAGATCCTCAGGGACGGCGGCGCCTACGGCCCCAAGGGGTCGGTGCACCGCGACCACGACGTGAACTCGTACCTGCGGTCGGTCCGCGCCGTGGTGCGCGAGGAGGTGCGGCGCCTCCGGGAGGCGGAGCCGGAGCGGGAGCGGTGGCGGCTCCTGTGGTGGCCGCTCGCCGTTGGCCAGCAGGCGAGTAGGTGACACATCGGTTCGTTCGTCCGTTCTATACGCCGCCAAAGACGATTCTTTTATCCAAACTGGAATGCCAGCCACATACGGAGCATGTTCAGATGCAGATGCTGCCTGCGAAATGGAATGGAATTGCAATGTAATTTCCTTCCAAGGTTCATCAGCGAAACAAATGTACCTTTGACAAAAAAGAAAAGAAAAGAACAGAGAAATATCAGATAGATCAAAAGTTCAATAAACCCAAAGTGTTCTATGTTCCCATTTTTCTTGTGACATGTGGTGTTATCTCTTCTGATACTATTGCCCTTTGTTGCATATGCATGAGGCAAAAGGTTGAGCTGTACGGGATAATCTCAGGTCTGAGATGTTGGTGAGGCAGCAATTGCCAAAATCTACGCATTGACCTAGCATTAGCAAGGCGCCGAAAGGTAGACACGGCATTTCCCAAATGTACATTCAAACCGATATACGAGTCCTCATTTGTAAACAAGCAAAATACGGTCATGCCATGAGCAAGCCGAGCGTACAGAATGCAAACCAATGTTACTCGGACACCTGTCTCTAGTTTTTTTTTGCTGAATCGGATACCCCGAATCCAAATTGGATTCAGACACCGTGTCCGATTTCAAATAGCATTTTCCACATCCACAAAATTTTGCTGAATAGGATACCCCGAATCGAGTCGGATTCCGACTCCCGTGTCTATGTCCAAGTAACACCGGTGTAAACAGGAGAACTCAAAGGAGGCATTGCATAGTCTGCATTGCTTGTTGTGGCGTTTCTGACTGGGTTCCTGTTACAAGTTTACAACTACGTGTGAAGGGAGTGCATTGCCTGTCGTTTGCTTGGATCGTTCTATAATCGTAAATCGCGGTATCTGTAGTTGGACTACACCCGAGATGAGATGCCATTCCAAAAATATGACATAATTGACATTCTGGGTTGTCAGCTCATCATTTGATCTGAACTCGCCACGGCATCTTTCTGAATTCTGATGGGGGAAAGGAAGTCTTCTTCTTCCCACCAGAATTCCCAGGGGAAGATGTCTGGCTGACGATAATGGAAACAAAGCTCCATCGGCCGACTGCAAATGGAAAAAGATCGAGGCCGAAAATCCATAAACTTTTCTTCAGAAGTTTCAGACTTTTTTTCCCTTTCTTGTGCCCTTGGCAACCTGTACGGCGCACGGCGAATGCTGACAAGTAGGCGTCGGCGTCGGCGCCGTGCCAATCCGGCCACCTGGGCTGTGCGGTGGCAGAGATTGGACGAGCCAATCCTTTCCAATCCGGTCGATTCGTCGTCTATTTTTGCATGGCTCACGTTGTTTCGCGCCCTATCTGCCGCGGTCAGAGAGCAACGTGGTAAACGACGCCGGAGGAGAGGAGACGTGACGGCCAAGCAAGCTGACGGCCGGCGAGTAAAACTTGCACGGAATACACGCTCTTCGTTTCGTTTTTTACTTCCAACTGCAAAAGATCGGTGGAAAATGGAAAGAGAGAGTGATTCGTTTCGGTTCGACCATTTCCCGTTTGTGAAGTATGATTTTTTGTTTTGTTTTGTTTTTTGCAATCGTGAGGTATGTGTTTTTGGTTCTATTCATCTCTTAATTTATGAGAACACAGGCTTTTATCCTAGCCGTCCGATCTATCAAAACTCGGTAATATAGTTTTGAGGAAAGCATGGTAGCACCACTCGTGCAATCAAGCGGCTCATATCAGAAATCAACACTCACATTCTCTGACTTGTGCCGCATAACATGGTTGTCACCGGTGGGTGCTCTACTGAATAAAAACGAGAGCCTTCTGAAAATTCAGACTCCAAATGCAAGTTCAGTTTGCCTTCTTTTCTCCTCCTCCTCCTTCGGAAAAGTTCAGTTTTATCACCACAACCCAAAAATGCGAACTACATATGCAAGTTCAGTTCTATCACCACAACCATCTCGCATTGGTTGCCAAAAATAAGATGAGAAAATGAGACATTGCCACGAAACCCTGAGCTGTTCCGGTCTTAATGTCAGATGACGAAGCTTGTCTTGTTTGACATGCTCCTGGATAGGGAAGGAAGCAAAGGGAATGAGCCGAACGGCGCTCCATTACCACGAGAGTCGCTCTCTTTCCAAGTATCGACAGTTGAGAGATTCCGATAGGAACTACGGACCAAAAATTGACTGCCAAATCACTTATCCACTTTTCTGCCCTCTCCTTTTCTCTGCAAAGTTCTATTTACTATCCTCATGTTTCGCATCAGTGTGCTAAATTAGCAGACTGCAGAGAGATAGTAGGCCAGCTGTCCGTTACGCCGGCCTAGTTCTATATCTAATTAAGGTTTCGTCTGGCATTGTGATGAATCAGATTGTTAGGAACTTAGCCAGTGATGAACAGAACTAAAGAAAGCAAAACTAATTCAGACTTCAGACTACTTTAAACAAAAAATAACTGTTTGGAAAAGTGACGTTATATGCCTTTCATTGCAATCCAAAATCGCAATGAAAACAACACTTCCTTCTGGATTGTAATGATATTAGCATATCACTTGTGAAATCCAAAAGGATTATAACTGCACTAAACTTGAAAGTTTCAATTTCAAGCACCACAGACGCAACGTTAGCAGCGAAGACCACAGATTAGTTGCTAAGAAACATTTCATTGGCAGAGATGACGTGACCACATTAGCTGAAAGCCTGAAATATTTCCCTTGTCTAAGAATTATCCCAGCAACAACGTAGTAACTATTAAAATCATCTAACTCACACAACAATTAAACAAATAGACCCCATCACATATCTAGGATAAACATCAACTTACAGGCTCTCTATCACTAATATAAACCTTTTCTTACAGCTGCGTGTTTCTTCAAAGCATCAAGTGTGACAAAGATCCAGACCTGACTGCTATACTGTAGACAGCAGCAGGGGCTGTGCTATTGACGAAGAGAAAGGCCCTTCACTTGATGTACTGAGACATCCATTTGAAGCCTTCGCCGTAGCCCATCTTACGGACGACGCTGCACATGAAGATCTCCAGGGGCCGCACATTGGAATCAGCTAAGTTCACGTTGCCCTTCCCGGTGGTGAAGTTGCTCAGTCCAAGGTAGTAGCGCAGCTCCTCCTCTGAGGCCGCATACGGTATGTCAATCTTGTTACCCAGTATGAGGAAAGGCACATTGGCAAGGGAGTCGTCAGCAAGAAGAGCGTCAAGCTCCTTCTTTGACTCTGCAAACCGTTCCTTGTCAGCAGCATCCACCAAGTAAACAACAGCATCAACCTATCAGACAGATCAGGAATTAGAAGTACCTAACAAAAGCATATGGAAACATAAAGATCACGAAAGTCAGTATTTTCAAGTTACTACTAATGGTTACAGCCTGGGGCATTATTCAACCGAGGGAAAAAAGAAATAGCAGCATTTATCTCTTTTGATTAAATTCCAAGTGATAAACAACCAACCATTTCTTTATACAAACAACAACAACCAAGCCTTCTGCCCCAACTTCAAGTTGGGGTAGATTAGAAAAGAAACCTAATCAAAGCCAATAAAACCTCCAAACCTTTGATCTTGGGTCATGGTTGCAGTATATGGATCACTAACTTCCATTCACTCCTATCCAATACCAAATCTTTAGGAACATTCTAATCCCTCATGTCTCTTTTAACTGCTTCTTCCCACATCAGCCTTGGTCGACCTCTGCCCATTTCTTTCCCAGACCATACCTATACATGAAAAACTGAATCCATTCCACTACATCTTAAATGCAATTTTCGCACCAAAAGATAAAATAAGTCTTTCACAAGTTGTGTTTAAGAACATGTAGTTAATCAAGTAGAACTTCCTTGTCATGTATGAGATATGAACAGCAGGGCAGTACATGAGATGGCTGCACAGCATGGTGGCACACCCATAGTTGTTCATTCTAGTCTACTGTGGGGGCTGATGGCTGTAATGTTTCCATTTTGTGACTAAATGGATAGAAGAGTATGCATTCCAACCATTTCCAGCTGTTCTGGACATACTAACTGATATGAGGCCCACGTGGGATCGGGTCTATTTCCGGCGACGCCGCTCGAATGAAGTGACTGGAACTGAAGAAGCGGCAGGAGGGGCGACAAGAAGCACAGGCTCGGAACGACAAAAGGAATAGTGGGTCCAAGAAAGGAGAGGATTGCCGCACGGGAGGAAAGGCAGTCCGGGTTGGTTTAGGAGTTGGAGTCAGTTAGGGATTCTAATCCCCTGTCGGTTAGGTGTCAGTTAAGATCCATAAGGGATCATCAGAGTCCTATAAATGTAGCAGTCGAAGGGAATAAAGAACAGGCTTGAAGTGTTCACAACTTATCTTAGGCGGTGGTTCAATGAGTCCCAAGCGCGTCGCGCTGCAAGTCCTCGCCACCAACCGGGCAACTTGCGATCGGGGTTGCGTCCAGGAACCCGGTTGTATGAGAGTTCATTCCGGATCAACTCATATCAAATTGGTATCAGAGCCCGGCGAGACTGGAATGATGGCCGCTCCAGCAGATGATCGGGTGACGGTACTAGAGAAGGAGGTAAAGGAGATGAAGAACATGATGGGGGAGATGATGAAGCTGTTGAAGGAAAAAGCGCCGATGGCGGACTCAAACCAGAACGGTGGCCGGGAAGGCCAAGCTTCTCGCTAGGCGGGCGGTCGCGGTACTGGCGATTTGGAAGATGATTCCGATGGATCTCTGCCAAAAAAGACACGCCACTTATGGATATCGTCCGACCCAGACTCGTGAAAAACAAGCGCCAGGGAGACGACGGGGACCCGGTTGGCGGGAAGATGAGGAAGAGCAAGACAAGCGGTGGATACCTCGTCCGCCGCGCTTTGATCTACCAGAGTATGACGGAACGGAAGATCCTCTCGAGGTGGTCTGCAGAATGTGAAAGGTTCTTCCGCTGCATCGCATACCAAGAAGAATATGTGAAGTCGCCGACTCCACCTTGCCGTGGCTAGCGTGAAGTGCTCGATAATTGGCAACAGGAGGAATCATGGATATCGTGGGAGGATTTCTCAGAGTCCTTCATCCAGCGATTTACCCGGCACTCAAGCGCAGGACCGCTGGGAGATCTCGCGAACCTGAAGCAGGGCGATAGCGGGGTGGACGAATATGCAAGGGAGTTTCAGCGACGCTTGGCACGAACTCCAAGGATGAAGCGAGCAGATCAGATTGAGCTATTCATGGCTGGCTTGTCCGTAGCCTTGGGAACCGACGTGCGCCGTGAGCGACCGAGGGATCTCTCTGAAGCAATTGGATTTGCAAGGGAAGCGGAAGCAAGGAAGGCCGCATGGATCGCCGAAGCAATTCAAGGGATGGCGGCCACGGACGGGGGCGGGTCTTTAATCGAGGTCGACGACTTCGTGAGTACCGCGAAGACACATCAGGCGGCCCTGCGACGGCTATCGGGGTTGTCTCCCAGGGACGAACCGTCGGAGCGGGGTCAACTACTCGTATGCGTCGGTAAACAGGGCGAAAGCGGAGGCACCATGACAAAAGACTCATTTTGGGGCTAAGATTTGCGGTTCCGCCACAAGACACAAAGTAGCACTTCCAGACGGGAAGACGCCGCCTTCTGGTGACGATCGCAGAGAGAAGAGCAAAAGGGCTCTGTTACAATTGTGATGAAGTCTACCGGAAGGGCCATCAGTGCAAACGATTGTTTCACTTGGAGGTGGAAGATGAGGAAGAGGAAGATGGCATTCCAAAGGATGAAACAGAGGGGGAAGCTTCCCTATCAATGATTGTTGCCTTGGGTCCGAAACAAGGCAACACGATGCAACTACCAGTGCACATGGCGGGCAAGGAATGGCTGGGGTTGATTGATAGTGGGAGTACACATAACTTTCTGAGCGCATATTCTGTGAACCAGGGCAAATGGGGAGAGGCACTGAAGATGGCTGCAGTTAACTTTCCACAACAAGTTCGCGTCGCAGGGTGATCATACCTGCCATGTCTGGGCAAGCTTCAGGCCAAGTTCATGATCCAAGGGCAGTCATTCACAGCCCCTTTCATTGTTCTCCCAATTGACGGATTTGATGTGATATTGGGGTACAATGGTCACAAGACCTTAGGGGATATTCAATGGAATTTTGAGGAATTGTCGATGGAATTTGCAAAAGAGGGAGGCCGTGTCAGACTAATGGGCACTCAGCGGAAGCCAAACCCAACCATGATGTTAATCGAAGTGAACGAGACAAAGGTCATACACCAGTTGCTGCAGGAATTTGACGATGTCTTCGCTGAACCCCAAGGACTGCCTCCTCAACGACTGTGTGATCACCGCATTACTCTGGCCGAGGGCACAGATCCTGTGGTGGTGCGACCTTACAGGTACCCTTATCGTCAGAAGGACGAAATTGAGAGACAATGTGAGGCTATGTTGAAACAAGGGATCATTCGACCTAGCCACTCTCCTTTCTCCTCCCTGCTCACAGGAAGAAGGCGACGATTTTCATTGCGCTGCTTGTGTGGACTATCGGAGCTTAATACAAAGACGATCAAAGACAAATTTCCAATTCCGGTGGTGGAAGAACTTCGATGAGTTGGGGGTGCAAGATATTTCACCAAGCTCGATCCAAGGCCCGTATCACCAAGTCGAATGTGGATACCGATATTCCCAAAACAAATTTTCCAGACACACCATGGTCATTACGAAGTTCTCGTCATGCCTTTTGGACTTACCAATGCGCCATCAACATTCCAAGCATTGATGAACGAGGTGTTGCAAGACTTTCTGCGCAAATTTGTTCTTGTCTTCTTTGATGATATATTGGTTTATAGCCGCACAATGGAGGATCACAAGGAACACTTGCACAAAGTATTGGACAGACTGCGACACAACCGGCTATTCCTCAAGAGAACTAAATGTGCCTTCGCACAGGAGAGTGTTGGGTACTTGGGCCACATCATCTCGTCCAATGGCGTTGCAGCGGATCCTGAAAAACTCCAAGCAGTAGCATCATGGCCGCGACCCTCATCAGTAACGAATCTCCGCGGATTCTTGGGATTGACCTAGCTATTACAGCGTTTTTGAAAAGATTACCGCTATAGCCGAACCGCCACCGCTGCTTGCTAAGGCGCCATAACTTTGAATGGACGGAGGAAATGGCGAGCCTTTCACAGTTTAAAAAGGCGCCTAATGTCAGCACCGGTCCTCCAAATGCCCAATTTTGAGTTACCATTTGTGGTGGAATGCGACGCGTCAGAACGAGCAGATTGGGGCAATACTTCAACAACAGGGCCACCCAATAGCCTATTTCAGTCGCAAATTGGCAGATCGTCATAAGAAGTTGGCCGCTTATGAAAGGGAGCTTATCGGATTATCCAAGGCTGTACGGCACTGGCGACCTTATTTGTGGGGTCACTCCTTCATTGTCCGAACGGACCATGGCAGCCTCAAGTTCTTGTTGGAGCAGGCCCTAGTGACACCACCGCAGCAACATTGGCTTAGTAAGCTCATGGGGTTTGACTTCAAAGTAGAATACAAGCCAGGACGTTGCAACGCAGCCGCGGATGTCTTATCACGCATGCCGGTGGAAGAGCTTCAATGTGCAGCGCTCTCTCGACCTCACGATGTAACACGATCACAGTGGCTTGATGAACTGCGCCAGGATCCTGAAGTTCAAAACTTGGTCGCACGTTGGAGCGGTGCATCTCTTGCACAGGCAGGGCTACCAAGGAATAACAGCCCAACCGCAGAAGCCGAAGGAGAATCACTCCACAGCTCACCTCAGTCGACCACTCCAACCGGGCAGGGTAAACGAGTTGGCGAGCAGGTGCGCTGGACAACAAAGGATGGCTTAGTCTATCGCAACAGCCGATTGGTGATACCAACTACCTCAGCAGTGGTGGATAAGATCATTGCTTCTATCCACAATCTCACCCATGAGGGAGTCCAGAAGACGCTCCACCGCATCCAAGCCACATATTTCTGGGAAAAACAACGGGAATCAGTGGAGCGGTATGTGGGCAGCTGTGTGGTGTGTCAACAATATAAGACTAGCACCATGTCTCCCGCAGGTCTTCTACAACCGCTGCCAATTCCGCATCAAATTTGGGCGGACATCTCGATGGACTTCATCACCGACCTGCCACGATCTATGGGGAAGACAGCCCTGCTAGTGGTGGTTGACTGACTGTCCAAATACGCCCATTTTATTCCATTAACACGGCCGGCCACAGCAACTAAGGTAGCTCAACTCTTCTTTGATCGGGTCGTGCGGCTCCATCGCATTCCGGAGTCCATTGTATCGGATCGCGATCCCAGTATTTCTCGCCTTCGGCAAGACATTCAAACGGTGGGACTACTCTGCTCATGTCCACGGCATACCACCCTCAAACCGATGGACAGACCGAAGTAGTCAACCGCACCATCGAAATGTACCTCCGCTGCCTGGCAGGATCTATCCCGAAGACATGGGCACAATGGGTGCCATGGGCGGAATTTTGCTACAACAGCTCCTATCATTCTACGCTCCGCATGACCCCATTTGAGTTAGTCTATGGCCGGAAGCCACCACCGCTGACACCCTATCAACAAGGAACCACCGTTGTCGACACCGTGGATTGCGCATTAGTGGACCGGGATGCATTGCTGGAACAAGCTCGGAATCATCTTCAGATGGCCCAAAACCGGATGAAGCAGCGGTATGATCTGCGCCATAGGGAGGTGGAGTTTGCTGTGGGGTCGTGGGTTTGGCTGAAGCCTCATTGTTGAAGGAGTTTCGCAAGCACACCACCGATGAGCGGTGCTTTCTTCCTTGACGCAACTGGATTGAACCACTCATCCAGAGCCTTCCCAAGATTCGGCCTAGCGATTTGTCCAAGGCAAGCGCCAATTCCTGGTGCATTGGGCAGGTGAACCAGCAGAGGAGGCTACTTGGATGGATGCAATCATCTTCCGGCGTTCTTTTCCTGACTGCAAGCTTGAGGACAAGCTTGTTTTCCAGGGGGGAGGTGGTGATATGAGGCCCACGTGGGATCGGGTCTATTTTCGGCGATGCCGCTCGAATAAGTGATTGGAATCGAAGAAGCGGCGGGAGGGCGACAAGAAGCATGTGCTCGGAACGACAAAAGGAATAGTGGGTCCAAGAAAGGAGAGGATTGCCGCATCGGAGGAAAGGCAATCCGGGTTGGTTTAGGAGTTGAGTCGATTAGGATTCTAATCTCGCTTGCTAGGTGTCGTTAAGATCCATTAGGATCATCAAAGTCCTATAAATGTAGCAGTCGAAGGGAATAAAGAACAGGCTTGAAGTGTTCACAACTTATCTTAGGCGGTGGCTCCGATAATGTAATGAGTCCCGGCGCAAGACGTCGTCGCTGCAAGTCCTCGCCGTCACCGCGGCAACTTGCGATCGGGGTTGCGTCCAGGAACCCGGTTGTATGAGAGAGTTCATTCCGGATCAACTCATATCACTAACATGTTCCAGTAAGTTATTTATGGGGAATGATAAAAAGCTCAAATGACCCAACAAAGCTGCACTCATGCCCATCCTCACTAGTTCATGATAGCACTGCCAACAGTCAGTCACCTCTCCTAACCACCCCACCAACAAAAGGGCTTTAGCTGACTCACTATTTTCCTCCAGATCCTTCCTTCTCATATACTAGCAAAATGCCAAAACTACACAATTTGTGATCATATCAGGACATGCAAAGTATTTCATTACATTAAATTGAAAACATTTCCACCCATTTGGGAAATTTCCGTAGGGCAACCAAACAGGACTTAAGTCGAGAATTGATTCCTGAAAGATCTTGTAGCCATCAACACTCGTATCAGGTGCATTGTACTCCCTGCATTCTATAGAATTCCATACTAATGGTCCTAAGTAGTTACACAAAATGACAGAAGATGCCACCAAGACATGTGAGTAGGAATAGGCCACTAGGCAATGAGTCAAGATTCAAGAAGCCACAAAAGAGCGTCCATGTGGC
The DNA here is from genome assembly GCA_036346375.1 of Guadua angustifolia. Lineage (NCBI taxonomy): Eukaryota > Viridiplantae > Streptophyta > Magnoliopsida > Poales > Poaceae > Guadua > Guadua angustifolia. Next base: position 73,918,415 of record CM070500.1, on the reverse strand, counting down.
TTCTAATTAACATTACAGAGAGGTATCCAATAAATAAATTGTTAGTCATGCATTTAACTTCATCACTTCTTCTTATGAACTGTTATCATGTGGGCCAAATGCATTATGTATTTTGGTAGAAAATTCACCGCACTGGAAAGAAAAATATCCAGCCACATAAGCCAATAGGAAGATGATTTAGACATAACTTATCTAGGGCCATTACTACACCTGTTTAAAATCCCAATCAGAAAGCATGGAACAGGGTAAAAAAACAATGAAGTGACCAGTAATAAGCAAAGCTATAAGAAACAGAAATAGATAGCTCTCAGCTTTTGTTGTTTGTTGATTAATTCTTCTGTTTAACGATTCTGGTCCATTAACATCAGACCACAAGAACTTTTCTGAAGGAAAAATTATTAATAATCACAACACAAGCACAAAACATATATCTGAATGATGTCAAATCCACAGGCTATACAACACAATTCATACCACGGTTTTCTAGAGCTATACAATAGCATATTTGAGACAATAGTAAACTAGTAATGCCTAAATTTTCAACTATTGGGAAGAATGTAAGAAACAATACTAAAACAAATGGAATTTGTATTCTTGAAGAAAAAACAAATGTAAATTGGAAAGACAACATGTGGGCCAAAGAGGAAGGAGAACTTTGGAACCTGGGAAAGAGGGTCAATTTTCTTTTCTAAGAAGGCAGATCTTACAGGAAACTGGAACCATCATCAAATCAACACTCAAGTTCAAGAACCATACAAGACAGATGCAATGTCAGAAGAAACTGGAGAACACAGGTTAAATATACCTATAATACCTGTTAGAAAAGAAGGAAAATACTCCCAACAGGGTAACATAGGATGGTAATTTGCAATGTATTAAGGACACAAGAGCTCAATATAATGTGGACTTCCCTTGACTACAGCAAGGTTCCCAAACTAGCTCTATTGTCTTGTTCCCACCCGTTCAAGGCCAGTTGTGAAGTTTTTGATGTAAAACTTACATGCGAACTCAGCAGACTCAGGGCTTGTTTGGATAAGACGAGATTAAACCCAATCCCTTCGAATTGGAAGGGAAATTGCACTAAAATCCGTCTCAATCTGAAGGGATTGGACCTAAACCCCATCCATCCAAACAAGCCCTCAGCATGTTTTATGCAGGAACAGTACACGCTGCAAAATCTTGATTTTTTTTCAAGCCTTCTACCCTTTTCAGCGAAAATTGTCAAAATACCAGTATGTATGGACAGCTTTGCAAACGTACCACTCAGACTTCCCTCATTGCTAACATACCACAAAAAATTGCATCGTCAGCCCGTTTACCACACATGGACAACTTTACCCTATATCTTATTCTTTGGTGATTTATTCTTCGAGAGTGAAGGCTCGGAGGAGGTAAAAAGGTTGTCACCTTGTCGGTCTAGCATGACGAGGCCAACAGCAGTTGGTGTCCTTTTCCACCTCTACAGCATCCAGTCCCAACCCCAGTCACAGCATGTTCGCACTTCAGTCAGCAGTCACTGCGGTGAACTGTGTCCTGTCATGCTGGAGAGGAAGATCTGAAGATGGTGCACACCTACAATCTGCACCACCGTCCACTGCAGTGCTTCCATGATTCCATCCACAGTCACTGAATGCAGCACAAGAAAGCTGAATGCAGCTAGCCACAGGCCCACAGGCCTCGGTGAAGCAGGTCATGGGTGGCCTCTCATTGTCTGGTGTTCTCACTATTGTCACCTCTAGCTGATGGTGAGGTGGTGGGGATCGACAAAGGGCAAGGTGCAGTGGTGGAGAAGGGCCAGTCAAAGGAGGTCAAGGAAGAACAAGGCGCTTGCTGGAGTTCTGATGCTTGCCAGAGAAGATGGAGGGGCAAAATTTCCAATAGTGGTAAACGGGCAAAACCTGTAGTCTTTTGGTGCTATATTGGCAAAGGGGGAAGCATGAGCTATACATTTGGAAAGTTCTCCAAACAAAGTGATACATGGGCAATTTTCCCAAAAATTTATTGTAAAATTATGTGCTTTCTTGATAACAACAACATGAGAACAATCCAGAATTGACGATAACTAGCTATAATTTGATGTAATCTTGTTCTGTTTGATGGACTGTTGCAAAAGTGATGGTTGGAAGCTTTGGAAGACTAAGTTCGCCAGGAAAGTCCATGTAACTTCATAACCAGCTTTTATGTGTATAAAATTCGGACTAAAATTAATTTTGCTAAAAGTGACTGGAAGTCTGGAATTACAACCAGTCTTGTATATTCTGCTTGGATAGAGACTACCACCCTACACCCCTTCTTTAAATGTTTAGCATATTGTCGGGAAACGACCTGAATATTAGAGCTCAAATATCTTGTGGTATTTTTCAGAATCACGACATGAACAAATGGATAGAATTGAGGACCAGCACTGGCAGCATCCCCGGTTGCTTAATAGCGGATTGTCTTCACGAGAAGCCATTAAATGATTGATAATTTCTAATTGTTCTATGGTAAGATGACCCTGGTGCCTTATCTACTCAGATATATGCCTAATCCCAGATGTTCATTATGTCTAAACCCTAATATCTTGGTTTCAATCAGCGCAAGAGTTGCTTCTGATCTAAATCACACAACAATTGCACAAGGAAGAATTCTTAACCATAAGTAAAGAAACAGACAGCAAGAAGAAGGAAGAAGTAAAGGCAACCTTGGCGTAGTAGTCCTTCCAGACGCGGCGGGCGATCTGGTGGCCGCCGAGGTCGAAGGCCTTGAACTTGATCTTGCCGATGCTCAGCTCCTCCGACGTTGGGTACTGCGTCGGCTGGTGCTGCACGAGCCGCTGCCATCCAATCCAGAGACAAATATACCAATCAGACCAAATCAAGAATCCCCGTCAAGAGCAAAGGACAAAAAAAAGGCTTGAAATCGAAAGGAGAGCGGCCTAACCTCGTCCTTGAGCATGTGGAGGAGGGTGGTCTTGCCGGCGTTGTCGAGGCCGAGGAAGAGGATCTTGGCCTCCTTCTGCCACAGCCCCAGCGACGCCAGCACCCCGTAGAACCAATCCACCAGAAACATCTCTCCCCGCCCTCTTCTCCGGTGATCTCCTCCTCCTCCTCCTCACACCTGATCGATCGATCGATCGGTGCCTGCCTCTCTCTTTCTCTGGCTCTCCGCCTTCTGTCGGGGAGAATTTTTCTTTCCCTTTCCTCCTTCCCGTGGCTGCTAGTTTTGTTCTAGATTCTTCGGTGGCGTGTATTTGCTTCTAGAAGAACATCCTCTCTTTACTTTATTATTATTATTTTATTTTATTAATTAAACCTCGGGCTCTATCACTTCTATGGGCTGCTCAAGGGCGGCATGTGAGTACGCTGGCTTTGCTGGTTAGCGTACTCGTGTAATCTAGCGACCCAACGAAAATACGCGTTTTCCTTAAAAAAGAATAACAATGATCCGTGTTTTAATGTTGTTCCTCCTAATATTAGTTATATAAATTTTAAAGTAAATAAATGGTAAGTAATTATTATCTAATATTCATCCGTGCTTTAATATTTATACAACTTTAAAAAAACATGAAAAAATTGGTTAAAACCATAAAAACCAGTTTTATTACTACTAGTTTGATGTGCTCTTGTAATTGCAGCAGGTGGACCCATGCTCACATCTCAGAACGACATGTGGAGATGTCATGTTCGGTTCCCTTCCCTATCAACAGTATTCCACACCGGCGCATGGCCGACAATGGTCCAAATCCTTCGATGCCGCTTGAGCCGCCCGACTGGTCGAATCAATCCAACAAAACACGTACTTTTGACTGGACAATTCAAACTTGAAACTTGGTAAAATCAACTTTCAGCTTAGGATTTTAATTTTCAAGACGATCTCAACACAAGAGAAAAACAAACTTTTGACCGGACGATTCAACCTTTCAACTCGTTGAAATCAACGTCCAATTCGGCATCTCAAACCTTTATCTGAATAAAATTCACTCAGAATTCAACTTTCAACTCAAAGACACGAACTTTCACATGAGAAAAAAGAACAAAATAAGGTCACGTTGATACCATTCAAACGTTGTACTCCTTATGGAATATTTGAAAAAAAAGAAACGCTAGGATTTTCTCAAACGAGTACCGTCTCAGATTGTTTTCTATCGTATTACACAGGACATCACTGATCGAAGGGTGGCAACTCGGGGGGATCTCAGCCCAAACCTAACCACGGCGTTGACTAGCCGCGTCCGCTTCGGCTAGGAAGCATGTTTCGTGTCGGTGCCATGGCCCACTTTTGTTGTTAGGATTTTTCGCTTCTCGACCCTTGTTATTTATGTTTCCATTGTTCCCTTTTTCTCGGTGTTCTAAGACTGTGTAGTGTAAGTTTTAACTGTTGTATCTTGCTTTAAAGCTTCTTAATTGCTTGGCAGAGCTCCTGCCCCTCCTTTCAAAAAAAATAAAGAGACCATTCAAACGTTGTCAAAGGCGAGGCGATGAGAAGAGGAACTACAGTGGCACTTCAGAGGGGAGGAGGAGGAGGAACTGAGCAATTTAGAGAAAGAAAATTTTGAGAAGAGAGGGGAATGGAAGGAGGGGAAGTGAATGGGGACGACGTCTGCTTCTATCCTTCGAAGGAAGGATAGAGAACATGATGACTTTTTGTGGGTGTCATCTGTGAAGATCGGATGCTTAGAACATGTCAAGTGTTGGGTGTGGTAGGGTCTACGTTGTTTTTGCTAGTTTTCCTTGTAACAGGTGTCCATCGAACAAACGGCCTAGAATGAATTGCGTTTACATTTTAAAATTTTAGGATTCGCTAAAATTGCATGGAACTTTATCGCTATTTGATATGCATAGAATTTCATGAAGATTGGACAGCTAGAACATGCCACTTGTGGCGTTGTTGGGCTTACACTGTTTGTTTGCTAGCTTCACTTACAACGTGTGCTCGTCGAAAATCATGCCCTGAGTAAATTGCAATTACTTTTGAAAAATATTTGTGTTGACGATTCGGGAGCGGCTCCCCCGCCGAGCTTACTTAGTGAATGAGGGATCAACCTAAGGCCCCTTTTCCGCGAGGAGTATAGCATCTAAGGTCCTATCGAGCTACGGAATGAGGCGACCAAGACAATCACAGGGCACAAGGGACCGTTTTTTTATCTGGTTCGGGCCTCTCGCAGGGAAGATAATAGCCCTACGTCCACTGATTGCACTGATGTATGAAGGTGGTTACAAGTGCTGCATACGAGTGGGAATGTGAGTTTAGTGGAGAGAGCCTAACGGAAAGTAATGGAACCGAGCCCCATGCCTTTCGCATGAGAGGGTATTTATAGGGGATTACAGGCAACAAAGTATTTATTACAGGGGGCGGTCTACTGTTCTGGACGTGCGTAGAGCTATTACCGCGCCACCCGTCGGGCACCACGCGACGTGGGTACAGCGAGCGTAGATTGCGGGTGCGCAGACCACGGGCGGCTGCGCAGTTAATACCACGTCTTCTTCGTAGACCGTGCCCAACTTTTGGGTGATCTTCGAGGTATCTTCGGCGAACCAGGTCGCTAGGTCGTGGACCCCCGAGCAAGCAAGCTCGGGGGAAGGGTGCTTGACGAAGGTCGAAATGCTCGGGGGACCCTACGTAGGGACGACGCCCGAGCACGGGCATGGTCGACGCTGGGCAGGTTCCAATGGTCGTTTTATGGGCAACAACCAATCCCCGACAGCTAGCCCCCGAGGCTAAAGGGGGAAATTCGCCTTGTCAAGGCGTCCGCCTTAAGCCTCCAGAATCTTTAGAGAGGGATTGGTGCCCCGTGGTGAAGAGCTACCGCGGCCCCCGAGCAACGCTTGCTCGGGAGCGGGGATCTTTGCGGCGAAGGGTTACCGCAGCATCCGAGCAACGCTTGCTCGGGAACGGGGATCTTTGCGGCGAAGGGCTACCGCAGCATTCGAGCAACGCTTGCTCGGGAACGGGGACCTTTGCGGTGAAAGGCTACCGCAGCATCCGAGAAACGCTTGCTCGGGAACAGGGACCTTTGCGGTGAAAGGCTACCGCAGCATCCGAGCAACGCTTGCTCGGGAACGGGCGTGTTTGCCCAAGGATTTACCCTGGCAACACCTTGGAAGCGAAGGGGGGAAACCGCGACGGTTCCTTCTCAGCGAAGCTTTAGCGGGTACGACTCTGACAGTTTTTGGAGGACTGCGCCACCGTAGGGCGGTTTCGGGGACTGAGCCGCCACGCGTTGGCCATCGGCACACGGAACGTTTTTCCTGCCTACTCGGCTTCTCCGCCTATAAATATCAGGCAGGAACAGTTTCTGGAAACTTTTTCCCCTCCACGACTCGCAATTAGACTTGAGAAAACGCTTCATCCTTCAACTTCCTCCCAACGCTCCTACACCCTCTCCCCCAACTCCTTCCATGGTGAAGTTCGACGTGAGCAAGGCCACCGCGGAGAGGGTCCGGGTGCTTCAGGACTTCGGGTACCTCGGCGTCGGCACTTGGCGGCTTCCCGGAGGCGAAGGAGCCCCGGCGCCGCGCGATGACGAGATCGTCACGTGCGAGCTGTTCATCATCAACGGGCTCCGGATGCCCGAGAGCGAATTCTTGGAGACCATACTCCTAAACTGTGAGTGTGAGCTTACCCATTTAAACCCCAACTTCATCCTTGTCTTGATAATCTTCGCCCACCTCTGCGAGAGTTTCGTGGGTGTCCTCCCTACGCCAAGCCTTTTCTTTTATTTCTATTCCTTGTTCCGCATCGGGCACCACCCGTCGGCTCCCTTGCATTCCGCCGCCGGCACCCGCCCGTCTGGCACCCCTTTCTCCCTTAAGGACTCGGTAGCCGGATGGGCCGAAAACTGGTTCTACCTGCGGAAGGTGGAGGGGAGCACTTTGTGCTACACCGAGACGGCGGCACGCCACTCCGAGATCCCGCGCCCGCCCGTCGCGCCCGAGGAGGAGCAGACGCTAATGCTGATCAGCGAGCTCACGCAGATGGGGCTCACTGGCCGGGACATTGCCCACGACTTCATTCGGAACAGGGTGTCCCCTCTAAGGAGGAGGGAGCACCCCTTCTACAAGATCACTGTATGGGACGACCTGACCCGGGAGGGCATCTCCTGTAAGTTTCACGACCTTGAAGATTCTTTGCTTTGCCTCCGCCATTACGGGCCGTCTTGACTTCATTTTTGGTCCAAACAACCCGGACTTCGATTGACGGAGAAGAGGGTGGCCGAGCTGTTTGGCACCCCCAAGGGTAAGGAGCTCGAGCGCAAGCGGCAGGTTCCGAGCAATGTGCTCGAGCGGGGCAAAGTGGTAAGTTTCTTCGCAATTCATGCTCGGGGAAGAGCATCCCGAGCCCTTCTGACGCCTCCTTCGCGCGTGCTGCTGCAGGAGAGGATCGCCCTGGACCTGGCGGTGGCGAGCTTGCACCCCTGGCGGGCGGCAAGGGAGTGCTTATCCCAGCCTCTCGGGCCAAGGGCTCAAGGAGCAAGAGGAGCGCCCCGCCACCGGCGACCGCCTCGGTCGTCGAAGAGGCAGGCGGCTGCGTCGAAGGGCCGGCCGGCGCCCCACAAGGAGTACACCGACCGGAAGGAGGAGGTAAGCCGTTTGAGGCTCTGGCTGAAGAACTATAGTGTGAGGGCTCAAGTGGAGCAGATCGAAGCGGAGGGAAGACTGATCGAAGGGATGGTGCAGACCGAGCGGGAGGCACTGAAGAGAGAGCTCGCCAAAATAAAGGCCGAGGTCGAAGCGATCGCCGACCTGGACGCACATCATCCCACGGCCAAGCGCGGAAGCTTGGTGGGGGCGCTGTTGAGGTTGACATGGAGAAGGCCAACCCTCGCTTGGCTAGGATCACCCGGGCCGCGGAAAAGGAGGCCGAGATGGTGGTCGCGGCGGCCGCGAACCCATCCGTTGGTGGCGACGAAGGCCCGGGCAAAGGTGAGCCTTGAGTTTTGCCTTCCCTTGCTTTCCTTGCTTCTTGCTTTGCGCACCCAGGCTGACCCCACTCTTCTGACGTGGGCGGCACAGCTCGTAGGTCTTCTCCGAACCTTCGCAAAATGCTTGATGAACTCCTCGATCTTGTCGTAGAGAGGGAGGTCGCCCGCATCGCTGATATTGTAATGGCGGAAGGCGTTGCGGCAGTTGACGCCTTTGTCGTCGACGACCAAGGCGTGGCGGACCTCGCCCTGGAGGAAGTGGATCCCCGGGTCGAGCTTCCCGCTCTCCCCAGCACGGAGGGTGTAGGAGGAGAGGAGGAGGTTGATCTCGAAGCCCTGGGCGGAAAGACTGCCCAGGGAGACTCGAGGTCCCCGGGCGCACCGCGTGCCCGGGACGAAGGCGCGAGGTCCCCGAGCGAACAGCGTGCTTGGGATGAGACGGCGCCTGCCCAGAGCGCACCGCATGCTCGGGCGAACGCTCTGCCTCCGAGCGAACAACATGCTCGGGAGGAGAGCGAGGAGACTTGAAGCGGGCAAGCCGCTCAGGATTGGGGCTTGGTGCCCCGGGGCGAACCTCATGCCCAGGGGGATGATTCGTCATCCTCGACCAACCCGCCCTTCTGGAAGGGCCCTGAGGAAACGCGGAGCCCCCTTCCGAGGCTGGCAGATATTCCGAGGAGGGAGGTGACCGAACGCTTCCGAGATAACCTCCGCGCACGTCTCGATCAGGTAAGGACGCTTTCCTTGCCTTCGCCGCGGTTTCGTTCCTTACGGCCTTCGGGGCGGTACCTGAAGTCTTCCGGACTGCAGGTCTTCGAAAAGGCTTCGGAGGACTTCGACGCGGCGATGGATGTCCCTGAGGCCACGGCCTAGCTGCTGGCCGAACATGAGACCCGCATGGACGAGCTTGAGCAGACAGTGGCCGGCTTCAAGATCAGAGACAGGCTGCTTGTGCTTAGGTGCCGCCAGGCGGAGAAGGACACCTCCTAGGCTAAGGAGAAGATCCTTGGTCTTGAGAAAGAGTTTGAGCAAGAAAAGCTGTGCTCCGGCCAAGCCAAGGAAGGCGCTGTCGCTGACAGGGAAAAGGTCCTTATGCTCGGGCAGGAGCTTGAGCGGGAAAAACAGCGGTCCCTTAAAGCCGGAGAGAAGACTCTTAAACTTGAGCAAGAGCTCGAGGAGAGGAAGCAGAACTGCGGCGTCCTTGAGTCAAAGGTGGCGGAGCTGGGACAGGCAGCGCGAGCGGCTGCCGACCTTGCAGAACAAGGCAACGAAGAGGTCGAGCAGCTCCGCGAGGAAGCCCGCGAAGGTCGCGAAGCCTGCCGGAAGTTGATCGATTACGAGACGAAGATCGACGACCTGAGGCGGAGATTGTCTGCGGCCCTCAAGGGAGCAAAGCCCGGCGCGTAGAGGATTTCTTCTTTTTGTTTTCCTTTGATGATTTTGGGACGATTTTTGATGCCGCTGGTGAAGCGTGTACTTTCTTTCGCCCATGGGTTATGCCTGGTGTAATGCTTCTTTCGCTCTTGCTTGGCTTTTCCCTGTAAACCAAAACCACGAGGCAAACAGCGAAAAGCAGGTCGATCGTAGATTAGAACGAAACGTAAGCGGCACAAGCCCGAAATGCGCGGAGAGCGACCTCATAAAGGTAACGCGTCCTTAAGAAAGAAGCAATGTTACGCTGATAAGATAGAACGAGGCACTCGGCCGCGACCTTTTGCAATAATGCTGGTATGACAAGCCGCTCCCCCCCAAGCCCCCGCTGCGAATGAGGGTCGTGCACCTATGTTGCGAGCACGGGCTCGTTCGCAGGAGAGTTAGGAAAGAACGCGCCCCCCCGACCAAGGCACCAGTTTCTCCGAGCAGCGAGAGTGGTTTTGGTCTGGGGGGAAGAACGAGCAAGGCCTAGACTTCCTTAACGCTTAGGACGCAAACCTCTGTGTTGCGAGTACGGTCGTAAGCGAGGAAAGACGCACGTTTGCCTGACGGGGTGCGCGACGACCAGACACGCGCGCGCCAAAGTCAATCTCCGGACCGACCAAGGGGTTGTCTGTATGCGACTTGTATCGCGCAGCGAAGAGCTACTGCGGATATGATCGGCTTATTGAGACTAGAGCCCCCGGGTGGCGAGGTTTATTGGCGGGGTGTTGGTTGTGGCACCTTGTCGATCGCGCGCGCGCCGGCCTGAGCTTTTCAGAGTAGCAAGAATGTTCAGTGGCTAATTGCGCCCGACGCACTTGTCTCGTCACCAAGATCGTGAAAGAAAAGGAAAAGTGTGCCCTTGCGCGAGATCGAGCTGGCTATCAAAGAAAAAGTGACCTTATATATAAATTTTCACAGCATCTTGGGGGAAACAGACATTTGCGCGTGAGTGCGACGAAAGTGCCACTTTCCTTGAAAAGAAATGAGAAGCGCAGATATATGTATAAGATGCAAAATAGAGCATGAGTTTAGACAAAAAACTTGCGCAGCTGGTCGATGTTCCACGAGCTCGCGAGCACACGACCATCTTCCCTTGCCAGGCGGGCAGCCCCCGGGCGCGCTATCGAGATGACCGTGAAAGGACCTTCCCACCTGCGGGCAGCCCCCGGTCTCCAGCCCCGACGCCCGTTCCCCTGCTATGTTGGTGGTGGACGATCGCCGGGTTCCTGCCCGGGGACAACTCCGGGTGATCCTCGCCAGCATTGTGCTGGTGACGGGGAGAATCCGCTGGAGACTGCCGCTCTTCTTGATCATCTTCCCTTCCCGCCATGCAGACGCTGCGGGAGCACTAGGACTGCGTGAGCGACGCCGAAGTGGTGTCGTACGACGCGGTCCCTTGGCTGAGCTCGAGGCGGTCGGGAGCGCCTCGATCGTCATGGATGTCACCAGACTCTTCCTCGCGAGCGAGGGTATTCGGCCGCGAGCAGAGGAAACGCTCTCGTGCCGCAGCCACCGGGGAAAGACTCCCGGTTTCGGTGTGGCCTTCGGGATCGGCCGCACCACCCACGCTATCGCTGGCGTAGTATTCGTCGCCGTCCTCCACGTCGTCGAAGATGCAGAGGTCTCGATTGTCTTGTGAGTTCGGCATCCTCAGGGATTCCTTGCGAAAGGATTTCAGTCGGCCCCCACGGACGGCGCCAGCTGTTGACGATTCAGGAACGGGTCCCCCGCCGAGCTTACTTGGTGAATGAGGGATCAACCTAAGGCCCCTTTTCCGCGAGGGGTATAGCGTCCAAGGTCCTACCGAGCTACGGAATGAGGCGACCAAGACAATCACAGGGCACAAGGGACCGTTTTTTTATCTGGTTCGGGCCTCTCGCAGGGGAGATAATAGCCCTATGTCCAGTGATTACACTGATGTATGAAGGTGGTTACAAGTGCTGTATACGAGTGGGAATGTGAGTTTAGTGGAGAGAGCCTAACGGAAAGTAATGGAATCGAGCCCCATGCCCTTCGCATGAGAGGGTATTTATAGGGGATTACAGGCGACAAAGCATTTATTACAGAGGACGGTCTACTGTTCTAGACGTGCGTAGAGCTGTTACCGCGCCACCCGCTGGGCACCACGCGACGTGGGTACATCGAGTGTAGATTGCGGGTGCGCAGACCACGGACGGCTGCGCAGTTAATGCCACGTCTTTTTCGTGGACCGTGCCCGACTTTTGGGTGATCTTCGAGGCATCTTCGGCGGACCGGGTCGCCAGGTCGTGGACCCCCGAGCAAGCAAACTCGGGGGAAGGGTGCTTGACGAAGGTCGGAATGCTCGGGGGACCCTACGTAGGGACGACGCCCGAGCACGGGCATGGTCGACGCAAGCCGGGTTCCAATGGTCGTTTTATGGGCAACAACCAATCCCCGACAATTTGAATTTGCGAAAAAACACTATTTTAACGCCATTCAATCTGTATAGAATTTCGTGAAGACCTTATGGTTGAAACACGCCATTCATGGGTGTCGTAGGGCGTACACCGTGGTCCGCCGTAACAGGTGTCCGTGGAACAGACGATCTAGACTAAATTAGATTTACTTTTAAAATTTTTTGGAATTCATAAAGGCTATTCTCAGTGGAAGTTTCATTCTCGTTAAATGACATGACACATCATCATGTTTGGTGATATAGCAAGGTAATTATAAAGAGAGAGATAGAGAGAGTTTCATGAGAGGTGAGAGGGTTTCATCTAGATGAAATCTGAGATACACAGTTACCTAGACAAAAATTGATGTAACACTCTTGAAAACTGGAAAATGAAACTATACATTGAGAATGGTCTAAACTTGCATAAACACTCCCATTTATCACCGTTCAATCTGCATAGAATTTCGTGCCTGGCAGTCAATGATGGGCTGATGGCATCTCGCAAGGATTTGACATTGATTAGATTCTGGAGTTCACCCATGGATTTTGGTGGGTGCTTGACAGCTTCGATAGGCAGCGGCTGACGTTGTTGGTCCAGGAATTAGACAAGGGCGGCAAGCACTACAGCGGCGACTCGAGGTGATCGAATCATACCATATATTAAAGCCTGCAGAGTTCGGAGGCCCACATCGTGCAGAGGGAGCTTTACATATAGGTCCTTAAAAATTGTAATTATGTGTAGATCCTTTCTATATTTTTTTTATGGAAGGGACCTTTTATTTCAGAAAAATCGTGACTCTTTCGTGAAAGGATCCTAAGTAAATACCGAAAAAAGAACATAGTTACGTTTAGATCATTCTAGCTATTTTCACGAAAAAGACCTTTCGACTTAACGCAATTATGGATCCTTCGTGAGAGGACCCTAGATAAATGAAAAAAAAACGTTATTGTGTTTGTATCCTTTCAACCGTTTCACGCGTTTTCTCGACGATTAAAAAAAAAACACCGCCGAAAAAAACGAAATTGTTTCTGCAAAAAAACAATACCTATACTAAACTCGGAAGAATGCATCGTGTGGGGCTCCACGTCGCGCGAGCCGCGCGGGAGCTGGTTCGGCCGGCCGGTCGGCTCGGCTCTTTTTTTTCCCGTGTAGGTCTCTCAAAAAATGCGTGATTATGTGTAGATCCTTCCTACAGTTTTTTACGAAAATAACCTTTCGGTTCGAAAAAATCGTGAATCTTTCGTGAAAGGATCCTAAATAAATACCGAAAAAACGTAGTTACGTTTGGATCATTCCAACTGTTTTTCACAAAAAGTATCTTTCGATTTAGCGTAATTGTGGATCCTTTGTGAGAGGACCCCAGATAAATGCGAAAAAAAGTGTGATTGCATTTGTATCCTTTCAACCGTTTCACGTGTTTTCTCGACGATTTAAAAAAACACCGTCGAAAAAAAAATTATTTATGCAAAAAAACCAACGCACGCGACGTGTCACACCGTGAAAAGATTCCTAGTTAGGTATTAGGGTGGGCAATGAATGGCTTTATCATCGACAATACTGCTTATGGCTATTCGTGCAGGCATCGAAGATGGCGGTGTGTAGCAAAGAGGATGAGGAGACGGCAGGGTGTGGCAGCTGAGGATTGAAAATTCGTTTGGAAAAAATACCGGGTATAGCGGTATTTTGGATAAATTTGGTCAAAATTTAAATCCGGTCCATTTACTAGCGAAGAAAACCGAATTTCCGCTGGTTTACTCGAAATTTCGGACGAAATTGCCAAAATTTTGGCCGTTTTGCACCGGCTAGAAAGTGCGTCAAACAACAACAACAAAATTTGAAATTTTTTTCTAGAGAGCCCTGAAATATTTATGATATTGCCATAAATTTTTTTGATGATTATCAAATCTAAGAAATTTTTAAAAATTCAAATATTGCTGCTGATCAATAAGTTTGAACCGAATGAAAATTAGAACAAACAAGGTTATAAAATATTGAAATTATTTGTGGATGGTCCTGACACATTCATAATATTATCATAAAATTTTCAGATAATGGTCAAGATTCACTAATTTTTGAAAATTTAAAAAAATGCTACTATCCTATTAAAAGCCTTACTAGCAAAATTGAACGAACTAAAAAATTGTTCAACCCACGTTAAAATTTTTTGAAGATTTTTGTGGATGGTTCTGATAATGGTTCTATAAAAGTTTTAGATGATGATTATGTTTAAATAATTTTTAAAATTCTGACAGTGCTATGTCCTGATAAAAGACAGATAATTGACATATAGATTTGCTTTAGAAAACAAAAAAGGTTTCAAATTTTTGAAATTTTTACAGAAGGGTGATATGGAAATTCTTAAATTCTCATAAAAATTTTGAATCATGATCACACTTTAATGATTTTATAAAATTCTTACAAGGCACAGTACTATTTATATTCTTTCTCTTTTTGATTTTTAAAATATAATATAACAAATGAAGTTCAATGCATACATAGATTTGATTGACCAAACAAAAAAGTTTAAATTTTTTGAAAATTTTATAGAATGGTACTGAAGAAATTATTAATCTCGCATAAAACTTTTAGATCATGATCACACATGAAAAAATTTATAAAATTCTGACAAGATTACTGTCCCAATTATGTTTATTCTATATTTGATTTTTTAAAGATAACAAATGAAGTTAAATTATTTTGAATTTTTTTGTATAATTATACACTACTAAATATTGTACCATAAATTTTTCATATAATTATCAATCTTACATAATTTTATAAAAATCTAACAATATTTCCGCCAAAATTTTAAAATGTCTCAAAAAATTGGTTTTTCAACAAATTTTCAAATAAAATGACTTTCTTGAGGGTTATTGGACCAAATATGGTCAAATTTGGCCCTAAAACCTAAAAAATTGGTCAAAAAACCCAATTTTTTTTTGCCAAAAAGCTGAAATTACTGTAGCATTTGATTTTTTAACAAAATTTAATCTGGTCGGTAGTTTTAAATTCGGGTGGCCTGTAATCTTGTTTTTAGTGAAATTTTGCTGAATTTTGTTGAAATTTTTAACCTTGGTGGCAGCTACGTTTGTGATGGGGCAGGTTAAACAACGCCCAAAATTCATAGCTCTTTTACGGTATAGTAAATTCAATATGAACCATTCATTATTTTTGATTCAATAGATCATATTAGCTAGAATTTATTTATACTTTCCCTGATAGTAGAATAGCAGAAATACTCTTAACAAATCAACAGTTGGACTTGATTTTTAATATCATTGTATATTACCAGTATAATGCATAGCAAATTTTTTCAAAATTTAAGGTATACGAATTTCGCTGAAATTTCACATAAGACAGTTCCATTTCTGCAGAAATCAAGAAAAAAAATCATGTGTTTCAAACGGACCTAAGTGCATTTTGAAGGAAACTAGACATCCTCCGTATACAGACCACCACGTCATATAAACGCATGCTTAACAATATTAGTGATAAAAGCACAAGTTTAACATATAATAAGAGTAATAATAATCTAACACTGCTAATACAACATGCTCTTCTCTAAACACTATTCATCGTCATATCAGTATGTTCTTCCTTTGTAATGCCTTCTTTTTACTTCTTTTTGTAGGTTAGTTGGCTAGATCATCAGTAGTTCAGTACTTAGTGGGTCGTTTCAGGTTTTGTATTCCTGTAATGCGGCTGTATTACTTTACATGCATGAAGAATATAACTCCAACATCCGATTGTCCCAGTTAAACCGAGGAAACCTAAGTCGACACATTTTATGGACTGACTATCCCCTATTACAAGATCATCTATTATAACTAAGGTAACATCTGACAAGTTACAGCACACCTGAACATCTGACAAGAATGTAACATCATGTTTTGAAAACGCTGTAAAATCTTGTAATCTTCAAAGCATTCAAACCAAATTGAGTCCAATCAATTAAACCCAATTCGGAATAGAACCACAATGTGACAAATATAGGAGTAACTAAAATAGACGATGCAATGTTCATCGTAAGTCATGCTCCTTTCCCCCACAAAAAAAAAACTCGTGCTATTTTTATATGATGAAAAATTTAAAGATATCCTTTCTAAAACAAAACTACAACATTAGTGATGTAGGGCACATTTTTTTAACTATATTTCTGCAATCTGTCTACAACTCTATGATAATTGACTTGGAGCAGAACAAGAGGCAACATAAATAGATAATGACAGTATGATGGACAATAATTTTCTTATTGTACAGCTAATGCATAGAGATCGCATTTATTTGATATAACTACCAATAACTAGAAACTAAAATTATGCCAATCTAATTCCTCTAAGAAAAAGGAATATGGTATCCTTTCTTGAAAAAGAGTAGAATTACGATCATGCCATATATAGATAACATCAGTAGAAGCTAAACAGAAAAACTGGGGCTGTAGGTGCAAAACCACAAACTTATCAGACTAAGGACCGTAAGGCCAACAACAAACTAGAATCTAAAATTTTTGTAGATGATAAAGAAACCTCCCAAAGCCAGTGTGAATCAACAATTCTACACGAACAATGGCACTTAAGATGCAGATATCGACTATGATAAGCAACTCATCAAACCATGTACTAGAAGATCACAAAGTCAAATGCAGTGGACACATATTAACATAACATGAACATTGGTAGCAATGCTTGATGCTAACCGCACAATTTTCACCTTTGTAGCTTTCATGGCAACAAAACAGACACAATTCATCAAAATTATGTGCTGTAAGTCATCATAACTGCCCTTAAACATAGATGCATCAAAATTGCCTACACAACCCAAGCACAAACAAGAACTAGTACTGCTCAATTCTGATTACTTGCACTACTCTGATGGGAACAACCGGGATCTGCGGTCTTCCGCTTTCCGCCTTCCGCTTCTTATCGTCGTCCTCTTTGCAGTTTGGATGATCTAGATCTGCGGAGCCAGGGCGGGAGCGGTGACCGGCTGGTGGGGCCGGGGGCGGCGGCGACGGCCAACGGGCAGGAGCGGCGCCCGGCGGGGGACCTCAACTCGGGCGGGACGGCGGTGGCACGTGACACTGTGACCTTGTCTCGTCCTTGTCGACTCGGGGTGGGGACTAGGGTGCAAGAGGCGTGCGCACTCCTGAGCGGCTGAGCTCCTCTTTTGACCGGGATTAGGCTGGGCCGGTCAAGCGAACTCAATAACAGGCCTCAGGCCCAAACAAATGTGAACAGTAATTTACACTGTTATTTGGATTAGACCTTAGGTCCAGACTTTAGTAGCCCGAGGTCCAGCTCCAAAACAATTAAGTGGGGGCATTAGGGCTCACACGGTTATCCGCTATCTTCACTTGTAACGTGTGTCCGTTGGACGGTCGGCGTAGAAAAAACTAAATTTACTTCCGAAAAATATCGGAATTTGCTAAACTTGCATTAAACACTCCATTATATCGCCATTCAATCTGCATACAATTTCGCACCTTTCAATCAATGATGGCGTCTCTCAAGGATTCGACATTGATTAGATTCTGGAGTTCACCCGAGACCCGACTCACGTGTGGATTTTGGTGGGTGCTTGACAGCTTGGCGATAGGCAGCAGCTGACTACGTTGTTGGTTCAGGAATTAGAGAAGGGCAACACTACAGCGGCGAGTCGAGGAGGCGATCGAGTTAGGTATTAGGAAGTATAATATGGCAAAGTCAGCTGTGTACTCTATTTTTTATTTATATCTTCTAAAGTAAGCACTAAAACCAATTTATATAATAACTATCTTTAAAAATTGACTCTAAATATTAACTATTTTTTTCTCTTTTGTATATAACTAATCTAACTATACTTTCGTGTAATACTTGTTGAAATAAATGTGCGGTATTAGCCATTTTAAAATGATAGCATTTCCAAGTACTGACAATAACCATGGAACAATGAAATCAACACAGTACATGTATGAGAAAAGAACTTTGACAGATGACAGAATAAAATTGTCCAAGGTCTTACACATGAGCATGTACAATATTGCGAATAAAGCAATTAGCATAAAGCTCATATTGATTATTAAGTGTTCTCAGATGTCGGGTTGCCTAAAAGGCCCTCCTCGCCACAATGGACAAGTAATAGACTAAATTGTGACAACTTCTATCTCAATCACAGATTTAATACTTGACAGATTAAGGAAAATCTACTCAATTGTTTGTCTTATATGCACAAGAATAGTGGATCAATCATAATCAGCTTTTCTGGACAGAAAATATCATTCTCTAACAGGCACTCAATTGAACAAACCACTACGAAGCAAGGCTTACAGAAACAAGATGGTAAAATGATACCAGAACAACCGTAAGAGAAATGACTGAACCAGTAAGCAGGATTATTCACTACTCAAGCATATAAAGGCAGGATTACAATTGATCTAAACAAGTATATATATATCAAGTGAAATTTACTGCTAAGATTGTTGTCACAATTAGTCTATTCCATCCCCTAAATCATCATTGAACATTAAGCCCACACGCAAGGTCCCCAGGTCAATATAATTAACCGGCCCCTTTGCGTTCACAGAGGAGATAATCACAGCAGTATGAAAATACTTACAGATTACCAACCAAATGACAGTGAAGAAATGGCTAGGCACGTCGACGACGCTGTCCCAGAAAACAACAACGCCCCTGCAATGCCGCAGTCTTCGTAGGCGTATGTCTTTCGGAGATACAAAGCCAGACAATCCTCTCAGTGAGGCAATCCACCAGAGAATCAGAGATGCAGCGAAGCCACTCAGAATCACAGAATCAAGCTCTCGGCCAAGAGATGAACCAGCCGACCACAAAAAGCAGACCACACAGGTCAGCCTCCACAGAAGCAAATTAATCCGAAAGATCACAAACAAACAGGTTTAAATGGCAGCAATCAGATTGCACAACCAGATGTTCCAGCCTATCACAGAACTCGAAATCTCCAGTAAACCCTAGACTCCAAAATCAAGTCGTGATTCAACTAGGGTTACACGCAGGTGCGGTCATCCACAGGTTGAATCAAGAATGAATAGAGCCAGGGAGAACTAGTGATGCACGCTAGAACTCCAACCGGATTGAGTGTTTTCAGATCAAAGAAGGGAGTTGGAACCCACGCACCGAGAGAGCCAGCCACCGGATCAAATAGGATCTCGGGAAGGAGACGAGGTGCAACGGGGCGCCGCACCGGCCCTGCGCAACTGCCGCAGCCAACGCGCAGGAAGACCCGGGTGGCGAGGATGAAGCCACCAGATCCACGCGACGCGGTCGACGCCGCCGCCTTCCCCATGCTCCAGCCCCATTCCCGATTCTTTTGCTCTCTCTCGGTCAAAAGCCAGGGAAGCCAGAGCAAACCCTTGGTATTTCCCTCTTGCCGATGGGCCGACTGGGTTGGCCTAGCCTCACGGGCCGGGCCGGCCCAGTTGACCTCTTCTTTTTTTTTCCTTATGAAATTTGGAGGAAAAACCCAAATACACCAACAATACTTACTACTACTAAATAAGAGTCAGCTCTCTTTTCACACTCTTTCACATAGGACAAAACTAGTATAGTCATACTAAAAATAAACTGCGGTGACATTATTGTATATGCCTAAGAGCATGTACAATGGGCATTAATTGCTGACCCTAAAAATTGCTACATAGGCAGGAAAACTGACGTGGAGGAGAGAGATAGGAAGGAGAGAGAAACAACGTTGTTTCGTGAAACAACGACTTTTAGCGCGGGGATCAAAAAAACAACGATGCTAGAGCCGTCTGTTGGAGAGCCAGCCGGCCCTAGCATCTACTACCGTAAAAGAGGCGCATGCAGAAAATTAATTATCATGTATTTAATGAAGAGACGATTTTAGAGACAGCTCTTTATATGTGAACTGACTCTTACTGATGTGGACTATTTAGAAAATTGAGTCAAGCTCAACCTTTATACATACGCAAAGGATGAGCAACAGCTTTATCATCAACAATATGGCCCATGGCTATTCGTGAATCATGAGTGGAGGTATCGAAAATGGCGGTGTGTAGAAAGAGGATGAGGTGATTGATGTGGCAGCTACGTCTGACGAGGCAGGGTTAAACAAGCGCCCAAAATTTAAGGGCCATTTGGAGCGTAAAAATTTTATAGAAATTTTACAGAAATTTCATAGAAGACAGTTTAATTCCGGTAGAAATCAAGGAAAATTCCATCGTTTCAAACGAACCTAAGTGTTTTTGAAGGAAAAGACATCCCCCGCAAACAGCACTACAACTTCATATAAAACGCATGCTTCACAATATTGGCAATAAAAACACAAGTTTAACATATAAGAAGAGCAATAATCTAACATCCAGTATTATCTTCCTTTGTACAGCCTTCTTTTTAATTCTTTTTGTAGGTTAGTTGGCTAGATCATCAGTAGTTCAGTACTTAGTCGATATATTGTGGGGCGGTTCAGGTTTTGTATTCCTGTAATCCGGTTGCCAAATCAGAAATTAACAAATTCCACCGTCAGCTTTATGACGAGAATCTAGGATACACGTTTCGACCCAAAAACTGGCGATATGTCAGGCATTCACCATACCATTGCCTTCGTATTTTCTCCGAACCACAGCAAGGGGGAAATGTGGCAACGTTATGGAAGCAAAACTATGTATTGCTTTACATGCATGAAGAATATAACTGCGACATCCGACTGTCCCAGTTAAACCGAGGAAACCTAATTCGACACATTTTATGGACTATCCCAATTACAAGATCATCTATTATAACTAGAGTAAAATCTGACAAGTTACAGCACACCTGAACTTACACTTCTTTCTGTTTGTTTTCCAACAAAGGCATCAATAACCTAGCGGCATTAACATACAAAGTCAATGTAAAGATTAGAAGATTCACAGAGAAGCTTTAGCATGCATCTATCTTTGGATTTGGTCTGCGGCTGGGTTGCTAGTAGCTGATGATGCTGGCGTCCTGCCATTGGCCACCCCGTTATCCGCAGGAGCTGGCGTTCCCCACTTCCCGTCGGACTCCAACGGCTCCAACACTTTAACGGATCCATCTGACAGCCCAACTGCCAATTGATTCGGCTCTTGGGGATGTGCGGCAACAACAAGAGGGTAAACAGGCGGATTGCTGGAGCCAGGAAAGACAGTTATTAGACCATAGGAGCCATGTAAGAGTAAAGTATAGCAACAAACTGCAACTTATTATGGAATGAGGATACAGATGGGAAAAATGTCAAAAAATTTGCTATCCAATGTCTCTTGCATTTCATGCTCGATATCGGATGGTTAGGTTTGTATTTCTGCCCAATCCAAGAATTCGCTGGCTGCTCCAGATGCAGAACAGCAACTCCGCTGCTCGAGTGCATCAGACCTTCCAAGGGCTCAGCCTCCCATGGACTCAAGAATATTTGGGGGGTGAACCGGGCGACGGTTAATGGCTGCCAACACCCATCTCACATGTTTCACACAGTAATATCAAGCCGTTGGTGATGATCTATCTGTATTACACCAATCACCAACCAAATACTGAATTTGCATATTACCTTGCTCCTCAAACCAGGAAACTAGCGCTCAAAATAGGCTAACCGAACATGTAGTACATGATCCTTACACATCAAATTTTTATCAAAATAATTGCATACCATTTTCTAAACTGCAATGTTCTTAACTAGCTCAAAACACCTTGTCTTTCCTTTTTTTTTGAACTGAAAGCTTGTGTAAATAATAATACAATTGTTGAAAACTAATAAATATTTTTGGGATTGGAGTATTGATTTTTTTTTCTAATTAATAAATCAGTTTTTTATTGATTAGCCAAATATATGTGTTTTCCATTTATCGTATTTGATCTTCAGTTCTTCACAATTTCTTACAGAGTATCCACTCCAGATATTAATTGGTCTCTAGGTAAATACCGTGCATCCAATATACAAAAAAAAAGGGAACACCTGTTTATGGCTGTTGAAGACATGTATGCTGATGACGCAACTCGGCATCTTAATCTCAAGTTCTCCGCATCAAAAATGCCTACATTGCCATCAGTGAAGGCAGCAAAAACCAGTTGGCTGTTGCACGAGTATGATGCATGTGATATGGGAGCTGACAACGTGTCCTGAGGTATCCACTGCAACAAGAGGGCAAAAGAGATTTAACAGACGATAACAAAAATATTTTGATCAAATATATGATATGCTACCTGATAGACTCTCTCCATTTTTGACGCATCATATATAGCTAGCTGAGTCTCATGGACTACTAACAAGCGACTTTGGTCAGAGTTAAACTGGACCCTTGTATCCCCTGACGGGGTTTTCCCAGCTGGCATTTGTATAGCAACGGATTTCTTCTTTTCCCAAGTATCAGTGGCCCACACACATAGCTGCAAAGAGGAAAGGAAGCAGCCTAAATATCAAAGTACTTACTGGTTCACTGGTGCGAGCAAATCAGACAGAGAGAGAGTAAAAAAAAAATACAATGAAGCCAAACAAATAAATTCTTGGTGATCTGAATGCCACAAAACAGCAACAGTGAACAATAAAAATGCAAAAAAGAAAAGGTGTTATTAATATTTAATGGTAACCTGTGCATCAGCGCCTGAAGAAACGAGTATATTAAGGGTGTTGGAAAAGGCCAATCCAGCTATCCTCTTTTGATGTCCTTTGAGTCTAGTTTTGACCTGGAAAAAAAAAAGCTCAATGTAGCTGGCATAGCAGTGATTGGAGTATAAATCTGTGAAAACTTTAAGCATTCATTACCTCATCCACCCTAACATTGTATATGTGGATGGTTGAATCTTCCATTCCAATTGCTATGATGTTATTGTCTTGAGGATGAAATGCTAAAAAGGTTGACGCTGGTGGAGGTGGCATGAATGTTGTCATCACCTGCATGAAAGATGCATGATCAAATTTTCCTGAAGTCTGAAATATACGTCCAAATAAAATAATTAAACATTACCTTAAATGTCATCATGTTAAACAATGAAACCTTCCCACCACATGCTGACATCACATACGAATCATTCTTGGAGAGTGCAATGCATGGGACTGCCTCCTCAGGATTTGTGTCTGCTGTATCATTTGTCATGACAAGGCCACTGTTTGGTTGCCAATGATGTGGAGCAAGACTGGCTGTGGCCTGCTCGGCAGAACGAACAAAATTTATACCATAACCTTGATTAACCTAAAAACCAAAGAAACAATAGAAAAACCATACATACCCTCCCGCTTGGATTTTGCTCGTTGCGAACCCATTTCCACAGCCTTTGAATGGCATTAGACCCTAGTGCTAACAACCCAACACCAGAATTTGTGTACAGAAGTCTGACAACCTGCATACAAATGTTGTTAACCTTCTCACAGATTCCACAATGAGAAGTGCAAAACATAATAAAATGAAGAACAAAGATGGATCAAACCTTGCTGGCTTGGTCTGGAGTTTCTGGCATCGTGGCTACACGGCATTGCTGGGGATTTACAACTTCCATCAGCTCCCAAGGTTTCGCTTTTTCGAGCTTTTCTTCTGAAATTATTGGCTTTATATCTATGCTTCTAGATGCTGGATCACCACCATTCTATTCAATTCATTATTAAGTAAGATGATGTTTCAATTGTTAACAATAAACTAAGCAAAGATGCCTTAAAAGAGAGGAAACTTGTCTATTTCTTTTGTCTGGATCACCATACCAACATAGGAGATGGCTTTGCAGGAGAATTCCTGTCTAAGTGATCCATTCGGCCAATGCTCGGAGAGATGCCCGCAACAACAGGAGAGCCTAAGACCTGTTAATTCAATATTCAAGATCAGGAACTTCTACAAACTAGACCGAAAATATAACATAACAATAGCAGGTAGGAATGTATGTGCTAACCTTCATAGAGGAAGCTTCGTATGTTGATCTAAATGCCTCAAAAGGCCGGTTTCCGAAGGCCCGTAAAGATCTAAGTCCATCAGCATTTGCAAGTATCTTAAAACCATTGTCTATTGTAGTAACAGCAAGAAGATTGCCTTCTTTATTGAACCTCAACCGTGGAAGAGCCTGGTAGAATGTACAAATGTTAGATTATCGAAAGGGAAAAAAAATGGCCTATATAATAGGGAACATAGACTGACTGGCAAGCCTCCGTCAGCTTCAATGCAGGTAAGCAAGCTTGTATTATCAACATCCCAAAATTTAATTTGGTTATCTTCGCCAGCGGCCAAAAAGTGATTCTGAGCTGTATCAAACTGCACTACACCAGCTGACTTTTTCCGAAATCCAGAATATGTCCTCTTGATAGATCCTTCACTTTCATTCCACTCGACCAAAGATGAGTCTCCCTCTTTGCTTGTTCCACATGAGAACAACCTTCATATGAAAGACTAGTAAAATATTGCATCAACAACACCTGAAGCCACTTTTGGTGGGTACAATAACACCACTATGCTTACCTAGTTCCATCAGCACTATAAAGCATAGTAGTACACCATTTTCCTGGAGCATCATAGTCCACCCTAGACCCCATATTGTCATAAAGCCATGCCTTAATTTTCCCGTCAAGGGAAGTTGAGAAGATAAACTGCAGAGAACATAAGAAAATCGTATATCAGTACACCAAATCAACATTTAAGCACTTCAAAAACCATACGCTCATGAATCTCTCTCATTTCCCCTCAATAGACATATCACCAAACACAAACGTCATCCATGATGGCTCATACTGCCTCAATTCACAATGGAGTTGAGTAGAACTTGCCTAGCTTAAATAAGCATCAACCACAAAGATCATTATTGCAACCTGAGATATTGATGCCTATATAATTCTTTTCAAACAACACACCTGAATACTCTCTTTGTAGTGAGGGCAGATAGAATAAACAGGTGCCTCATGCCCTTCAAATGAAAATAGTTTATGTCCATGCATATCCCAGACCTACAAAATGAAATGGGAAGTTGAAGGAGACAAGGACGAGCAAAGAGAGAGAGAGAGAAGATAACCATTCAAGACGCGTCTAATACTTTTATTAGTTTATCATCTCCACAAGTGACAACACAAAGTTGCTTATTAGGCCGGGAGAATGCTATGTCATTAACTCCTCCAGCATGGGCATCAATCTGACATGAAGAATAAAAGGTTTAGTAACAAAATTGATTGAGTGTAATGTATTGTAACATCAATAAAATTGAAATTCAATCTATAATCTTATAATTAGGGAGTATTAGAAGTTTTGCAGTACCTCTAGAACTTGACGAGTTTCGTTTGGTTGCTGGTATGCATGTAGATGGATCAACTGTCTTGTGAACGCAACTCCTGAAAACAAAAAAGGAAAGATTAAGAAACAATTAAGTGCAATAGCAAATTACTGACTGAAGATTAAAAGATTGACACTAACCTATCAAGTCTCCATCAGGGCTCCAGGTGACTCGATTAATTGATATGGAAGAATTCACAGCACTCTTTTCACAGAAGAGGTACATATATCAGATCAGAACATATGGATGCTCACGAAGTATAGCAAACAGAAGTAAATTACATTTAGAACTTCTACTTGTACTCAATTACCTGAAACTGTGGTGAACATGTTTGCATGTCCCAAATTTTGAAGGGCTTTGAAACCAGTTTCTCACGTAGACCAACCTCCCAAAGTGCAATTTCACCATTAGCAGATCCAACTGTTGAGCAGTAAACATGACAAGAAAATTGATAAATTGTTGGTTATCCAAGTTTAGTATTCATGCAAATCACATGAAACACTACTTTGTACTTGCCGCTGGCTTTTAAAAAAAAAGTTCAAATCAAATAGTAGCCTTGATCATACCTAGTAGTAGTGTATGCCGAGAAGGATGAAAGTCCATGCTAGTTACATTAGATCCCTGTGACAATGTACAAGCTACTGTCCTTGGAAGATCATCCAATGACCATGAATGTTGAGGAATGGGTGCAGGATAGGTGGCCTGCAAATAAGTATGGATAATTGTTAGTAGGTCATATAAAATTCAACACGGTCTTATTTCTTGAATGTAAATGCGACATTACCTCATCAACACCATGTCCAGGAGGCCTCAATCGCTTCATTAGTTGCTCAGATTCTGCACTTTGATAGTCTGTTATAGTTGGGCGTTTCAAGATGGAGACAGCTGAGGAAATAATGTAATATAATTGAAGTCATGAGAAGCTATGATACATGAAAACAACAGATTGCAAAATTACTTTTCCCGTCACAATACACATGACAGATATAATAAAAATACCATGCGCATTTTGTTGTCACAGAGAGCTAAAGATTTACATATTAGAATTCTTGAAAGAACCAAGAAGTCAGGATTACTAAATTAATTGATGCCTGTAATTGTGTAACATTACACTCCTAAATACATGGTCCAACAGAAAACGCTCTCTGGATATAATAGTCTAAAAGTAATCTTTGACGAGAAGCCTAATGTATACTCTGGATCAGACCTAACAAAAATAAAGTCGCACACGTGCGATTGTTTCAGTAAAGAATCACATATAGGAAAAGCACAATGTTCTAGAGATGAACTAATTACTGTTTTGGAATGAACTCACATCTATTCCATGGGCCAGATAGGCCATGAGAAGTCATGTACAAGACAAGAGCAAATAGCAAAAAACACTCTGTACAAAGGACTAATATATACATATGCTTCAACACCCCCCCTAAAACTCATGGTGGATCAACAACGCTGAGTTTGGAGAGATGGAAACTATGTTGAGCCCTAGTCTACACCTTCATGAAAAAGTTAGATAGCTAAAGCTCTGAGGCACATACGGAAGTGCGAAAACCTACTGTTGCACCTACAACCGTATGTAGGAAGCATCAACCCCAATATTGCTTGGTGAGCTCATGCTTCACCAGATCTCGAGCAATGCTGATCACACTAGTGTTGTCTAATAATACCGTAGTTGGTGCAGAAACCGAAACAACAACTGCCTAAAGGAACCACCGTAACCAGATGATCTCAGTTGTCACAGACGCTAAAGGCGTCAGCTTAGCCTCAGCACTTGACCCAGAAACAACGGTTTGCTTCTTAGTATTCCAGACAATCATGGAAGAACCAAGGCATAAAAGGCAGTGACAGATCGATGATTAGAATGATCACTAGCCCAGGTCGCATCAGAGTAAGCCTAAAGTTGTAAAGAACTAGAGAGAGGGAAGAAAAGGCGCCTAGTGAAGATCCAACGAAGTTATCGTAGAACTCAAAGAAGCTAACTGTAGTGGAGTTGGGGTAGGAGCAGAAACAAACTGACTTAGAATTTGAACAGCATGAGAGAAGTCAGGAAGAGTGACACAAGGTAAATCAAGCTCCTAACAAGGTAGCGATAGCAAGTGGGATCCTCAAGAGGGGTACCATCAATAGGACGACGCTGAAGGTGAAGCTCCATAGGAGTGTCCAACATGCGTTGAGCAATGAGACAAGCGCGATCAAGAAGATTATGGATGTACTTCTGTTGGAAGAGGTAGTAGCCATCAAGTGAAGAGGTGACCTCAATCCCAAGGAAGTAGCGAAGAGGACCAAAATCAGACATCTGGAACTGTCCACTGAGATGTGTCTTCATAAAGTCAATGTATAGGGGTCAATTGTGAATAAAGAGAGTAGGGTCGTGATCACTTGCGAAAAAGCCAGCAATGACAACAAAAGTGAAATGGTTAAACCAAGCACGAGAGGCTTGTTTGAACCCATATAAAGAACGACGCAGGCGACAAACCTGACCGTCGGGAACAGAATACCCAAGAGACAGATGCATGTAGACCTCTCGTAGTTCACCATTGAGAAAGGCAATCTTAACATAAAGCTATGAGACATTCCACTGCCAAATAGATGAAACGGCAGCAAGAGTGCAAACAATAGTCATATGAGCAACATGGGCAAAAGTCTCATCATAGTCACATCCATACTCCTGCTAAAAACCGCGTGCAATGAGACGCACCTTGCAGTGCTCAATGGCACCATCTAAAGGAGTCTAGATCATATAGCTCACTTGCACGTGATAGGAGTAACACAAGTAGGAAAGGGAACAAGGTCCAAAATGCTAGTACGCTTCAAAGCAGCAATCTCTTAAGCCATAGTGAGCTGCCACTCAGGATGAGATGCATCATCATGATAAGAGCTAGGTCAATAGCACAAGTAGCAGAAGTTGCAAAGCCGTAGGCGCACTCCAATCACAAAGAACGTACCTCGAAGGAGATGATGGAGTAGGACCCAACAAGGAGGGAGAACAATGCACTAGAGCAGGACCCAACAAGGAGTTAAAGGAAGGAACTAGGGTAAGACCCAACAAGGACAGAAGAGTAGAGGGTGACAGAGCTGATGGAGAAGGATTAGAACGGAAACGAAGAGTGTAATGGAATGGAAAGAGGGAGACCTCAACAAAATATCTGGTGGGATCCTCCAGTGGGGCAACAAGGGTAGTCGGAAGGGAAGGAGCTACAGGTGAAACCAACGGAGGTGTTGGAGGATCAGGAAATGCCAGAAAGGAGATCGATTCAGCAAGAAAGGCCGGACTGGAAGTAGTGTTATAAGGATAGTAAGGCCTCATCGAAGGTGACATCGCATGAAATGCGCCCCGATGAGCAACAGGGTCATAGCAATGGTAACCGTTGTGCTCAGCACTGCAACCAAGGAAACACACACAACTTACTGAGCAGTCAGCTTTGCGCGCTCACAAGGTGGAAGAACAAAGAAAACACAGCCATAAGCACAAAGGTGATGCTCATAGAAGTAGAACCTTGAAAAGTAGTGGAGGGTTGTAGGTCGACAAGGTAGGCGTGGTAGAAATGGCCTCAACCCAAAAGTGAGGTGGAACATAAGAGGCCAACATCAGAGCGCTGGTAGTCTCAAGCAGGTGATGATGCTTGCGCTCAGAAACACCGTTCTGAGTGTAAGCACTAGGATAGGAGTACCAAGGAAGAGTGCCTTGCATTGAAAGAAATTGATGAAAAGCAGTAGACATGCACTCACCAGCAGAATCAATACGAAAGACACGAATGGCTGAATCAAACTGAATACGAACCATAATAGCAAAAGATTGATAAATAGAAGGGACCTGGCTATGAGAAGACATGACACAAATCCAAGTATGATGAGAGTAGTCGTTAATAAAGATCACATAATATCGATAACCCCCATTTGAAACGAAGGGAGCCGAACCCCATACATTATAGTGAATCAAATCAAAAGGACAAGCGGAAACAGTCACTAGAACCATACGGGAGCTACAACTGCTTGTCAAGCTTGCAACCCATATAAAATAAATATCACTAGGAACACTACCAACCAAAGAAGACACGACCCACATCGATGATCTAAGCGATGATGCCATTGAGCAAAACTGATGGCAATGGTGATGGCGGAGGTAGTGGCAATAGTGATCAAATGGCTGATGGAGGTAGCGGAAGTCGAAGGAAGGCAAAGCTAGTTGAGCTCCCAAAGAGACACTGAGAATAAAGGCGGTGTGGGCCAGTACCAGCCAGAGTTCATGTGTGGCAGTCCTAAACACAACACAATTCAGGCTCTAGGATGATACGACAATCATGATCAGTAATCTAACCCGCAAACATAAGCTACATAGCAAGCCTAGGAACATGAGAAACTACATGAACATGGACACTAGGACTAGAAAGAGTGCCTCGACTAGTAACAAGAAGAGAAGTACCATCTGCAATCAAAATGAAAACATGTAGAACGGAAGGACTCAAAGAGGTGAGGTGAGTGGAATCTAGTGTCATACTCATATGGAAGAAAGCACCTAAGTCTAGGATATAAGGACATGATATACAAGTGGGAGACTGAGTGGCTAGAGGCTGAGTGGCACAACTGGCAGCACCCGAAGGGCCTGAGGTATGGCCCATGACCAGATACTGAATAAGGGAGACTAGTTGCTAAGCAGTGTCTAGTTGGTGAGGAGCACCGACACCTCCTGACTGAGCAAAACCATGCTAAGGGCGCCACCTCTGCGGCCATCACGTTGACACCAGGTGCACTGAAGGCCACTAGTAGAGGCACTCGCAGCAACCACTGGTGCACCCAACAGTGTTGGAGAAGCAGTAGTAGAAGCTACTGCCATGGGAGCAGTAGGAGCAGTGGGCGTATGCGTATGGGTAGCTAGGACGACAGAAGACGGTTGTTGAGTCATGCTATTAAGACGAGTCTCCTTGGAACAAACAAAAGTGAGTGCCTCTACCAGAGATGGGCGTGGTGAGTAGGCCATAAGGTGAGCACGAACCAGCTTGAACTTTGGTCGACGACACATTAGGAAGTCGAAGAGACGGTGAGTCTCCTAGTGAACACGGGTCTACACACAGCACGGACAGGTCCAATAGACATTCAGTCCCAAAGATTCAAGCTGGCACCACACTTTAGTGATCAGTAGATAGAAGTCGTCAATAGTGGCATCAAGCTACTGGAGAGAGTGTGCTTGGTGTACCACAAAAGAGGTAGAGGGCATCACTGCTCGGCTGATACTATGCCCGGACACTCCCACATCAGCTATGACAATGGGAACTCGACAAAGTCCATAGAGATGTTGATGGTTATGCTCCCAATTAGGATGGCGATGGCATGAGATGTCACCCTGCCACCTCTCATTGCCACAACATACTCAAATGCTACAACAACATCAGGATTAGCTGGGGCAACACCCACATCGACAGGTGGCTTGGCTAATGGAGCAGGGAGAGGCGGACCGGTGAGGTGATCCCAGAGGCACTGGCTATTGAGGCACATCTGCAAGTGCACAGACCACTCCCAAAAGTTCATCACATTAAACACAACCTTAGGGAGTGGATGGAGACAAAGGAGCTAATGGTGGCCATTAGGGGCTGTTTGGGGGCGCTGTGCTTCAGCTTTGAGCCAAAAGCTCCCCCAAACAGCATGGCTGTAAAGCAATTGGGAAGCTAAGTCACAGCAAAAGCACCCCCAAAAGTTGCAGCTGCTGGGGAGGAGCTTTTCAGCTGTGGCTTCGCTTGACCACATCCCACCTCGGTCGCTCTACCTTCTCGACCTCCGCCACCCCGCCTCGCTGCCTCCATGTCATCTCCCCACTCGAATGCCACTGTACTTCGCTATGTTGCTACCTCCCCGCTCGGTTGGCCTCGAAAAGCTACACAATTGCAGCGATCGGTTGCCAAATAGTATAACAAAAAGCCACAAATACCATGACTCAATTTGCTTCTGGTCGACAAACCAAAAGACTTTTCACCAGTAGTAGCTCCCAAACAGGCCCTTAGCTCAATGTAGAGCATGGGCGGAGCTCAGGGCGATGCAGCCGGAGCTCGAGGCGGCATGGTCAGAGATTGAGATATGTTGTGGCGGTACGATCGGAGCTGAGAGACTGGGGCAGCATGACCGGAGCTCGAAGGTGGCGAGATCTGGCGGGGGCGGCGCTGATCGACGCAGGACAACGAGATCTGGGACGGAACGATGGGATCCGACACAGCTCAAGTTCAGGAATCGAGGCGATGTGGCCGAAGCTCAAAGCAGGATCCGCCGCATGGAGTATGAGAGTGGGAAGAGAAGAGGAAGGCAGCGGCAGCCTAAGGACATCGGCAATGGCTAGGGTTAGGGTTGGAGAGAGAAGGAGCCATGGGCTCTGATGCCATGTTTTGGAATGAATTCACATCTATTCCATAGGCTATAAGAAGTCATGTACAAGGCACGAGCAAATAGCAAAAACACTCTATACAAAGGACTAATACAAATATGTATATATACTTCTAGCAATGACCGGTATAAACTAGAAGGCGCACCAAATAGTATACTACAAATTTAGGTGTTACTCTATTTTATCAAATCAAGTGTATTTTTTTAATTGTAGATTCATTACTTCTTAAAATATTATCACTACCAAGATAGAAGTCCCATTTTGAATTCTGGATGTTCTAGACTTCTAGCCAGTTGTCTTGCTTTACCAAACATTCCTTAGTGTGGTCAGTTGAGACCGAGGTTACACTAAGTCTTTCTCATATACAAATTGACAACCAAAATCTCGTTTGTTAACTTCGCCCCCCATCACCTCTTCAAAATAACTATCCTGAATAGTAAAACCCTGAAGAAGCTCCCAAGAACTATATAAGCACAAGATATGTGCACTAATGGTATCAGTTTGGGTTAGCACTCTGATAACCACAATAAGTAAGGCTGGCAAACTTGGAACTGTTTGGCATGAATACATAAGGAGGAAATTTCTGCAACACCTTCTCCATAAATCAAGGATGCAACACTTAGGGCAATATGCAATTCCAATGAAATAGAAATACCCAACCACCGATTGCATAGGTTCATTATAAGGATCATCTTCCACACCAAAGAAAAAGTCAAGAAAATAAATCGAATCAGATAAAAAAAATAAATGTCGAGTCATGTATGCCAAATCAGACAATTATTGCAGTAAATTAGAAAAACAATATTACAGAATATGCTCAGATATAAAACTATAAAACCCATAGTGTGAATAATGAAGTTGTACATTAGGAAATACTGACAGATTTGGGTCGGGACAACATTACAAGAGAAGTGTATTAATAGTTTAATACCAATACAAAATCTCTCATAATAATAATAATAATATGTCTAGAGGGTAAAGACCCAGATTATCACTAGCAAACGGATCAAGTTTGGCGCATAAAACAAGCCACTAGATGCATGCCAACAGAAAGGTATCATTATACCTTGATTTGGCGGAACAGGTATTGATGATGCTGCTACAACAGCGGACTGAATAGATGATGAAGCAGCATTTGCCATCCAACCAGCTAAAGATGGACCAGCAGGAGGTGGCTGGAATGGCTGCGTGAATGAATATATTGAATGTAAGTAACAAAAGCACTCATAAAATCATGCATAAACAGAAAATGATCAATAGCAAACATACAGCATGACCCGTGAGTGGTGGGTATGTGGCACCAGCCTTTGGAACAGCTGCCAATGGTACAGACACTGGTGAAGCACGAGCTCCATTTGGAGTGCAGGTATGATCAGTGAATAAAGTCTTGATATCTGGATTTGGCCGAGGATTCTTACAAAGCTGATGCTGCCAGTTCAAGCTGCACAGGTTGTCAAAGAATTATACACTCACACATCCACCCACTAATGTAAGGTTAAAGTGAACATGAAAACAGAGAGACAGATAGTAACAGTAGAATGTTGATTTCAAACCTTTGGTTGATTAGAGTCCGCAGGCGTGATGCCTTAAGAGTTGGAAAGACAAGTTTTTCCCGGAAAAGGGGGTTTGCTTCAATAAGTTTTTTAAGCTCAACCAGCATAATACTGCGAGCAGATTTGGTATCCCCATACTTAGACAATTGTTCATTTTCCCTGCCAGAAAACAATAAATAATCGGTAGCTTCAGCTAATATATGAAAAATAGAAAAGCCAAGGAACTGATAATACAGAAAGGCACATTAGATTGACAAAAAAGGCATGCACCATGTTGTCAAAAGCACCAGTTCAAGGAGTGCCACGATCAATAGAATAATACATAAAAGTAAAAACAAGTACTACTATTAAGCCATTTTTGCAAGCTTTTTCAAATAAAAAATTATGCAGGAAAAAACTAGCATAACTTAAAAGCTATCAGATGACAATATTACATAACTCTTAAAAGCTTCATAATGTAATGAAACATTGAATCCACACACTCTTTTATTTCTCTGCAATTACAGTCTAATTGCAGCCGCACCAAGCACAGATGTTTTAATGCTCTAGAAGTAAGACGCTCTAAGAAAGATGTTCTTGTTTCCTTCTCAAAAATATGAAGCAAATGAAAGATCCATGTGCTTATCTAAACTACCAGAACTTGCTAACACATTTGGCATTGCGTTGCTGGTCATGGCTCAAACAAAGGAATAAACTAAACATTCCCTAGGGAGAAACACAGAATGCAAACATCAATTAACAAGAAAAGCAACAAGCTTTCAGACTGGCTTCCTCATAGAGTCATGGTGAATAGGAAAGAGCATAGAGCCATGAGAACAAAGGGCAAGATTAATGGACCTGAAATTCTCAAGAGTGATAAGCTGTGTTATCTCTTTATATAACTCCTCATTGAATGTTGAGAAGACTTTAAGATCCTTGACGAGGATATCTACAGCCTTTGCTCTATCATGCCTGTTACAAAATATATTACAAGAAGTTAGTAAATTTTTTTTTTCAGCCAATGCTGAGGAAGTGAAATTTCCCATCAGATAAGATAGAACAGTACCTATCAAGCGCTTCCAAGTACTTCTGCTTCCTGATCTCAAAGAAGATCTTCATCGAATACCTATTGTCATCCACTTTGGTGAAACCTGAGAGGTATCTCTCCACTTCATCCCACTCCCCAGCATGGACCTTCTCCTCAAAGTACTTCAGGTTGAAGAAGAACCCTGACTCTTGCTCAAGCCTACAACATAATGTCCCATAGGGAATTACATCTTAACAGATCAAAATGCCGGGACATTAGAACGGAAAAGAACATGAGTTGACACTCTTTTCTTCCATCTTTCCACAGAATGAGTAGTACTCCATTAATGACCCCACAGCCCAAATGGACAAAAAGATATATAATCCTCGAAGGCACAACGCGTTGCAATAAGTCTTGTGCTCACAGCATTCACCCAAAACAATCAACCTAGCTCAATACCGTTCATTAATTCAGATTAACCTCTGGTATATGCACTACAGTTATCGTGCATGGCCTACAATGTAAAATCTCAAGCAGAATTGGCCATAGTAGAGTACACAAACAGACTTCCTAACAAACTAATCAGAGGAACGCGAATGCAGCGCAGAGGAGATCAACAGCTTACAATTACCCAATTGCGCGCTCAAAGTTCGAATTTTTTTCCACGAATTTCGAGAGAAACGATGCAATCCAGCTGAATACTATCTACCAGGTACTGATTTACTCGCAGGACAGCACGCAGGGGGGCTAAAACGCCACACCAACCACCGAATTAACCGCGCTGAATCCGGAAGATTCCATTCTTCCTACGAATTAAAGTAACCGACAGAGGAAACGAGTCGGGGTTGGAAAAGAAACTAGACCATTCTCTCAGCAAACTGAGAAACAAAAACAAGAAGAAGAAAAAACAGAGACGACACACGCGAGCTCCGAATTTCAAATCTCCCCAAATTCCAAATTTCTGGGCACTCTTCTACTTGAATTATCCACATAAAAGAAAAACCGTACCAAGGTCCAAAGCACCCCCCAAAAAAATCCATTTTGACCAAATTAAATAAAAAAATAACGACTATCACGGAGAAAACCAAGAGCAAAAAAAACCCTTTTGACCAAATCAAAGGGAAAAAAGAGAGAAACTTCGCAGGAGTTTACCGCACGTACATAACAAATCAACCAGAGTTTTTTTTTTAAAAAAAAAAGTTTCCCCATGAACTCAAAACCCAAAACCAGCACAGGAAGGAGAAAAACCGGATATATATATTTCGCGAAATTCGCAAAGAAGAAGAAAGAACAACGCGCAACGGAGCGAAACGAATCCCCAAAAGAAGAGCAGAGGCTTCGCCGCCCAACCAACCACCAAACGAATCGCCCCCAAAGAAAGAGCCCGCGGGCCAGCAGGGGAGAGAGAGAGATAGAGAGGCTACCCACTTGTGCACGGTCTCCTTGAACTTCTCCTCGTCGAGGAACTGGAGGATGAGGAACACGAGCTCGCGGCTGAGCGACGACATGGCGCCCGCGTCTCCCCGGAGGAGATCGATCTGCCCGGCGGCGCCGCGGGGATCGCGCGCGTTCGCAGGAGGGGACCGCCTCTGCGGTGGCGAATTCTAGGGTTTCGTCGTCGTCGTCGCCGCCGCCCCCCTCTCGTGACGAGAGAGAGAGAGAGAGGAAGAGAAAGATGGAGAGATGTGGAAGGAGGAGGGGAGAGAGAGAAACTTTAGTCTCGCTTTCTTCGATGCGTTGCAGACCTCTCACCCTTCTCTCTCCACCCACGCCACGACAATGGCTTATCAGTGATACGCTCCGCAGCCTATCAATAAGCACTCCTACCTATCGATACGTCTTTGGACTTATACGATAGGGAGGGAGCGGCGGAATCGAAGGGCGCGGGATTAAATCGGGTGGATATTCGTGAGCTGGCGTCCGGTCGTGAGGGCGACGTGGGCGCGAGACGAGACGCTGGGGTTTCGCTCGCTCCCCCCTCTCCGCGTGTGGTTTGGTTTTTGTCTCGGGTCGGCGTCTCGTTTTCTGGCCGCGAGATGAGAACGAGACGCGAGATTGTTACGCCGATATGGATGATACGCGTGCGCGCGAACGTTTCCGTTGCCCGGTTTCTCGGATCGGCTGCTCGCGTGGAGGCGGCAGCACCGACTGAGGGGAGTGGGCCCCCCGGTGACGTGTCCCTCCCGTCCCGTTTGATGGAGCACTGCCTGTATATATATACCGACGCGTACGCACGCCACAGGGAGCAAGGTTCGAATCAGCGGATGACAGATTTGCAGCGGATTAGTCTCGGCGCAGCGTGAGGTTTCAAATTTCTTTTTCAAAGATCAAAATTTAGATCTGTTACTTTTTTTGTCGGGAAAACCAAATTCCGGTCAAAATCATCAAAATTTCAATCGTTTTCAACCCTTGTAAAAGTTGTACATAAATGAGGTCATTGCTCATCACTAGTACTTAAATATTAGCTCACTCGGCAAAGCACAAGCCTTTTAACCCTCTGATTGCGGGTTCAAGCCCTATGATAAGCATTTGCTGCCCATTAATTATGGCATTTTTGTTGTCCTACAGTGAGCAACACAACTCGATGGAGAAAAAAAAGGTCACAAACATAGGATCCCAACCAGCGACCTCACACACTCTCCGCTCTATCAACTAAGCTAAAATCGGTTTGTGAACTTGTTCTAAAATTTTCACATATATTCGAATTGGTGCGAGATCTAGTCTAAACAACATGCAAACCGGTCCAAACAATATGAAATTCGGTCCAAAAAATTGAAATCTCGCCAAGATTTCCAAAATTACTCTAGCATTTTGAAAATTTTCAATTTTTTCATTCTGTTAGGATTTAGGATCTCGTCTCTGACTAAAATCCAAAATCTCAGCTGAGATTTCCAAAATCTCATCGGGATTTTGAACCTTGGTATAGCGAATATTGGACATCAGACGCTATATTTCCATAACATAAATAGTAGTGATGGTTTTTAATTTTGCATGTGTCGGGAACCGAATATGCAAATCCGGACTCTCTGTGTATACTGCACTAATCCAGGATCACGCTAGTGCACACAGACTCAACATCAGTAAGTATCACAATCATACATAGCGAAAATAAGATAAAAGACATCATATAATAAATATTACTAGTTGCATGACCTTATGGTTAACTTACATGACTATGCCTCACAAGGCTGAACAACAAATTAAACTGTAGCGGAATGAAGACGTAGATAACCTCTCAGTATACCACAAACAACTGACAAGGCTCGCACCCTAAACATTCGTCCCTTCAAGGTTCTTCTCCTTCGGCACAGATGTAGACTCTTCAACGGGTGATGTTGTAGGCAAGGGTGAGTACATAAAGCACTCAACAAGTTGTGCACAGAATGCAGATCTAACATTTCTATATGCAAAACTTATTCCAAAAGAATAGGTAACATGGTTGTTTTGCAACAAAGCAGCATTTATGAGCAAGTACAATATATAGATTGAAAAAACAGTAAAACAAATAACAATAATAGATAGATTCAGTGTTTCTCAAGTAAACCAAGTTTCCAGTCCTAAGTCAAGATTCAACCTCCCATAGCAACCTGTCATCCATCCCAAGTATTATTTTGCAAAAGTCTAACTCTCAACTGTAATTCCCGAGTATTGCTCAATGCCGCGAGTACGGCTATTCGAATAGATTGTACAATCTACAGAGGTTATGCACTTTACCCACACGACATGATAATCTCTTTGTACCTGGCCATTGGCACACTTCCTTCGGTATGCTGGCATAGAAATCGTGACAAAGCTTTTACAATGCTCTGTCTTAACTTAGTACCACTCGCTAAGATTTCAACACTGAAGGAACTGGTTACCACAACAAGGCCCCCTCTTGCACCATCTGGGTTCATTAAAAATGGTGAACCTCACCACCACTGGTGGTACCAAAGCTAAGACATTGCAAATTAATCAGCTAGGTCCGTCCTATTTCGGACATGTGGTTGCATGATTGACTCAGGTCAAAGGCTTGTAAGGTTAAGTCTTTAGAGTGATCAAGGCAAGACTTCCATATACTCTCTGCCCTTCGGCCACCTTGGCATACTGCCCCTTGCCACTTGCCCTAATCTAAATCATAACTACCCCAGTTGATTACCAAGCACCACATGCTATCAACAATTCAATATCGTTGTGTGACATCCATCGCCACAACAACTCAATCTCATCGTGTGACCACACATGACACACAAGTTCATAACATTGTTCCATATTCCATTAGTCAAGATTATTTATCGATGATTCAAGTACATGTGATGACGTGGCATGGCTAAGCAAGCTAATACGATCTAACCATCTCGTGTTGACTTTAATATCAATCAACTATAGTGAACAATAGATCATGACATACAAATAACAAGGTAGGGTATAGGTCAAAAGGTATAACAGATAAATCCCAATTTAGATTGAAAACATTTGTACACATGAAATAATATGCGATATGGTAAAACAAAATAGAAACTTTATAAACATGGGTTCAACATGATCAAAGCATAACTTACCTTAGAAAAGCTCTTATTCTTGCTCTGGACCTTAGCCTTGAGTTGATGAATTTTCCTCGGATGCATCGTACAATTTATCGTCTATGCGAAATGAAAAAGAAAACTAAATAAACACCAAAATAGAGAGCAAATAAACTCCAAAAATCAAATAAAATTTACCATTAGATAGATCTCAATTTTTTAAATTTTTAGAAATTTGAATCATCTCAATCGGAGTTTGTATGAGGGAGAACGAGCTCTCGGAAGATTCAAAAATTATAAAAATCAGAAAATTGAAAATCAACTAATATCCGAATTATTTTAAAATAAAAAACTGATTTATTGCACAATGCTAACTTCAGCACCAAGTCAGGCCAATCAGAAGGTGACACGTGTGCTCGACTCATAGACCCGGTCCACGGTGTGGATTTGGTCCACCGTGGACCTAGTCCACGACTTACCGGCTTCGCACGACACGTGTCAATGCGTGATTAGCGAACACCGACGGCTCGATCTAAACCGCAAATCTATGATCTAACAGCCTGCATCGATTTGGCCACGCGGCGAAGATCGATTGGCTATTGTGCTGCTTGTTGATGATCGACACATAGCGTCCATCCACGAGGCCTCACCGAATCGGACGATGGCGAACGTATCGTGATGCGGCAGGATCTGGGCGGTTGGCAGTGAATCAAACGGCGAAAGACAACAGCGGAGATGCACAGCAGCAGAACGGTGAGGTCTCACTGCACTTGAAGAAGACGATGCCGAACACGGCGGTTTCGGCGTGGATCTGATGTGGACAGGCACGGATCCGATAGCCCTTGAACTCACGAACCCAAAGGTGCACTCAAGACGACCGAAGCCTTAACGACGACAAAGATCTCCTCAAAAAACCACCGCCTCTCCCCCATAACTCTGGCGAGCTCTTTCTCTGCGCTTATGACTTCTCAACCGATGATTCTTGGGGCAAAAGGTGCGGGGTCTTGCGGCGATCCTAGGGAGTCTACCCATCCCTTAAATAGCCCCGTGGAACACGCTAAAAATGGATCCCTAGGTCTACGACGGTGCGAGGCGTACGGCAGCGGACTCCGCCGATGTGTCGGAGATGAGCTCTTCCCCAGCGTTCGATCGACATCCGACGGTCCACATCCTCGGTGACGCAGCGCAATCCGGTCTGGACGCGAATCCAATGGCGGCGATTCGATTCGATCCAAACTATCGCACTCCATCCGAGCCGCTCATTTCCCAATCCGACGGTCAAGGCGCTAGGGTTTACTACTAAGTGCAATCGACTCCAGCCGTTCGATGCACAATCAACGGCCACGTGCGAAATTTCTAGAAACTAGGCCAAACGGTCCGCACAGCGCCTGGGCCAAGCGCGCATAGTGCTGGGCCAAGCCTAGCACTATTCACACCGAATTTCTAGGGTTTTTCGATTAAAATAATTACCAAAATTAATTTGATTTATTTGAGGCAAATAAAACACCATAAAAAATCCAAGAAAAATCTCAAAAATACTTTGAGACATTCTGGACCCAAATAAAATATTTTTATCAAAATTTTATTTAAATTTTATCTATAACTAATTAGTTTTCAACAAAAGGCCAATGTACTTAATTTAAAATAATTTCAAATAAATCTCAGAAAAATCCAATAAATCTTGAAAATTCACAAAACTCATAAATTGCAATAAAACTCTATTAACTAATACTGAAGAGCAAATGTTGGGATGTTACAGCATGTATATTTTAATCATGTCTTTGTATCAAATTGCTATAGAATAGATTACATGTACAAATATGAGCGTGAAGAGCATATATATTTCAATAAATTTGCATAAACAACTTGTAGCACAGCTAAAACCACTATAATGACATATACGACCGTTATATCATCCACTACACCGTAATAGTGCCCACTATATTTCAATATGATATTTTGAACCATCATCGTGGTAGCGCCTAGACTTCGCTACCGCAATAGCGGCCGCTACGTCGACTATTTAGAATAGTGTCGTTAAGGCATGCACTTACATGTGCATAAAGGTAAACAACGAAAAATTATTATCCACTATAAGGAGCATCTGTATCAGCTAGGACTTGAAAGTTCAAGCTCCATTAACTTGGTTTTGATGTTAATAACAAATCTAATATTAAGACTAACATTTTTTATAATTACAATATTGATTAGTCTCAATTGTTAATTGATGGCAAATTTTTTTATGAGACTAACTTTTTTATTGACCTTAACTCTTATTAGTCTCTTTTAGATGAAAACATGGAAATATCAAAGATATGCATTCGAGCTCATGTCATATATCTTATTGCATTCCTTGGATACAATACTCATGATCATAGTGATAAATCCAAATATGAGACTAACTCTTTTATTGAATATATCTTTGATTAGCCTCATCTCATTGAAAAATGAAAAACTCAAGGTATACACTCATATTTATTTTATGATATCTTAATGCATATTTTGGATTCAAGTTAAAGGATGAACTTTACCATTATTTAAACCTCAAGAAGTGCATTAATGTTTCAATTCTATATATACATGAATGCACATATTTAGGGGGGTTCATACTTTACCTTAATGTTTCAATAGTATTAATCTAATTCATCTTTCTATATCATTGATCATTACTTTGAAACAATCCCTTGAGTATATTTAACTTGTGTAGTTGTAGTATACTATGACAATATAGGATAAACTCAAATGCTATCTAAGATTAATTGTGTGCATATTGATTCTAAATTCAATTATTTATATGCACATATTTAATAGAGTTTATTCTATTGTTAATGGTATTAATAATATTGATCCTTTCCACTACTACAACATAATTTGGATAATTACTTAGTTACCATCAAAATGAGTATATGAAACTTGTGTAGTTAATATATACTCATGTCAATTTAAATAAAATTTAAATTGAGTTCAGTTGTCTTTCAATGAATCAAAGAACACTTCATGTGTTGATGGTGTTTCTTCGTTGGTTAAGGACAAATGAAAAGTTCTTAAGTATAATGAAGCATTAGTTGCATCAAAGTACCCAAGACACCTTTAAATTATTCAAATTGATTAGGGTTGTGCTTAATCAATCGTGGGGGGTATCCATTATGTGTTAATAGAGTGCAATTGATGATTGAGGCAACTGTGTTTATTGGACTAACAATCATCCATGAATTGTGAAGTAAGTTAAGTCCAAAAAAATATAGAATCACGAAGAAGAAGTCATCATGTGTTGATGAGCTTTAAGGATGAATTCCGAAGTGAAGTGAAGCTAGAGAAGGTTCATCATGTGTTGATGAATAAGAAGAAAGGACTTAACTTGAAGAGAAGATGATGGAAATTATAAAAACTCCAAGTGGATATGCTGGAGGCAAAGGTATGACTAGCTAAGGCTAAGTGTAAGGACCCGAATTCACCAATTCAAATCCACTGTGTTTTGCCGCACTAGTCCTAGGATCAACGCTAGTGCACACAGCTTAACATCGGTAAGTATCATATCATAAACAACGATAAGAATAGTATAACTCCAATTATTAATATAACTAGTGTATGATCTTATGATCACTTACATTATTAAGCCACGCAGGGCTAAACTGAAATAAACTAAAGTAAATGCAGAGGAAAATAGCAAAAGACGTAGTGTCTCATCAATACACCACAGGCGACTGACGAGACTTGGCCTAGTGACTTGTATCCACCTGGAAGTCCTCCAACAAGGGCGTTGAATCCTCCACTGTTGATTTGTTGTTTATGGCAAGGGGGAGTACAAAAGCACTCAACAAGTTGTGCGCAGAATGCATTTCTACCATAGCTATATGCAAGGCGTATTCCAAAGAATGGCTAGGGGTTTATTTACAGTAAAGCGGCATTTATAAACACATACATTGCATAGATTGAAAAGAGAGTAAACAAATAATAACAGTAAGTAGATTCAATGATTCTTAAGTAAACCAAGTTTTCATCCTAAGTCAAGTTTCCATAACCATGTGGCAACCTGCCACCCATCCGGAAGTTTTATTTTGCAAAAGTCTAACCCTTGAATGTAATCCCCGAGCATTGCTCAATACCGTGAGCACGGCTATCCAAATAGATTGTACACTCTGCAGAGGTTATGCACTTTACCCACACGATACAACCATGTACCACACAGGCGAATGATCATAACAAAGCCTTTACAATGCATCATCTTAACCCAGTACTACCCGCTGAGGTTTCAACACTGAAGGGTTACACCACCACAACAGGGCCCCCCTCTTGCGCCATGTGAGTTTCCTCCGTACTCCCGGACTCACACCACCACGATAGTACTCAAGCTAAGACATTGCAAATTAGTCGGCTAGGCTGCCCCATAACAGACATGTGGTTGCATGATTGACTCAGGTCAAAAGCTCGCAAGGTTAAGTCCTTAGGGTTGATCAAAGTAAGACTTGCACATACCCTCTTGCCCCACTGGACCCACCCTACACACTTGCCCTTACCACTTGCTTCAATCTAAATGATTACCATCCCGGTTGATTACCAAGCACCACGTGCTACTCACAAATCAACATCGTTGTGTGACCTCCCCGTCACGACAACTCAATCTCTTTGTGTGACCACAAATGACACACAAGTTCATTTCGTTGTTCCATATTCCATTAGTCAAGATTAATAATCAACAATTTATGTACATGTGATGATGTGGTATGGCTAAGCAATCTATTCCGATCTAACCATCCATGTTGATTTCATTATTAACCAACTATAGTAACCAACCTAAGGTGACAAGTGGATCATGGCATATGACTAACAAGGTAGGGTGTAATTCAATGGGTATGATATCTAAATTCCAAACTAGGTTGAAATCATTTGTACACATGAAATATTATGCAATAAGGTAAAACAAAATAGCAATTTTGCAACCATGGGTTCAACATGATCAAAGCACAACTTGCCTTGGTTAAGCTCCTGGTCCTGCTCTGGAAATTGATCTTGTGCTGCAAAATCCTCCTCCGAAGCCTCACACAACTCGACATCTACGCGAATCGAAAAGAAATAGCAAATAAATACCAAAAATAGAGAACAAATGAACTAAAAAATTCAAACAAAAACTACCATTAGATAGATCTCGATTTTACAAATTTTTAGAAATTTGAATCACCTCAATCGGAATTCGTATGAGGGAGAACGAGCCCTCGGAAGAT
Source organism: Guadua angustifolia (assembly GCA_036346375.1). Classification (NCBI taxonomy): domain Eukaryota; kingdom Viridiplantae; phylum Streptophyta; class Magnoliopsida; order Poales; family Poaceae; genus Guadua; species Guadua angustifolia. The sequence goes on along the minus strand of CM070500.1, from coordinate 73,874,800 downwards.
TCAAATTCCTGAAAATTCATAAAATTGGAAAATCAATAATATTCCGAATTATTTTTGTAAAGAAAAACTGATTTATTACGTCGGCTGACGTCAGCCCTGATCTGGTCTGATGGGCTCATCTAGATCCAACGGCCACAGATCACCTGGCTACGTGGCCTAATCCGCAGCGTCCATCTACGATCAACGACCGACGCTTACCCGAGCGAAGCATTGTTGACCTAGATGACGTGGCGCAATCATGACCGCTCATCTCAAATCAAACGGCGATTCCTTACCCGAGCCGATTACTGCTTCCAGAGGCGACGTGGGTGAATCCGGTGCGCCCGCGGTTGATCGGACGGCCACGAGTATCCGAGGCGTTCGCTGTTCCCTGAAGCGACATGGCGCGATCCCGGCGGTCCAGCAATGATCCGACGGCTGATGTGGCTCGGTCCCGGCGATGGCGATGCGGCGGCGCGGGTCTCCTAGAGATAAAGACGACGACCTCCTCTGCGGCGCTCCAGCGTTCTCCGGCGATGAAGAAGCGGCGGGACGGGTGCGGCGCGAGATTGGATTGGTAGTATATGTTGTCGTACTATTAAGAGGGGTTGACGAGTCTTACCACTTGAGCTTCATCATGTGTTGATGAATTCAATCCGGTTCATTTTAGCTCACTCTCTTGTTTGGATTTTGCATGAGCTAAGTATTTATATGTGTTGCAAATAAGGAAGCTCATACTTGCTTCTTATTGAATCTTGATTTGGTTTTTGCATAGAGCTATAGATTTGCATGTGTAGCAAAAAGGAGATAGCTTATGCAAGTTGGTGTAAGTGGTTATTTGCATGGAGCTAGATATTTGCATGTGTTGCTAATAGAGAGCTCATGCATCGGAGTCTTAGCTTGGGACTTGATTATGTATTGATCAACACAAAGGCTAAGATAGATTTATGTTTTGGGTTTGTAAAATGAGTTTTTTTTGCAAAATATAGTTTCATTGAATCTTATCTTGAAGAATGTCATTAGATGTTGCAAATATATTTTACAAATAAGCTAAAGGTTATGGGTTTTTGCAAATGTATTCTGCAAAGTGTCGGGATCATGTGTTGATCCTTACATGGCTAGAGGATTGATCTCATAGGTTCTCAGTTTATTTACAAATGTATTTTGCAAATTATTTTGATCATGAGTTGATCATCAAATAGCTCAAGATTTGATCTTATTAACTCTTGTTAGTTTGTAGTCACGCTTTTGATCAAATCTTTGTTAAGGATTTTGAGAAAATCAGATTTTAGACTTGAATAACTACATTAAAGTTTTGTTTTGGTGATATTTAAAAATATCTATGGTTACTTAAATCTTGAAAATGGGTGTGGATTTTAGCTCTCTTGATAAGCTTCGCATAAAGCCCAAGATCACCTAAATCGAAGTTCAGAGTAAAAAGTTATGCGCGGTTTAGTAGCTGAAGGAGTGGTATGACCGCCCCTAGTCCAGTCATACCGCCCTAAGGTCCGATATGACCAGACTCACTCCGGTCATACCGGCCTCCGATATGACTGGGGTCATTTCGGCTTGTTTTTTCTAAAGAAGAGGTATTTTGGCCGAAAATATAAATTTTAGGCCTGGTATGATAGGACCCTCTCCGATATGACCGGATTTTTTGAGTAACAGCTAGTTTTTTGCGTTGGCCTCTGAGGAGCGATCATACCGGCCCTAGGCGGTATGACCAGGTTTCTTGGGTATTTTTGCCCATTTTGCCCCAACAGCTAGTTTTTCTTGTGGAGGCTATAAAGGAGTCTTGGGGGCTGGCATTGGACTTACTAGGGTTTTGGAGGGTTCATTGCTCTTTGTGGTTGAGTTGTGCATATGTTGCACTCTTCAAATTTGGTTTTTGAGCTAAAAGTGAGCTCTAATTGCATGTGTTGCAATTAGGAGAGGGTTGAGAGCCTCTTGTGCATGTGTTGCACTTGAGGGAAGTCTTGTGCATGTGTTGCTTGTACTCGGTGATCTACGTGTGTTGTACTTGGTAGAGCTTAAGTTAGAGTGCTTGACTTGTCACTCTTAGTATTTGCCGACACATAGACAGCGTGTGGAGGTGTTGTGCGTAGTGACCTTCTCAAGAAGATTGTGAGAAGACCTAGCAAAATTGTGAAGTTCGGAGCTCACCTACCCGGAGGGAGAAAGAGCTACCACTAGTGAAATCGAGGCGGGTGTTCAATTCATAGACCCGGTCCAAAGCGGTTTGGGCTTACCTCAACGTGGATTAGGGTAGACCGGCAAGTCTCCGAACACCACGGTAAAACATCGGTGCATCTCCTTATGTTTACTTGCAATTCTCTATTTACATTGTTGCAATTAACATTCCTAGAATTAAATTGCTTGATTGTCTTTAGAACTACATATTCTTGAGTAGAGACATAATTAGCTAGTGTACTTAATGAACCTAATTGACTTAGGCTTTAATTGTCAAAACTGCAGTTTATTGCTTCTGTATCCTTTATCATTTAGGTTTTGACATAAGGGTACTTAGATAAGATTTTAATTGATCATAGAAGAAATTTTTAAAGCCGTCTATTCACCCCCTCTAGTCGGCACCCTCGATCTTACAGGACTCTCTAACATGATTGCAATCTAATCTTCTCGCTCTCACATTAGGATACACAAGTCCCACCAGAGAATATTATTTTCATTTTCTCTAGTTTTGAAAATATGCCAAGAAGAAAAATGGTATCGCCACATTCTATTAGGTGACAAAACTACAATGCAATGACATAGGAGCACGACTTACGATTGCAAATTAGGGGTTTCTCAAAGAGGATGGAATGAATTTTCTCAAGAAGCATCTAGCGCTGGACTTGCCCTAACTCTCCCTGGAGTAGAAAAATGAACACTATGAATTGGTTGTGAAATCAAGTTTGATCAATACAAACCAAGCATGATATGACTTCACCCAATTCAAAATCTTGGTGTCCACCTTTACACATACATGAGTACATCTCAGTAAAAATTCTATAAGGTCACGGGTTTTATCCCTGACCTCTGTATTTCCAGGCGTATCCTAAGGAGGCGTACTCACGTTTATGTACATGGTGGTGTGTGCCTACGTAGCAATCGTAAAAATAAGTTTAAGAAGTACAAACCAAGCATGATAATACCTTTGGAAGGTCGGATACAGGTGAACATGTATGGGATTATCTGGATTATGTCTAGTTTACTCAAGATTTTATTACAAAATTGATACTGTGCAAATGTACGAAGTAAACTATTTTGTCCGAATGCCTCAAGCTCCCACTTGATCTTATCTATCCACATTACTCGAAGCCCAAGCATCAACCACACATTCCATCTCTCTCACACGAGTCCATGCCCCTTCTCCTCCCTACTACTCTCTCCCTCACAATTCTCTCCCCAAGCACCAACCAACCATTCTGATATTTATCTCACACATGTAAGTCCATGTCCCTTCTTCTCCTCCCTGCTATTCTCTCCTTCATAGATTTCTCACCGGACGTCACTGGAACAACTAGAGACCATGTGGAGTGCTCTCCTTTCAAGGCCAATGCTTCTTACTCCTTGCATGTTGATATCCTATTCGAGATTGGAGAGGATGTCGCTGGCATCTTTTTTTGTTATAGGCGTCAATAAGCATCGCCGCCACCGGGTTCTACCTTCATAAGTGCCATCACTAGGCTTAATGTTGCCATTTCACAACCAGTTGTTGCTTCCACCCTACTAGATCTGGGCTTGCCAGCAAAGGGGTGATAGTTTTGGCTAGATGTTGTTTGGTTCTTCATGCTCATCTGAAATGTTGCAACAAATCAGACAAATTGTTGCGATAGGTTTTTGTTGCAATACCTCTTCTAAACTTCTATAGTTGTTCCAATGAGTGTATCATTTGTTGCACTAACATTTTATTTTTGTTGGTGGTATTTTCTTGTATTGTTGCACAAATAGTTCTTATTTGTTGCAAAAATCTAGGTTTGTATTTGTGTTTGTTGCATACGAGGCAATTTTTTTTGTTGCAAACCATGTAACATATTATGGAGTTTCTCGAGTATTTGTTTCATCGGTTCAAATGGACGAGATTGATCCTCTTAAGTGGGATCCAACGGTGACCAAAGCGTACGATGGGACGTCTAGCGCTAGTCACTCCCATTTATCATGAATGATCCAAAAACTCTAAGGGTGTGTTTGGTTGCTCGTATGTTGCATGAATGGCATGAGTGGATGCAGTTGTATCTTCCAATCACCTGTTTGGTTTTCTGTATACCCAGGCCCAGTGCATGCAATATCACCCACTCATGCTGGCCCGAGGAAACGCGAAATAAGTGCTTTCTCTCTGATGCAGGCCAGTTAGATGCAACATAACACGGCTCAGCCTACACCCATCCGGCTCAATCGTTTGCGCTAGGTTTACCTTGACACCTCTCTGCTTGCTTGTGTTGTTTGCCTCACTTCTTCTCTAGCACTCTTGTTCCCCTCTCTGGTAGTCCAACACGTGATCTCTCTGGCAAGAACCACGGTAAGTCCGACAGGGTGTGGTGTTCAGGGGTAAGACAACAAGGCACTTCCCCTCTTCCCCTTCTCCCCCTTATTTGGTCCATGCCCATCTCCCCTCCTAGGTTTCAATTTTCTTTGGTTTAGATCACGTATGCCTAGATCTGGTATATTCCTCCTCTTTGTTTAGTCCACATGTAGATCTAGTAATTATCGTTTCTTTGTGTTGTCGTCGGTAAAAGGGAGGAGTAGATCTAGCATTTATCACTCCTCCTTGGCTTCAATTTGTTTTGGTTTAGACATGGGATTGAGCTATGTTGTTGCTTGGAATGTGGATTTGTTATCTTGTTATGTGAAATGAGTAGATCTGGTTTGTGCTCAAGCAAACTAGTAGATCTAGTACTTTGAGTGAAACGAGTATATCTTGGCATGTGAAATGAGTAGATCTTAGCATGAGAAATGAGTAGATCTGGTACTGTGATTTGTGTTGAAGTTTCCATACTCTGTCCATTAACGAAAGTTAATTTTCCCTGTTGTATTTTCTTGTTCTACATCTTCCATACATTGGCTTGTGCTGGTACTATGGTTTGTGCTCAAGCATGTTCATTTTACCTGTTCTATTTTCATGTGCACTTCATATGATGCTATTTATTTAATTCGGAGAACATGATGCTATACTTGGCCTGGTTAATTTATCTGAGGATTGCTTCTATTGGTCGATGATAGTATGCCCATTGGAGGAGCATCCCTTGGATGCAGCAGACGTGGCATACATGCATGTGGGTGCACATTATAGATGTGAATGCATTAAGCTAGTGACAACACCATCATGTTTTCATGTTACTGATACGTTGGTATCGTGCTTTGTACATAGATAGATGAATTAGCACGTAAGCATCGTATGCTAATCATTAGAGGTGCTGGTCTAATGGCTGTCATGTATGCTTATATGCTTTGCATCCTAAGAAGAGCTAGGGAATGTAGCCCACACATCACTTATGGTCCTATGCTAGAAAGGGACATAGCTAGACAATCCAACCTAAGGTAGATATACCATTCAGATGATACCCATTACTTCGAGCTCCTAAGAATGAGGAGGGCCCCTTTTTTAGCTATGTAGTTTGTTTCGTGAAAGTCATTTGCTGCGAGATAGCATTCATTGCTATGTTGAGGAACAAGTCGCCATGTTTCTCCTATTTGTTGGTCGCAACCATAGGTTTTGGGCTCTGCAGTCTATCTTCAAGAGATCAACTAAAACCATCAACTGATACTTCATGAGATTCTATATGTTGTTAGCGAGTTGCACAACGAGATGATCCAGCCACCCTCAAATGATGTGCACCCTAAAATACTCAACAATAGAAGGTGGTACCCTTACTTCAAGGTAAAATGATTGTCACCTTAGATTTATTTAACCCCATAAATTATGAAAATTTAATTGCAGTAATAAATCAAACTACTTTTTGTGTTTATTAGGACTGCATTGGGGCAATTGATGACACCCATGTGCTTGCAAGAGTCCCACGATCAATGCATGTGATCATTAGGGGTAGGAAGGGCACTACTATCCAAAATATCATGGCTACTGTTGATTTTGACTTTAGGTTTACCTATGTCCTTGCTAGGTGAGAGGGGTGAGCCCACGATGCTCTAATACTTACAGATGTATTGGAGAGGGATGATGGCCTTATGGTCGCACAAGGTAATAGATATTGAACTAGTGTATATTGTTAGCTTCAAATTTGTAACATTGATGTTCATAATAGTAATGGTTCTTCGCCATTTGGTAGGCAAATTCTACCTCATCGATGTTGGATATGTTGTTCATCCAAGGTTCCTTCCACCATACCAAGCCATTCGATATTACTTGAGGGAGTATGGTGGAAGGAATTACCCTCAAAACAATAGAGAGTTGTTCAAGCTACATCACTTCGATCTTAGAGTATCGGTTGAAAAGGCCTACGGCACACTAAAGAACTAATTCAAGATTATTTACAATAAACCTTTCCACCCATACACGGCTCAAGTGAAGCTAGTCCTTGTATGTGCTATCCTGCACAATTGGATCTTGGGTTTTGGAACGGATGAGTGTATCTCACCAGAGTCCACATGGATTGCAAACCCTATTGAGGTGGAAGCCCACAATGACTTTGCACAAGATAATGGAACATGGGCTCGGAAGAGGGATAATTGGGCTAGTCTTATATGGTAGAATAGGGGGTCCTTTCATGTCTGATATATGTTTAGATCTTGCTAAGATGGTGTTGCACTTTCTTAAATTGCATCATGAACATTTTAATTTTGTATCCTGGTCTAAGACTAATGGTTGCATGTAACGATGATGTTATTTCTACAATTTCTTACTTCTACAATCTTTTTACAATATTTATTTCTACAATGCAATGATTGCTTTACATACTAGTTATTTGTTTCTACAATGCAATGACAATTATTTTCAATTATGCAATGACTGCATTAGGGGATGACTGACTTGGATGATGAGATAGGAGGTAGGCAAGCACTACGTTGGACTAGCCATATGTCTAGTTTTATGCCTCGTTGATTGGTTGAGATTATAGGGCAAAGGGGTAAGACTAAAAAAGGATTCAAAGGAGTCCATCTTAATCAAGTTGCTAGGGCCATAACTGAACACACACTAGTGTTGAGGTTAGTGGTAGCCAGGTGTACAACCACCTACGCAAGGGGTGTGCTAGGTAAGTGAAAGTCTATAGGCTTAGGGATCTTAGTGGTGTGCTTTGGGATGATAAAAAATGATAGTGCTCGATGAGGAGCACTACAAGGGACACATTAAGGGTTTTTTCTTAACATGTCCACACATAACCCTATTATTTTCTTATACTAATAATTGACAACCTTATTGCCATTATATAGGATCATCCTAAGAATGTTGACTTCCTCAATATGCCCATAGAGAACTATGTTGAGATGTACACAATTTTTGGTAGTGGGCATGACACGGGGAGGTATACCATGGCTTCCAATGAGGCCATAAGCGTTCCATCTGATGTGGTTGACAGCTCTGGCAAAACTGAAGCATCATTTGATGCTAATGGTTTTACTTCTGGTGCTGATGGGATGGATTATCATGATGGTGTTACTTCTGATGTCGATGGTGCTATCCTTGGTGGTACTGAAGGTGGCAACGAGGACATCTCTAGCACAAGTGAGAAAAGGAAGAGGATCCTTTTTGTGTCCGAGGATGAAGCACTACTACTCTCATCGATGTCTAATGCGGCCTACAAGATGGCTTGGGCCATAAAGAACACTGCACACGCTGAGGCACATCCTAAGTTATATTGTGCAGTGATGGACCTGCTTGGATTCAGTGAGGGTTCCATAATGGGCGTCCTAACCTACCTAGCTGCGTGCAAAGCCATGAGTTTGATATTTGTACAGATGTCTAATCCTAGGCATGCGTTGTGGGTTACATCTTTCTTAAGGTCCAATCCCACTCACTAATTGCTACAAATGTGAGCCTACTTTCATACTAAGGTGTAAGATGCTCACCTATAAAATCTCCAAAACATCTAACTATTTATAATGCATCCAAGTGGTCCCTCATGAGGTGGTAGTAGGACACCATTTTTACCATGCAATATGAATGGCTGCACATATGTTGGAAATGTTGGATGCTTTTGTATGAATTTTTCTATGCAGGAAACTTGTTTTTCTATGCAGGGAACTTGTTTTACCGTTTTACTTTGTAGGGAGGTAAAGATGCTAGCAACAAAATGTAGGGTGCTGTTAATGCTCGATAATTCCCCTTAATGGTATAGTACGTATACAACTTATGTCAAGATGTTGTGGTTTGCATATAGATGAAATTAAAACAAGGGAACTTAAGATGGCAGCATTGGACCAACAGAGGGCCGATGAAAACATGTTGAAGCTTCTGGAACAAAACACGTTTTGGGCCTTGGTCAAATATGTATTGTTTCACTTTAAGTTTTTATTTTACAAGCCTAATTTTTATGAGTGTCTTTCCCCCTGATGGTGTTTACAATAGTAGTTTTCCCCCTAAAATATCGATTGGTGGTTAGCTCCTTTATTTCATTTTAGGAAAATTCTTATTATCGTAGGTTCATGGAAACACAAACCAACTTTTTTTCTCATGACACAAAGATTACAAACATCACTAGCTAGGGCCTAGGAGCACCTGTTGAGTTTTTTCATGTTCTGACTGAATGATTTTTGTAATGTACCCAAGTAATTAATGTTGTCATTATCGTGTTGCACCTGGAGATGTGGTTCAGATGTTGGGCATTTTTCCTCCCCATGCCATATTATGGATTTAGAGCCATGCGTGAAGGATTGGTTAAGAATCTTAAAATAAGATACAAATTAAGAAGGGAAAAAGACTTTGCTGAACTGGCACCAGTTTTACTTGTATCTTCTGTACGGAATTAGAGTTTATTTTGTTCTACATGATTGGTGTTGTGGTTCCACAAATGGATGGAGCTTAGACTAAAAACTATTTCCTTGTTCCTGTTTCTTACAGGAATTATAGCTTGAGTATTTGTTGTTTATTCCGATCAGCACAAAATTGGAATAAAGAACAAAATTGTTCCATCAGCAAAATTGTTGTGTGACATTAGTGTTGAGCTGAGCAATTGGAAGTGTGCTATTGGTGAACCTATTTTCTGCTTATTCCTTGTCAAAATTGTTACAAAAACCTAATGTTATAGCGAGTAACAATAGGTTAAAATTGTTCCCCGCTCATCTGTAACTGACAAGGGCTTGTTCCTTGTTCCATTAGCAAAATTGCTATGTGACATTAGTGTTGAGCTGAGCAATTGAAAGTGTTTGCTAGTGATCCTATTTTCTGCTTTTCTTTCTGTTGCTATAGTTTATTGATGTCATAGAATCTAAAAATCAGACCAAATACTAAACAGTTGTAACTCTGGTGTAATAAATAAACACTGTGACTAGAACTAGTCTTCAAATTTCAAAAGCTACATACAGTTCCTCTTCTGCTTTCATTGTATGTAGGAGGTGCTGACTCTGTGTTAAAGTCTGCTTAAATTGTTAGCATGATAAATTACATACCTACGTATTGGGCTACACTTCTTATGTGCTAATTTGGTTAGTTGATCCTGAGCTTATCAATACCACGAGTAAGGAATTACTCCAACATAAGGAGTAGCTCTAGGTTATCATCTACTTAAACAAATGATCAAACATCCATTTCGTAAAAAAAAAAACTTGTAACCAAACACCATGATCCTTGTAGTTCGTAGCTGAAACAGAAGAATTAGTAGAACATGAGGAAACTGGTCGGACTTACCAATATATCATGCATACTCTATTTAGCCTCAAGTGGGAGGTAACCTCGCCACCTCATACAAGAGGGTCACTACACTCAGCCAGATACAACCAATCAATAACATCTTTTGTATCCAGTCATCCCCCCCCAGACAGCTAACCAAACAACTTCTCAGCTCAGTTAGGGTCAACACATACAGTTAACCAAATAAACCATCTTACATTCGCTCAGCCTGTCTCCCCACCAGCCCTCATGGCTCGTATGGACCAGGCCATACATACAAGCAACCAAACAGACCCTAATTGAATTGCACATGTTACGTCATCGATACCCCTTTCTTTCGACAAACATGTTTTATCAACGTGTAGTATCCTTGCTAGTCATAACTCATTGTTGGTCGTGGCAAATCTCAGGGATTTCGTTCCCCCAAAGAAACAAGATAGTGAATCAGATCATATGCTCAACTCTGCTCTGAGACCTTTTTCTGGTGCACCCGAAAGTCTTCCGTCATCTTTTGCCTATGCTGAGGCCAGGAAGCATGAAGCCGAGCATACATGTGGACATCGTCAGATCTAGGTGAGTTGCCTAGAATGCACCAATATCACTAAAAAATTAAGAAAGTTAAAACTACCTTTTCAATAGGTTAAATTTATTCATTGAATTGATTTCGATTTTGTTGATTTGATTTGTCTGACCTTAGAACTACTTATCTTGTACTTTACACTGAATGTATAATATTATAAAATTATTATATAAGATTATAAAGTTGAACATATAAAATACATATTTCTATTGAAAGCTTTCCGGTTAGGCCACCAATAAAAAAACAAGCAAAGGAGAAACAGTTCTCCGCACACTAGCCGACAAACGACCCATCCATCCCCGGAACGCACGACGCACCTCGTCTCATCTCGCGGGGCGCGCAGAGGAGAAAACCACGCACAGACGCCGGCCGCGCCGAGCCCAACTAACGAGCCCCAACGGGAAACCGCGGCGCGTCTCGCGCTCCGCACGGGGGGACGAGACGTACACGGCGCGACCCTCACGAGAGACCGCGGCGCGGAGCGAGAGCGCCGAGAGAGCCCACGGGTCTCTCGCGCCTCCTCGCCTGGCGCCTCCTGTGCTCGCGGCACGGGCGGTGAATCTCTCCAGAAAAGTACGCGCGGCGCCGCGAGATACCGCGGCCGCGCCCCCGCACGCACGAGCAGACGCGACGCGATATTTAGGGTGGCGAGGTGTATAGGAGATGAGCGATCGACACGACAAGACTGGAGTACTTACTACTCGTGGTTGGGGATGGAGTTGGACAACCCGAGTTCTTTTCTAGCACCTAAATTTTTCTCTTTTTTTTTAAAAAAATCTATACTCAACACAATTATAAAAATAGCCATCTTCCCTATCACGAAAACACCGATAGATCATAGGCGTCACTTATCGCGCTGCTCCAGTGCCACGGCCAGTGGCGAAATTAGAAAATTTTCGGTGAAGGATGGACCCTATATCATAATATATAGTTTTAAGTTTTTTTAGCCCAAATACGTAAAAAGTATATATATCATTTAAAAATCTATAATATATAAATAAAATAATATATTTTAAATTTTTTATTGGGTTCTTACGGGCACGTGGGGAGGCTGATCTTGCCCACGCCTCAACAGCGTAGTACATGATGGGGAGCACCATGGGATTATCCCCACGGGGAAATTGCCACGCAGTCAAGTAGGTTATATTGAAATGTCCTTAGGGCAGTCCTAACCCTCCACTTCAGCTGGTGTCTATAGAATTAATTACGCTGCTAACTAAGTAAAAATCTGATGTGGCATAGAAATTAAAGAAAAGAGAGAAGGAAAAACAAAGAAACCGTGTCTTTTCACTAGCTATTTTGCAAAAAAGACCCCTTAATTCCATAAATTCGACCCAGACACGACCTGAAAGATTCCGAAATCGCGAACAGGTCCTTCCACCAGTTATTTTGCAAAAAGACCACATAGTTCCGTAAATTCGACGCGAGCGCTAATTCTTTCCGGACATATTTTTTAAAAAAAACACTATGAAAAAACGAAATTACATCACGCGCTCTCTATGTAGCCCTTTTCGGGTGTTGGCGTGTAGCGTGTACGCTAGGGACTTGCATGCAGACATCAGCTAGCACCGTTTGTACGACAATGGGAAAAAAATGCTCGTACGGTACGGAAATACAGAGTGGCTCTCCATGCTTTACGTGGGAGGCTGGGAACAACAAAAGTAGCTGTATGTTTTGCGCGTTCATTTAACTTTTTTTTATATAAATTTGATCTTTTTAAATATAATTGTAAAAATAGCTATATTTCTATTACGATAGCGCCGCAAGGTAAATTGTATGATTTTTCGCACTCCCGCACCGCGAAAGCACCTACCGAGTTCTCAGAACTTAGCAAGTTACCGAAGCTTTTCTAGCATTTTTGCTATCGGAGATAGAATTATTTTTATAATTATATAAAGAAGGAGGTTAAATTTGAAAAAAAATGCCACATATCTAAAAAGTTAGAAAGGTGATGTTTTCTATGCTAACCCAACCTAAAAATCCATCTCAAAATTCCCCGAATGAACTTTTAGCTGATTAGGAGGCTGCTAGCAAATACCACTATAAGTAAGTACCGAGTAATCTCGTATACTCCTATTGTTACATTAGAATTTCGGCTGCCATGAACAAGTCAGCAACCTTCAGCTACATCTGGTGACGACAATTTGCCCTATGGGAGTGGACCCACAGGGGAAACTATAACGGAGGACCCGTATCCAGCAGGGCTGGGACGGGTCGCGGCCGTCCCACAGGGTCTCATGGACCTGGTATAAATTTAAAAATAGATTATTGTGTATATAACTCATAGTTTTTTTAATAGAGGAGATGTTTTCTTTTCTTACATATTTGGTCTAAAACATGAACCTATATACTAGATATAAAATTTGAAGTTATATGTTGAACAAAAATATAGCTAAATGCTTATAAATTAATAAATAAAACTGCATTATTTTTTAAAAAAACTAGTTAACATATACTATTTATCTAGGTCGAAACGCGGGGATCGGGTCCCTCAAGGAGACAAGGACCAGCCCCCCACCCCCCAGCCTAGCGGGAGCAGGAATTAATAGGACTTGCCACCCTTAGAATAGATGATCCCCTTTTCAGGCTTAAAACATGGTCGTTGGAATTTTGTCCAGAAAAACGTTTAGGACTTCTCGGCTAATACAACGCAAACAGTGCTAGCTAGGTCGAAACATAAGCCGAGGAATAAAGGGTGGTTGCTTACTTGCTTTCCTGTCTCACCAGAAGCTGAGAGGAAGCCCCTTGCCAGCATAACAATTTCTTCTTGCATAGAGAAGAGTCACATATACTACTACCCCACTCGCGAGCTGTGATCTTGTTGGTGTTCTATTTGTGCATGGGCGGACAGTGGCGGAGACAGGGGAAGGCAGGCCTAGCCCCTAACCAAAAAAAAACTTAATAATTAGTAATTAGCTAGTATTAGTAAACACTAAACGGTAAATAAGTTTAACGAGCTCAATTAGAGAATCAATTACCACACTTTTAACTTGATGCATATAACCATCCGGAACTACAATGCTTGGCTACTCTTGCTGATTTGACAAGTAGACTATCCATTTTTCTCAACTAGATGTATGTAATGCTTGATATCTCTTGTTAATTTAACAAATGGATAATATAAAACAGGTAAAGCTTCCCATTATTCAATAGTTGATAGGCTGTTATGATTGTTCATAACTCTTCCGGTGTCAACAGTAACCACAGAGCGAGCATTTTCACCTATAAACTTTGTCAAGATTCGCATTCAAATAAAATAGGAGATGACTTTCTTCGATATTGCATGATAGTTTACATTGAAAAAGAACTAGCAAATAAAATTAGTTCAGATGAACTTATTGATTCATATGATTTTCTAGGTACTCGTAGAACTAAATTTAAGTTAATAGAGATGTAAGTTTCTTATTCTAAAAAATATATCATATTTTACTTATGTGGACATATGGTTATGCTATATTTAAATTTAAATGTATCGATATTGTAATGATATTTTTTGATAGGTGTTATGATAATTTTTTATTGATCCACGTGGCCCCCCCTAACCCGAAATCCTGGCTCTGCCCCTGTGGGCGGATCTAGGTATGGTACCGGATATGTATTGGTACCTCTAAAAATTTTAAAAATATCAGGAGATCGATAGTCTCTTTAGTAGGTTAAATTTGTTGATTAGATTGGTATATTCCGATTTTGGTAGTTTGAGATTTGTACAACTTTAGTACTATTTGTATTGTACGTTTATAAAATTATATATATATGTGGGATTTATGATGTCGTGAATCTATTGTATAAGACTATAAAATTATATATATGAAGTATACACCTTATTAAAAATTTTCTAAGTCTGTCGCTGTATTTACGAGCACGACCGCAGCGCTCAACCTTGCGGGGTGGAGCTGGCAAATTTGACCGTCCTTCTCTCTTGGTTTGCGCCGAATAATGCTGAATTGTTGATGCGTCCGGTTGTCTGACCGTAGTTTCGTCTCACTCGGCGAAAGGATGTGAAGCAAATCGCTTTTGAGTCTTGACCTCTCATCCGCGTCGTGGCGCTGAATTAAGCAACCTCGTAATCTCGTATATATCGATATACCGTGTATTATCCAGACCGGGACCTTCCTTCACCCAGAAAACTACACCGATGTCTAAAACGATAAACTACACCGATATCTAAAACGATATGTATTTATGATCGAAAAGAGTAAGTATACTGCCAGAGTGCCAGTTGTTCTGAAAAATCAGTTTGGAACAGGTGTGACAATCGATAGATAATAAATTGAAAAACGACGGTCTAACTATGACATCCGCAGAACCACTAATTCAGTAGATTGACCGAGTAGGCAACGCCGTACGTATGTATCCTTTGGTTTGAGGTCACAGCAAAGAGACGAGACATACTGCGACTATTCAACGCCGGGACGGAGATCGGAGAGGGACGTTTTTTTTTTGTTTCTTACTCCGGAGAACACATTCTCTTACTTTGTAACGTAACACTTGAATAAATATGCTATACTTCTTTATCACTTTTGGTATACTTAAATGCTAATTCTAAAATACTCTAATGCTACATGGTTGGAAAAAAATCTCCGGAGCCTATATACAAAGGGAGTATATACATAAATTATGCTATAAAAAGTGAGCTTTGTTGAAATCTTTCATGAAACTCACTTTGGAGTGTTTTATAATCAGTATTAAAGTATACTCAAAATGATAAAGAGACATAATAACATTGTATAGGCGATATATCGAAAGTGGGAGTACATACTCCCAAGAGTATGCATTACTGCGGAACCACCTATCACAGACGGTTCGAAATCGTCATCACAGACGATTTTCTGAGCCATCTATATCAAAGTGTTAGTGATGACAATACGTTATGATAGACGGCTTTGCAACCGTCAGTGAAAAAATACATCCCAAGCGATTCCAAACTGGAACCGTCTGTGATGATCACACATCCCAGACTGTTTTATTTTGGAACCGTCTGTGATGAGCTCTACATCCTAGACAGTTCCTGTGATAATGTGATGTGTAATCATCACAGACGATTCCAGTTGAATTTCCATTTTTTCCATGCTATCTAAAAGAAAAGACAAAATACAAAATACAGAGCATCACCAGCATTATTATGATATATATCTCAGAAATGAGCTTTGATCATATATGAATATACAGCACATCCATTTTAGAAATCAACTCTGATCGCACATTACAATGTACAGCTCATCCATTTAAGAAATCAACTCACATATATAAAAACCAATTGAATTGAGAACTACAATTCACAAATTCACAGCATAAGATTCACAAATTAATAGAAACGGTATCTAACGCAGTTTCAGCTCATTGCCAAGCCTGTGATGGGAAGAGTAAAGTCTTGCATGTATATAAATTAATAAGTGGAAACAATTGTTGCAAGATCGACAAACCTCTATAACATTGGTCGTCTTTGAACCAATGAGAAGTTTCATGTTGTGCCAAACGTAGAATCCACATTGATTAGTGTTCTTTGGTTGCTGGTAGCACTGCCAAAATATAATAGGTTAATTAGTTCGAAAGATATTATTATGAAGTGTGAAAGGTAATTGCATACTAGCGGATACCAGAAAGTTATAAATATACTTCAGCATCGCTAGGTTCCTCCTATGTGGACCTTTACGAGCTTTGTAGACACCATACGACGTGTCGAGTAAATCTCTAATAGGCTTCAAGTTGTGGGTGCCGTCCTTTTTAAAATCAAGGTAAATTACTCGGTTCTGTCTTGGTATAATTACGAGTAGAACTCAATTAAACTTACACAGCCATGTCACCATGGCCATTCAACCTAACTTCAAACTGCGTTATATAGGACAAAACAACAAGTATAGCAACTAGATGAAATACTTACCCCGGGTTGTAGGGTAAAAGTATGAATTTTTTGTCCCATTGAACTAGCAATAATTTTTTTAAAATTTCATCCATAGTTTGTTTAGACACTATGTGTGGATTGAAGAAACCCACCTAGGGATGGCAATCTTACCCGATTATTCGTGTACCCATAGGTAAAAACTCCAATAGAGGTGGGTATGTTCCTCTTTTATTACCCGCGGGCATGTTTCTGGGGGACCAAACTCTACCCAACGGACAAACGAGTATGGGTATAGGGGAGCTTCACCCATACCCGTTCCGCCTGATTACCTACCACCTTCTATTGACATATCGGCTAGAACAGGCGCCCAATTGACTCCCTGATCCCAATTTGTGGTACCCTATTTTAGTAATTATTGAACTTAAACATCTGTGTTATTTGTCTGTATGTATTATTTTAATTATTATTCTTATGTACATTTGAAATTTTGAATCATTAATAATCATTCTTCAATCCACAGAATGTATCTAATACCCACAATTTCATCAAAAAGATTGTATTAGTATCGTAACTCATTAACTCCTAGTGCCATTTGGTTGAAAAGATTGTTGATGGTGGTGGGTAAACAAGTATACCAGCGGGTATTGGGTACCCGCGGGCGACGGGTATGGGCGAGATTCTTCACCCGCAACCCTTCGTGTGGTTCGCGGGTATGGGTATGGGCGAGCACTACCCGTACCCGTTGCACCTGATTGCCATCCCTAAACCCACCGGGTTGTTTCCTTGCTTTTGCTTCCATGATCATGTATCTACATATACAAAATTAAGGATCATATATATCTGACATTTATTAGTACAACACGAATGTACACTATGATTACAGACACTTACAATGTCCAACATCTCATGAGTAATGCGTCGAACGCGTTGAGATTGTTTTGAACAGGTCGTTGAAACCGACCACGAAACAACCATTCAAAAACCGGTGTAAGAAATGCTCCTCCTTGAAGTTAACCGAGATACTCGATGCATGTTGTGCCATCGGCTTGTTGCCTTGTTCTATGCACCAATCTTACAATCTAATGTAGGCTAATGTGAGCGTCTCCTAGTGCTCTTTCGGTACAAATGGCTATTCCAGCTCGAATTGTCGTGCCAATGGGACAGACGGATAGTCATAGGCTGACGTGGTCATCCCTTTTGATTTGCCCTTGTCGCTGCCTCGCCACCTACCAAACGTTGTCTTCACGAGAGATGACCTGACGAGACACAGTAGCCAATTTGGCAGGCTCCTTGGTGCAGCACATGGCTCCTGTAGTGCTGGTAGCTTCGGCGCATCACGTGGCTCCGGTAGTGCTTGCAGCTTTGGTGCTCCTAGGCAGGCGTCGAAGGAGATGTCCTTGGGACACTGGATGAATGTGCCAATGGCATCCTCTAATGTGATGATCTCGTCGTTTAAAAGCATCTTCAGCGTGACGGCCTTGCAAATTTCATGTAAACCATCGATATGGACTTTTGCGTAGCCCAGCTCTAAAATCTGACCGTGCACAAACGCCCCTACACCGGATGCATACACACGTCCCCAAGCAGCCTGCAGGGAAACAAAGCCGTTGGCAAGCATTACTTGTAAATTGCACGGCGTGGCCACCTATGTAAGGGTAAACAAGTAATTAGCTAACATATCCAACAGGTCTATATAAAGAGCATTGAAGATATGTATATTACTCGGGTGTTGTCCGGAGAAAATCTGGCTTCATCCACGTCTGTCTCAGGGGCGGACGCGCAGCTACTCCAACAGTTGGTTGGGCTGAACTGCGTCAGTGCTTCTTGGGCTTACACGTTTCATACCTACCTATTCGTAGCCACCCTTTGCTTCATCCTTTTCTCAAAACTTCATAGCTAACTATCGAACTACGCTCTGAGTCTTTCCTCAACTATTTCTTCAATCAGGACTACTAGTCGTTCCTCACGCTCGACTTTGCTTCTCTTCCTACTCCAGTACGTGTCGGGGTTATGTGGAAATCCCATTTTCTAGGGAACGAAAACATCTAGGCCTCGAGTGCGACCTGGGTATTCCTTGTTTCCCAAGGCCGTGGAGAGTATATCTTTCTCTCTATCCGAAGTGAAAGAGCTCTGGGAAGATTCCATACTCAACGATATTAGGTATTGAAATACTTTCTCATCAGCGAGGTTTGCAAAGAACACGCCGTCCGAAGACGTGGGACGTGACCTCGCTCTTACCCAGTTTTGGATGCGCAAGTCCATGATCAAGGCAAACGGTAGTGCGACCTTCTACTGAATTGCCTCGTCGTCCTCTCTCATCCATTGCGCGATTTTGCCCGCGTACCTAGTTGAGCCGAGTTTGTGTGGGGTAAGTGTTTTTTGACTGGACAGTCTTGTGCGCCACACTTTGATGTACGAACTCTTCCGTCATCTTCTACTCAACAAATCGTCCCTAAACGTCTTCAGTGATGAACCCGTACTTCTGGAATGAAATCATTTCTTTATTCACGTAATTAGTGACGAGGATTCTCATTTCCTTATAATTCATTTAGGTGGTATATCAAATGTGGGAGTAACTACTACTCCCGGGATTAGAATGTGTGTATATAATATGGTTCCATCACTACTTTAAAAGGGGTTACATTAGACACGTCATCACTAACTGTTTTTTACGAAAAACATCTACGAAGTGGCTCGAATAAATAATTTTCGCACACGCATAGGTTTGCACTTCCATGTATATATATATATACACACCATCTAACACATACATATTATTATAGCACTAGACTTTGCCGAGACGTGAGCGCTGCCATGTCAGCGATTTCGAGCGGAGGCCCTCTGGAAAATAAAAAATTATATTTAGGTCCTTTCGACGGTTTTTTAATATAATAGACCCGAAAAAATGAAATTACATTTAGGTCCCTCTGCGGTTTACATTTAGGTCCTTCTCATGGTTTTTAGCGGAACGAACCCCCAAAAAAATACTTTAGGTACTTTACGGTTAAAAAAAACATAGATTTGTCGAAGGCTTATAGTAACCCGTGAATTCGTCAGCGGGTCATAACCGCGGTTTTCTAAAAAAAAACACAGGTTCGTCGAAGGTTTATAGTAGCCCATAGATTCGCTGATGGGTCATAACGACCATTTTTTAAAATAAATGCGAAAACCGAAAATACGGCCAAATTTCCTGAATTGCGTAAAAAAAAGTAGCAACGGTTTTCTAAAAAGAACACAGATTCACCGAAGATTTATAATAACCCATAGATTCGCTGACGGGTCCTAACCGCGGTTTTCTTAGAAAAACACAAATTCGTTGAAAGTTTATAACAGCTTATGGATTCACCGACGGGTTTTACCGACCCATTTTTTTTAAAATGCGAAAACAAAAAATACGACTAAATTTTTCACGTTGCACCATTGTGCGCAACGCGACGTAGCGCATTATTCTTGCTAGTTGGTCTTATATGTAGGGTAAGGCAAAACATCTCTTTAGCTCATATGAGGAGGCCAAGAAACTAAGTAAGGATGCTAAATTTGAAATGTGTGTGAAGTTTCAAACTTAGTCAGAACATTTAGTATATTGTCGGATAATCCGATTAGGTCAGGTCATCAGTCGGAGCAATCCCACAGACGGATTGTTTTTTAAGTTTCAGTGCAGGTCGTATGATTTGAGTGACTGTGACCATAGGTCGGATTAATTTTATAGTGAAGCTCTCAATGAAAGCCGGATGATCCAAGTGACACGGACTATGGATCGGTTCAATTTTATAGAGACTTGGTCTGAGAGGATTTGCATGTGAAACGAATGATCCGAATG
This sequence comes from Guadua angustifolia, assembly GCA_036346375.1. Classification (NCBI taxonomy): domain Eukaryota; kingdom Viridiplantae; phylum Streptophyta; class Magnoliopsida; order Poales; family Poaceae; genus Guadua; species Guadua angustifolia. The sequence goes on along the minus strand of CM070500.1, from coordinate 73,854,798 downwards.
GACCGAGCATGCCGAGAACAATTTTACAGAGAAGATGTTATTAAGGTTTTGCGCTAGATCGGCTGATCAAGAGTCAAGACAGTCTCGACAGTTCAGGTTGAGCTACGGCTCAGGAGTAGAATTTAAAACTCCTTTACAATAAAAAAGTTCGACTTGTAAAGTAGTATGCAGCTTGTTAAACCATGCAAAAGACTAGAAGAAAAGTGGTGTTAGGAAACGTGTTCTGCCGTAAGTTGGGTGTACCAAACATCCCTACCATTGGTCTAGCAGCACGGAAGGGAGAACTGTCGCAATCACAATCTCGAACAGTACTAACCATGCCCTTACCAGTCACCGTAGATTGGATTGCTCGATGCAACGCATGCCGCTTTCACGAATGCGCGTGGACGGTAATGAAACCACTACAAGATATCAATAATTGATCGCACAAGAGCTATGCCACTTTAAAAATAGCAGCCCCATTCGTGAAGGCTTCTATCCAGTTTTTGCTTAAAAAAAAACCATATTATTTATCGAAAGGGATGATTTTAGATAGGTTCTCCCATTATTAGAAGTTGTTCTCTATATAGAATCAGAATCCGAGTGCTAACTACTTCTCGCCGGTTTGGTCTTCCACCTTCACGTGCACCCGGCCCGACCCGATTATCCCACAATCGAAGCATCTTCTTCCATAATTCAGAATTTGCACAATCAGAAGCTGTGCCGAATGAGGCCATTGAAGCATCCGTATAACTCCTGTATGAGATTTCTTTGCTTCAACCTTTCATCACAAAGAGGAGAAAAGGGAAGGTAAACAAGGTCTTCTTAATGTCTTTTCAACAACAGTTTGCAGGTTGCAAAGGTAACCGACCCAATTACCCAACAATTCCGCATTTCAGGTTAATTTGGATTTAGGAGTAGATAACATGAACGTCGCGATATTCCCTGCTGTTGTAGTGCTTGTTCTACGGTGCACTGAATTCATTTTTTTGACCATTGTGTTCCAATCAGATGGTACAACAGAAACACAGAACGGAACACCCATCTGCTGATCGGATAGAAAAGGCAGTACAACGCAGCAACCGACCGTAACCACCCTGCAGTGGTACCATGTATTGTACCATGTATTATACATGTACTTTCTATGTGATATGCCTTTTCTGCTCACTAGAGACATGCCCTTTCTGCTCACTAGAGACATGGTTATGAATAATAGTCATATGCGAGAATCATCAAACAATAATAGTCATACGCGAGAATCATCAAACAACTAATCAAGTACACATTAAATATGAAACCATTTTTGCCCCTAGACTTTTTTCGTGCAGCCGAAGACAGCACCTGGATGGCAGTAAACCGTACTATCATAGCAAACAATGAAACAGCCACTTTCCTTTCTAATGCAAGACGTGCGAAGCTATTGTGTGTTTAAAAAAGGGGACAAAAAAAGAGGAAACAGCCATAGCTGTCACAGATACCGTTCCAACAAGATCGTCCCAAAAAAACCATTCATGTCAACGAAAAAAAAAATGTAACATTGATATTAATATAATGTACCAGGGGAAAAAACTTTTTAAAAAATGCAACATGACACATTCAGTCTATTTTCCATTCACTGGATTGTAACAACCAAAATTAGCCAACAGGATGATACAACAACAAAATCAATTACATACTTGGGCTTAGTTCTCAGCAGCACCTTCTGCTCCTGCTGGTCATTTGCTCGACCAGTATTTGTAAGCAGCATAAACAGAAGACACGACTAGGGCACCAAGGACGATGTAGGTGACTATCGTAGCCGGACCGATTCGAGTAGGGCCCTTCTTCTGTTTGCTCTGTGCCAGCAATGCATGTGGCTTGATCTTCGCCATGGTGCACTTCTAATGATGCCAAGAAAAAGACAGGTATCAGCGTAGAAAAGTTTCTGAAAAGTATAGGGGGACTACTATAATTTTTGCTGAAACATTATAAACCACAAAAGAATTATTTTGCTTCATATGTAATAAACTGCATTATAAGCTTCTGAACAGCTGGATTTCTAAGATCAATCCGTACTGAGTAATAACTACCGGCATCAGGTTGTGGAAATAAACATGGTATTACAGTGATACTGCATCTTCCATGTGTCAAGAATGTACTACCCACCTTTCAAATACGTAGTAATTAAACAATCAAATGCCTAATTCATAGTACATGCCATCAGAATATCAGATCCACTGGTTAAATTATTTATTAGGGAAAAAAAATCTTGAAATAGATAATAACTTATGAATCCAAAGCTGATAATTTTGTAGAGCACAAAATAGGGGCTTATAACAGAGGCACACCAAATGTCAAAACATAAATACAATGATAAGAGTAGGGAAAATGATATATTCAGATTGCAGGTGCCATTTGTGGCCTCAAATCAAAATAATGGGGCCACAAAGATTCTGATACTTTGCATCTAGATTGACTTAACATACATGATATAGGAGAATGGCTTCTATAATCTGTAGTCTCTAAGATAGAATTGATAAAACAATTCTAAGAGATTGGGCGAAAGCTGAGTATTTAGGTTTTTTTAAAGATAATGGAAGATTATATCTCCCGGCCTCTGCATGATGTGATGCACATAGCCAATGAGTATTTAGGTTCATGGAAGTTCTGCATGCCATGCCCAAATGCAAGGTATGGGACTTGCAGGTGAGAAACCTTGGTGTTCACCTTGTTTAATCTACTGTCCTTTCCATTTTTACAAAAAGAACATGTAAAAAGATGTCGCTTTCACGTTTAACAGTGGTGGATCTGACAACTTCATGGTATAAAGGAAGTTTCAAACAAACATTATTTTAGCTTGTATTACTTGACATAGGATTAACTATTGTAAAGACTAACGCAGATTGAGGTGTTCATTTATACATTTCTCAAGCTTGTATTGTCAGGAATCTAGCATGAGAACTGAAAATCTTTCCATTAAAAGATAGAAGTTTGATTCATGCTAAGTGCTGCGCGAATCGCAAACGCTGATACCTTTCAAATTAAGTTACATCGCCAGGAAACTAATAAACAGCCAACTACCACTAGCAGTACTGAATGTAAGAATGCTACTGTTGCTGTTCTGTTTCTGACAACAGCCGCTCCATGCCTCCATGTGTTTCGCGCCAGCTCTGCTCCAGAGATTGGCTTCATCAACAATCATCTTGACAAGAGTTTCCACCTGAGCTGTCCCTCTATTAATGATGCAATCGTCCCTTTGTTTCCAAATCCTCCACATGGTGAGAAGAGTGATTTGTAAAATTCCTTTTATGCGGTCACTTGGCAATCAAGCCGGGACTGAGGTCCACCACTGAATGAGTGTGTCTGATGGCTGCGTAAGATTGATTTCCCCAAGCTGCTGAAGATAGAACTCCACTATATATTGACTGACATGATAGGTAACATCGCAACAACACTCTGAGATACAAATAAGCTGACTGCATCCTTAGCTCGAAGATCATATCTTTCCCTTCTCTAATGGACAATATCCCTTAGAAAGCTGGTGATATTGCTGGTTACAACAATAAGCTACTGACAGACCGAAAAGGACATCAAAATGAGTTAGAACAAGATAATCTAACCAGAAGCTTGATAACTGGCAGCAATAATATCCTAATTATCGATGCAAGGAGCGCATGCCAATCACATAGGTAGAAACACAAAGATTTGACCAAGCCGGCATGGTGCGATTGGCAGCTACCGAATCGCGCGGCGGAGCCTCAATCACCCAAATCTCTATGGGAGAAAGAAGAGTAAAAGGCGGGTTAAGATTGCACGCACAGTATGTCCAGAAGCAACCACATCTATTGCACCATGATCCGTGCTTCCATTCCACAAGAAAGGTTATTTTCAACATTCCCCTGATCCTCTCGAGGCTGTGCAAGAAAAGGCCATCTATCTAGGCTTGCGGTGGGATCAGATCGGCGGCGTATGACGCGAGCGAGCAGGAACATAGATATGCAGCGGGACACTAAACTAGATCAGGAGGAAGAAGAGGAGAAGAGGGATCTACCGGGCAGAGGCGGAGGCCACGCGCGATCCCGAAACAGTACGAGATCGGACCACAACTCTACACCCGGAACATGCAGTTCTTTCAGCAATTCAAGAACCGTGATCTCTTGCTAGTGAAAGAACCAATCAAAGGTCGGAGCAACCGCGAGAAAGGGAGGAGATTCACGGATTGGGAATACCTTGACCTGCAGCTTCCACTCGCAGCTCTCGGGGAGGCGGCGTTCATGCGATCCCGAGGTGGGAAGGAGGGTCTAGAGTCAGACTCCAGACAAAGATCCCGAGGCCGGCAGGGGGAGTACTTTCACGCTTATGACAGGGGCAGTTCAGGAAACAGCAAATTGAGGTGATAGCGGGGGAAGGATTACTCCAATTGGGTCATCATGATTGAACAGAGGAGTTTGACGGAACTACGGGTGCGTGTGGTACTGTAATATTATATTTCTATAGAATTTAATATTTCTCTTAATCTGATTACCGATAAATATATTATTAGTAATATAGGATTCCAACGATTTGGTTGCTTTGAATAAAATTATAAAATAGTCTTGATAATAGTTCAAACATTTCATAACTCGAATCAACAAGTCCAAACATTTAAATTTTTGTATTTGAAATTTTAAATCTTGAACTTCATATTTATAAATTCTATTAAAAATTAAATTTCAAAATTTTAAATTTCAACCTTCAATTTTCAATTGTGATGGTTCAAAATCTCATTTTGGGATCTTTGAAATTTGAATATTAAAATTGAGTTTTGTACTTTAAATTCTCAGAATTTGAAAGTCCAAAATTCAAATTTGAAACTTACAAAATTCAAATTTATAAAATTTAAATTCTTAGAATTGAAATATCTAAAATCTAGAATTGAAAATTCCAAAATTTAAGATTCAAAATATCGCAACAAATTAAAGTAAATGATTAAAAAGCCATAAAAAAGAATCTTTCCCATGGTAATCTAGGATAGACACAATTTTCTGCAGGAAACACATTCCTGGAATTAATGCTAATATGATTCCTGAGCTAATCTTAGATTCCTGTGTTTAAATTCCTGATTAGTTTACCAAATAAGATAGTCTCATAGGATTACTAAGGGTGCGTTTGGTTGGGTGCATGAGGGTGAACCAAATCATCCCGTACAGGATCTAGTTTTGTCTTTGCGTTTGGTTGGCTGAACGGAACCATTTGGTACAGAATGAGATGATACAAATTTTTAGAATATTCTAAAAAGATATTGCACCATCCTGTATGAGCAATTTGGCCGAAACAATCGGTCCAGGATCGAATCGTTCATTCACACCATCTCTCAAACCAACATCATCCCTCAATCCAATCTCATCCCTTCAACCAAATATCATCTCGTACTATCCTGTATCATTCCATCCAAGCAACCAAACAAAATCTTGTATCATTCCATTCAGACAACCAAACACCTTCCTTGTACCATCTCATCCAGGATCATTCCATCCCATTCATCCTCGTACACCCAACCAAACGCACCCTAAATGATTCCTAATAATTTTGAGAGGATTCCTTTAACCAAACGCACACTACATGCTTGTATTCTACTCGCTACCTGAGTCCATGGATTATTTTTTTATAAGGTGCATTTCTAAGGGGCTGTTTGGTTGCCTTTTCATCTTAGCTTGGCTCGTACGAGTCAGCCAGGTTGGTGAGAGTCAGGTTGCGTAGATGCAAAGAGATGGTGTTTGGTTGAGTGCATGAGTTGAGTCAGGCTGTGAGAAGAATGGGGAGAATGTGTTTGGTTGATTTGTTTATGTGCCTCCCCATGCCTTGCATGCACCCGGCTGCATCCCACCAGCCAGACCCACAGGAAACGACCAAAATCTACGTTTCCCCACAGCCTGGCTCAACTCATGCAATTGCATCTCGGGGGACAGACTCCGCCCCTCGTGCAGCCAACCAAATAAGTGCCTTTTGTATCTGTAGGTACAATTCTCTTTAGATGCGGCCAACCAAACAGCCCCTAAGCTTATAAACTTTGATCCATAATTAGTTTAACTATATTATATAAAAGTTATACCATTAGATTTGTAATTGAAAGCACTTTTTTATAGTTATGATTTTGTAGCTATGAACAAAGTATTATATATAAAAGATTAACGGTCAAAGTTCAACTTTGAAGACGCGCGCCTTGTAAAAAGCAACGGAGGGAATACTTTGTCCAATCATAAATACTCTCTCTGTCCAAATTTATAAGGTATATTTTTTATTATTTTGTCCACAACTATAGGGCGTATTTTATATTTCAATGCAAGATAGTGTGATGTTTCTTCTATACCCGTAATAAATATCCATCTTTACTTTATATTATCTATATGCATGCATTGAGTATAATGCTTAATTTGTGATAATAATTAGGGGTAATTTAGTCATTTTTAATATCGTCTTGATCTATATGCCAAAAAGAAATACGTCTTATAAACTTGGACGGATGGAGTAATTATCATTTGAACATCGATATAGTCTACAAAATATAATTTTGACTACTAATTTTTATTATAATATCGTAAAAAGCATTAAAATTACAATATTATGAAAGTACTTTCCGAGAATATATATATAATTTAAATATTTAAATGATATTGACTGTCAAAATTTTGAAACTTTGACTACACATATATTTAAAGCAATAACTATTTGTGATAGGAAGGAGTATATTCTTATTGTACCCATGTGATTTAACAATTCCACGACGCAAATCCTAATTATTTACCCGACAAATAACCAATTATTTAATGTAAATATTAACACTCACGCACCGTTTATAAAGCGCAGCGGCCAAATTAATTTATTTAATTTCCTAGAGCAACACGTCCAAGTCCAACCGACCAGCTGATTAACCATGTGTGCACCGCGCGTGCACGTGCTTAATTCTCGTCATTTCTTGATCAAGTCGCCCATGAAGGGGACGCCGGTGGACGGCAGCCACGCGAGCCCGTCGATGAACCGACGCACGGTGAAGTGGCTGGCGACGGCGGCGTCCATGATAACGTGGTACCCCGGCCACCCCACCCGTCCGGCGACCCCCGCTCCGGGCCCGTAGTTCCTGTACTCCCCGTAGAAGAGCGTGCCGAGGCCGGCGTCCCCGGCCCACTCCAGCCACCCGCGCGCCTGCACGCCGGCGCCCAGGTAGGACTCCATGACCACCACCCGCGAGAATGGCTTCCACGGCCGGCCGAGGTAGGTGGGGTACTTCGCCTCGATGACGCAGTTGTGGATGGTGAAGCCGGTGTTCTGGTTGGGGTCCTTGCGCCCCTGCGCGGTTACGCTCCCGGTCTGGCCAGGCGCGAGCGGCAGCGTGGCGATGGCGGTGCGCTGGAGGACGACGATGCCGTTGCCGAAGACGAAGTCGACGGTGCCGGCGACGCGGCAGTCGCGGTAGAACTGGCGGAGCGAGTGCGCGTACAGCGTGTCCTGGTGGCCCTCGACGGCGACGCGGAAGAAGGCGGAGCGATCCGAGTCCACGCGCAGCGCCACCGCCTGTTGCGCCGCCGGCCCCGCCGTGTTGCGGATCGTCAGGTCCCGCGCGATGAACCCCGCGCCGGACACGGCTGCATGCAAAGAGCGCAACAAACAGCTTAGCTTACCATTGACGTGTCAGTGTTAATTAATAACGGCTTAGCTTAATTAGCATTAAGGTGCCATGATTAATCATCAAAGGCTTATCTTGATTAGCACTAACGTGCTACGGGCACCCCTCTTTGCATTCTCTCACGATCTTTTTCCCTTGAAGACTTTCTCATCGCAAAACTCGGCGACAAACTCAAACTAATTTTCGTTTTTCAAAATTTTCCCCTAAAATTTTCAATAGGAAGTATATTTTAACCACTTTCGAAATTTTTTAATCAAAAAATTTTTGAATCGAAACTTTTTTGAATGGATATTTTTCGAATAGAAAGTTTTTGAATTGAAAGTTTCTAATTTGAGAATTTCCGATTTAAAATTTTTTTGAGTTGAAACTTTTTAATTTGGAAGTTTTTTATTTAAAAAATTTTAAGTTGAAACTTTTTGAGTTGAAAGTTTCCAAGTTGAAATTCTCCGAGTTGAAAAGTTTCAATTTAATTTTTTCAGCTGAAATTTTTTGAGTTGAAATTTTCTATTTAAAATTTTCTAATTTTAATTTTTGTGTGAGAGAGGAAGAAAGAGATGTGAGTAGAGAAGATGGAAGGAGGAAGGATGGAGAAGATGACATATGGATTCCTAACAGGCATCCTCAAATTTTTTAGTTTGAGAGTAACATCAAACTAGTTGTAGTACCCTAACTTCAAAATATTCGTCTAGCTTCGAAGGATTATTTCCTTAGCGTATGCGTGCTGATCTCTGGCCTATTTGGCTCATTAAAAAAAATGTCTTTAACCTTCTCCAGAATAAAATTACAAATTATCTATCTTCCCAAGTATAGAAGTACTAATAGATGATATATATTACTTATCATGGTAGGTCATCGACACCACAGCACCTCATGTCAACGCCGCGATACCTGAGCTCGTCAGGGTGGGTACCACGATACCCAAGCTCAACAGGAAGGTTGGCCCGTCACCTTTTGCGTTTGTCAGGGAGTTGCCACGATAGATAGAGTCGTTACGGTGACAACAAATTAGGAAGTACAGTAAATAACACATATCATACGTTTGTGTTGCCAGGCTAGTTGAGGGTAGGGGTGAAAACGGGACGGATAATTCCCGCCCGATCCGGAGCCGGATCCGGTTTCAACCGGATCCGAGAAGCAAAACGGATATCGGGTCGGATCCGGATCCGGATCCGGATAGTTGAAAGCGGATATCGGATCGGATTCGGGTCGGCCACTATCCGGAAAATATAGGTCGGGAAACGGATATCGGGTATTCGGGAATTCGGATATCCGGATTGTAATGTTTGATGTTTCATGTTTGTCTCATACTCTCATGTGGACCGTGGCCTCCTCACCCGAGCCGACTGCCCCAAGCCCAGCCATCCAGCCGCCCAGCCCTACCCGAGTGGCCGAGTCTCTGACTCTCTCAACCCTAGCCGCCCTCAACTCTCAAAGGGACAAAGACTTCTGCTCTCAGATCTGGATGAGACCTCCCTTCCCCAGCACGGCAGCACCGGTGGCCGGCGCTCCCCACCCCCCAGCTGGCGGTCCCCGGCGGCTAGCGGCCTAGCGCTCCCCTCCCCAGTCCCCACGACCGGCGGCGCTCCCCACCCCCCGGCGTCCCCACGAGTCTCCGGCAGTCCGGCGGCCTGAGGGTTTCGGCTTCCCCACAAGTCTCCGGCGCCCTGAGGGCTTCGGCTTCCCCACGCCCCTCCGCCGCCGGCTGGAGGTCTCCAGCGCCCACCCCGCCACCCTCCTCCGGTTGTCCGCCGTCGGTAAGCTCTAGGTCCAGATCCACGACGCATCTGTGAAAATTGTTGAAGTAGTACTGAACAATTTGTGTACTGATGTGGTAAAGAGAAAACTTGTAGCTCATGAAAAGCTTTGTGATGTAGAATTACTGGATAATATTCGCCACAACTGGATGCGTTTCTTCTGGATAAAAAACACACGAGACTACACTGAATTTCTTCGGATACTGCTAGCTGCTACTTCTAAATTTTGTGATTGTGCTAGTGTATCGTATACGATGGGCTTGAATGCTTGACTATGCTGTGTGGTGATATCAACTGTGCACTGCCGAATGATATGCATAATTGCATTTCCCCACCAATCTACCAGTTTCTCTGTACTTATCTTAGAGTAAGTTTCTTTGCTATATGTGAATTTGTAATATGTGGCATACGTTGATGGTTTGATGCTTTTCTAATGGAGGAACAATTAATGAGACTATACTTATGTAGATTTTTCTCGTTAAGTTTTATCACATGCTGGTAATTGCTAGTACATTTGTTCTTTGAAAGTTGTTCTGTGATCTTATTTTATCAAAGAGTACACATTCAGACTTGCCAGAATCATGGCTGAAGTGGTACTGAATCATGCCAGAATCAGTTAGCTTGGCTGCTTGCTCTGTGTGGTTTAAGGATTGCTTACTATTATTGTCGAGGATTGCTTACTATTATTGTAATGTATTTGTGTGGTTTAATTCAGCATATATTACTTTATGTATGCGTGTATTATCCGTTTCCGAATTATCCGTTTCCGATCCGTTTCCGTCATATATCCGACCCGTATCCGTATCCCAAATTATCCGGATTCGTATCCGGATCCGGCTAGCCCGTATCCGGTTCCGAATCCGGAAAAAAAATATGGGTTAGGATACGGGAAGAGCAATATCCGCCCGTATCCGATCCGTTTTCACCCCTAGTTGAGGGCAAAGCGATGGACCGCTTGATGCAAGTAAAGGTGCATGCTATATACCATGGCTATGCTAAGAGCCTAAGATTGCTTTTGCAGCGTTTAAAGGACGTACTTTTGTTTGTTCTAGAAAAGATGTTGGTTAATCCCTAAGATGGAAAGAGTAATCACAGTTAACCTACAAAACAACTAGTAATAAGATCAGTCTGGACAACATATGAATTTTATAGTAATTCTGCAAGAATTTAACAGAAAATAGGATATTAAAATTTATGTGTTGCAGACGATGCCGAAATGCTCTCTTAACATAAGAACATCCAACTAATGGCAGATACTTTATAGGTGCATGCATGTAATTACACTAATCACGTTAATAGCAAGTATAGCTAAGCTAGTAGGGTAACAACTACAAACAAGACACATCAGATTCAGGAATCAGCATGCAGCTTTGCAGCAGCACATACCAAAAGTGGCGCTCCGGAACGTGGTCCAGCCGCCGGAGCAGCTCCGGCTGCCGGTGATCACCGTCTCGCCCATCCCCTCGCCGATGATGATGATGTTGGTCTTCGTCTTCTTCACCTCCACGTTCTCCTTATACACCCCTCTCTTCACGTATATCACGTACCTCTTCTTGCTGTGGCTCGGCGCCCGCGCCACCGCCTCGTCGACGGACCGGTATCTCCCGCTCCCATCCTGCGCCACCACCACGTCCACGCGCATCGCCTTCCCGCCGGACGGAGCACGCGCGAGCTTCTCGTTGGCGCCTAAGCCGACGTTCATCACCCACGGCGGCAGCTCCAACGGCCCGGCGGCGCCGGCCGTGTCGTTCTTGTGCAGCGGCGTGATGCTGCTCAGCTTCTTGCGCATGGCAAGGAGGTTGCTTACCAGCTGGGTCAGCTGCGCCACCGCCGCCTCGACGCGGCGCAGCAGGCGGCCGTCAGTGCCGTGGAAGCCCTCCACGCAGGTGTCCTGGTTGCCCAGCGCGGCGCTCAGCCAAGTGTGGAGGTTGTCCTCGGTGTGCGCGCAGATGGGTTCGGCCATGGCGTCGAGCGACCACCCGAGCTCGTCGACGGAGTAGCCCAGCAGTTCCACGCAGTCGCGCACGGCCATCTCTTCGCGCGCGTGGTTGGACAGCGAGGCGAGGCCGGCGACGGCCCCCACGGTGGTCACTGCCTCGCCGAGCGTATCGCGGAGCGCGGCGCGGAAGACGGGCACCGGGCCGCTGCCCGCGCCGCCGCGCGCCTTGTCGAGGCGGGAGACGCAGTCCTCGCGCCCGAACCCGGATGAAGAGGTCACATTGAAGCAGGCCTGGTTCAACAGAGCGGCCTCGAAGGCCTCGGCCTCCTCCTGGCTCTGGAACGAGTAGCCGGAGAAGACACTAGCGCCATTGCCGCCGCGCGCAAGCAAGAGCAAGAACAGAGGTAGCACAAGGCACGTGTAATTTGCGGTAGTACTTGTCAGTGACGCCATTGTTGTGGTTGCATGCAGCGAGTGTCTGCGAGAGGCTGTTATTGCCATGACCGTGAGGGGTGTGTATATATAGAGGTTCTACGTACGTACGTTTTCTCTTGGTGTACATGGAGGCAAGGTATCGTTTGTTGTGGGACAAAGGTGTGCATGCAAATCTTTATCAACTCTTTTTACACAGAGAAAAAGTTAAGTTTTAAGCCGAATGATTGGCTTCTTTTTCTTGTGCTGCTACCTCCTTTCTTTTTTCTTTTTACTTACCGTCTTAGAATCTGTACCATAAAGTTTGATCTTTTAATATATTTCAAACTGTTTAGATTAGTTATATAAATATATATTAGTAGAGTTATCGTTATAAATACTTTCATGATATTATAATCATTATTGTTATACAATAATATAAATTTATAATAAAATAATGATCAAAGTCACATTTTAAAGACCGATCAAAGTCACATTTTTAAAGACCGTATAAAATAATAAAAAAACGTAAGTAAAAAACAACGCAGATGGAGAGTCTATACTCCTGATAGTGTTGAACTTAATTCAAAAAAAATTCAACGGAAGAAGACAGAGAGGTGTTGAGTTGAGAGTAAAATTTTCTAACTGTTACTACAGATTAAGTCACACCACCACGAGTAATTAACAGGACTAACTAGTGCTATACCGAGAGTATTTGGAGTCACAACTCACAAGAAATATTTCGATTAGGTACTAGGCAGAGCTAGGTAGTGCTGCCGGCCGGTGTCGGTGGATGCTCGATCGATCTCGCGCAAGCAAGGATGTGCACGGAGCGAGTTGACGGCAAAGATTGTTCGATGCTTCTTGTGTTCGTAACGGACCGGTCTTTTCAGAGGTACGATTAAATACCTCTACAATTATTTAAGATTTTAATTGTCAAGAACCAAATAATTATTATCAGATATGAGAACAAAATCAATCTGTTTTATAGAGAATTAAAGCCTAACGGCTATAGTTTTACAAAAGGGTGCTGCTGGCACCAGAAACAATGCAGAAACTCCCACAAGAAAACTCGAGCAATCAGACTAAGACCTAGAACCAAACATCGTCGCTATCTACGATTAGCTCCTAGAAGTCGTCGGCTTCTTAAAAATCTAGAAGGGAGATAGGAAGCAAAGGTGAATACACAACAATACTCAACAAACCACATAGGAGATTCTGAATATTACATGTAGGGAATAGCAAGGGTTGATATGGGTTTTAGATATTGTAGATGCAAGATTTAAATTCCAGATTTATTTACATTTGAAACACAAACCAAATACCAGGTGATACCAAGGGGTTTTTATAAAGTTCAGCTTTACGACAAGTTTTAAGTTGAAAAATACTTGAACTCGGTTACGGGTATCATCACAGATTAACTCAGCTTCATTAACCGGAAGTACGGCGTATTCGAATACTATCAAGGTCACTCTGCAGAGCTACTCAACTTTACCCACAAGATATCTACGGTCGTTAATACCACATGATTGATATGCAATTTAAATGCATGCGGGCGGACCGAGATGATCATAACCTTTTGTTAAATTTCCCTCTTTAGCCCCTATTTAGTAGGTTTCGAGGATCTATAATCTCTAGGACCCACTGGTCATAGCGGGAGACGTGATCTGACTATTGTGGATACCTACTGTTATGAGAACCGGCGAATGGCTTCTCCATTCTCATTCCACCCCGGTTGCTCTGCGATCCATTCTTCTTACAAGAATGGTAGCTGCCCCTTATAGGTATTCCAAGAGGAAATATAAGGTACTAAGCTATGTTGGGATAGGTCAACAAGGCTGACCGGTCCAACCTGTGGTTAATCGGGGACTGAAGTTATTTACTTTGCCTAAAAGAATCGGTCCTTAAGCGCCTAAGACTCAGCTAATTACCTATCATATGCCATGGTACCCACTGTACCAACCGCTAGGCATATCTTGGTTTTGTCATCGGTTGGGGGTCGGACTAACATCCACCTCACGTGGATAGCCCAACACTGGCCCCCCTATCCGAAGCATTGAAATAGCATATCGAGTCACCACTCAGAGATTTTTAAATAAAAGAGTAAGAGTGAAAGATTATTAACAGCTAATCTATGGCGGTGTGAATATTATAGCCTAAGGTTAAAAGGGGATTAAGACTTAACAACAAACTTAATAAAAGGGGTTATAACTAATCGTATCATTCCAAATTATCTCCTTTTTAGTTTTCTAAGTTACTAGAAATAATACGATAAGAAGATACATATTACTATATTAAAAACTGGGTTTAAAATGTTCCAAGATGTGGCTTGCCTTGCGGGGTTGAGGGATCTCCTAACTGGTAGAAGTTGAGGTCTTGACCTGTCTCGGACGGTTCCTGCTCCTAGTACGGCACCAAATACAGCTCCTGCTCCCGAATACTGCTCTGATGTCGAATCTAGTGCGAAGAAATAAAACCCAGTAAAATAAACACATAAAACAACAAAAGAAAAAGGAAATAGAAAATAAATCGGAGAGGAGGACCGGAAACGGGTCGAAAGGGTAATTTAGGGATTTTGAGAATTTTGGGGGCTTTGTTTGGCGGAACGGAGGCTGTTTTTTAACTCAGCGGCTTTAACTAGTCAAGAATATGTATTTTTGGACTTTTAAAATTTTTTGGGATTTTTTTTGGAATTTTCTTAAATTTTCTGGAATTTGTAAATGATTTTCAGAATTATTGAGAATGCAAAAATTTAGAAAATAAAAAAAATGGGCCGCACAGTGAAACAAAATTTGGCCTGTGTGGCTCACTTGACATGCACTGGCATGATGGGCGGCCCACCAGGGAGGCGCTTGATAAGCGGGTTGGTGGGTCGATCGTGGTGGCCACTGTGGAGTGGTGGAGAGGGCGGGCGACACCGGAGGCGGGAAGAAGGCGGTGGGCGTGGGAGGGTGCGAGGGAGGGAGAGAGAGTGCAGGGAAAGGAGAGGAGCTCGCCGCGGCAAGGGCGAGAGAGAACGGGGGGCAGGGGCTTTTATAGTCGGAGGGGGAGGAGAGAGAGAGGCGCGACAAAGGCGGGAAAGGGCGCGGCAAGGCGCAGGGAGGGCGCGAGGGCGCGGTTGGGGCACCTGGAGGGGCGGAGGAGGCAAGGTGGCGCGGAGGGGCGGAGCGGGGTGGTGTGGGACGAGCGCGGGCAACACGCGTGGGACCGGAGGCGGAGGGGAAGCGGTCGGCCGGGCGGGGAGCTAGGCCGGGGAGGCCAGAAGGAGGTGGGCTGGGGACGCGGCCCACGGGGGAGAAGGGGAGACAAGCTGGGAGAGGGGAACGGGCCGGGTCGAGGCAGGCCGGAGGGGGGAGCGCATTTCCCAAAAGGGAAAGCGGGATTTGGGGCAAGTTTTCCAAAAGGGAAAGTTTTCAAAAATAGTCCAAAAAAATCGAATAAAATTCAAATAATTCATTTTGAAGATTTTTGGGGTATTTCACAATTTACGTGCGTGCATGGACCGGATGCAGTATGCCTACAGCCTACATACTTAAACTCCCGAATCCAAGAGCAGGCGCGCGCTGGAGCGACCAACCATAGCCCACAGACAGAGCAGCTCATGCAGGCAGGAACTAGACGCACGGACACTCAAGGTCGTGGTTGGCTATGCCTATATATCCCTCCGTTTTGCTGCAGGCCGGCTTTGTGGATTCGCTTGCGTGTATTGCTGCTGCTGATCCTGAATCTTCACCAGGGAGCTGCTGAGTGCTTGCTTGCTGAGCTCGACCGTCCTGTCTTAGTCTCTTCAACTATCAGTCTGTCTGTCGTCGTTATTTGCCCTCAAAATTGATCGCTTGGGACAATTAAACCCCAAAAACTCCTTCAAACGTTACTGCTTTAATGCGTTACTAATCCCTAGCTTGCACACTATTTTGATTCAATTTCTTGACACGAACACATGTGTGGCATCCCAAGCCACCCCTTACCATCATTTTTCTTATTTTTCTCAAATAATTGTGGCACATTAGCAGCCACATTGGACACCCCCAGATCACCTGGTACAGAGAGGCACTAGAGACAGTGTCGACGGCTGTATCACTCTGAAAGAAGAGGGCTATATGACTATTTCTCTCCAAAGGGACTGTATCACCGATTCCTATCCCACTCTTTCAATTTCTTGATCTCCTATTGCTTATTGATTGAAATACTCATCAAATATGAAGTCTTGAAGTTCATTTCTAAGGAAGACGAACAACACCGGCCACTTCTTTGTCTTGGATCTGCTGGTACGAATTAACTAGTACTTTGATCCAACCTCCTGCGTAAATATGCACACATTACTTGGTTTCTTGCTTATATTCTTTGCTAGATTTGATACGTGATAATTTTAATGTTCATCCTTTGTATATTAACTAGTTCTGGTTCATACTTTGTTAGATGCACACGTATTAACTTTGATTTTCATACCTTTTAGTGCCTTTTTCACTCGTGTTCTGAACATGATTTGCTAGATGCTTTGTGTTTTGTTCCCTTGATCGCATGCACGTGATGCAGAACTAGTTTATGAGTGCAGTGGTTAAGGCTAAGTGTGTATGTTAATACTGATTACATATATGAGTTTGAACGCCAAATTATCCGTATAATTCCGATTAATCATTTAACGGTCGCCTATCCATCAGACTACCGTATTCCTTTTTTCACAACATTGGATTAGACAATGAAATGACCTATAAAATATTTAGAAACAAAAATGGAGTACAGAGTAAATGGCAAAGAAAACGACTTTTGGGGATCTTCCCCTGCTGACTATTACATAAGTTCTTACTTGTTTGCAACTTGCAATTACCGAAGACATGGTAATATGAAGGTAATTAAGTAAGGGTGATCAATTGCACGTTTGCCACTGGCCTTATCGAATTTTGTACATGTGCTACCACAAACGAGCTAATTGCTCTGATGCCATTGCAAAGATGGGAAATAGAGATTTTATGCCAGTCTGATAAAGGTCAACGAGTTTGATCATGCACCAAAGACCATTCTGCCCTCCCCAAAACAGAAAATGAACCCAAAAAAAAGTCAGCTCGGCATTAGTCTCATCTCTGGTCAGCTGTTGGCCACCATCGCCGAAATGGATGGGAGAGGAGAGAGGACACAGAGAGACGTGGGTTGAGCGGTGAGGAAGAAATGGTTGGGGTATTTTGGGCATTTCTGAAAATTGGACTTGGAAGTGGGAGAAAAAAACATATTTCCCTTCTTTACGGCGACAATTTGCAATTTGCAATTAGCTCATATAGGGTGCACGCATTTGGAGCGGCAAATATGCAATTTTTCCAGGTTACTAATGCATTTGCCGTAGACCATGGGCCGGCCAAGCTGGCCAGGAGCACCGGCGAAACTCGGCAAGCCAGACAAGAACGTAGCTGCATAGCGGTCAAGCACAAAACCGGACAAATCCTAGTTAAGTGATCAGACTTAAGTTTCTCCTGAAGTCCACCTACGACAGCGGCGGGCCGGGCGGCAAAGCAGCCTGGAAACGACTCCCATTTTTAGAACACTCGGCGTGCCGCGCCCCGTCGGCCTGAACGCCGTCCTTCCAAAAACCTGTTTTTTTTAGCCACGCGCGCACGGCCGCACGGCGCAGTCGCAGCGGCACGCCAGCATAATGGTCAGCTTTAGGAATGTAAACGGAACGGATAATTTTCGTCCGATCCAAATCCGAATTCGTTTAAAATCCGATTTAAATTTGAAAAAATGATATCCGGTTATATCCGAATTCGATTCGGATTCGAATCCGCCTATCCGAAAAAAATATGGGTTAAGATATATGAAGAGAAGTATCCGATTCGTATCCGATCCGTACCCGTATATCCGAGATATCCGAAAAATATCAGTGTAAATTAGTGAAATAGATATCCGATAACAGATCAGATAAAAATAAACATTATACATCATATAAGTTCATATGTTGATTGAAATTATATTTGGCTGCATATTATTCTTATGTAGGGAAGACACCTATTATTGAATTTAAAACATTTATATGTCTTGAAAGTTCTAGTAAAGTTTTGTGTATAATTGATCGATCATAATATACATGACATATATGGTTTCTGCTTTCACATATTATCCGACTAACTATTCTTGATCGAGACTAACCGTATCCGGAACGATCTGTATTTGCTCTGTATTCGCGACCGAAGTAATCCGTATTCGTATTCGAATCCGGCACTGTCCGTATCCGATTCTATATCCAAGAAAAAATTTAGAATAGGATACGGAATGAGTGAAATCCGTTTGTATCCGATCCGTTTGCACCCTAGTCAGCTTTCCGCGTGTCTAGTATATTCTAGGATAGTTTTCGCGACGTGATACGTCACATTCGTTATTTTTTTATAAACAATTTCATTTTTTTTAGTGGTGTTTTTTTAAATCATCATATTTTTTTGCATTTATCTAGGGTTTCTTCACGATCGCGCTAAATCGAAAAGACCTTTTTTGTGAAAAATAGCTGAAATGATCCAAACATTACTAAGTTTTTATTTATTTATTTAGGGCCTTTTCACGAAAGATTCGTGATTTTCCTGAACCAAAAGGTCATTTTCGTAAAAAACCGTGGGAAGAACCTACATGTGGTTACGTATTTTTTTGAGGGACCGCACAAAAAAAATGAGCGGAGCCGGCCGACCGATGAGGGAGCCAGCGCGACGCGGAAGCAGTCCATAACCAGGAAGTCTTCGATCTTTAGTATATGTTGTTTTCGCAGCGTAACACGCCAAGCACGTTATTTTTTTCGTAGAAACATTTTTTTTCTGGAGGTGTGTTTTTTATAAATCATAGAGAAAATGAGTGAAACGGATGAAAGGACACAAATACAATCACGTTTTTTTTTCACATATATATGGAGTTCTCTTATGAAGGATCCGCGATCGCGCTAAATCGAAAAGGTTCTTTTTGTGAAAAATAGCCGGAATGATCCAAAAGTCACTACGTTTTTTCCGATATCTATTTAGGGTCCTCTCATGAAAGATCCGTGATTTTTTTGAACCAGAAGGTTCTCTTCGTAAAAAAACCACGAGAAAGACCTATACACAATTACAGATTTTTCGATGGAGCTAAACGCGAAAAAAAATTTGAGCCGAGCCACGCGGCCCGCCTTCCTCTCTCTCTGGTCCGGCTCGCCCCGCGAGAGGTAAGATCTTTCTCATTTTTCGCTTCAAGATTGGATCTTTGATTTGGGATGTGCAGCGACGGCGACAGCAGACACGATGCACGGGCCAGAGGCTGCGGCCGAGGCAGGTCCCTGGCGACGTCAGGCATAGGCACGAGCTAGCAGTAGGCAGTAGCAGATTTGTGACTTAGAGCATTTCGGTGAACCAAAAACCGAATCGAATTTTTTTCGGCTAATCGGTTCAGTTCAGTTTGGTTAGCAGTTTACAAAAACTAAATTTTTTTAAACTAAACTTAAGAAAAACCGAATTAGTCGAATGCCAACCTCTGCGAGCCGAGCCTGCGCGGGGTCGTTCGTGGCTGGATCGAACGGTTGCTCGGTCCTCGTGATGACGCGTACGGTACGGTCTTGCTACGTCTGTGTCTCCACTCTAATTTCTAGCTGTAATGCACAGGATCGATGGGATCGCTCATGGCCGAATTGGCGTGTTAGGTCGAACCAACGAGCGTGCGTCATTGATCATTGCATTGAATCGAACGTCGTGACGGTCACGGTGGTGGTGGTGCGTTGCATCAGTGATAAGACCGACAGATATGAAGGAAAAGTCGATGCGCCCTCCACTGGTCGATGTCCACAGAGCTATGGACAGCTAGGATAGTTTTTACGATGCGATGTATTGTGTACATTGTGTATATTCTTTTTTTATAAATAATTTTATATTTTTGTGGTGTTTTTTTTAAATCATCATGTTTTTTTTCATTTATCAGGGGTTCCTTCACGATTGCGCTAAATCGAAAAGTCATTTTCGTAAAAAACAGCTGGAATGATCCAAACGTAACTAAGTTTTTTTCAGTATTTATTTAGGGCCCTTTCAAGAAAGATTCGTGATTTTTCTAAGCCAAAAGGTCTTTTACGGAAAAAACCATAGGAAGAATCTACACATGATTACGTATTTTTTAAGGATCTACACGCGAAAAACATGAATGGAGCCAACCAGCCGAGCTGGCCGCGCACGAGCCACGCGAGGGAGCCAGCGTGACGCGGAAGCGCTCCCAAGCCACGAAGTCTTCGATCTTTAGTATAGGTTGTTTTCGCAGCATAACACGCTAATCGCGTTGTTTTTTCGCAGAAATAATTTCTTTTTTTTTTAGGTGTTTTTTTTAAATCATCGAGAAAATAAGCGAAACGATTGAAATGACACAAACACAATCATGTTTTTTTCGCATCTATCTGGGATTCTCTCACGAAGGATCCGCGATCACGCTAAATCGAAAAAGTTTTTTTCGTGAAAAATAGCTAGAATGATCCAAACGTCACTACATTTTTTTCGGTATCTATTTAGGATCCTCTCACAAAAGATCCACGATTTTTCTAAATCAGAATGTCCTCTTCATAAAAAACCACGAGAAGGATCTATACATAATTACGGATTTTTCGAGAGACCTAAATGCGAATTTTTTTTAGCCGAGCCACGGTATGATGTGTTTCATGCTGTTTAAAGATAAAACTTTATAATAAATAATATATTAAAGTATCTTAGTATAATCTCATAGTATTTTAATTGTTATAAAAAAATATTTATTATAGATAACCTATACTGTAATGTTTTTCGTTGTCTATATGACCATCTTTTTTAGACGACTACCCTCTCTCTCCTCTGTATCGTTAAAAAACCTACTAGACAAAATTTATAGATGGCAGGTATCACATTATTATTGTACATCGCGCTATTGTATATACTGTGACTGCTTTGACCGCACTTGGTAGACTTCCTTGTTACGTACGTACGGCAAGAACGGCCATGACGCCGACACGGAGCACCAGGTCCATGGCGAGCGACGTGATTAACGCCAGCCTGGTGCTAGAGCAGGCCACCACGAAGCACAAACTACCATCGCACAAACCGCGATAGTGAGGGCCAGGTTCAAATTTTCGTCGAAATTCGATGAAATTTCAGACCCCCTTAGATTACAAATACCAGGCAAATTTTAAAATTCAAAAAAAATTTGAAATGCTACAATAATTTCGGAAATTTTGGCGAAATTTCGGGATATTTCGTCGAAATTTTAGGTTTTAAATCCGTTTTTGAAGTTTGAGCACCGGATTTGGTCCAATAACCTATTAGAAAGTGATCTTCTATGAAAATTGGTTGAAAAACTAATTTTTTGAGATTTTTTAAAATTTGGGCAGAAACATTGTTAGATTTTTAAAAAATTTTACAAGCTTGATAATGATATGAAAAATTTATGGTACCATCATTAGTAGTTTGGGATCATACAAAAACAATTTCAAAATAATTTAACATCATTTGTTATCTTTAAAAAATTTAAAATAGAATGGACATAATTGGGACAGTAAAATTTTTAGATTTTTCTAAATTTTCTCGAGTGTGATAATCATCTAAAATTTTTATGAAAGATTAATAATTTTCTCAGTACCATGCTATAAAATTTTCAAAAAAATTCAACTTTCTTTATTTATTCAATAAAATCTATCAATGCAGTAAGCACTGAACTTAATTTGTTCTATTATATTTCAAAAATCAAACAGAGAAAGAACATAAATGGCACTGTACCTTATACGAATTTTATAAATTCATTGGAGCGTGATCATGATTCAAAATTTTTATGAGATATTAACCATTTCCTTTTCACCATTATGATAAATTTTTTAAAAATTTAAACATTTCTAATTGCTAAAGTAAATCTATTATTGATCATCGGCCTTTTAACAGGATAGTAGCTGTCGAGGGTTGTTACCGATAATAATGAAAAGGGGGCTAGGCGCTGGATCGGGAACTCGATGGTAGCACAAGACACGGGAAGTATACAGGTTCGGGCTCTCACGGTGGAGATAATACCCTAGTCTTGTGCTCTGGGATTATGATTGGCTAGCATATTCGCTGATGATCTTATATGGTGTTGTTCTCCCCGCCCCTCCCTTTATATAGCAGAGGAGGGTGGTTACAAAGGGGAGTCCTAATCGGTTACAAGGTGGAGATTGTATCTCTTTCCTTATCCGTTAAATATGATAGCGGTTAGGATTACAATTGTATCCTCCTAAGGTGGTTGGTTTCCATCTTCGGGGTTTTCTTGTTGCGCATGGCGGCCTGCCTCCTGAGCAATACCCATCTTCATGTAGTCGGCTTGGCCCATCCCCCCCTGGGTGGTCCCCACGGCCTGCCATGCAGATACCCAGGGTCCATATACTCCACAGTAGCCCCCGAGTGCTTTGCGATCGAGTTGCCGCCTTCCTGGTCACAAGCCCAACTGAGTCACGCTTCACGCCGAGTGCTTCCAGTTCTTGATGTAGTTTCCCGACTTATTTTCCTTTCCAGCCGAGTGCCCATTGTAGGCAAAGAGATCGTGAAGGACTCAATAGAGTCCCACGCGTTGAATTATATCCGACTGTCGCGGCGTACAGCTGGTGGCTCATCATGGGGCATACCGTATCCCAAACAATATACAGAAGTCAAAACGTTTTTCCCGCTCAAGGCGAAATTCAGCGCCGCTCCTTTAAATTCATTAAATCGCCGGTTGCTTGATGCCGTCGTTGAAGTTGCTGGCCCACATGCGTCGAGATCCAAATTTAGTAGCCCTGAAATCATGTATATGCAGAACTTAGGCAATGTAAAAACAATTCACTCGGATGTGGTGTCCGACTGGTTTATGTATAATTTTAGAGTTTTTTACTCCTTTTCCTTATTGATTTTGAATTCATCCGAGTGGTTTGACTCTTTTTGTTTAAGCACTCTGCCCGACAAGTCCAGCCCCCGAGCATCGGGAGTCGGCTCATGGCTCTTTTTCCCAGGCACGCGTTTTGGGTGACTAAAGTTCGCCGTTCATGGGGTCAGAGCTTCACAACTCGGAATCAACGCACTCGGATTCATTTGCAACCGTTAGGTAAAAGAAGAAAAAATACAACTCAGAAAAAGATGTGCGCATGCTCACACTATTAGGTGTAGCCCCCGACTTACTGCTTAGTTGTGGATCAACTAAGTAGCAAGTCAAGAAAGCCAACAATTTTATTCATAATGACATAATAGAGTAAAAAGTGACTTAGCTGCTCTATGCTCCATGTGTTGCTGACGATCGTGCCGTCCTTACTCGTGGCACAGGCGTGGCTTGTGGCCGTCTTGAAGGTGGCGCCGGACGCAGCGTGGCTCGTCTGCGTGCCCAAGGTGGCGCCGGGCGCAGCGTGGCTCGTGGTCGCGCCGAAGGTGACTTCGGGCGCGGCGTTAGCTCGTGGCCGTGCCGGCGGTGGCGCTTCGAGCGCAGCGTGGCTCGTGGTCGCCGGCGGTGGCGCCGGAGCGCAGCGTGGCGGCTTCGTGGCCGCGCCGGGCGGTGGCGCTTCGGGCGCGGCGTGGCTTCGTGGCCGTGCCGGCGGTGGTGCTCGGGCGCAGCGTTGGCTCGTGACCGTGCCGGCGGTGGCGTCGGGCGCAGCGCGGCTCGTGACTGTGCCGGCGGTGGCGTTAAAGCGCAGCGTGGCTTCGTGGCCGTCTGCGAAGGTGGCGCTCGGGGCGCAGGCGTGGCTCGTGGCCGTGCCGAAGGTGGCGCTCGGGGCGCAGGCGTTGGCTTATGGTCGTGCTGAAGGTGACGCTCGGGGCGTAGGCGCTGGCGGTCCGCTGATGCGAACATCTCCTTTACCGCAGTCGGCAGCCTCCGAGGTATCTTCTTGATCAAGTTAGCGCCACTAACTCCTTTCAGCACGTCGAGGTGTGTTCACAGGATGCTTCCAATCGCGACGGAATTAATCAGGCATGATCTTCTGTTGTTGGGCTGCAGCAGATCTTCAAATGTTGTAGTCGGCTTCAAGTGAATTGACGAGTACACAGCGATAAAAGATGTTGCTGCGACTCTGATCATTAGGAAGCGATACCAGACTATGGCCTTCCCCTGCAACACGAAAACCAGCGGCAACTTGCCAACAGCAGAGGAAGCAATTGCAGAGCAAAAACAAAGAACTCAAATTTGGTGCTGCCTCAAAACTGCCGCACGGCCATACTCCGGCCACCTGCTGCTAGGACTTTCTAGCTGTGATGATTCACCAGGAGATAATCAACCAATCAAGTAAATCTCCTGGATGCATGCAACGATCAGGCCAGAACTTCCTAGCCGCAAGACTCACAGATGTCGCACGATTCTGGCCGAATGAATTCACGTATGCATGCAGCCTCCAAAAAGACAAGGGCATGCATAAGTTACTTGTCCTAGCCGCAAGCCTTTGGAGCAATCTTTCAAAATCGCCAGGAGAGTCTTCGAGTGCACGTCGCATGCATGCAACCAGTCGCCAAGGTTCTAGTCGCCGAGATTTGTAGTCGCCGACCGAAAATCTCTTGCGCTAGTACTTCTGCATGCTACCCAAAAAAATCACGGCTAGACTCCAGCCGCCGACGCAGGACTTCCTTGCCGCAATTCTCAAGTTATCTAGTGGCCTGCTTCAATACCAAAACATGCATGCATGCAAGGGAACAAGACGCTGCACTTCTAGTCACAAGAGCCTCTTGGAATTATCTAGTCGCCCAACTCATGCATGCAAAAGCACAATGGCCGCAAGAAATCAGACGCAAGCAAACCCAGCCGCCGGGAACAAAACCAGTCGCAAGAAGATTTTCCAAGTCGCCAAATTCTTTCCAGCCGATAGAAGCAACAGCGAGGAGCTCGCGGCCAAGAAGAAAAAAATCAACCACGAAGGTGCATTAACAAAACGACGAACGTCCCAGCCGCCGCACAAGCCACCAAAAGACCAATGAACTCGTTGATTCTCTTCAGCCGCCAGACAAAGCAATAGACACAAAACCTAAAACGGTCGAGGCTCCAACCGCCGCCCAAAAAAGCCAGACTTCCGTTGAAGATTGCCATTAAGCTCGCTGAGATTGATCTTAGCGCAGCCCCTACCTGGCGCGCCAACTGTCGAGGGTTGTTACCGACAATAATGAAAAGGGGGCTAGGCGCTGGATCGGGAACTCGATGGTAGCACAAGACATAGGAATTATACAGGTTCGGGCTCTCACGGTGGAGATAATACCCTAGTCCTGTGCTCTGGGATTATGATTGGCTAGCTTATTCGCTGATGATCTTATATGGTGTTGTTCTCCCCGCCCCTCCCTTTATATAGCAGAGGAGGGTGGTTACAAAGGGGAGTCCTAATCGGTTACAAGGTGGAGATTGTATCTCTTTCCTTATCCGTTAAATATGATAGCGGTTAGGATTACAATTGTATCCTCCCTAAGCAGGGTTGGTTTCCATCTTCGGGGTTTCCTTGTTGCGCATGGCGGCCTGCCTCCTGAGCAATACCCATCTTCATGTAGTCGGCTTGGCCCATCCCCTCTTGGGTGGTCCTCACGGCCTGCCATGCAGATACCCAGGGTCCATATACTCCACAGTAGCACTGTTCGAATTTTTAAAAATTCATGATACTTTATCATCATATGAAAATTTTATGAGAATATTAAGGATGTGTCAGGACCATCCAGAAAAATTTTAAAAATTTTATAACCTCGTTTGTTCTAATTTTCATTCGGATGAATCTTGCCGCTCAGCGCTTTACCAAGACAGTACCAATGTTTAAATTTTTAAAAATTCCTCACATTTGATCATCATTTGAAATTTTTACTGGAATATTATAAATATGTTAGTAATCTCCACAAAAAATTTCTAAATTTTCTAACGTCTTTTGTACTATTTTTCATCCGGTTCAAACTTGCCGATCAACGTTTCATTGGGACAGTACCAATCTTTGAATTTTTTAAAAATACACAGAATTGATAATCACCTAAACATTTTATGAGAATATCTATATTGTGTGAGGAACCTACAAAAAAAATTTCAAAATTTTTTGACATCGTTTGAACTAATTTTTAGTCAGTGCATTTTGTCCGAAATTTCAGGTAATTTCGGCGAATTTCGGGGTAATTTCGGCGAAATTTCGGAAATTTCGGAAATTTCGGTGCCAAACAAACCGGATTTGAATTTTGCTTTTTGAATTTTGAATGTACTTCGGCCGAAATTACCGAATTTCGCCTGAAATTTCGGATTTCGGAGGGTCCGAATTTTTGGCCAAAACGGAAATTTGAACCCTGGTGAGGGCACCCCCGCGAGTAGCCCCAGCGTGAGCAGCATCGAGCTGCCGAACCTCGCCCAGCTTGCCGCCATGAACAGCCAGTATCGCCGCTGGTGCTTGCCCCGCATGATCGGGTCACCGGCCATGTGGCGCCCGCCCGTGCCGTCATCCTGCCAGTACCTGCCCGGGATGTTCACCCCGACTTGGTTCGTCAACACCGAGATCAGCGTCGCCACCACCCGCAGTGTGTCTGTCTGGTTCGCCAAGATGTCCGCACCACATGATCGCCAGCGTGGTGCTGGCCTTCCCCGTCGCTCTTGCTCACTGCTCTGCGTCCATTTTTTTAAATAATACATTTTAAAAAATAATTTTACAAAAATTATACTAAAAAATTACAAATATATACCTATATCGACAATTCAATTGGCAACAGACATCTATTTTGTCAATGATTGAATTGACCGATAGACCATTTTGACGTGGATTTGTTTGGTCGACAGGACGAGGCTTCTGTCGCCGATTCATTTGGCGATAGGTCGGCGATATAAGTGTATATTTGTAAAAAAAATTTGGTATTGTTTTTGTAAAATTATCCAAAAATTATTATTTTTTTAAAAAATATCGCTCTGCACCAAAGTGCAAGATTTGTATTAAGTAAGCTAGCGTACTAGTTCCAGGCTAAGTCTTTACAATAAATCACCCAAAAAAACCCCCGGGCACTGGAGAATGTAGGCACGTAGCAATGCAAGACTAGCTTTAGCTTGTGCTGTTCTTCCAAGCATCTTGCGTGGACATGTTCGTTGGCATCGTTGCAACCAAGATAAGAACATTTCCCAGAAGAATATATATGGGAAGCACAACTGGAATGAAAGTGCTTGTCCAATCTTGGGTTCTGTTCGGCCGAAGACTTTGAACTAGTAATCAGTCCTCGTCAAGTCGTTCCTCTCTCTCTCTCTCTCTCTCTCTGCTTTCCTTTTGTGTGTAACTATATCCATCCTTCTTGTTCTCGCTTGCCTGTTGGTTCCGTTGAACTGTATAATTCATGAGTTTTACTATACTGTCAGTTACACCCTAAAAAAATGAAATGAAATCTATGTTAGAACTTAGAAAACCAATTGAATTTCTTCTGTAGTACCTCCACAGCCCCGGTCTATGTGTTAGTGCCTGGTCTCATTCTGTTCATTCTTGGATAATTTTGTTAGGATATTGCTAACTTGAGGTTTTCGCCGATTTTTGAAATCCTGCTGCTACCTCTGTACTATATAAGAGGGACATCAGATGGCATAAGGACGAGAGATCGCAACACATCACATCGCTTTTTAATATTAGCCACACAAGGTTCATCCCGAATACCGTGCACCCTATTGTTATCCTCATTCAATACAAGAACATATGACATTGGGTCATTATTCTCCTTGGACAAGGTATGAACCTGTTTAAAAAAAAATGCCCTGCTTCTGTGTGATCCCTTAGTTTGTGTCTCCCGTTTCGTAAAATCGATAACAATTCGTCCACAACTTGATTTAAATTTCTAATCAAGTTTGACCGACTTTGACAACGTCATAGCTTGTTTGCAGTGTACAGTCCCATATTGGAATAGTCAGTTGTCCCGATCTCAATACTCCATCCAGTCACAAATACATATTGTTTTGAAATATGTACGCTCAAACTTTCAAAACTTTGGCTCTCGATATCTTTCTAAATATTTAGATTGGCTACATGAAAATCATGTTTAAATTTGTTTAAGAAGTACTTTCATAATATTATGATTTTGTTAGGTTTTGTAATTATATTATAATCAAAATTAGTGGCCAAACTTGTGTTTCGGAGACCGTATTGATTTCCAAAACGATATGTATTTTTGACTGGACGTAGTAGTTTTGAAGGGCTTATTCCCCCCTTAGGAATTCTCAGCCGATGTATTATGACTAGGAATGTCATAGAAATAGTAAGTTAGAATCATAAGAAAAACATCAATTCAGCTGTAGGGAGCATCTAAGTTTTAGTCATAACGTTAATGAAATCAATACATTTTCTTTTGAAAAAAAATCGTAAGTGCGCAAGAATTACTAAATTGACTGGTGGAATTTTTTTTAAGTCTGTTTGGCCCTACATGTTTTGCTATTAGTAGGTCCAACATGAGTCATCAACATGAAAGACATTTGGTTTTGTCTGAAGCCCGAAAGTTCAAAATAAGCCGAGCCAAATGCTTAAGAAACAAAGTCATACTTGCCAATTGCCATTCATTGATTAATTATCAATAACATTTATTCCACAGATAGCACGCCCTATTCATTCACTTAAACTAATGGATCTTCAGAATTCCAACATGTTTTGCAATAGATATTACGATGTCAAAGAGCATGATGATCTATCCACCGTTGAAACATAGCAAAACATTCCTTAGGCCTGAATTCAGGAGCAGTATGTCCAGCACCCTGGAAGAATAATAAAGTGGA
The DNA here is from genome assembly GCA_036346375.1 of Guadua angustifolia. NCBI lineage: Eukaryota > Viridiplantae > Streptophyta > Magnoliopsida > Poales > Poaceae > Guadua > Guadua angustifolia. The sequence continues at coordinate 73,826,402 of CM070500.1, read as the reverse complement.
GCCTTTTTTTTCATATTTTACAAACTAAATCCACTTAATAAAAAGGGGGGAAAGGTAAATTGGAACATACTTTTACAGTGGCAAATGTCAGGTTGTTGGAGTACATCCTTGTGTACCTGCAACATTAGTGATATCATATACAAATGTTTCCGCACACAATGTGGCCAAGAGAGGCTAAAACATTGCAACGAGACAACTTGGTGGTATATACAGGAGCTCACCCTGCGACTTGTCCAGTAACATACCAAGGCCTCCAGTCATCCACAATGGAGAAATTGAGGTGCCTGATCCACGCTTGGGTTGCAATATAAGGCACGACCATATCATGGTCACCACTAGAGAAAAGCATGAAGTATTTAGTCCCATTCCTAAATCATTCAAGTCGAATGGCCATCAGCACTTCACCTTACCTGTATACTAGTGCGCGGTAGCCTCTTGTTGTCAAATTCAGATGAAATGGCAGTGCACTTTCGATGTCTCTATCATACCAGGATGCATCATAACGCTTGCATCTTTTCCAGCTGGAAATTGTTCCCTGCACCACAGTGTTGGATTAGTTTAATTGGTGTTAGGAAGGGCAGATTAAAACAGCAGAAGAAACATGTACCTTGCGAATACCAAGTGACAGTCTAACCGCATCACTGTTTGTCCAGAGTGATGAGAGGAGGTAACCGAAGTACTGCCAATCAAAGAAAACTCAAATTTACACCACAAACTTAGGAAATTCAGTGGCTTCTCTTGAACAATGCACGAGATAAGATGTGGGAATATATCTTCACATACTCTAGAACCCGGAGGAATTGTGGACACTGCTGAGGAAATCACTTCAGCACTTTCATCAATTGTAGAAAGCTCTCTTCTACCTCGAGCATAAAACTCATCAGGTTTTGGAGAATCCAAGGGATAGTTCGCCTCCAAGATATGAAACCGATTTATATCTTTGATGCACTGCAATGTTGGGACAACCTTATAGTTAATTGATAGTCATGCCAGATTAAACAGCCGTATTTCATGGTAAACCTGGAAACATATCACATATTACTTTTCAGCCCTGTATTACAGTTGATGATGGACTACATACAAGTGGAAACTTGAAAGACGCTGGAATGGAAAACTGCAAAATGTGATGTAGAAAGTAGAAGCGTACCTCATCAAAAGCTTGGATGTTCTTTTGACACTCAGAATTCTTGTTATCCAAATAGACTCCACCGCAACTTCTTTTCGCTGACTATTAAAATGAAACCAACAGATTATGGAACAAAAATATCCCTGGGCAGGTAAATTTAGTAGAAAATTTTTTAGTCATGCAATATAGCCAGAAGAAAGTGTTGAGACACATTCCATTCCCAGAACACACAAGATGACAAGAATATGTTTGACATAGACACGCTATAAAAACCTATGAGGACCATTGGGCATAAATTGATTTAGTCACTTAGCCATAATACCATTAAGGACCGGTTGGACAATTCTACCTCTACTTTCGCAACTACAGAATCTAGTTTATAGCCATTTTTAGGCTTGTATTTCTATAGCAGACCAAACCCCATTTAGTACCTAATCATTATCACAGGTTTGGGGCTGAAAACGTCAATATATTTTATGGCAATAATATAGTTATCACAAATTTGCTTATTTAGGGCAGAATATGCTCAATTTTCTGAGTACATATATACATGGTGGAAGAATGCATGACACCTGTTCTAAGTAACATCGAGAAATTACATAAAAAAGCATTAACAAATGCTGCATTACTACCTGATATAGCTCATCAGAAATAAGACCAATTCCATGAGCAAATGGAACTTGAAAATTAATGTCAAAGTTGTCATCAGTTACTGGATTGCCGGCAATGTAACCCTGAATGAGTTGTCAAGATTATAATCAATGAAGTAAGGAGTCAAATAATAATAAAAAAGTGAATTACTAGCAAATAGTACACTTCAAATCAATAATAATTTTTCAACTTGAAGTGAACACAAAAAAGGGTACTATATGCAACTCTTTAAGAACTAGTGTATTTGAATTCATGCAACATTTCATTTAACACACTGCAGTGTTTAATTGATCGTGCATAATAGTGCAGCATGATTACAGAGTGTTGTAGTAGCCCAGAAGAAATGCCGAAATAATTACGGAAACATGTTACCAGTTAATGCATGGTAACTTTTAAGTACTAATACTTTATTTGAATTACAGCATCATTTTTAATTAACTATAGCACTATCCTGTCATTGACAAACTATAGGACATCCGAAATTTAGTGAAAGTCATGAGTCAATGACATCATGTTCTCATTCAGTTTTATTTGCCAGGGGAAAATATAATCCTATGCAATTATTTCAAGCTAAGAATGTATTCAATACCAAACAATCAAAGGAAAATGTGGTCATATCTTTGTTGCATCATATGTATAATACCGACATTTGATCTGATTCCAGTTTCATGCACATAAGCTATCTGGTTATTGTCTACCAAGGCATATACCACTTGCTGACAGGTTATTGAATAGAAAAGGACATAGGGTAACTTGAATAAACCATATTACTAGAGAAGGTGGTACTATACCTATATCTATAGAGTAAAGGAGTATATTTTCTGTAGTCAACAAACCTTTAGATTGAAAAATGGCCTATCGCTAAATTCATCTTCTGCAAAGTTGTGTTGAGAATAATATATTAATGTCAGTACTAGCAAAGGTAACAAATTTATTATTTAGCAATGATATCTCATATACACAGCAAAGAAGGTGGTTTTTTAGGGAAAAAAAACATAGGATACAATTACCTTTAGCGATCTCCAATGTGACAACTGGTACAATCAGACCAGCATATGAATCACCGCCGACATAGAGAGGATTGCTCTTAAAATTTGTGTGGTTATCTAGCCACTGCATGAAAAATGAAAATCAGTTGAGTTTGTCAGTCTTCAGTTATCACTTCATTAAAAGTTTAAAACTTAATGCAAAACAATCAGCAGCCAAGAGCTACAAGAAGAATATTATATACCTTCCTAAGAAATTGAACAATCTGATCTGCCATTTGGGTATCGCTCGAATTGTATGCATCTCCGTCGCGACAATAAGAGAACCCAGCGTTGATGGGGGCATCAACGAAGATGATACTGCTTACCTGAAAAAATAATTGAAGAATGCACAATTGCGCACATGAACTGAGAGCGCAAGCAAAGCTGTCAACTTGCCATACCTTAGTCCAAGAATCTGCTCTATATACCAAAGTAGGCAGAACTGCAGAACGACTTTGCATGTTGAAACTTAGAGGGCCTACAATTGATAAGAAAAGGGGCAATTGTTTAATTGCAAATTTGCAATCAAAATTGACAAGCTTGACAGATATCTATTGACTATATCGTTGGGTGCCTGTATGAGATGCCTTACGTGCCATTGGCGAGATTGGAAATTCCAGAAAGAATCATTGCAAAACAGCTAATTGTTTTCATGCTACTCCAACACATAGTCTAGTCTAATGATTTTTTAAAATAATTTTACAAAAATAATGCCTCAAAAAATTACAAAAATATACCTCTGTCGACACAAGCTCTGTCGTCAAATGAAATGGCGATAGATGTCTATTTTGTTGACAGATTGTTTTGTCATGGATTTATTTAGTCGATAGGCTGAGGCTTTTGACGTTCTGTCACTAATTCATTTGGCCTGTCGCTAATTTGTTTAGCGACAAATCTTCTGTCACCAATAGAGGTATATTTTTAAAATTTTTGGGGTATTTTTAAATTATTTTAAAATGTATTATTTAAAAATAATCCTAGTCTAATGAGATGAAGCATCATCGGTGTAAGTTCAATGAGTTTGACCCATGAAAAGACTATTCTGGCGCTTCTAGTATCCCGTTGTAAAACTGGTAAAAAAAACTATGATAATGCCACTTCAACAGTTTAGGCGGAAGGATCTACCAGGCAGTTGATCTGAAACCAACTCACACCAGAAGCGCTCGATTCACATGGCCTCCTCATAAACGACAAATTTCTCATACATGGAAGCTGGAGAGGAAGATGTAGTGTGTGTTTGGTTATCTGCACCATTCTAATCTGTTCCGTATGAGTCATCCAGGTTAATCTTGACCTGCATGAGTTAATGCAAACTAAGTTGTTTGGTTGTTTGTTTATGCATCTCATGGGCCTGCATCAGAGAGAAGCCTAATTTTTGTGTTTCCTCCATCCTGCATGAGTGGGTGCAATTGCATCCACCTGGCCTGGATAAACACGAAACCAAATACATGTCTAACAGGTACAGCTACATCTACTCTACTCATACGATTCAGACACCTATACAGACAACCAAACGCACCCGTAGGGTATTGGGTATAACGACCTGTGACTCTGAGCTCTGACTTCCTGTTTCAGTGTTTGCTCTTGGCACCTGCACGGCTGCACCGATGCCACGCCCCTGCCTCTGCTTGTATAGCCGTGCAAGTGCAACCTGCACCTGCGCCATTACCATAGCAAATGCAAGCGGCCTCCTGCTACTCGTCGAAGGTCAAGTAATTCACTGGCTCATGCACCAAGCAGTCGAACTCGCCCGCTCGGGCATTTCATCGAACGCATGGTCGGCGCGAGCGTAGGTTGGGTAATGACTAATGAGGGGAGACGGTAAGAGGCGGCGGCCTAGCACGAGCAGGGACAGAGGGTCAACGAGCACGTCCCAGTGGTGGCCGGCGGTCAACGAGCACGTCCCGGTGAGAACGGAGGCACCCGTAGCTGTAGACTTTTAGAGACGTGGCTGCCTTTTGTGTCCTTGGAGTGAAACTCGGAAATATAGCGAGGGGCATTCTTGGCATCTATGATCTATTGAAAGCTTATGGCACTTCTTTTAGAGTTACCGAGAAAAAACAGAGATATATATGCTAGAATTTTTTTTTAAATCATCTAGTTCTTAATCTAATAGACCTTAATTAAGTTGAACTATAATAACAACTAGATAGCATTATTTAAAAGAAAACATCTAATCATCAATCTAGTAGACTCGAGTTATAACAATTTAGATTAAAAAAGAGTCCACGTCAAGTACATTAAAAAGATAACATAAATTCAGAATAAGAAAAGGCAATCGGTCATTTAACTTTATACGAACTCTGGACCAAAACATGTAAAAAGCTGAAATTCATAATAGAATTAGATAAAAATTAGCAATTGGATTTGTATATGAATTCTAACCTAAAACCGATATACAAAATTAAATGAAAAATAACAATAAAAATTAACATGAATTTGGAATAAAAAATAAAAGTAAATTAGCCATTTGATTATCACACAAACTATAAATTTAAACATATATATAGTTAAAATTCGAAATAAAAATTTGATGAAATTTAGCAGTTAGATTTATATAGAAATTCTAATGAAAACTGATATTCAAAATTAAATAAAAAATAACGGAAGAATAACAATAAAAGGATATCAGGGATTGCTTTTTTTAATTCCATACAAAGTGAAAATTTTAAATTTAGGTTTTGCTCAGAATTAAAATTCCAAAAATATGCTAATTCAACAAAATAAATAAGGTAAGGAATTTGATTTGTATGTATGTGTATAATATTAGCTATTATGTAATAAAAGTCAGTGACAATGTTTTTTAGTATACTTAATTTTTTTTAAAAAAGAAAATATTCTAACTCTTTATTTGATAGATCTCTACAGAATGGAGAGATTAGAAGGGTGATACATTATACCGGCATAAACAAGAGAAAATTCTTTATTTGCCACAAAAGTTGGGCAAAATGCCATCCCGAAAATGCTCTTCCTTTCATTACCATCAGATCTCGACTTTCATCCTATTTTTGCCACACAAACTAGCAAGTGGACGATTCGGATCTTGGTTTGTTACTTGGCTATTAACTTGTATGTGAAAAGACGATTCTGCCTATCTTTATTCTCATTTCATTCTAACTTAAACAACCTGGTAAGCGGTCTTGATTTGGCAGAGATGAGTGGCAGTGGCGAACAAAGTCGTATGAGCGAGGAGGAAGAAAGACTTTGAATAAAGGGTAGGACCATCATTTTCTAAAAAGACAAGGTCAAGGGCCAAATGACAGTTGACTCATGCAAAGTAATGAGAGTGGCAAAATGGGTTGAAAGTTGAGATCCAATAGCAATGAAGAGAATAGCATTTTCTTAATAGCAATTTAGGATTCGGCCAACTTTAGTGACAAATAAGGAATTTTCTCTATAAACAATGTGATGTGTATTAAAACAATTACCAAAAGAAAATGACAAGCATTGCAATAATAAAATTAAGAGGTGATGAAAAATGTTATGATATGTTTATTGTTTTGTTATGCAAGTATTTGGAGAAGAAAGTTTCAGTCATATGTGACAAATATTGAGAAACAAAGTAAGTATATTCTCTCATATAATATTAATATTAAAATATCACAAATGAAGTTCTGTAATAATCTATTTTTAAAAAGAAAAATCATATATATATATATATATGACTTATATATAGAAAATGGTTCTATACTCACGAGTACACATCCTACCTTCAATATCTGCTTAAATGATATTATTATACCTCTTTATCCTTTTGAGTATACTCTAACATCGATTATAAGATACTCTGAATGAGTTCCACAAAAATTTCATCAAAGTCCACCCTTTATAGCATAATTTGTTTATATATTCTTTTCACATATGTAAAGTGTATATAGCAAAAAAAAATATAGGCTCGATGATTTTTTTCAACCATGTCACATTGGAGTATCTTAGAATTATTATTAGAGTATATCGAAAATGATAAAGAAGTATAATACTTTCATTTAAGTGGCATATTGAAGGTGAGAGTATGTACTCCGAGATCTACGAAAAGGCTTCATATATATATATATATATATATATATATATATATATATATATATATATATATATATAAAAGATGATGCACACAGCACACCTATGCGGGGCACCTTGCTAGTTATAACAAAAAAAACTGACGGGTTTAATAATTTCGTAAAGAGAATTATGTACCAGATCAGCAGCACTTAACCACATTTTCCCACGATCTCTATGTTTGGTTAGCCATTTGCTTCAGAGGATTCAGCACTCGTTGTCGTCAATGGATGCAAGCCATACTCTCCACGGGGCGCACCGCGGTTCTCCTCAACGACGTACCTGGCCGATGGGTTCAGTGCAAGCAGGGGCTTCGACAAGGCGACCGGCTTTCACCATCTCTCTTCATCGTTGTCGCTGATGTGCTATAGCAGCTCATCCTGCAAGATGACATGCTCCTGCATCCCTTGCCGGACGATCAACCACGTCCACTGATACAATATGCAGACGACACCCTAATTTTGCTGCGGGTGAACAGCTCTCGTCTCTTCCGACTCAAGCAGTTGCTACAATACTTCTTTGACGCCCCAGGGCTTACTGTCAACTAGACAGGGCCATGCACTACGTTGCATCGTGTGAAATTTCGTCATGCGACACTGTGCCATGCGAAATTTGGAAAATTCGGTCATGCGACGCTGCGCTGCGTGAAATTTGATCCGACGAATATTTCTGAAAAAAAATTGTGTATTTTCAGCTTTCTTGGTTTTTTTAAAAATGGACTACTAGAAGCCATCGGCAAATCTGTTTTTTTTGGAGGAAAACGTTGCTAGGGCCCGTCGGCGAATCTATGGACTGCTATAAACCGTTGACGAATATGTGGCTTTTTTTGGAAGAAAATGGTGGAAGGACTTGAACGTATTTTTGTTTTTTTTTTGCGTAATTCCAATTTTCTTGTTTTTTTTAAATAGATTGTTACGATGCTTTGGCGAATTTGTGGACTACTATAAACCGTTAATGAATCTGTGGCTTTTGTTTTTTTGGGAGAAAACAAATGCATTTTCATTTTTTGCATAACTCTGGTTTTCTTGTTTTTTTTTAAAAAGGTAGTTAGGTTCCTTCGGCAAATCTATAGACTACTATAAATCATTAGTGAATCTGTGATTTTTTTTCTTTTTGGGAGAAAACCGCGGATGGACCTAAATACATTTTCGATTTTCTTCGGGTCCAATATGCTAAAAACTGATTTTTGAGACCTAGACGTAATTTTGTTTTTTTGTCTATTCTGCTAAAAACCGGAGGAAGGACCTAAACGTAAACCGCGGAGAGACTTAAATGTAATTTTGGTTTTTTCGGGTTATTTCTGTTAAAAACCGATTAGAGGACCTAAATATGATTTTGAATTTTTCGGAGAACCTCAGTGCAGAAAAGGTGACGTGGTATAGCTGGGAGGACGTCAATCCCCAGCTACAATATAAGGTATACATTACCATAAGAGCATTTCCAAGAGGAGCCCTAAATAGGTTGCTAATTGTAATTATAGGGTTTTGATGGAAAAAATGCACTCTAACAGAGGTTGTATTTTGAGAAAAATTATCAAAATAGGTTTAGAACTCAGAGCCCTGTTGCTATATTTAGCAATTCTCCTCTCCGGCCCTAATGAAGGATTGGAGATTTAGGATCTAATTGCTGGAGTCAATAGCTATCTTGGGTCCTAATTTTTTTAGTTTAGACCCTATTTTGAGATATAGGACTCTATTTTAAGGCTTGTCTATTGGAGATGCTCTAAAAGCACCTTCGTTGCCAGTCATGTGCCTGCAGATGATGCTGAGGCTGTCGCTCAAGTTCTGGGCTGTCTGTTGGCCTCTTTCCCTCGATCCTACCTTGGGTCTGTCTCCCTGCGGACAAGAAGCCTGCAACCAGAGCTCTAGAACGTCTAGCGATCAAGGTCTCTCCAAGGATTCCCGCCTGGCGAACGAGCTTGATGTCAGTCGGATCCTGGCCCATTCTTTCTAACTGGGTCCTGGCAGCGCAATGCAGGTTCTCCAACCCCCTAAAGGCACGTTAAAAAAAAGTTTAAGAGGTGTTTCTATGTTTTTTTAGTTATATAAATAGGGAAGAATTAGCACTCGGATGTCCGATTCTGTTCATTTCATCGGACGGCTCTTGCAACATTTTTTTTCAACATTTGAAACATTTTTTTCCAACACGTGCAACATTTTTTTCAACGCTTGCAACATCCGTTTACTGTGTTGCATTTCACTGTTCGTCGAAGAAAAATGTTGCACGCGTTGGAAAAAAATGTTACACACGTAGAAAAAAATGTTACAATACGTCCGAGAAATTCAGATGTCTGAACTGTAGCAATTCCGACATAAATATTAAAGCATAAATGAATGGTAGATAGTAGTTAATTACCCCTTCGCTTGCTTTAAGATTTGTGCAACTTATATTGAAAAAGAAAGCAGTAGAGCACTGCTCAGAAAGTTTTTATGGTGCTTAAGAGGTAAAACAAAATTACTCTTAACTCTTGCTTTCTTTTGGTCAGTAGTGGAATTAGAAAAAATTCCATGAGGGTGCACACATCACATATATAAATATACCGTCTTGTATAATGATTTGGTGACATCGTAAATCTAGTAAATATATTTGAATACAATACAAATAGTTCTAAGATATTAAAAATCCTAAACAATTGAAATTAGAACCAATTTAATCAACAGATTTGACCTATTAAAGAGAAGATCTTGTAGTGTTCTCAAATATTTGGGGGTTCCGGTGCATACCCGGCATTCTCATATCCACCCTTACTTTTGGCACCTTTACCTTTTTAGCTTTTGATACCGCTTGGTGCTAGCTCAATCCATAGCTTGGTACCTCCTAAGAAGGTAAAAAATCTTTTGAAAAACTTGATAAGCCCCGCCAGGCCATGATCTGGAAGAGTGCGTAGGAGTGTACAAGTGGGGACTGACAGGTTGTTTGGAAAAGAGCTGTTATTATCCGTGGAAGGAACCACGACTCTACGAGCCACCATTGAATTACCCTTTAAACTCTTGGTATTTCTCAGGACCTCCGCTCTCTAAACATTTGTTACCTCTTAATATAGATTAATGTTAGCCCAATGAATAACTTGGTGTCTCTTGAGAACAGTAAAAAGTATCTGCTTCGAAACTCGCACTCTTATCACTCAGTTGCAAAAGCCCTGGACCTGGGCTCCCACTCATCACCTCTGCTGTCAGGATTATCCACCATCGCCCGGGAAGAACTCCAGGTCCTGTAGGAACAGATCGCTCCCAAGTACTGTCAACAGTAGACGATCATCGCCTTGTCGCGGTGGGCAATTCACAGATGAGGGTGCGGCTGCCCGCTCCAGGAGATCAATTGGGATTAGCTTCGCACCAAAAAAAAAAGTCCAAATGTTCTTTTGGATCCTCAGACATGGCAAGACCAGGACCAAAGCTTTCCTGCTCAGGCGAGGAAGAAGACATCTCCCAGCTCTCTGTTGGCTGCCTGGCACGGGAATCGTGGCAAAAACAGGGAGTCTCTTCGCCAGGGCACCGAGATATAGAGGAATGGTGCGGGGTAGTTCTTCACAGCCTACCTGATTTTCCTCTCCTTTGGAATAAAACCGTACTGCTGTTAGCATTTTGGATCATCTGGAAGCGACGCAGCCAGAAGACCTTCAGAGCTGAACACCTTAGTCTCTCTACGACATGCAGGATGTTTGCCGATCACTTACAGCCTTTGAATCACCTATCCTTTGCAAAATTACTGTCCACGCACCAGATACTTATTGGATACAGCGATCATCCGTGATCCTTAATGCTAAAATTAATAAAAATAATCTCGATCTTTTTCCGATACTCCCCAATACTTCCTAGTTAAAAATAGGAAACCAAACCCAATCCAAATCATCTCTTCTAACCCTAAAATCTCTCTCTCACTCACTCATTCCACTCAGTTATCTCTCCTACCACTGATTCTTCTAAAATCCCTAGACCCAGTAGTCACTGTCATCCACCCAACCGATCAAAGACTGCTACTAGCCGCCACCTCCTCTCCAGCCTCCACAGCCGAGCCTGCGGACCACCATTGCTGCCTCCCCTCCCTTCTTCTCCTGTAGTCTCCTCACCGCCACCCTTTTATCCAGCCCAACGGCTGTCGCCGTCTTCTCCCTTTGCAATCTCGCTGTCGTCGCCTTCTCCCTCTACAAGCCACCGTTGCCTCCTTTCCGTTCTCCTTCTACCACCAAGTCGTCTGACTAATCATCGTTGCCATCGTCTTCCCCCTCTACAATCACGCCACCGCCTTCTCTCTTTGCAAGTCACCGTCGCCTACTCCTCTGCTATCATCTTCTCCCTCTTATATTTTTTTATTTTTTTTAAACACATATATACTCGCCGTATCGTTGAATTCTTACTTTGAGAAAATTGCAAATCACCATATCGATATCACGCATTGGTGATACATTGCTTACAGCTCTGGAAATCGTTGGCGCCACACAGGCTTCCCCTGCAATCCTTACTGGATTGGTGCTCTCATATTGTTGCAGCTTGCAGGGATCCTTTGATCCTAGCGTTTTCTCTTTTCTCTTTGCTCAAATTCCAGGAGATACCTGCTTTGCAGGATGCCACTCTCCTTGTATTTGTTACTGTTAACAGTTTTGAATTGTAATGAAGATTTTCAGGAGGGCCCAAGACCCTCCGTTGCCTCTTCAAATTTGATTCCACGAGTCATCTGCCACGCTCGAAGAGCTCGAAAACGCTAAGATTCCTGCCGAGTTCCCCTTCATTGGCAGGAACCAAATCCACTAAGTAATCACTAATTTAACCATACTATTTAATTAACCACTTAACTAAATCACTAACACCACACTTTCCGAGTTCAGCAAGGGGGCTAGTTTCACAAATTCAAATAATAGCAAATCAAATTTGTCAAAAACAAATTTTAGAGGGCTAGAAAAGCGACGGCTTCATTTTGCAATATCCTGGACTAAATTTTCGGGGGAGACTGAATTTTTTTCCCCTTCTAGTTAGCACATGCATGTGCATGAGATGAGCACGAGCGCACCATACCTATCTCATAGAGCAGAGCCGACAGCCCCGAGCAGCCCGGGCCGCCGGTGAGCCACAGGATGAGCGGGTCCTCCTCTGGATCTCTCTCCGACTCTATGAAGTAGTAAAACATGTAGCCATCATGCGTAGCATCCACCTGAACGTACCTGCAAGCGCAAACCATGCATGCATATATAGATCCACTGTATAGGTGTAAGGGATCCCAATTTTGGCTTTAATTCCCCTTGCTAGACAAACAAGTGGCTAATTGGAAGCTACTATCGCCATGGCACGCCAGAGCAGATGCAAATCAAGCTCTCAGTTGGCTTCAAAATCGCTGAAACGGCGGCGCGCGCATGGCTTGGCTTGGCTTGTACAGTCTTACCCGGTCTCCATGTAGAACGGCAGAGGCCCCTGGAGCCCCGGGAGGTGGGTGATCACCTCGGAGGCCATGGCTTGCCAGCCGCTGATCACCGTCGGCGAGATGCAGCAGCACAGCAGCAGCAAGCAGCAGCCACGGGGCACGCTCGTCTTCTCGGCGGCGGACGGGGCCATCGTCCTACTCTGACGTCACGTGTATCTGGCACTTGTCTATCTGATCGGGCAAAGCTACGTGTGCGACAGTGCAGGGGGGGCATGTTTAGAGCCCCGGTGTGTGTAGTACTAGTATGTATCCTTCTTTTCATGAGCTTCTTAATCCTTCTTGTAAGCTAGACAGGAAAAGGAGGTCCTAGCTTGTTTTTAAGTTTAACTATGTAGAATGACGCGCGATGCCGTGTCCGGCGAAAAAAATTTGACTCAATTTTTTCTATAAAAAATAAAATTCTGTTTTTCTTAGCGGTGTTTTTTTAAAAAATTAGTTGGCTAAGAGCCATCGGTGAATTTGTGTAACGTAATTCCAATCTTTTGTGTCGAAAGAATCGGCGTCCGTGCTGAATTTACGGAATTACGGGGTATTTTTTGCAAAATAACTGGCGAAAGGACTGGTTCACGATTTTGGAATCTTTCGGATCAAAAGAACCAGCATTTTAAATCTTCCGTCAAAAGAACCTACTGAAAGACCGCTTGTAATCCCAACTTTTTAAAATCTTTCTGACCGAAGAACCTGCGATCATCGAATTTATGAACTACAGGCCCTTTTCGCAAAATAATTCCGGAAGGATCTGCGTCATGATTTCAATTGTTTTAAATCTCCCTACGAAAGAACCGAGTACGTGATCTTTTTGCAAAATAACATGTAGAAGGACCCGCCGCGATTTCTAATTTACCTGGGAAGGACCTGTTTGTAATTTTAGAATTCTGAGCCCTTTTCGCAAAATAACCGGTGGAAGGACCTATTCGCAATTTTGGAATTCTTGAAGGGCTTTTTGCAAAAAAATGTATCTCGTGTCTTGATGAGCTCAAAATCTTCCACACATAATAGAGGTATACTAGATAAGGATCAAGCTACGCCATGGCAGATAAAATTTGTGTGAGTTCTCGAGAGTTTAACAGAGAAAACATGGATCAATACATACATAATCTCTCAAAGCTATTGAACTATATTCAAAATTTTGAAGATGAATCATGAACTCAACAAGATGTCCGGGAAAATTGCTTTTAAGATTGCCTAGAAAAATTCGTTAAGAGGTTCAAGAGATATATTTATGAATATACAATATAGCAAGTTTGTGTTCAAGCTCACATCATAAGGTTTCTCACAGGTACACAAAATGGCAAAAAAAAAGAGTAGCAAATGCAATTATGGACTTGCAATTACACTCGGTCGCACAATCAAAAGCGTATGAAACTCAGATAATGTTCTATACATGATTGTTGGTTTCTTTTCTAAATAAGCTATCTAAGTAAATAATCTAAATACCAATTGCAAAGATTCTCAATCGGACCTACTTATAGTCCAACAATTATGGGAGCTTTGCTTATCGAAACACTATGTAGAAGCACAAACAAAACATGCAGACTTACATGGAATTTTCACGACAAATATTGTTGCTTTCACGTGACGCTTGAGTTTTTGTGACCTCCTCGACCAACATTATAGCAGTTTTGATCTTTGAGTGGAAATCAAGATAAAGTCTGATAGATCTTCTTTAAAATCTATTGTTGGTCCAACTGATTCACTTCCTGCTCAAAAAACGCCTCAGTAAAAGAAATTCATTATGCAACTCTTTAGGTACTCAAGGAAGAAGCAGAGGCAATATTCCACTATTGTAAACGAAAAGGAACAAAATAAAGGTGCAATTGACCTCATTGTAGTCCCGAGCCTTCCATCCCAAGCGCTATTCCTTTTTTTTCGGTGCTCACCACGACCGATTAAAGTGGCTACGTCCGGGCTTACTTATCGACCACATACCCACTATTCTTTCGCTTCCTTTTTCGCAACACCAATCAACCTAGATCCCGTAACTCGCACACACTTCCTAAACCATCGATTTATAGAAAGTGAGCAAAATGAATGAAATCTCTAATCATTTTCTCACCGAATGTATCGCTCTTCTTCTTTTCCTGCCCAAAAGCGAGGTTACTTCAAGAAATTTGGAAAGGGTTTGGAAAACACTGTTGGTGGTTTTGAAGGTCTACCTCAATCGTGTTTTGACTTAAATCTGTCGATTTGTATTGTGATTGTGCTAGCAATGACCTTTCAGAGAAACTCCGCCCTATTTTTAGATGAATTTCAGATCGTAAATAAATAAAGATCACGAATCAAGACTCACCAAAATTGAAACAATAATTCTATTAACACCAGATGAAAATACAGACCTCAGACGCTTAGATTTTCCGGCTTCTTCAATTATTGTGCTCACAAAGAAAAGTGGCTTAAATTCGAGTCATTCGGTAGTTCATCACAAAGAAATTCTGATGAGGCGATTTTTATTCAACAAGAGATAGAACTCCAAATCGACTGGAGTAATAAAATGACAAGTGTGTTGCTTTAAGTTGTGGCCAGAAAATATCAAAAGAAATGGAAACATTATGTTAATACTTACGGATGCACGAGTTCTCAATGTCAAAACTATCTAGATGTATCGACTCATGGAAGAAACATTCATCAATGGTGATTCTTTCTCTTACAGGAAACTTCTATAATCGGTATAAAGCATCCGTAATATTGTGTGAGATCTGCAATTTCCATAACATGGAAAGAAATGGGAAGGTAATAAGCGATCCTGTTTTTCCGTGATAGGTACTTGATAGCATATGAGAAGTCAAATAGCTCAAACGGTGGGGAAAAGTACAAGAATAATACACTTACATTTCGTAAAAGGAAGGAATTGTAAGGCGATTAAGCTACACATCAGCACATGAGAAAGGAATTAAACAATGTAGCTATTTAAAAAATCAAGACAAGCAACGAAAAAAATCAAGACAAGCAAGAGAGATTTCACACCGATCTTTATTTCTTGAATATTTTTTTCAGATATGGTATACAACAAAGGTGGAGTTTTTCAAGCCAAACACCTTGTAAGCACTGCTTGAAATGAGAAAATAATGTCATCACTTGGATTAAGTAAATCGCCTTGCCCTAAAAAAGTATGGAGATCTGGTACTGCCTTGGGCGAGTAAGTCAAGACCTTCGCTTACATCATCAAATTCCACGAAACACAGCCACTTCAAGGATTCTGCTCAAAAAGAGGGAAACCAGAATCTGGCTTTGCATGCCGTACATACCTTAAAAGAGTAAAATATTACGTAAGCAATTAGCAATATGAGAAAGGTAGAACCTAGTACTATAACAGAATACAGAAAGTCAAGCTCACTCAAGTCGAGTTGTTTCAGATCTTAAATCACCGAAATTTTCGTAACCACAAACCGACATGCTTATTAGTGAGCCATTGTTCTTGTTATAAAATAAACTGTGAATGACTTCATCCGGACTTACATTCGAAAGCAAATACCGGTCTCACATCCTTTGGGGAATATCGGAATGGTTATTTTAAACAGATCGACATTACCAAGACAAGTTGTACCTCTCATCAACACAAAGATGAGACTTCGACCGTGATAAAGCAAAGATAATATCACAGTGCACCAACTATCTCAATAATTTCAGACTGCTTCTCAAGTAAGGCAAGAGAAAACCGTTTCTTTAGGATCATGAGTATCAATTTCTTCCTAAAAGTAATAAAAAATCAGATGTGTTATTAAGAATCCCAAAGAGAATGGGGTATGTTACTAAAAGATAAATAGGTAGGATTTTAGCTCAATTGTGCCGTGTATCATAAGCATTCTTAAAGCCGAGAAGTATTCCAACGTGGCATGCATGTGAAAAGAAAACATATCTCATGTTTCAAGCGATAGAAATATATCCTGCAGAAGAACAACGAAAATTTGCAAGAAATAGGTGGCCACTCATGCAGCACATACGTAAAAGTATTTAGAACCTAGTACTATAACAGAATACGTAAAGTCAAGCTCACTCAACTCGAAGTTGTTCAGATCTTAAAGCATGAAATTTTCGTAACCACAAACCGACTGCTTATTAGTGAGCCATTGTTCTTGTTATAGAATAAAGCTGTGAATGACTTCATCCGGACTTACATTCGTAAAGCAAATCCGGTCTCATCCACCGGGTGGGAGGAATATCGAATGGTTATTTTAAACAGATCACCATTACCAAGACGGTGTACCTCATCAACACAAAGATGCTCGACTTTGATAAAGCAAAGATAATATCACAGCACCAACTATCTCAATAATTTCGCATCGCTTCCTCAAGTAAGGCAAGAGAAAACCGTTCTCTTTAGGATCATGAGTATCAATTTCTTCCTAAAAGTAATAAAAAAATCGATGTGTTATTAAGAATCCCAAAGAGAATGGGGTATGTTACTAAAAGATAAATAGGCGGGATTTTAGCTCAATTGTGCCGTATCATAAGCATTCTTAAGGCCGAGAAGTATTCCAACTTTGGCATGCAGTGAAAAGAAAACATATCTCATGTTTCAAGCGTATAGAAATATATCCTGCAGAAGAACAACGTAAAATTTGCAAGAAATAGGTGGCCACCATGCAGCACATACTGAAAAGCATTCTCGCAAGCGTAAATTTGTAACCAACAACAACACTAACGAGGTATGAGAAGGCATATAATAGCAGATCCACATCGAAAATAGCCGATATAGAATCAATAATGCTAACCAATCTATTATAGTAAAGGAATATAGAGGAAGATCTCATATATAGATTAGCATCTAAAATGGCCACCACAGGATGAACTATGCTCACCAATTTAATCTTACATCGAGTACGGCATTAACATCTTTAAAAACAAGAAGCCATGTAGTTCTTATTAATCGAGATCCAACTCAAGCAAAAATTTTAAGCCAAGCACGGAAGATGTCTATAAGCGCCATGGATCCCAAAGACCAAACCACGAACAAATGATGGACTAAATCAGAGGAGGCCAATTCCAAAGAAGAGCAACCTTCCAAATCATTATTGAAGCATCTAGGTATATAGAAAGAACTGACTTTACTTATTTATGACACTACAGAGTTCCACCTAAGAGATAAAGAGTAGCAGTGTTGCAAGAAAATAGAATATGAAAAGTTACCAAGATCCAAAGATAGGATGGAGACAAAGCCTGGTTTACCAAGGTTGACGAGATATATCAAAGGATTATATGGATGCGGTGGCGAAGAACGGTGTAGCGAGATTTTCAATCGCAAAGCTTTTGTAATCTATTAAAACATTATTATACAAGATTGAGAAGGAAAGTATTTAAGCACCGCTCATATGAAAAACACAAGTTCGCCTAAAAAGTAGTTTCAGCTTCATCAAACCGATCTAGCATATTTTTGGATGTAAGATTTTTTACAAGGGTTCAAGAGCGTATACAAGAATAACATGCTTTGCGGTTCCTAGATATTTGCAAAGCCTTGAAAGAAAGCATGCCTTCAATCATCGGTAGTGATACTTCCAAATTAGCAAGAACAAAGTGTACTCAATCGTTGGACTAAGTAAATGTTCAATAACGAGAAATAGCTATATCCCAAATATAGATTAAAAGAAGGAATCAAACCTGCACTTAGCAAAGATTGTCGACGGTAAGAGTTTTCTGACATTAATCTTGATAAAGGTTTATTACGGTTAAGAAGCATGTAAAACTCGTATAAAGCAAAGAGGTCACCAAATGGTGTTCATAATGTAGTGTAGGATAGGTTTGCATTAAACAGCTTAATGCTAGTACCTACAGAGTGGGCAACCTCCTTGAGCACTTCCTCATATACTTTTTGCTATTGCAACCTAATGAATAGTTTATCTACAATCGAAAAGAGTTGTGTCAATGGAAACACAAACAAGAGAACAAATTGAAGAGAGAGAACTTTATGAGCATACCGTGAAAGGAGAAAACTATAGTTTCACCGACTATCTAACTCAGATTCTACCAAGATGAAATCATCCACTATAATAATATTGCCCAAGTCAAATTCTGGTGATATGGAATTAGACTCTAGGCAGTACACAAATCCTAAGCAATGTAAAAGGATATATAAAGTTTCAAATTGTTTGTTTTTTAAATGAATCGGAATGTAGTATGTAAGTATTGATGAGATAACCAAACTCCTAATAGAAGTTGCGAACTAATAAACTATGTATTCAGAAAGATAAACCATGCCAACACTACTATATCGCAGAAAGACCAAACTTGTGATGCATTTAATGAAAGGAGTATGCGATTAGAAACACAAGAGGTTCCATAAGGGAAAAATAATAGTATCATTACCCTTAAAACGAAGCAAAGCTAAAACAACTAACCGAGATACAACTAATTTTGAGATAGACCAATTTGCTTATTAAGAGTAGCTAGTCTATAACATAGATGAGAAAACTCTAGTGAAAGCATTGTATGTTTTTAAAAAAAACTATAATGCTATTCTATTCTGTTTCGCTTAATTTTGTGTAGCACAAAATGACCTAAACATAATGAAGTGGAATCCTTATATGTGAGTAAGTAAAATGATTAACATGATAATAAAGTATATTGAAGAAATTACTGCCTATGTTCTCACAAAGCCATAGTAGCTAGTCTATAACATAGATGAGAAAACTCTAGTGAAAGCATTGTATGTTTTTTTAAAAAACTATAATGCTATTCTATTCTGTTCGCTTAATTTTTGTGTAGCACAAAATGACTTGCGAAACATAATGAAGTGGAATCCTTATATGTGAGTAAGTAAAATGATTAACATGATAATAAAGTATATTGAAGAAATTACCTGTCTATGTTCTCACAAAGCCATAAACTACGTCTCACAAACAACGACAACAATCACTCGATTTGGTTCTGACAGAGAATGTAACAAGAAGGTTAC
The DNA here is from genome assembly GCA_036346375.1 of Guadua angustifolia. NCBI lineage: Eukaryota > Viridiplantae > Streptophyta > Magnoliopsida > Poales > Poaceae > Guadua > Guadua angustifolia. The sequence continues at coordinate 73,807,237 of CM070500.1, read as the reverse complement.
ATTAGGAGCGAGGAGCGCCGGTTTGATATAATCATCACTATCGGCAAGGTCGAGTATGCGGGCCGGAAAATACGGTTAGCAATACTCACAAGAGTTAACACAAAAGTCATAAACATTTGACACACCTTCTAGCCGAGAAAGTTCCGACATCTCACTACACAGATCACAAGTGTTTATTATGTATAACCAAAGCAAAATAACCAAAGCAAAACATGCAATGAGTGGCACCACATAGGTACATACAAATTAGAATCCTATAATTGTGAAAGGGAAAATACGGTGAATCGATCCATCGGTCTTGACTTGAGAAAACCAATGTAATAAAACAAGGTCATAACATTTGTATCGCAAAAGAAATCATTCTTCTTTAGCTTTCATGGTCGTACCCAGTACAAAGGCATTCTAACCAAATCAATTAGAATCATCGAGTAGGGAAAATTCGATGGTATCTCATTGACATTCAAAAAGAATCATCTAGCCATGCAAAGGCGAGCACAAGCGTAAACCCTACTGGCTGCGGCTTATCGAAGGGTTTCCTTGAAGGAGATGGTATAAAACGATTTAACGCGAACCCAAACTGCATGGAACATGCTTTGCTCCACACACATATAGGGTATATACTTCAATAGCAAAAACTGAAACCAATTAAATAAATATAGTGATACATCGACGACATGCTTTGCTCCACAAAGCAAAAATTTAAAAATATCAATGTGCCATATATGCATATGCTCTAAAAATCGAGAGTTTCATCTACTTCGATGTCGTATATAGGTTCGGTCCTTTATTTGGATGAAGGCACATGTAATCGACTTGATTAAAGGCTCTTGGGTTTGACAAGATCGAGATCTATACTTCTCACGGCACTATGAGGACAACAAAGCGAAAACTCGTTTTTTGCAAGATTTCATAGATGAAACACCCATATCATTGAATCCCATTGAATCACACATATCATTGATTGAATTATGACGAAGTTGTTTAGATGCAATCTAAAAACATGAATCATAAATAATGACAAGAATAATCATAAATGCTATTGATGTATGATTTTACAAGACATGGCTCACCCTTTTAAAAGGTAGCACAAACTAAAGGCGATCTTAACTTGATGATACCACGAGTATTACCCAAATGTCATGTAAAAAGAGTAAGGCCATGCATGTGCAACTCAAAAGCATGAATCACCAATCACAAGAAAGCATTAATTCCAACGCAAATAACATAAGCCAAAAGTAATTCATCGAAGGTAAGGAAACAAAAGATGAATTATCGCTCCCAATGTACGACATCATATTTCTATCAAAACAGGCCCTAAACACATCATAAGCTCACCACCCTCATATGTGCAAGCCAAAGTGAATGACACGGAATAAGCGCATTAGAGGACTAAAGCTATTGCAGTTGAAGCATAAAAAAGGTCGCATCCAAGAGAATCGACTTTAATACTTTAACAGAAACGCAGGTCTTTGTGTCAACAATTTATCGCAAATATACAAACCGAGCAAGAATGTTGTTTATCGCAAATACACAAACTGAGCAAGAATGTTGTTTCATGAATAGATAAGCAATAGGTAATAAACCACAACAATTTTCTTGGCATTGGCAGCAACAAATAGAACTTTTGGGAAAAAAAAGCCGTAGGCAGAGACTAATGCAGCACATTTATAGGGTTCCTAGTGCAGAGAAACAGGGCAAAGCCCCTTAATTTCTAGTGTCTTGAACATTCCATTGAACCAAATACATTTTTAGAAGAAGCATCAAGATGATCCATCCAAACCAATATACCCGGGTCAGACAATCCTAAAACATAGTTAAATCCACAGCATGGATGGCGAGATTAAAAAAAGGATCATGTCTTTGTCAGCATTACAGTCTACATTATCTCGAATACAATGGCGGAGCGCTGCACCATGATCTACATGGAGTACGTAAGGAATTCCAGAATGGAGGAGCCAAGCAATAGTAGAGCAGAAGCTGAAGATAACAAACTAACCTTGGTGCCCTGGGTCCCGGAGAGTCTAGCCCCATGCACCGACTACACAGTTAGATTGCTCTAAGAAACAAAAGAGGGAAAAATCTCACCTTCATAGCCTCAATGGTGTACTCGATGTAGGGCAGATCTCGCCATATGGCTAGCGAGTGAGGGAGGCAGGTAAGGGGCAAGGGGTCGGATGGAGGGAGGAGCAGATGGGAGAAGGAGCCTCTGCCATCAAGTGAGCAAATGGTGGGAGGCGGCGGAGGAGGAGGAGGAGGAGGCGGCGTGGAGCCACGACTGCCTAAACGGGCGACATCTTGGATGCTAGGTCCAGAAGCCAGCATAGATCTCGAGCAGACGGCCGTGGCAAGGCAAGAAAGGGAAGAGGAGCGGCGTGGCAGAGGGAAATGGGGAGATGCTGCATGTGGGGAGAAGGAGGAGGACGGGCACCGGGGAGGAGGAGGCATCTTGAAAGAGCGCTGGTCGGTGGGGAGAAGGAGGAGGACGGGCATCAATCGAAGCGGCGCGCCACGGTGGAAGACGAAGAGCACGAAGGCGCGTAACAGATGGCGTTGGGGCACCGGCTAGGGTTTTGGAGGAAGCGGAGGATTGAGGCGAGCGGAGCAAAGCGAGGCGGGCATAAATGCGCGAGCGCGCGAGGGAGACGCGAACAGGCGGACGGCCAGATCGCGTCGTCTCCGAGATCGGACGGCTGCGGAAATCCGGGTGACGTGGCCGGCTGGCTGATCCTCAAATCTTCCGCCTATAATAGATTAGTTATTAGGACAGGACAGTAGGTGTTTAGTCGCTGTCCGCTGAACACGCTCCAGAAAAATAAGATACGAGCCGTGGAAGTAGAGGTTCTCGAGGAAGAAGAGACAGAAGACAACTTGGATACGTGATTGCTTCTGCCTGCCCATCATTAGTCCGTGCCAAATTGCTGATCCCATACAGAGACGCAGAAGAAAGGTTGGGTTGGGTGACGTCGAGAACCATGGAAGGTATCAGCAAAGGGAAGAAAGCAACATGCTTTCCGAGGAAGTATAAATATAATATTTGCAAAGATTTAATACTGTTTAATTTCTAGCTTTGTTTTTAGACACATATATTTATTTATTTATGGTACGACACGTGTACTGTCTATATTTTTAAAAAACAAAGATATTGTTGTCTTATATAACCATTGGAAAACATTATTAAAGCGCGATCCTAATTTGTTATTGTGTCCGTATGGACACGGTACCGATCTATAAGCCAGACGTGGTGCGGGTTTTCCTTCTCCGTTCAGAGCCCTTTTCGTTTCCTATATGGGCCCCACTGCAATCACACTCTTTGCCTTGTTGTACGTGTTTGTAATTATTAGGATAGTTTGCGCGGGGTACATACCGTATGCGTTATTTTTTTCGTGAGAAAAATTTTGATTTTTTTCCTATCGATGTTTTTCTAAAAAATTATCGAGGAAACGCGTGAAACGGTTGAAAAAACAAAAGTGTATCTGCGTTTGCACTAAATCGAAAGGTCCTTTTCGTGTAAAACAGTCGGAATGATCGAAACATCAATACGTTTTTTTTGTATCTATTTAGGGTCCTTTCACGAAAAATCCAAACGTCAATACGTTTTTTTTAAGACGCCGCACGTGTCAATACGTTTTTTTTCAGTATCAAACGTCAATACGCTTTTTTAAGACGCCGTATGTCGCTTTTCATAGGAAAAATTTTTTTTTCGGTGTTTTATTTTTAAATCATAGAAATAATGAGCGAAGCGGTGAAAGAACACAATTTTTTCACGGCAGAACACGCCAGCAAGGTCGTTTTAAGTGAGAAAAATTTTTTTTTCTACATTTTATTTTTAAATCGCGAAATACGTTTTCAGAGAAAAATTTTTTTTCGACGGCGTTTTATTTTTAAATCGTCGAAATAATGAGCTAAACGGGAAAAAATAGAGAGATAGAGCTCTTTCGACGAATTATTTGGAAAATATTGGAGACCGAACTGGAAAACCGTGGTGGGGAAAAAGTCTAGAGGCGGTGGGGAAAAAATCTAGAGGGAAAAGGGTGAAAAATTATTAGAGATGACAACCTTCTTTTGTCGAGGCTAACACTCTACGCGTTCACCGAGTAATAATACATGGTTTAACAAATATTAGAGATCAAGATGGGAAATCGAGGTGGGGAAAAAGTCCAGAGATGGAGCTGCATACATATCTCTTTTGACGAAAACATTTTTTTCCAGAAAAAAACGGAGAAATGATCTAGGCGTAAGGAGTAAGAACCTGAATGTTACGTTTTTGGACCTGTCCGCTATCCTGAAAAATTAGAAATGGGCTTGTTTGCGATTTGAATTTAACGGGAGCTTTTTTCCGTAAAATGACGCACGAGGGACCCAAACGTGATTTTCCGAGAAAATATCTTCATCTCACAAAAAATCGCGAAGGACCTATTCGTAATTTATAAAAGGACCAAAATGCAAAAAAAAATTTGAGCGCATGCGGAGGCGTGAACTCTGCAAGGAATAATAAAGGTATAATAATGTCGTATAGTGATTTCTACCTTCGTGCGTTGTGGTTTTTTTCATAAGAATTTTTTTTATGTAAAATTTATATCTCTTGCTATTAAATTCATCCATCGGAGCTAAGATTCTCTAAATCTAGCTTTTCAAGAGAGGAAGAAGTCGGTGTTGGTTGCAACTACGTTGTTGATTTCTTGCATCCAGATGTTTTGTTGTTGCAAAAGAGTTGCTGGCTTGCTGCGCCCACTGTTGGATGGGGTCGGTTACACACGGAGGACCAAGCTACGACCTTAAGTCAGTGGCAGCGTGCAAGTTGGTCAGCCAAGTCTCACAATATCCATGCTTGAAATCATAGTTTATCTAGCCTTTTATACTTTTTTTTTTCAAATCAAGACCCATTCTCCTACATGCATATGCATTTATAAATTTGATCCTCCTCTTCTACCACGAAAAGAGCGGTAGATGAAGTATCTTCCCTACCACATCCAGAGAGCGTGGAAGATCACTGATGCCCTATGAGATTGGGCAATTAATGGAGCAATGCATGGACCACCATGGCACGATCCCTTCTACGCTCCCTAGATATAATAGCGTCTCCTCCCGCTTTCCCCATATGCGGCATCACCTCCTCCCGCGGTCCACCACCTTGCTGCTGTGCTGTGCTCCCCAAGCATGACAAAGGATAGGTCGGTCTTTTTGAGGTGAAAGAGGGGATTAAATTTATAATTGTATGCATAGAAACTAGATTTGTAAAAAATAAGGTACATGAGCCAGATCAGCGATAGATTAATAGATCCTGCTTAATTGCCATACTAGCTGTACAGCAAACAAAACGGAGTATCTATTTGATTCACGCATTGTTACACACATGCCACAACGTCACATTACATAGCTGGTGTCTGTGTCTGTGAGGGCCCAGGAGGATCTCTTAAAGAAAGAAAAAAACTGCGTGCATGTAATTAAGAATGATAATTAAAATAAGAAAAAAAGAGGCAGGGAACATCTGCAATGGAGAAGTAGGGACTGTTTGGTTGTCTTCTCATCTCAGTCTGACTCGTACGAGTCAGCCAGGCTGGTGAGAGTCAGATTGTGTAGATGCAAAGAGATGGTGTTTGGTTGAGTGCATGAGTTGAGTCAGGCTGTGAGAAGAATAAGAAGAATGTGTTTGGTTGACTGTTTATGTGCCTCCCCATGTCTTGCATGCACCCCAGCTTGCATTCCACCAGCCAGGCCCACAAGAAACGACCAAAATCTATGTTTCCCCACAGCTTGGCTCAACCCATGCAATTGCATCTCGGGGGATAGGCTCTACCCCTCGTACAGCCAATCAAAAAAATGTCTTTTGTATCTGTAGATGTAATTCTCTTTGGATGGCCAACCAAACAGCCCTAAAAATTCTGAAAAAAGAGTGAGAAAAAAACTTGGATACGTGGTCCAAGTTAAATGCATTGCACTGGCTGCCCATTATCAGTCCCTGGTCCCATGCCGATGTCGTACAGAGAAGACAGGTTGGGTAACCTCGAACGCAGTTGCAAAACACCCTCACAGTGATGACGCCGTACTTATACTTTGGGATGTCAACACGTGGACATTCGAGGCAATCTGGCACTGACATGTGGTTTCTTCGAGCGTTGGGGAGACTGTCTAGTGCTTCGTCCATGTTCGTCTCTCTCCATTCTCTCCATCTCTCGTTGCATCTTTGTCTCAGCGTCGGCGCCATACTTCCTGCCAGGGATCAAAAAACCGGCGAATTTTCGCCGAAATTTCGGTTTTCGGACCCCCCCGAATTTATATCTACCGGCCGAATTCAAAATTTTAAAAAATTTGATTTGCTACAGTAAGTGCTACAGTATTTTCGGAAATTTCGGCGAAATTCGGGCAAATTTCGCCGAAATTTCGGGTTTTTAATCCGGATTTTCAAATTTTTGGCCGGATTTGAACGGAATGGGTCCAATAACCCTTAACAAAGTCTTGTTTCATGAAAATTTGATGAAAAACTAATTTTTTGAGATTTTTTAAAATTTGGGCAGAAACACTGTCAGATTTTAAAAAAAATTTACAGGCCTTATAATCATCTGAAAAATTTATGGTACCATCCTTAGTAGTTTAGAATCATACCAAAAAAATTAAAAATAATTTAACATCATTTGTTATCTTTAAAAAATCAAAAACAGAATGGACATAATTGAGACAGTAAACGTGTTAGATTTTTATAAATTTTCTCGAGTATGATCATCATCTAAAAATTTTATGACAGATTAATAATTTCCTTATTACCATGCTATAAAATTTTCAAAAAATTTAAACTTTCTTTGTTTGCTCAATAAAATCTATGAATGCGGTAAGCACTGAACTTATCTCACAATCTGCTCAACACAGTTTTCTGATTTCGGATTTGGATTTATCAGGCAATTCAAATATTTTGTAAACTTTTTGAAAATTTGTTTTTCAAGTTAATTTTATCTAAGGATCCTTATGTAAAATTTTCAGATCCAAATATTGTTCCAAGAATTTATAAAAATTCTGACATTCAGAGTACTAATTTTTAATTCTCTCTATTTTTGAATTTTTAAAAATTCCTCACATTTTATCATCATCTGAAATTTTTACACAAATATCATAATTATGTCAGAAATCTTCACAAAAAATTTCAAAATGTTCTAACGTCGTTTGTACTATTTTTCATCCGGTTTAAACTTGCCGATCAACGTTTCATCTACATAGTATCAATGTTTGAATTTTTAAAAATTGCACAGATCTGATAATCACCTGAAATTTTTATGAGAACATCTCTAAGGTGTCAGGAACCTACAAAAAAATTTCAAAATTTTTTGACATCGTTTGAACCAATTTTCAGTCAGTTCATTTTGACCGAATTTTGGGGTAATTTCGGCGAATTTCGGGGCAATTTCGGCGAATTTCGGTGGAAACAAACCGGATTTGAATTTTGAATTTTGAAATTTGAATCTCCTCCGGCCGAAATTTCTGAATTTCGACCGAAATTTCGGATTTCGGAGGTTAGCGAAATTTTTCCTTAAACGAAAAGTTAATCCCTGCTTCCTGCTCCCCGTAGCCGTCGTATGCGCCGCCGTGTCTCGTCCTTGCTTCACCCAAAGCGCCACACTTCCTGCTCGCCGTAGCTGTCGTATGCACTGCCGTGCCTCATCCTTGCTTCGCCCAAAGCCACGCCTCCTCCTCGCCATTGAAGCCATATGCATGCCTAATTTTTTTTCGAGTGGAAGCTTTCTCATTCAAAATTTTTTGACTTAGACATTTAAATCGTAATTTTTGAACAAAAAATTTTTTTGAATCAAAACTTTTTGAACCGAAAGTTTTTGAATTAAAAGTTTTCTAAGTTGAAATTTTTCCATTTGAAACTTTTTATATTGAAAATTTCCATGTTGAAGCTTTTTCGATTTGAAACTTTTCGAGTTCAAACCTTCTAATCTTAAAATTTCCGAGTTGAAGCTTTTTCGATTTGAAACTTTTCGAGTTCAAACCTTCTAATCTGAAAATTTTCAAGTTGAAACTTTCGATTTGAAATTTTTTAATTTAATTTTTTAAGTTTAAAATTTTGAGTTGTATTATTTTCAAGTTGAAACTTCCTATTTAAAATTTTCTAAGTTTAAATTTTCTATTTTTTTTTTGTTAAAGAGGGAAGAAGGGACCGGAGAAGTGAGTAGAAAAAAGTAAGATGGTGGATAGAAAAGATAACACATGGCATGCTAAAAAATAACTTTAAATTTGTTAGTTTGAGTTTAACCTCAAAATAGTCGTAATACAGTTAAATTGCATTAGTACGCTCTTGACTATCATAGATTGCGCAACTGCTTGCATTGATTCTCGACTGAGTAGGCACGGGCATTGGTTTTCGGTTTTGAATCATCGAACCAAAACCGATCACGATAAGAATCGAATCAATTAACCGAACTAAATTGGTTCGGTTAATTCGGTTTTTCGGTTAACCATTGACGAATACTCATACCCGGGGTACCCTACAGCAAAGTATACAACTGTTTCAAGATCGTTTTCTCTCGATCATCTGAGATATGGCGGCAAGGTTGGCGGCGATCTTTGAATGCTAGAGGGTATTACCAAAGTCCCCGTCTTACGGATGGGATTATCACTTAATATTGGTGGGCGCCAGATGATCCATTCTGAGCCCGACCCTAAGCCCGAGGACCACGAAGGGCTTTGGCTCCGTTCGAGCCCTCGGTGGCGCTCGACCAGGCCGGGTGGGACGCCCCGTCAGACTCGGCCTCGCGTGGTCGGCCGTCCCCGAGCTCGACCAGCCATCGGTCGAGTGCCCCAACGAAGCTTCGGCTCGGCGACCTCGCCACGTCGCCGTCGGCTCCTAAGTGGTCACCGCCTCATGGACACGACGACCATCTTTGAAGCGGTGGCTCCTTCCCAAAGGTAACGGTAGCGAAGTCAGCGTTAGTCTCTTCCCCACGTCGAAACACTGATGGAGAGCGCGCCGTCCCAAGACTGCACTGGACCAAACAGTGCGGCCACAAGATCGATAAGCGACGAGAGGCACGTAGCGACCTTCCCGGAACAACATCATTGTGTCTACCAACCCGGCATGGGACAAATAGGGACCTATCAATCACCAATACCGAAGGTCGAGACTCCCGAGCGGCAGCGCAGCATGCCCCTATCTTTTTCTCCAAAATTCCCGTGTAACCTGCCCCCTCCACCTATATAAAGGGAAGCAGGGTCCCAGGGAAGGAGAGAGGGCTCATTAGATTCATCCTCATTCGTCCGCATCCGATCCCAAGCTCCTCCACTCGGACGAGCACTCCCGTGCTCCCTCACTCGGACGAGCGCTAAGGGCCTGTCTTTAGTCCTTGCTTTAAACCCTTTGTAGCCCGCCACATCCTCCTCAATAAGAACCACCACTGCAAACTGGACGTAGAGACATTCAGCCCGAACCAGTATACATCTTGGGCTCCCTGAGTCAACCATCGAGGAGAGGGAACGCGCGGCCCTTTGACTTACAAATTTACTTGCGGTTATCTGAAAACAGCGGTTAGCGCGCCGGTAGGGCCTCGCGCGTCATCATCTTCGTCTCCAGACTCCCAGTCACCTCCTTGATGGCCTTCTTCATCCGCAACGGCGCGTTAGCGTCGGGAAGCTGGGTCCGCTTCGGCTCCCTCGACTTCGTCGCCACTCCGGCGGGAGAGCTCATGCTCGTCCCCGTCGCCTCTCGGGTCTGAGCCTCGTCAGAGCTCGACTCATCAGCCAAGCCCCGCGGGTTCACGATTCGTGGCAATGGCAAGCTATGCGGCCTCCGTCCGCGAACTGCTGGAGGTTTCCTCCAGCGACAACTCCACTTCCGACGCGGGGCACACTTCGGACGGGTTGTACTCTCGTGAGTGCAACATGGCAGGCGTGGCCGAACTGACCGCGACCACTCCAAGTCTGGAACACTTGCCGCCCTGTCGAGGCGCAGGCGGCGAAGAGAACCTCGAGCTCACCGCGAAGCAGCCAAGAAGAAGTCTGGTCATTGGAGGCTCAAAAGGCCCAGCTGGACAAGCTCCAGGCCGACCTGGGGCAACTCCAGCCCGAGCCCTCACACGTGCCTGGCGCGCTCGCGCACGCACGCCTGGTCCAACATCAACTGGCTGAGGAATCTGACGGTCTTCCGTTCTTTCCCCGAGCCAGCCAAAATATCGCCGCAGCAGCAATACTGCTTCACGGCATCCCCGAGTCCGACGAGCCAGAGGCTAAGGTACCAGAATCTTCGGGAGTTGGTGGAGCGTATGGCCCTGCCGCGCATGTAAGGCTCCAGCTCCCACCGCTCGGGGGCTTCCTCGAGCCACCGAGCTCTGCGCCGCCGCTGGGACCGTAGGTCCGTGGCGGTGCCGCTCCTGAGCGCCCCAGCCACGCCAGACTCCGGTGTGCCGACGCTGGACAACGGTCGAGGCGTTCGCGACGCCTCGAAGACCCCGAGACCGGACGATATACTCGGTGGGTCCTACAGCGTAAAAAGCGAAGTCTTTGCCGGGTAAATCCTTGTTTTCCTACTTAGAAACAAGCTCCAGTACGCCATCCAACTACTCTTCGACGCAACCAACAGTGTCGCCGAGTACGAAGCGCTCGTCAGCGATCTCCGGATCGCTGCCGACCTCGGCGCATGCCGATTCTGCGTACACGGCGACTCCAGGCTTGTTGTCGACCAAGTCATGAAGGTCTCGGAGCCTCGTGACGCCCGCGTGGCAGCGTACCACCGTGAGGTACGCAAACTCGAGGAGAGATTAAGGGTTTCGGACCTCACCATAGCTACCGATGCTACAGCGGTGAGGCCGGCTACCTGGCCAACCTCGCCTCTGGCCGGGGACCGGTCCCGCTAGGGATCCTAGTCCCCGACCCCTACTAGCCTTCCGTCCGACCGGGCTCGTCAACTGAGTAGCCGACCGACCCTCCGGATGCGGCCATTCCGACCGCCGGCCGGTCGGACGCGGCACCGTCCAAGTCGAGCCACGGCACGCTGGTTGTCGACTCCGACTGGAGGAAGCTCTTTATCGACCGACTGGCCGACGGATCATTCCCCACCGACCCAACCGAGGCCCGGCACCTCGCTCGGCGGGCGAAACCTTTCGTCCTAGTCGGAGATGACCTCTACAAAAGGAGTTCCCCCCCGGAGTCCTCCAGAAGTGCATTCTGACGGACCACGAGCGACTCTTGCTCGGCGTCCACCAAGTACCGAGAACGCTGCGGTGCTCCCCGATCGTCGAGTTAAGTCGGTCCTCCAGCGTTAGTAGCTTGGTCTGCACTGAGTTGATCCAACGTTGGAAGGCGCGAGTTGCCCTCTCCCTAGGAAGGACCCTTCACCGTCGTGGAGGTCATCCGACTCGGCGCCTCTCGACTCAGGGACGTCGATGGCCGCGATGTATCAAGCGCGCGGGGTGTTGAGAAGCTAAGGAGGTTCTACCTCTAACTTCCATCTTTGTCCGTGCATTTCCATCAAATCCCCCGGGCTCGAGGTACTGTGTGCCGACCACATCCTGGTCACCACGAGCGACCCGGGGGCTACTCGCCGACATACTTACTAAGGTTGGCGCCCCGACCGACCGTCGGATCCCTTGCGAGCGGTAACCCTCTCGACCCAAGTGCTACGGCCTACGCCCCAGCGGCTATGGTTGCAAAGTAGTGCTTTGCGGGAGAAGGGAGTACCCATACAGGGCGATCTGTGGTCGATTCGGGACACGCCTTTGGGCTGCTAAGTCCCTTGATATTTTTGTATTTTTTCCTCGAAATGTTAGCGCTCCGGCCTATGCTCTAAAGAACCCCGGTGGTTCCTGAGGGCTACGGTCGTTCGATGAGTGCTTATCATAAAAATGGAAAATGCAAAATATCAGGCAAAGTTCCCAAAATCCACAAAAGTACATACATTACACCGTCGGGAAGCAAAAGTAAGACATGCGCGCCTGGAGGCTCATCCAACGAAGTCGTCGTCATCCTCAGAGCTGTCGCTGCTCATGGTGACCGCGCCAAGCCCTGCTACCATCTCCGCCGCCGGTTGCACTCGCCCGCGACTGTTCGTCGCCGCCGAACCGGCGACGGTCGTGATCGGGTCGAAGGTGGCGTCGCGGTGGCGCGAAGAGCGAGCGCGACGTACTCCGCCACATCAGCGGCGACCCCGCCTCACGAACGGGCAACTCGCGTGGCGCGGTAGGTCGGCAGGCATTAGCCGCCGGAGAGGCCGAAGGCGTCTTCGCAGACTTCAAGACGGTCCAATGGCTCCTGCAACTCCACCCCCAACGGCCTTAAGCTCCTGGACATGCTTTCGAAGACCGGGCCAAGCACGTTCATGAGGTCATCGTGCGTGGTACAACGTTCCTAGTGCATCTGGGCCAACTCTTCCTCAGCGGTCTCTGCCCGAAGCCGTTGCGCCGGTGCCTTATCACGCGTTTTGGCGAGCTCTTCCCCGGCGGCCTCGGCCAGGGCCCGCTGCACCTCCGCCTCCTCACGCGTTTTGGAGAGCTCCTCCTCAGTGGCTCGGGTCCGGGCCCGCTGCCATGACACCTCCGCCTCTGGCGGATCCGTGGCTTGAGGCGCAGAGGCGTCCATTCACGCCACCAGGGCGTGGCGGGCCTCGTCCCGACAAACCACCCGCGATCGGGAACATTGAAGCGGCTCGGCGGCGTCGCCTCCCCATCGGGCGGCCCGTGTGCCGGGCTGCTAGCGACCGAACCAAGCTCTTTGGAACGAAGAAGCAAAAAGCCCAAGCGTCGTGGCGAGAATCAAAGCCATCCCGCGCAAGCAAAGAACTCACCCGCAGGGGTTCGATCACGGAAGACCATCGAGACGAATAATTACGCCCGTCGCAGCGCCGGAGGACTAGCGTCGATGCAGGGACCTCTTAGCATCGGGACGGCGGCCCGTCGCCGCCTCCGCTTGCCGCCCTCGATCATCGCCGCCGCCGCCAACCGGCGTTCAAATGCAAAGAATTACTCCCTCTCTGCTGCAGAAGAGTGCGGAAAGGCACGGGGGCGGGGGCAAATAGCTAGACATGGTCGCTCTCACGCCCCTGCCAGATTATAGGGGCGGGCGGAAGCGGTCAAGCGAGCCTGCGTCGAGCCAGCAGCCATGCATTGCTTCGCCTCGCGAACAAGACACGCCTTTTCCACTCCTGCCACATCGCATTAAAATCCCACGACGCATTAAAATGCGATGGGACGACAGGGGGCGGAAGGACACCGCTTGCTGCCAAGCAGTCATGCGGCTCTTGATTTCGGCTCTGGTAGAACGACCACATCGACACAGCGAAGGAAGGCCTGGGCGGGCCACGGCCGTCCCGAGACGGCAGGGGGCCCATTGGCTCAACCGCCTCGGCGGAGTACTGGGCGGTAGGCTCACAGCCACGACCTCCCCACTACGTGGAACAAAAGTTAAGACGACTCTATCCCTAAAACTTTTTCTCATTCCCGCACGAATCTCCTACCCCTCCGAGTTCAAGCGCTGCGTGGCGACCATGAGCTTGGTCCCCATGCACCGCTCGGGGGATTCGGGTTCGCACACTTACACGGGTTGGTGACCCGGCTGACTACTCGGTCCTCCCTAGCGGTGACCCTTTCCACCCAAGTTATCTCGCCTCGCCCATGGCCACTTGTCGCTAAGTAGCGCTTTGCAGTAGAAGGAAGTGCCCGTCCCAAGGTGCGATCCGTTGTTGGTCGGGAACACTCCTCTCCATGAAAGTGTAGTCGAGCCATCCACATAAGTTCTTACACCCACACGGGTCGGTGACTCATTGTCGCTCGGTTCTCCTAGCGGTAACCCTCTCGACCCAAGTACTACTGACCCCTCGCCCAGCTCTGACGGTTAGTAGTAGTGCTTTGCGGAAGAAGGAAGTGCTCACGTGGTACGATCCATAGCCGGTCGGGAACATTCCTTTTCCGTGTTGAGTACAAGCGAACGTATTATGTTCCTTAGGTCCCCGTTTTTTCTTTTGGCTTTCTCCAAAAATGGTAACATACCGACCTACGCTTGCACAACCCCCGCGGTTTCTAAAGCTACGGTCGTCAAATGTTCATCACCCCTGGGAAATCCGAAAGATAAAGTCGGACCTACGGAACGGCCCGACTGGCCAAAACACTCAAACAAACTTCAGTTCATTACATGACGAAGTTATTTCATCACAAAAATCAAAATATCTAACTTTCTTCCCGCTCCCGGTGGAGGATGCTCCGTGGCGATATCCGACCAGCGATCACTGCGGCGTGCGGGTCGACTTGGGTTCGGAACTCGTCGACCTCCTCGTCTGTCCGATCCACGGGAACCCCACCGTTAATGGCGGCAAGGTCAATACCGTCGTACTGGGAGACGACAAAAACAAGTGCCGAAGAGGCTCCGAGCTCAGTTCCCACGCTCACCGAATGCTCGGCGTGCTCCGGCACGTGGGCCAACGCGGTGGCAACCGAGCTTGGACCCTGTACGGCGGTTCTGAACATCCGGAGGCAGACCTCCTGACCGACCTGCTGAAGGGCCATCAGCTCGGCAATTTGCTCGGACAGATCCTGTTCCGTCAGTCCCTTCTCCGTCACTCCGTCAGGGCCACTACTAGCGACGTGGCCGCCACGTCGCGCTCACCTACCGCCGACTTCTGTGCCTCCACGGCGTCATGAAGATGCCTCTGCAACTCTGCAGATCAAAACAATATCAAAAAGCATGCCCGGCGATCTGCGATCACGGAGAGCTAGGCTGGGGTTGGTTTGCTCACCAGCCGCGGAGGCCGTCTGACGCTGAAGATCCTCCTCGGCCCTGGCACGGGCCTCCTGGTCGTGCGCGGCGTCCCTCCTCGCGGAGTTTAACTCTTCCCGGAGGAGGATCGCCTCCGACCGCGCAGTCTCTCCTGCGGCGACGGCGGCGTCCTTGGCGCTATTTGCCGCCACCAGGAGAGACTCGAGCTCGGATATCCTCGTCTCCTGGGACTTGGTCATCCGACGCTCCTCAACCAGCGCCTTGGAAGACTCTCCAGCTCCTGACGGACCCCCTCCGCTCCTGTCCGCTCACGCCCTAGGGCTTCTCGGGCGTCGTGCAGCTCGGAGAGCAGACGGTCGCCCTCCTCTCCGGTCACCGTCCTCCGGCCGTGCAAGACCCAGAGGAGCCTCGACTTTTCCACCGATCGGACCTTCAGTTCCTGCAGCACATGAGCAACCTATGTGGCCCGCCGACCGCTAAAGCTTTCGAAAGCCGAAGACGGAGTTCGTTTTGGCTTACCTTGATGGTCGGCGGGTCACCTCGACATAGCGTCCGGTAGCCGTTAGCGGACTCAAGGGCGAAGCTAGACCCTCCGGATCGCTCACCCGAGCCTTGATTCGCCGAAGCGCCTTTTGAGAAGGCCACCACCTCTCCTCGCCTCGTCGTCTAACACGAATCGCTCCTGCCGGATGGCTCGTTGACTGCCGGTAAGCCTGAGTTAAAGCGTTCGGGCTTGTGGAGGGCTACGCGACACCTCCATCCGCGACCCGACGTCTGACGTCTGGGCTGCCCTCTCCGGCGTCTGCCGCCGCCTCGGCGGGCCTTAGCGGCGATGGCAGATCGCACCAGCGCCAGGATCACGCAAGCAGCCAGCAGGTCCAGCGGCAACGGCGGAACTCTCCTCCACCTCCTCCGGCCTCCGATCGAGGCCCCGACCCGCCAAGGGGCGCCAGGGCCTCGTCGCGCCCCGGCTCCACTCGAGCCCTCTCCTCCGCGCCGGTCCCAATTTCGCGCGGCGGCAATTCGAGTCCGGCACCTCGGCCATTGCCGTGGTAGGCCAGCGTCGGTCGCCGGACCGCCACACCTCGCCACGTGCCACCGCTGCGTGAGGAACTCAACCGCATCTTCTTCACTGGCCCCCCTGGCGGAGACAAGTCGCCCCTCCGTTTTCCCGAGGGCACTTCCGTCGGGGACGCCCCCGCCTGGGGCGCAATAGCGGCAGCGATCGCGTCGGCAACTTCATCTGGGCCATGGGCGGTCGGCGACCCAAAGCCGAATCCATGGTATGGGTCGTCGATACGGCCGCCGTAGTTGCTCGAGGACGACTCCGGGTCGGCCGAATCAACAATGGTCATCTCGGAAACCTCCTCACCTCGCGCAGTCCTCACCGCGCGGTCCTTTTTCTTCTTCTTCCTCTTCTCTTCCTTCCGCTTCTTGCAGGAGGACTCCTGCAGTTCGGACGCTTTGCGGGCCTTAGCCCTCTGCTCCTTCTCCCCGGGCAGCAACGCCCGGCAAGTCATCCTGCCCATCCCCTGGGCAACACGAAGGCGCGGATCAGAGAGCATGCTGAGGATTCGAGAGGAAGCAAGAAAAAGGAAAAGAGGATCACTCGGCTTACCAAGTTCGGGGGGTTCTCCGCCGAAAAAGGCTCGGGGTGGCCAACCGCCGCCACGGTGGCACTCCCGACCAGCACAGTGGCCACCCTGGCCTCGAGCTCCGACGCAGCGAGCTCTGCCACGACCATCCTCACAGGATCGGATGCCCCCCTGTACTGGAACATAGGGCGCACCCTTTCCATGAGGGAAATGGGCGTGCATCCTCATGAATCGCGCCGCACGACGACATCGCCGGTCGAGACCCGATCCTTGTGGCTTTAATCGCTCGACGATTAACTCCACCTTGTTATTCTCCCTTTGATCGGGGCCCCAAGCCCTCGGACTTCACCTCGGGAGCACGCCGAAAAAAGGTCGGCGCCCTCCGAGTTCGAACATAGAACCACTCGGAGTGCCACCCTCGGTTTGGCGGCCGGCGGCAAAGTTGATGTACTCCGACAAGCGGCGGTCGTAGTTGCGGGCGGTGCCCCCATGGACTATTGTGGCGCCCGCCTTGTCTTTCCACGATCGGGCTGAAAAAGTTCCTCCACAGCGCCCAGTGAGGCTCAATCCCCAGGAACGCCTCACACAGCGTTATGAATGCTGCGATGTGGAGCACGTCGTTGGGATTGAGGTGATGCACCTCCACCCCGGAGAAATGCAACATCCCACGGACAAAGGGATGGAGCGGGAGTCCGAACCCGCGCTCAAAGAACAAGGCCGGCACGACGATCTCCCCATCCTCCCAAGCAGCTCGCGCCCCCGTCGGCACTCTCCATCATAAGGCATCTTGCGAGGGAGAACCCTTCCTCTCGGGCCTTGCGCCTTGCAGGTGGAATTTGGGCGGTGCACTCCGCCACGACATCTTCCGAGATGGAGGCGCGAAAAGGTCGAAGGAGGGGAAAGGTGTTGAAATCTCTGGCTTTTCTTGCTCTCTTTTCGCAGGCGAGAAGGTGAGCGGAAGGGGAAAGCAAACACGAAGGGTTCGCTCGAACGCCCCCCACGCCGAGTTTATAGGCGCCGAAACGAACACCGGTAAAAGCAGCCATAATAACGCGACATCGGCCAAGGCGGGCGCTTGATCAGCGGGCCTTGTCTCGGATGAAGCGTTGCCCGTCCCGTCGGACCGCCACGCCGCATCGCTGGTGAGACGTATCGCCCCCAATCATTTCGCTTCGCATTAAATTCCCACACGCGCATTAAATGCCTGCAGGGGACGCCAGGGCGCCGCCCCGGGCGGGACGCCCCCCGACCTCTCGGACTCCGCCTTCGGGCCGGATCGACTGGGCCAAGACAGGTATGAAAATCCCATCGGGTGGCTACGGCCTCGAGGTGGCGAGAAATTTCAATTGCCTTCGCCAAGGCCTAGAACTGGCGCTGCGGGTTCCAAAGCCCCAATCCGCCAAACGGATCCAGGGTCGCCCAGCACAAAATCGAGTGAGGGGCGAGGACAAGGCGAGCCCCCAGTGGGCCTCTAGTTGAGTTGGCGGACGACTCAATCGCCTTAACTCGTGTCCGAGACCATACTTCACGCTCTCCCGCGGAGCCCCTCTAAGGGTAGCAGCCAGCTGCGCCCCGAGTTATGAACGGCTCGCTCTCCCGCGAAGCCCCTCTAAGGGTAGTAGCTATTTGCGCCCGAGTTCTGAGCAGCTCGGGGTCCGATCTGGGATCGAGTAAAGAAAGATTTTTATGGGTCGCCCCTAAGCGGTCGGACACCGACGCGAGGATCGTCAGCTCGGAGATCGCGTGATCTCGTGGCCCACTCGAATAACCGCTTGTAGCTCCACGAGCACGGTGTTCAAACTCACGCTTAGTAAACCGCGCTTGCTCACCTCCGTGTCCCACACTGCGGGACGGGGCGTATCGTGGGGACGACGGCGGCTACTCCTCCAGAATAGCCTCGCCAGACGAGACTGGGGCGGGCGCCCGCCGCTAGCTCCGGCGTAAACCACACGCAAAACGCGTTCGCCACTCGACGTAAAACTAGCATTCGGACACTTAAACCTCGCCCAAGGCGTTTGGTTGTCCGCGCCGACAAACTCGCCTAGCTCCGGCGTTAAACCAGCCTTACTAACACGTCTAGCTATGACGTAAAACTAGCATTCGGACACTTAAACCTCGCCCAAGGCGTTCGGTTGTCCGCGCCGACAAACTCGCCTAGCTCCGGCGTAAAACCAGCCCTGCAAACACGTCTAACTACGACGTAAAACTAGCACTCGGACACTTAAACCTCGTCCAAGGCGTTTGGTCGTCCACGCCGACCCAGGCAACGTCTAGCTACGACATAAAACAAGCACTCGAGAACCGAAACCTCGCTGAGGCATTCGGGCATCCCAGCCGACCAAGGCTGCGTCCAACTAAGACACAAAACCAGCGCTCCTACCAAAGTAACCCCCCGACAGGCTCCCCGACCCACTCGGGGCTCAAAACTACACCGGGTGCGCTCACGCTTGCCGATCGAGCGAGCCAATGACCAGTTGGTCGGACTCGGCTGCTTTCGGGGCTCGGCCGACCGACTACCGAGCGCCCCAGTCGGGTTCCATCGACCAAGTTGGTCGGACTTCGCCGCCCGAACCGGATAAGCGACCGAAAGCGATCCGGCCGACTCTGCTCACCTCGCTCGGTCGATTTTCATCGACCAGGTAACCCCGACCGGCTCTCGGCACGCTTTCGGGGCTCGAAGACTTCACCGGTGCGCCACGCCCGACGAAATCACCGACCAGTTGGTCGGATTCTACTGACCAGTGGCCCGTACGCCCAACAATCGCGCCGCGCGAAGCGGTGGGCCCGCCCAAACGCCGCGTTTGGGGCGGCCGAGGGCTACCGCGAATACTCATACCCGGTACCCCACAAAGAAAGTATACATCTATTTCAAGATCGTTTTCTCTCGATCATACTGAGATATGGCGGCAAGGTTGGCGGCGATCTTTGAATCTTTGGAGGGTATTACCAAAGTCCCGTCTTACGGATGGGATTATTACTTAATATTGGTGGGCGCCGAGATAATCCGTTCGAGCCCGAGGACCACGAAGGGCTTTTCGTTCGAGCCCGCCAATGGCGCTCGACCGAGCCGGGTTGGGCGCCCATAAGCTCCGGCCTCACCGCTAGTCGGACGTTCTGCAGCTCAGGACCGAGCACCGGTCGAGTGCCCTAACGAGTTCGGCTCGGCGACCTCCACGCCGTCGTCGTCGGCTCAAGTGGTCACTCGCCCATGGGCACGGCGACCATCTTTGAGCGGTGGCTCCTTCCCAAAGTAACGGGGGTCGCGAAGTCAAGCGCGGTCTCTTCCCCACGCCGAGCACATGATGGAGACGCGCTCGGTCCCAAGACGATACTAAAGCACACAGAAGCGTCGACAAGATCCGACAAAGTGACAGAGGGCAGCGCGACCATACAGCAAAACACACGTCCGTTGTGTCTACCAACCCGCATGGGACAAACAGGACTCATCAATCACCAAGACCGAAGACCGGACTCAAGGCGACATGCCCCTACCTTTTTCTCCAAAATTCCCATGTAACCTGCCCCCTCCGTCTATATAAAGGGAGGCAGGGTCCCCAGGGAAGGAGAGATGGCTCATTAGATTCATCCTCATTCATCCGCATCCGATCCCAAGCTCCTTCACTCGGACGAGCACTCCCGTGCTCCCTCACTCGGACGAGCGCTAAGGGTCTGTTCTTAGTCCTTGCTTGTAACCCTTTGTAGCCCGCCACATCCTCCTCAATAAGAACCACCACCGCGAACTAGACGTAGGGACATTCAACCCGAACCAGTATACATCTTGGACTCCCTGAGTCAACCATCGAGGAGAGAGAACGCGCGACCCCTTGACTTACAAATTTACTTGCCGGTTATACGAAACACCGACAACCGTAATACCAGAACATGCATGCTGCCCAGACTCTAGAATGCAAAATCAACAGACACAAAATACAAACCTCAAGCCTCAAGCGTGATCAAGCGTCTAGCAAAATACAAACATGTTACATGTAGCAAAATACAAGGGTCCACTCATCCAGAAAATAGCAAAATACAAGCATGTAGCAATTAGCAACAGGCCAACAGGCCAACAGGCAACAGCAAGTCAACAACTCGAGTACTCAACAAGCATGGAATGGAAGTCTGGAACAACTCAACAAGGAGGCAGCATTTTCTGCGACATCAGAGATTTTCCACCACCAGCTTTCCAGCATTTTCTGGTCTCTTGGCAACCTTTACGGCAGCAGCTGCTGCTGCCCCAGATGAGATCCCGAGTCCCCACCTGCACAACATCCTCATAGCTTCAAATGACACAAGAACAAGACTCGTTTCATTTCGAAAACGATGATGAGCTTGTCTGCAGATCTAAAATTACCAAGTGTTACATTCGTGGAAGACAGATTTTAGTAGTTCCTAACTTCCTACACATTCATTCCATCACACATCTTGCTAGGCATTTCGAACTGCAATACTTTGTGTATATACTTCTGATATCAAGTTGATAGGCTAAGAGTAGCCTATGGTCTGACACACAAAAGTGCAGGTTTCTACTACTTAACAACTTATCCACAATTGTTAAGAGAAAAAGAAAGAAGTAAACTGGCTCAAAGATGGTGCCTATAAACTGATCCAACTAGTATATTATTACTTGACAGCATAACAGAAGCAAGCCAAACAAGCACTGTATAGCATGCCAATAATGACTCTGAATTTTAATCTCCAGTGAGATCTATATTATGAAGTTAATATGATCGACAAAATACTAATCACACTTGGACTTAAACTGTCACCAGAAATATAAAGTGCATGGATTTTCAACAAAAAAATTAGAAATTGTAAAAGTCATTGCTAAACAATGAGCAGTATAACTAAATTGCAAAACAAATGCGATGAAAATCTCTACTAATGAAACGAATTGTAACAAAGAGAATTCTATTCTACACCATTTTAACACAGACTAGATATTCCTAGTTTCAATTAAATGTAACTAAAGTGAATGAATCTAGTTAAGAAATCGGATATTTGCTACTCTGCTTGGTGACGGTCTGACGGACGACAAGCACCAATGGAGGCGGCAGAATGGCGGAGTCCCAGTCCTCGCAGAAGAGCTGGTCGTGGCGGAGTCGCGGAGGGCTTGGAGGGTCCAGATCGGCCTAACAACAAGTGAGGCAAGGGCGGAAGGAGCAGCCGAGGCCGGAGCGATGGAGGGCAGGCGAGCCGAGGCAGCATGACATGAGGTTGGACAGAGTCACCGAGTTGGAGAGAGCCGGATGACCAAGCACCAGGGAGCGATGGGATCATGACCGAGCGCCGAGAGGTGGTGACCTAGGGCCGACTAGGGTTGGGACTTGGGAGGACGGAGGACCAAATGGGGAATTGGGGCGGCAAGGGAGTCTGTCTTGAGCTAAGGGAATTAGGGATTTAGGGTTGGGAGTCACGGGACAAGTGAATCAGGTGAATAGCCGAATAGGTGATCGGCTCGCTAGTCGCTGCTCGCTATGCCTATTCGGTCGGTTCAGTTTTTCGGTTCCGTGAGTATGAAAACCGAACCGATTCTAGTAAACCGAAACGAGTAAAATAAAACCGAACCGAACACGAATCGAAAAAACCGATTTTTTGGTTAATTGATTGAGTTGATTTTTGATTTGATTAAATTATGCCCACCCCTAGACCTGAGTCGTCGTCTTTTCGGAGAGGCGACCTGAATCTTCAAAGTGTACGGAAGATTACAGCCTACAAGTTCACAGACCATCAAGTTACCTTTCCAATTTGAAAGTGCCTAAGCATCACCATACGACAAGCTTAGAGGTGTCCAATGCAATCTTTCTACTCAAGCAAGCAGGGAGCAATAACAGAGATCATCAATAGCACGTATCCAAAAGAAAGAAAAAAAGGAGGGCAAAAGTTAAGAGGTAGCAACCGCTTCTCACAAAACCGAGAAGCTTCGATTCAATCCCATGTGATATAAACCAGCCCCCGCGTTCTGATAGCACTCACTCAGAGATACATCACAAATATAAACAAGGCGAGCAAGTAAGACACGAGGCAGTAGAGCGACACGAGGCGAGTATACTGAATTACTCATATAAACCATATGCATTACAGACACGCCATCACCACATACACCACCAGAGGAGACCTGCACATTCCTGGCTGTACAGCAAAATTAGATTATGAAGGAATTTATCGCACTAAGCTCGACCAGAATTTGGAGCCCCAGGTGTCTTCCAAACCACTAGGCTGCAAGGACTATAATCACTATGAGCAGGACCACCCCGAAAATAACCAGCAACAAGCATACCTGAAACAAGAAAACCGAGGGGGTATCAGGTTTGAGAATGGAGATGATGGAGGACACGGGCGAAGTGTGATAAAGGGTTTAGAAATAGTACCAGCGAGGAGTTCGACTTCTGAGTTTTAGCAGCTTTCGAAAGCTGGCCTTTTGCTTGTGTAGTCGCTGCAACAGCATTCTCAATATGGGAGTCAATGTCATCTGCGGTATAGGAGGAAAAACACAATAAGATCATACTGAGGAAATAAGAAGTCTTGTGATTAAACGTATCGAGATGCATACTATCTCATCTGTCGACCCAAAAGGTATCACATACCAATCATTGCTCCTTGATCATGGACTAGCACAGCAAGATCTTTGAATATTTCATTTACTTCAGTGATTTGGTGCTGAATCTCTTGTATTCCCTGTTCTCTCTCCTCGATGATGGCCTCATTGAACACAATTTCATTATCCAAGAAGACTAACTCTTGCCTACAGTAAAACAAAAAAAGTTTTGAAGTTAACACCTTATTCAAGATATTAAGAATAACCTATTAAAGAGAGAAGACTCAAAATTCTTGACAAGCAAGTACACGGTTTATGTGTTCTCCAAGCAACTGCTTGGAGTCAAGAAGGTATATGTGTCGCTGAAGTTTACACCCTGAATAAAGAGCCAACGAATGTATACAAATTTGTTAGTTCCACAAAACTAAACAGATATCATCAACTCACCGTCTTGATTCTAGAAGCTGTGTGCGCTGCTCAGCCAACTTATCAGCAGGGTTATTCACCTCGCTTGAGTTATAGCTGCAAAGAATGATCAATCCTTAGATTAGCCATGTGGTGGCAACATACTGAAACAACATCCATAACATTATGACAGTATTGAAAGAAATCAACATCTAACAACCCGTAAGTGCAGAACTGTTGCTATCTGAAAAAAAAAAACAAAAGCTCGTACAGGATTTCATGCATCAGAAAGCATAGCTACGTTTTCAGGTAAATAATGCTATAGAGAAATCTCACGAAAACAAATGAGAAAAAACAAAGCGATGATTGTAACATATCGAAAGAGTTTGTGTACTATTGAAGGGCAACGATTATAAATTACTGAAGTACAAAAGCATGAAGACAAAATAATAGCAGAAAGCCATTTTTCCTTGAAGAACCAACTAGACAAAGACTACACTAGACAGTGAATTTATCATGTGAAATTAAGACATCATATCTTCTCCCCATGGAAAGGAAAAAACAGGGCAAATAAACTTCTATGCTACAGTAGATCAATCCGTCAATAGGAGGGGAGGAAGTCAAATAAGATCAGTATCAATGCTCACCTTGCAAATGTGCACCAGAACAGCATACTATTTTGATATTTAGGTCCATGCCAGGGTTGGATTAGCATTTTGTTCTTCAATAACTTTGCGATGCAATTAGTAATTGGATTAGCCTTTTGTTGTTCACTAACTTTGCAATGCAGTTTATCATGCCCCAGAAATAAACCCTGGAGATATGCAACAACTAAAGAGAACCAAATAATAAAATATGAAAGTGTATGTTTGCCCTTGCCCTTTCACAGTAAGTTGGGAAACAGATCAGGGGGTCCTGCAGGGGCATCAAGCATGCTTCACTACCACTACTTACTCAATTTCCAAGATGTATGATGGTAAAATGCATATTCCCTGTACTTGGCAGATCAATCTTCATTATTTCATTCATTGGACTTTTATTACAGTAAATATACAACAAAGATATGCCAGATAAAGTAGTTTTTAACAGACTACTTTAGTATTAGATCAACATGAAAAGAACTGTACTATGTCAAGAACTACAGGAAGTTCCTCTTTTGTTTGGAAGCAGAAAAATGCTTGCAGAGTTAAAAAAAATAGCATACAGAAACAAGGCTGAACAAATGAGTAGCAAAGTACCTCTGTGGCAAACCCGCTGCGGAAATGAAAGGTGCATATGCAGCCTCTCTCTCTACTGCTAACCTTTGAGCTTTCTGAAATTCTTTCAAGACTGCTTGGAAATCCTTTGCCAGCTTTGCATCAGCTATCTTTTTGCTAGCCTGCAGTTCAATACATGGTCATGAACACCTTGTGCCAAAAATCAACTGCCAGCACAAAAGGAACAGCAAAATTTTCCAAATTATAGAGGAATCAACATGGATAAGTAATATTAAGTACAACAGCTGATATATATGAGAACTTCAGATGCCACATTTCATCTAGCAGGCAAATTGTTTGCCTGCAGCGGCATGCCACCATGCTATAAACCATTGTGACTGAAGCATGTTGAGAATAAATGAATAATGAAAGAGAACTTTTGCTGTTATCTACTTAGGGAGTTCATTTAATTTCCTATTACTTCGGACAAAACTATGATTTATGCAATCGAAAACACCCCAATTTAGAATTGAGCTTTCCAAGAACTATTCCTTTCTTATGTACTTGCAAGAACAAAATAAATGACGGTGTTGCAGGTTCTGGTTCAAGGCACAACAATATATCGCAGAACGACTGAAATCTAGGAGAAAACAGGAAGTTCTTGAATATTTATTTTACTCCTGAACCATCAAAGCTAAAGTGGATGACTATGAAACTAAATGGTGCAAATACTATGCAATTTCCATTATAAACTGAGCAAAAAGGAGAAAAGAGTACAGAAATACTTCTAACTACAAGATAACAATCCAGTCAAAACAATCTCAAACAGAAAGAAGCAACCAAAATATAGACACATACGCTGACTTCAACATGATGATCAGCCTCACTAGCTTGTTTAAGCTTCTCTGATGTATCCTTCACTAGTTGTGTTATGTGTGCCCGTGTCTTATGTCTGCAACAACAGCAACCGTTAGTTAATCAACCAGTCTAAACCAACAAGCAAAACTATTCCAGTCTACAAAAAAAGTTTATTAAAAGTAGGTTTAATAGGTTATTAGATTGCAAGGTAGAACACATCATGACCAAGTTATAGTCGCATCGATTTAAAAAGAAATGAAGCTAAAACGTTTTATTGGCGGGCACAAGACCAACACAAGAAGCGCATATCGCTTGATTCCCCAATTGTATTTGTACCTATGTGCAAAGGCTATCAGCCCAACATCAATCGAGGCACGGTAACATATAAGGTTCGGCTAATTGAACCCCCAAGCATTCTGCAGACAAAAATGGGGAAAATTAAGCCCTAAGCAACCCATAAGAAGAGGCATCGAATCATCGCGTGTATCCACCGCAGAAACATAACCTAAATCGGGATCGCAACCAAGGCGCACAATTATCCCCAATTCAGCACCCGCATCGAGAAATTGGAGCAGAGACCAGGCCGGGATCGCAAAATCTGTCGCCCAATCGAACGAATCGAAATCGGTAGACGGGGGACTAGGTAGGGGCAAAGGTAACGCACATCCTGTCGCGGAGGTCGGGGGTGTCCTTGGGCGTGCCGAGCGTGTTGACGAGGCGCTGGAAGGTGGCCACCGCCGTGTTGATCTGGAACACACCCGACGCCACGGCCTGCGACGCGCCTGCGCCGCCCCCCGCGCCGGCCCTCCCGTTCCTCCGCCCGCCGAGCGGCGCCCCGCGGAGTTGCCCGGCCTCCAGGTCCTGGAAGCTCATCCTCCCGAGGCGGACGGAGGCTCCAAAAAACTCCGGGGAGAATTCGCCGGGGGCGGGTCGAATCGCGGGGGTCGCGGCCGGCCGAAAGGGGAATTTGGGGGCTCGCGTCTCGTCTCGGCCTGGCCTTCTCGCCGAGTTTAATTGCGGCGGCGATTGCGGAATTCGCTCCACGGAAACTACAAAATTATCGCTGTGCGGCCCCTCGCTGGCTAATTACGACAGGTCGGGGTTGTTTCTTGTTTGTTGCCTTCGCCTCGCTGCTTTTGTTGGTGCGCGTTTGGGAATTGCGCTGCGTGAACCACACTGTCACGCACGCCGGCGATATGAAGTACCGCTACATGTCGCGCTGAATTAATTAAGTTACGGTTTACTGCAAATTAATTGTTTCTTCTTAACTTTTTCGGGGTTAGCTATTAAGTCTAGAACCCTATATTTAGAGCATGTATAGTAATAAGCGCTATTAACTCAATACAATATCGAGCTAAGATCTCGAGTTCAAGACCGGTTATCATGTAAAAACAATATTCAAAACTATTCCACGTCCCTAAGCTCGAGGAGGCTATCGTGATGTTAAAGTATAAGTATGATATTATAGAAGATACAACTATCCCAATGCATGTCATATGATATATCATGGATTGTTTTTAGTCCCCACAAGATAATTAAATACTAGATGTGTATAAGAGTATGAATTGTGGGCCACTTAGATGATTCAAGTTTTAATGTCTATTATTTCGTGCCCAAGTGGTATCTTCCTCAAAATACAGTTTTCTTCTCTCTCCTCTTAACTCTTTTGCCACATCATCAAAAATACTTATGTGGCATGCATTAAATAGGTATGTTACAATGCACTGGGAATAGCCTAAGATCATCTCAGCTAGCTCTTAGTCTGTACATATCAGCTTTGGTTTATATGGAAGAGTGAGAAATGAGGAGAGAGAAGAGAGCTGACTCTTATTTAATAGCTAGTTTTGTACGAGAGCATAGATAGATTATTTATATATAAGAAAGAAAAGATAGTTATTATATAACATTTAGAGACAACTTTTAGAGGCAGTTCTTGTATGAGCTGGCTTTTAATTTACTATTAGTCAGCAGTAGACTTTACTATTGTATTTTCTCTGAGAAGACGCTAACGTTAAGAAAAAAAATTAATATCACCAACCATAAATACTCTTATTAAATGGTTCTGCAACCACTCCTTCACTTTTTCAGTATTAAAACAATAATAAAGAGATGCAAAAAAAAATAACTACACGTTTGTTTTCCTCCATTGATTCATCTCCTAGGACAACGCTTATAACGACAACAGATTTAGAAGGTGTTTGACATAATTTTAGTTCTATTAAAATTTGTAAAGTTGGTGAAGCTCAAAATTAAAGCTCTGCTAAATAGGGCCTCATACCATACGCGATGGAGGGAGCGGAGGGGCCGCTAGGAATTAGAATTGCCGCTACTCTCCTTGGTTTGTTTAAGAAACGAAGGATTTTGATTGGTGTGGTAAGCGCAAATGGTAGGAGTGATTAGCAATCCATGGTTGGGACAGATGTAAGGGCGAAGAAATTAGAGACAGGGCGTGAGAAGGACGGGGAACCTTGAATTATTCTTCTCCCGTTCGAGTGCGAACGGCACGGCGGCCAAGTATAATATATTTTGTTTTTTTAAAAGAAAACTGGTCTAGTTTGTTCTTTGCGGACCCGGTGTGATCCTCTTATCCCTCTGTTTTTTCTCTACTTTTCTTGATCCATCCACAGGATAAAAACTGGAATGTCTTAATTATTCGAAAATAATATATACAACGTGGACTGTATACGCATGGCATGTCAATAAAACTACGAACATATTGAGAGGTAAAACGGGAAGTTATGCTACTCTTTATAGTCAAAAAATATTATTTAAATATCGAGAATTATCTCGAAACCAAACTTTCATCGTTAATTTCTACTGTGAAGCACTTACATAAAACTTAATAAAATTACGAATTGCGAAGACGGAGCGACGAAGGTGAGTACTTCCGCGCGCTTCGACGGTACCCAACCTGTCTTCTCCGCCTCGGTATGATGGGCAGCCAGAAGCTGGCACGTGTCCAAGTTTTTTTCTCTTCTTCTTCTTCTTCCAGAAGCTCTACTTCCGCGGCTCATACGTTTACTTTTTGGGGAGCAGTAGCACAAGGCAGAACTCCAGCACAGTGCAGATGTTTCGTGCCTCTTTTTCTCCATTTTAATTCTGGTCCTTAAAACTCAAATAGACGCATGCAGTCCTTTTTTTATCTTTAACATCCTCGTGACAGACACTTACCAGCTATTATGACGTTGTGGCATTTGTGCAAAACGAACGTGCGTGCGTCAAATAGATACTCACTTTTTTTTTCTTTTTTAATCAATTTTTTCTTTGTTTTTACAAGCAAGCACACAGCATACACGCATCTAGGTATACTATAGGTAATTGACAAGGCTCGCACCTGGACATTCGTCTCCTCCAGGTACTCTTCCTCCAGAGCTGGTGTAGACTATTTCTCGTCAACTAATGATTTTGTTGTATTAAGGGTGGGTATATAAAAGTAATCAACAAGTTGTGCACAGACTGTAATTCTAGTTTAACTATATGCAAGATTTATTCTAAATGAATGGTTAATAAGGTTATTTTGTAGTAAAACAACATTTACAAGTGAATATAATAAATAGATTGAAATTGTAGTAAAATAAATAATAATAATAATAATAATTGTTAGATATTTATCAAAAGTAAACTTGGCACACAACCCTAAATAATTTTCAATATTTCCAATGGCACATAACTTTCCTTCCAAGTTTTCTTTTATAAAATCTAATCTTCGATTGAAATTCTCGAGCATTGTCCAATACCAAGGACATGACTATCGGAATAGATTTACACTCTACAAAAGTTATACATGCTACCACTAACTATAGTATTTGGTACTCTTCCTCTTTTTATTTGTCCCTTAGAGTCTTTTCAAATACAGACTTTGTTGACTGTAGAATAGATAGAAAGAACACTTTTGGCACTTGCCAATTCATTGGCACTTCTCTTATCTCTTGGTCATCTAGAAAACAGTCTGAAGTTGCATAGTTCATCGCTGAGACTGAGTACGTTGCAGCCGCTAGTTGCTGTAGTCAGGTGCTTTAGATCAGATCGAACTTATGGGACTTTGAGTTAGACATAGATAGTGTTTCACTTTTCTATGACAATACTTTTACCATTTGTTTTGCCAAAAACTCAGTGCAACACTTCAGGACCAAGAATATAGAAAAGAGTGGTGTTGTGCTCTAGTTTGTGAAAAATGACCACCAGATTGCTGATATCTTTATCAAACTTTTGGATAACTCTAGTTTTGTAGCCTTAAGGAGAGAATTTGGAGTCGTGTGCCCTGAAAGTTCAAGTTTCAGTAATTTGGTTTTGGTGTTAATGACAAATCTAATATTGAGACTAACCATTTTGATAATTATAATATTGATTAATCTTAATTGTTAATTAATGACAAATCTTTTTATGAGACTAATTCTTTCGTTGAGCTTAACTCTTATTAATCTATTTTGGATGAAAAGATGAAAATGTCAAAGATATGCATTCGAGACCATATTATATATCTTACTGTATTCCTTAGATACAATACTCATGATCATATTGATAAATCCAAATATAAGACTAACCCTTTATTTGAGTATATCTTTAATTAGTCTCATCTCATTGAAAAATAGAAAACCCAAGGTATACACTCGTATTCATTTTATGATACCTTAATGCATATTTTGGATTCAAGTTAAATGATGAACTCTACCATTATTTAGACCCAAGATATGCATTATGTTTCTAACTTTATATATATTACATGAATGCACATATCTAGGGGGAGTTCACAATTTAATTTGATGTTTCAATAGTATTGATTTATGTCCTCTTGCCAAACAACATATAAGATTAAGACTTTAAAGCAATCCTTTGAGTATATGTAACTTGTGTAGTTGTAGTATACTCATTTTAATATAAGATAAACTCAAATGCTATCTAAGATTGATTATGTGCGTATTGATTCCAAGTTCAATTATTTATATGCACATATTTGATGGAATTTATTCTATTGTTGATGGTATTAAAAGTATTGATCCCTTTCCACTATTCCAACATAATTTTCATCATTACTTATTAACCATCAAAATGAGTATATGAAACTTGTGTAGTTAATATATACTCATATCAATTTAAATGAAATCTAAATTGAGTTCGGTTATCTTTCAATCAATCAAAGAATGCTTTATCATATGTTGACGGTGTTTCTTCGTTGGTTAAGGATAAACGGAAAGTTTTTGAGTATAATGAAGCATTAGTTGCATTAAAATACTCAAGACACCTTTAAATTATTCAAATTGATTAGAGTTGTTCTCAATCGATCGTGGGAGCATCTATTATGTGTTAATGGAGTGCAATTGATGATTGAGGCAATCGTGTTTATTGGACTAACAATCTTTCATGAATTGTGAAATAGGTTGAGTCTAAGAAAATAAAGAATCGAGAAGAAGTCATCATGTGTTGATGAGCTTCAAGGATGAATCCCGAATTAAAGTAAAGCTAGAGAAGGTTCATCATGTGTTGATGAACAATAAGAAAAGAATCGGCTTGGAGAGAAGATGATAGAAATCATAAAAGCTCTAAGTGGTTGCGAGAAGTAAAGGTATAACTATCTAGGGCTAAAGATGTGTTTCTAGTCTTTTATCGGTCTCGGTGTTTGGTTGGGAGACTGGGTTGCTAGTATAGGTTGTCGTACTATTAAGAGAGGTCAAGTCTTATAGCTTGAGTCTCATCATGTGTTGATACTTTAATCCCGCTTGCTCTAACTCACTCTTGTTTTGGTCTTTGTATAGAGCGAATATTGGTAAATGTATTTTGTAAATAGTTGTAGCACATGCTTATTTCTTATTGGATCTTCACCTTTTAGCATATTCGTTGTCTACCATTTCTCTGTACGCGAGAACCGCAACAGGCGCCAATCGTGTCATGCCAACCCAACCTATGCGATTAAAAAAAAACCAAACCCATGCCTAGATCTAAGACACCACAAACGTTAATGTGTACTACACAAATGTCACACATGGATGTCAACTTTTGGGGTACGTACCACAATTATAACCATTGTTAGCCTTTTATTTTCTACTAGTTCAGTGTCCGTGCGTTGCAACGAAAAATAAAATTGGTATTGAAATATAAAGATCAAGCAATAATTTTGCTACAAGATAAAATATCTATTTCTCTCGATTACAAAAGTTTCTATGGTTTGTCCTCCAACATAAATAAAAACTAAATATATTGTATATAGTACATAAGGCATTCATGACATTAGAACATATATAGAAATGATATTCTTGGTATACGTTCTAGATATTGATGGATGGAGTAGAGGAGCTGATGCGAGAAACAATGAAAGCCACTCAGGTGGTGAGAGAGCCGGCAACTAATGATTCAAGCTTCAACTGAAGCTAAGGATGTTGAAGATGAGGGACAAAACATATCTTGAAAGCAAATGTAAAAAGGGAAAGGAAATCCTGGGAAATAGGATGATCACAAATAGATTGGAATTTTTTTTCTTTGGAGGGGAGGTCTTAAAAGTTTCAAGCTGGTGTTTTGATTTTTAATGTCTACATAGATTGGGCATGTAAACCTTGAACCCCCCCCCCCTTCCCCACCACCACCACCAACCATCTTTTTCTGTCTCCTTAGAACTCTGTAAGAACGCTTTGTTTCCGTTGCTCAAGGGAAAATGAGTAAAGCATTCAAAGGACACAACCTTCCATCACAGTAACCACTTAACAAGTACAAAACTTTCCGCTACATTGCCTCTCTTTAAAAAAAAGTAACTCTCCATTGTAGTACATAACAAAGATAATAGATTAGACCAAAATTTGTGACATTCTCACTACAGCCAACACTTAGAACACATATTTGATATTTCATCCAATTTCATAGTATTTCAATGTGTGCTTGACCCGCCTTCGTTAGTTGTTCACTATCATGTAACACTTAAAGCCATATCACTAACAAGCAAAGAACACTAACATTGATGTCGCCTTAGGTGTCCCGATGTTTCGATAAGAGGGATAGTTTTCGATTTGGTGTAGAAGACGTTGGCGATTCGACTACAACTGCACGGGACGGTTGCGCCTTAGCGATCGATACACCCACTCCGACGGTTGTTGATCTTGCCGGTGCGCGATCAACCCTGTTCTGCACGCAATCAAAGAACGAGCAAGAACAAGATGAGAAGTAAACAAACTTCACGAAATTAAAAGATGAAGGTTCAATCTGATTCAAGACACGGTGGAGTTCTGCAGATGAGGAACGGGTGGTCTAGCCGACACACGCGATCCGCGAGAAAAGTAGCGACGCTAACTTTGATCTAAACAAAACTCAAAACCCTAAGTGGAGCGGCGGCTGACTATTTGTACCCTAAGGGACGCACGGGTCGGCCAAAACATGGGCCAAACAATTACAACTCGAATTATAAGGCCCGCAGCCCAAACTGACTCGGACAGCAAAAGTAGCGTCCCTTGTTTTGCAGTTTCCCGTTGACTCAGAAGGAATTTTAAGGTGATATCAGATCCGTTGGAAAGAGGACGAGCAGATCTTTCTATCCTGTACTCGTGGGCCTCCAGAAATGCTCTAGATCAAAAGTTATGAACGTTTGAAGTTGATGCTATCTGCGAGTCCGAATCTGACTTGGACTTCCTTCAAGCCTCCGACTTGGATTCGAGTCTCTTTGCGCTGGGTGGCTCTTCTCTCTGGTTCATAATAAGAATAACATGATCACAAAAATTAAATAGCATTCCATTCAATAAATCATTAGTATGAACACTTAGGAACGACTTCACCTGATAATTTAATTTACGTGCACGAGCTCGAGTGAGTGGTCCTTGTACAACAGGTTCATTCTGGGGAAGCGTTGTTGTATGGGTGGTTGTATCCACTGTAGAGATGTCCTCATCAAACATGCCACGGCTTTAGTATAAATTTCCACAAATTCCACTAAAAGGAACACTAAAATCCACATCTCTAACAAAATTTACAGGTTTCCATTACAATTCGCACTGTAAAACCAAACCTTCTAATCAGAAATCATAGAATTCCCAGTAAAATGGGAACAAAAAAAAACAAGAAAAGCCGTACCTTTGCCAAGTTCCTCGCCAGCTTCTTGGCCGTTACGGCGAGCGTGTCCCTCTCCTTCACCATCTTCGCTTGCACACCAATCGTAATTTCTTGGGCACAAACAACTTGGAAACGCTAACATACGTTCTCGTCGAGGTGTATTCTATCAGTAATGTTGCTTTAGTTTTCAATATAACAACATATACCTTTCACCAAAAAAAAACAAAAAAACAAAAACAAAACAAAATACAAAACACAAAACATACAAATAACAATGTTAAATTTGAAGTAACCTGGCACTCTCCAACAGGCAAACACCAGAATATGAAAGATGTGCAGTGTGATATGGATCATCTAAATTGTAAGTGTGCACATAGGTATTACAAATATTGCACTTTAGCTTCCATGTATGCACATTCCTACACCTTGATACAGCAAATAATCATGCTATAGAGGCAGGTTTTACAAGCGGTGTTCCAATAACAAGGAATGATGACCTGACCAACTTTCTGAAAGCCAGAATGGTTACTGTATTTGATTAGGAATATAGATGGCAAGTAAATGGTTGGTTGGATTTTGGTCACTAAGTTTTCATTATGAAGATATTAAAAAAAGATACTTGTTAGCTTTCTTAACTTCTATCCCTACGGTAGCGCAAGTTCATTCAGTAATACGAAAGAACTTTTCCCAGAATTCCCTTGCTCTTGCGCTCTGTTTGTCTCTGAACTTTTGCTGTTCTGCTGGATTAGCTACAGTAATTTCAGCATTTGTCATTCCCCCCTGCAGTCTCTAGTTTGTTGCCCTGCCGTCATTCTATCAGGCACTTGGGCATACTTGGTGACGCTGTGAGATCCTCCAGGTCTACATGTACGACCTCCGCAAGGTCTACATTCGTTGTGGAGTTAACGGAACGCAAGGTTTCTGGCGGCCGTAATTGAGACGGGCGATAGGGTTTCCGCCTTGGGGCTCCGTCTGGCGCGTCAGGTACCGCTGATCCAGCGGCCGTCCCTCCGCCGCCACGATGCTATGCTAACGTCGCCATGGCGCAGCCTCACGGTGGCAGCCCCGCCCACACCTCGCAGATTGGATGTGGGTCTCGCTCGAATTCAAGACGAGACGATCATCGCCGAGGAAGCGGCGGCGCTGGCGACGAGGGTTCGGCCCGAGGGTAACGACGAAAAATGCCAAAGGATGCGGTATTATCTCTAGCTCCTTGAAGTCTCAAAGCATGATCTTTCGCCCATGGATCTGGCCGCCGATCGCAAATGACCGATCGGCGTGGCTGGATCTATCTCTCTGGTGAGGGCGTCTGGCGGTCAGGTTGGTGCCGCCAAGCAGGAAGGCAATGCGTATGCGGCGGTGGCTTTTCTTCTTCAAATTTGAAGAAGATGCGTTTGTCGCGGTGATTTTTCGCCCCGTTGCGGGAGGCAAATTCCGATCCTCTTCGTTAATGTCGCTTTTGTTCTGAGTCCAATCTCGGCGAAGTGCAACCGGATGTGTTGCATATTGGGCAACGATGCTTTAAGAATCTATTCAAAGTTTGATGGATAGATCATGTCAGCGTGTTCTTCGCTCGGTTCTTGTTGTTTCGGCACCCGAAATGTTACTTTGTCATCCATTCGAATTTGAATGGTGGGCGGTTAATGGTGGTCGCTGCGGTAATACCGCCGTGGCGATCGATTTCATGGTCGCAGCTATGGTGGTCAACTTCATCACCTTTCCAGGAGGTCTTCGTTCCCCAAGTTTTCAAGGGCGTGGTCGTGGACGGTATGGAGTCCGTGTCGCGCTCAAGATTTTGGGGGCCGCTACGATTCAAATAGTCGCGGTGTTCTTCTTTGGTGGCGCCAGAGTGTTCAAACCCGGGGCTTCCTGACGCTTCTGCGGATAAGGTTCTCGATGATGGTATCACTAAGCAATCCAATGAAAAGGTGGAGTGCTTTGCGATCCGAGTTGGTAGTAATAAAGGCTACGTTGAGGGAACATCTTTGGATGCGGTTTTGGGCTCTATTGCGTACCGAGATCAACAGGAGACCATTCGACCGGGTTTGCAATGCATTGGAGGTTCGGCGTTGGATATTTTTTTCCAAAAATGGATGGAGAAGCGATTATAGAATTTGCTTTTAATTTTACACTCTCTTTGTCTCTAGTTTTTAATAATGCTATGCGGATGTAATATTTGTAAGAACTCGGCTGTGTGCAATTGCAGAGGCCGGATTTTAATCCTTTATCTAAAAACTTCTATCCCTACTGTGTAGTGTCGGTGTGCCACAACTGCAAATTGACTAAACTTTCAGGCTTTCAGTTCTAGATATACTTTTTTCAGTTGGTTGCTAGTTGCTACTAATCAGCAATAAGTATGTAAACTTTTGTGAACCAAGCAATATAATTTCAAGTCATAAAACAAATGTATTTTTTGCTTCCAGTACTCGATCACTAGGTCCTCAAGTTTTGGTCTGTTCTGCAATAGCTTCCACTCATTGGAAGAAACATGACAATTTCTAATCCACAATCTCCTCATAGGTGACGCAATTGTCGAAGATGACAACCTGAACATGCTCCCAACTACATCTCGCTACTGTTGGACACTGATAAATCTGCTATTGCATCTGGGAGAAATGGTTTTGGCCTCAGCTTTGGACATCTTGTTGTGGTAACAATTTTAAGAACAGGAAACATGAATACTTCTTGTTGAATATCTTTGTTATCCATTGGCAATAAAGTTGGCTAGATATAAGGTATATATGTAAGCGCTTGCAGCAACACGTTAGGGTTGTAGGTGGGATTGGGAATGGATTTCGGAAGAAGAGTGAGAGGTCTGGGAAGTCCACCATGAACCAAAAGTCCAAGAAATTTCGCTCGGTTTCATTAAAATAACTTTTTCAGGGTCATTTTGTGATATTTTTAAAAAAGGAATTTTGAGTTTATTTAAACATGCCACGAGGTAGACAGCTTCCACTCCTTTCTTCCGGATAGTTCGGGTTGGGCTTGGGCCTCGAGTCCAGCAGTGCGGCCCACTGCTTCCCCACTCTTCTCTGTGCTTTTGCACCTCGCGCACGCCCACGGTCTCGTCTCGCACAAGCACCGGCCGAGTCGGCGGCGACCGTCGCCTTTCGAAAGAGGAGAGGAGAGGAGAAGTTCTCCACTCCACCCAAGCCAAGTGTCGCCAGGAGAGAGAGGGAGATTCCCAGCAATGTCCGACGAACCCAGGCGCGGGGCCGCGCTGAGGGCCTCGGACGACGAACGCAAGCCGTCCGCCGCCGCGGGCTCCCCGCCGCCGGCCGCCGCGTCGCCCGCGGCGCACAAGATCCAGCTCAAGAGCGCCGACATGAAGGAGGAGATGCGGCAGGAGGCCTTCGACATCGCCCGCGTGGTAGTATTCTTGGTTGCCCTTTTTCCGTGCTCTTTGGATTCTTGATTTGGTCGGAAACGCGTCCTCTTGATGGAGTCTTGGTCGGGGGGTTTGGCCTGGGGGAAACTGATTGTTTGCTAGGCGTTCGAGAAGCACACCATGGAGAAGGACATCGCCGAGTACATCAAGAAGGAGTTCGACAAGAACCACGGCCCCACCTGGCACTGCATCGTCGGCCGCAACTTCGGTAATGCTCCGTCTCCCCCTCTTCTTGTTGGAAATAGCTTTGTTCTGGTGGATGCACTCTGCCTGTAAGTTAGGCCCTGTTTGGCATAGCTGCATAGCTCCAGATCCTAGCTTCACCTCTGTTCTGCAGCTTGTAGGCTAAAATGTAAACAAGATGACCCACTTAAACACTCTTAATATACTCAGAGTTCTAGCTCCATAAATTTCTAGAGCTAAAAATATCATGCTCCACAACTCCATGGATTTTGGTGGAGCTAAAGCTGTGCCAAACACCCTCTTAGTTTCAGCGCGGCTATTGGGTATCTGCTGTCAATTTCATGTCAGCTAGCCCTTAGAGGTTGAGGATGGCGATGGTAGAAGAGGGGAAAAGATCATCGATCGAACTAATAACGCAGCTTTCCTTTTTTAAAAGATTATGAGGATGGTTGCAAGTGATTTGTAAACTTCTGTTTGATGAACATAGCCCCTAGGACGCTAGGTGGCAATGAATGAGGTATAATTTCTGAGGCTGTCAACGGGGCAAGCACTAGAATGTTAAGTTAGCTGCGTAATTGATCCTTTAGATGATATGTTTACAGAAATTTTTTTGGATCATTAGATGATGTATTTCCATAAAAGGTTTTGGAGAATGTACACTACATATGCATATGCCAGACGGGTTTGGATAATAATAAGCAAGGGCCAAGAAATGAATAGCTTGTTATCTTGTGAATGTCGGTTGAGGCAAGGCAAGTTGGCATGTCGGGCGTGCTAAAGTAATTCTTACAGAGCTCAATATTTCGAAGTTATTTTTAAAATTAACATAAGTATTTCTCCAAGCTTGATGTAGCCTGCTTGTCAACAGAATAGGTTATGCCTGAGTCAACCAAACCCAACTTAACAAAGCTAGTATTCAATTCATTGAATTGCATTTTCAGTTCCCATTCAACCTCTTTCTTATGTAAACCAAATTTTAGTAAATTGCACCAGAGTTCTGAGATTCTGAACAAATGAACATGTGCCTTTGCTTTACTTAATCAGTATCGTATGTTTTACTTCGCTAGGCCCTTAATCTTAGTGCCATCTTAGTCTATCCCGTTAATAAGATGTAATGAAAAAAAATGGCATGGCATGTTTTATAGGCTTCCCAACTGACTAGGCATGCCATGTCAGTCGAAAAGTCGTGTCATGTCACATGATATGCCTGTCATCCGAAAGTCTTAAACATGACATGACACATCACTTATTCACTTTAACACCATTTCTGCAATTAGCACTAGTACATTATAGGAAATTTAGGGACCTCTTCAGTCTTAACGTAGTTAGCTCAACCAAATTGTGAACCTTAATATAGGAGGACAGGTGTTCATACCAGACAGGGAGTTGTCTTTGCATTTATTGTGCTTCTTTGTTGCAATCATGTGGGTCCTTTGCCCTTACTAAATGCAACTGTTAACTATTAATTTTGAACTCTTTTGTCTACAAAATGGTGTTTTCTACAACTGTTAACCGTTACTAAATGCAACCGTTAACTGTTCCTTTTAACCAAATTCCCCTGTGCTTCTTGACAATTTTTTTACATTGGTAACCCTGGCTACTTAACACTTGAAAGTCACATCAGGAATATAGCAACAATAAACCAGTACAATTTTGCTTCATATGCCATCCCACATATGAACATTTTTCTTTATAGTTGTGCACTTGTAGCATTGAATTGTTTATAGTTTTTTTTTCCATTCTAGCTTGTGCTCTTTCAAGATGTACAGTCATCATCAAAGTTTATGCCAGATATGCCAAAATATTTTATGATGGCCAATAAAATTCCCAAGCATGCTTAATCAATCCTTAAAATGTCCTGTATCATGCAAAGCAAATAAACAGAACATTTCTTTTTTTCCCCTTTCTTACATTCTGAGATTCGCAAGTGGGGCATACATTATTTTGGTTTAGGCATTCTCTAAAGATAGCCATTACAAGAAAATCCTCACATTTTGAAAGGCTGTTGTTGCAACATCTGAATTCCACTTCTTTTTGCAAATTATTATCTTCCATTGTTTTTTTGTTGCCACCTTTTGTTAGTCTAAAACACTTGGAAGTTTCTTTTTCCAACAAAAAGAGTGAAGGGCCTAGAAGGGAACCATGTTACTCTTCCTTTGTGAGATTGACCTTTGTAAGCATTACTCTCACCCTGATGCTAGGTGTGTCATGAATCTTAGACCTTTTAATCAGGCAATGGCCTCAATTGGTCTCATCTATGCTTTTTTAGATGTGGCCTCATCTATACTTTTTTAGATGTGATCTCATCTATACGTATGATACCCTTATTGGCACATGTCAAGTAGAAGCGAGGGACAACTTGAGAAGGACCATCATGAGGCGTTGGCTTAACGATGTTTGGAGCTTCAACCATACCCATGAGGCGGCCTCGAGCTGGACCTCACGATGATGTTGATCATCTTGTTGTTTCATTCTGTTTTGAGCACAGGAGAGTGTGTCTTGAGGAGGCAATGAGAATCACGATCCACTAAGCGGCGATCAAGCGAATCAATGGTTGTAGCTCACGGTTGGTAAAGGCAGACAGGATGGCGAGTCCTCCCAGAGACCAACTCAAGCGGCGTCATGCGAAAGCGCGAATGGAAAGAAGAGTTGTAGCAAAACTCGCCCGAGGAAGCCATTGGACCCAAGTAGTAGGATGGTCCGCCACCATCATCGCAGTACATTTCAATAGTCCGATTGACAACCTCGGTTTGTACATCCGAATGCGAGGGTGGTAGCGAATGAAAACAAGAGGCGATACCACTGCGTTTGAACAAGTCTGCTAAAGCCCAATGCTGAGGAACACGGATCTCGATCAGGAGACGATGGACTTCGGGAATGCCATGGGCCAAACTTTGATCAAAGAAAGAGTTTGGCGGCGGTGGATCTTTTGTGGACGGGATAAGGCAATAAAGTGGGTAAACTTTGAGCGGTCAACCACCACTTAACAACATTTGTTTTTATGGGCGTAGACTTCAGAACAATCGATAAAATCAAATGGAGAATCATTAAATCTGTTGAGGTATCTTGAGGGGTTGCGGCAAACCATGGTGACAATGAGTTGGTCTTGTTCATTGACAAATGACGCCTTTATGCTACAAAGCGCTCAACATGCTGGCGTTGATTGACCAAAAGTAGGAGAGCTTTAGGCGGTCAGGCGTCTTTTGTATGCCTTCATAGGTCGGATCGTGGATTGAAGCGATGATGGAGTCAAGTAATGGAGAATCTGGCGGCACAAATAGTCGGTTGTTGAATCTGTTGACCCTTCTAAAACCGTAAACTCCGGTTGTGTTTGGTATGTCTGTCCATCCATTGTGTGTCTCTGGTATACACCGGTCTTTCGCCGTGTCGCGACTTATAGAGGTGTTGGTGGTGCCGCTCTGGCACAGTCTGGCGCTTTGCGGCGTGTCGGCCGAGAATGCGCAGCGACACCTCAGCCAACAACCTTCAAAGCTGGCGAAACGTGCCACGAACAAAATTCTCTCTGCAGGATACCTCTGTGGATACGCGTGAGCGTCGCGCTTGATTTGCCTTGCGGCTTGTACTCAACGAAAATCAAACCCCGTCAACTTGCTAAGCGGTCTTTGTTGCGGGAGGTGACCGGTGCACAGTTAAGCAAAAATTTGAGCTTGCAAGTGGTCCGTCGCAGACGATGATTCTGTTGTCCCCGTAGATATAATGCGCTGATGGCGAAAACGCCTGTGAACAACCCGATGAGCTCTCGCTCGTAGGTACGAGCTTCATGCCCTCTCGGCCAATTTACGGCTATAATAAGCAATGGGGTGACACGCTTGTTGTAACACATCGCGTGCCAATGCCGACGCGTCACATTCCACCACAAACGGTTTGGTGAAGTCGGGCATCGAAATCTGGTCTTTGTCATCATCACCTCTTTAAGCGAACAAAGAATGATCGGCCTCGCCATTCCGATTGGAATCCATTCGGCGTAACAAAGATGTCGGGGGCTCGACCTCTAACATTTAATCTTGGATGAAAGTATCGGGTAGTATCCTGTGAGCCCCAAAATCCCGACCAAAAAATCCTGTAAATTGGTCTCGGCCAATCACCTTCTGCTTTGAAGTTTCATGGGATCCGCGGATACTCCATTATAGGAAATGATATGTCCCCGAATAGCCATGCGCTCTTGAGCAATCGCACATGGATCGCTTGAGATAGAGTCGATGCTTTGGCGGAACTAAACACCGGTACATAAGTGTTGGGTGTGCTTTCATAAGTGAAGGCTGTTGCCTACGAGGATGTCATCGAAAAGACTAACACAAACTTGCGCCGTATTCTTTTATGACTCATTCATCAATGCACGGAATGTGGGTAGCGTTGGACAACGAATGGCATCACGAAAACTCATAGTGGCCGTGATGGGTCGCGGCGATCTTGAAATGTCGTCCTCATGTACCACGGACTTGATGAAAGCCCGATAGAAGGTCCAACTTGGTGAAGAAATGAGCCCCTTAGTTCATCCGGGGTTCCTCCGCCTTTGGTATGGAAACTTATCTTTTATGGTGCGAGAATTCAAC
The DNA here is from genome assembly GCA_036346375.1 of Guadua angustifolia. NCBI lineage: Eukaryota > Viridiplantae > Streptophyta > Magnoliopsida > Poales > Poaceae > Guadua > Guadua angustifolia. Next base: position 73,765,784 of record CM070500.1, on the reverse strand, counting down.
TCCAGATAGTCCTTGCAGAACCTCCATGTGAGTCGATCTTCTTGACTAACAATCTTGGCGGCGAAAGAAAGGAGAAACGACTTCGTAGGATAATTCCATTTGAGCATGGTGGCGCCTTATTTGCCGCTCAATCTAAATCCTTACGTGATGCGAATTGTCGATAAGGTTAAGCTGCTGTGATGGGATTGGTTCATACCTTTGAACAAATGTGATGCTCGCAATGTCTTGGTGGCGGCAATCCTTGCGGTTCTTGAAAAAGATCATTTGTAGTCATTGAGAATCTCTGTATTTACGGTTCCTCACCAGAGTTCCATATCCCACGAGATGTGATGACTTAGTTGCATGCAGAAGGAGAACACCAAAGACCCACTTATCTTTGAAAGACATGGTTAGATTTCCAAAATTCCTTGAATATCACCCAACGGTTGTAGCCAATGAACTCCCGCCGCGACATCAAAACTTCCCAAGGGAATGACGAGAATGGTGCTTCAAATGGTGCCCTTCAATGGAAAATTCACCTTGCTTTACATTGCCGAGACAAGGTAATTTTCCTCTCACTCTTTCGACTGCATGGACTTGTTGACTGAATGCTTCATCCAAAACTCTGCCGCGTAAAACACAAAATTATGTGTACTCCAGCTATCAGTAGAGACCATGAAGCCGTTCCCTTGGATCGTGAGTAGGACTTTACATTGTATCCGCGTGTTTGGGCCCCAACATGGCGATCATGGAGAGATAGCTCATCTTACGGTGATCCATCCTCGCCGCTTCCTCTTCTTGTTCATCCACCTCAAGGTGGAACGGCGTTACGCAAATGATTGCTGTATATACCTCATCCAGCGATTGTAACATAATCCTTTTGCCCTTGCTCGCTATCCCGATGGCAGTAGTAAATGCACTTTCTTTGGGGTTCTTCTTGAAGCGACGAGAACAGCGATGTTGTTGGCATGGGTCGGCAGCTCATTAGCGTGCTTTAGATGGTGTGCCTTGATCTTGTGGAGGGCCACGGTGCATTACTCGACCTTCCAGGCATTGCCCTTAGGCGTGGCCAGTGAAGTTAGATTGTTGCCGCCCGGTGCGGTACAAATGGAGGTCTGGACTTTGCATTGGACATACCTGTATGGGCTGCGAGACCCGTGCTTCTTGCCTTCTGCCGCCTTCCCTTGCAAAACCAATTGCTTCAGCCAATCCGCAGGCCTCTCCCGGTGGGACATCGCCGGACCAAAGCGTGCCGATCTATGATGCAGTTGCCAAATCACGCGTCTGATGACTTTTTAATGATGCTGTGGTTGCGGAGCATGCCTCTACCCCACAAACTAAATTCCAAAACGCAATTAGAAACTGTGTTAATTTTCATGTCTTTCTACTTGGCTCTACAAGTTTGTGAGAAATCTTATCATTAATTGCTTCTCAAAGTCTTTTAGGAATTGCAAGAAATGATTAGCAGGTTGGATTAGTCTATTAGAGTTAGCATCCAAAGGATTTTATTGGTGGAATTGATCACAGTACATTCTCTTCTGCCCATGGCTGATTTTTATCTGCAAACTTCTTTACTATGTCTACATACCACTTCAGTAACCATGAATGGTTATGCTTTGTTGACTGTACCTGCTATCAGTGATGTGGCTCGTATGGTCTTTTTTTAACTCTTTAGTTTCAACTTGTGTGTTGTCTTACCTTTCTTTTTTAATGAATGTTAAGTAGGATGCACAAAATCGATATCGTGATTATCGAATGATTTTTTAACTAAGTGAAAAATTGTTGAAACAATGTTAAATTTTTGACAGTTTTGTTGATGGTCCTTGACACAAGACTAATGTTCCATAAAAATTTCAGATCATGATTAAGCCTAAGAATTTTTAAAAATTCTAACAATGCTACTGTCGTGATAAAAGGGTGACCGACAAAATTTGAACCAAATGGAAAATGGTGCAAACCACGTTAGAACAATTTGAAAATTTTTGTAGATGGTCTTGATGCATCAATAACGTTCCCATAAAATTTTTAGATGACAATCAAGCCTGAGGAATTTTAAAAAAAATTAGGACAGTGCTACTTAAGGCTAACTAACAAATTTCAACCGAATGAAAAACGGTTCAAACCACATTAGAAATTTTTGAAATTTTTTGTGGATGGTTTTAAAGCATCACTAATGTTCCCATAAAATTTTCATATGATGATTAAGCCTAAGGAATTTTTAAAAATTGTGGCAGTGTTGTTGTCCTGATAAAAGCCTGATATTCAATGGATAGATTTAATTGAGCAACCAAAAAAGGGTTTGAATTTTTGAAACTTCTAGAGAAGGGTGCTGAGGCAATGCTTAAGCTCTTGTAAAAAATTTGTATCATGATCACACTCCAATGAATTTATAAATTTCTTGCTATTGTATTGTACCATTTGTGTTCCTTGTATTTTTTTATTTTTCAAAGATAACAAATGAAGTTATGCATCCATAGAATTGAGTGAGCAAACAAAAAAGTTTAAAATTTTTGAAAATTTTAGGGAAAGGTTCTAAGGCAATGCTTAAGCTCTCATAAAAATTTTGGATTATAATCACACTCGAGAGAATTTATAAAATTCTGACAATGTTACTGTCTCAGTTATGTTTATTCTGTTTTAGATTTTTTAAAGATAACAAATGTTGTTCGATTCTTTTGAATTTTTTTTGTATGATCCTACACTGTTAAAGATAGTACCATAAATTTGCAGAGCATGATCAAATTTGTATAATTTTATAAAAATCTGATAGTGTTTCTGCCGAAATTATAAAACTTCTCAAAAATTCGGTTTTTCAACAAATTTTCATGGAAGATGACTTTCTTAAGGGTTATTGGGCCAAATCTGGGGAAAAAGTCAAAATTATGTCAAACAACCAAAATCTCGCCAAAATTTTTGAAATTACTGTATCAATTTGAATTTTTAATTTTTTTATTTGGCTGGAATTTTGTATCCCATCCCTGCCCGAAATCCTAGATCTTGCGAAATTTCGCCAAGATTTCATTCCATCGGTAAGCCTCCAAAGCAAGCCCTAGTATGCTTCAGGGGCATTTGCATTTGCTTTGGAATGGAAAAGGAATTGGAATTCATTTTTGAACCCATTCCCTTGTTTGGTTTGGGGAAGATGTGAGTTGTGGCTTAAACTGCGCTGATTTTGCCATTTGCTTCCTAGTTCTGTTTCTGCATCTTATTAAGAGTAACTGTTAATAGATTGGTGGTTTTGTAAGCCTTTGACTGCCATTTTCATGTGGCCCCTTCTTCTCACTAGCACCTGCGAAACATGTGTGTGTTCAGGTATTTAATGTTTTTAATTTTTATCTTTTGACAGTTCAAATGGTTGCCAACAATAACTGTGTAAATAAGTAAATTAGCTCGTTCTCTGGATCTACCTTATTTCTGTCTTACTTTAATCTGCTTTTGTGAGCATCCAATCATGTGGGATACGCGTGATTTGAAGCAACAAATTTAGCAGCATTTCTGCAACAGGAATTCTGCAATGATTTTGTTTAGGCCCTTTATCGTACGTACTGAATACTAAAACTAAAGCATTTTTCGTCTGTTGCAGGTTCCTACGTGACGCATGAGACGAACTACTTTGTGTACTTCTACATCGATTCTAAAGCCGTCTTGCTATTCAAGTCTGGGTGACTGGCGCAGCAGATGCCGTCGCCCTTGCACTCCTCTGTTCGATTGCTGTCCTGTGATGCCGCCCCCTTCTCTCCATCTGAGCTGGAAGCCGGGAATTCTGAGAGCCTGTGTGTTGCTGTATCCACCACAGATTTTCGTGTATTTCAGCGGTGTGATATTAGATTGTGCCTCTTGTTATGTCTGATACATCTAGGTATTGTTGGCGTTGCCTTGTTGTAATATGATGATTGCCACAAAACCGGACAAAGGTTATCGTCGGCGAGGTAAAACTTGCTCTGATCTGCTTATGACCCGTTTGAAGATGTGGTTGCATGCTCATGCCCTCAGGGATTACAAAACCGTTTTTCAAAATTCGCGGTACGGTTTTCGCAAAAACCGCGCGAAAAATCGCTCAAAAACCGTCAAAAACCGAAAGGTTTAAAATAAAAAATTTGAATTTTTTTTGAAAAAACCGCGGTTTTTCACGAAAAATCGCTCGGTTTTCTCGAAAAACCGCTCGGTTTTTGACGAAAACCGACCCGGCCGTATGAATGTTCTTCGAAAACGGTTTTGAGCGATTTTTAACGAAAAACAGCGGTTCTTTGCGAAAAACCGCTCACATTAATTTTCTTTTTTAATTAGAACGGTTTACCGAGCGGTTTTGAGTCTCGAACCGGAGTGGTAAGATCGGTTCTCACGATTTTTGAGCGGTTTTTGATGAAATTATGAACCTGCATGCCCTCATAATGTTCATGCGGTCGCCGATGCAATGTCCTCTCGAACCTAAGCAACTCGTCGTGCCCATGTATCAGTGAAACATTCGAAGTGCGTGCATTGGATTCGTGTGTCTATCCATGAGCGCCCGCCCATACGAACGGTTCATTTTCATTTTCACTAGAAGTTTTAGGGCTTGTTCGGAACATATGAATTTCGTATGAATTCTGAAGGAATCAATTAATTTGATGTAGAAACAGGAAAAAACTTCGCGCGTTTCAAACGGATTCTTAGGACGGGTTGCTTTCCTTGTACCCCTAAATGAGCGCTTGTTTACTACAGCACACGAATCTCATGGGTAATTCTTTCCTTCTTGAGGCTTTGTTTGAGATGCTTATTCTCGGCCGGGATCTTGACCTGAAGGGATGCGGCTGATTGCCACAATTATCCTTAATATCTTTAAGGTTCAGCAACTAAAAGGTCACAGGACCAAATCCTGGAAATTGGAACTCTACCCGTGACTGTTAGTCCAAAAACAGAAGTTCTGTACCAATTGAACTAACTATAAATTTTGCAGAGAGTCTATGGAACCGGGTGATTTCTTCGGAATTTCTCGGAAAGCATTTCTTCCCCCAGCTAGTTAAAGTTCCTGAGTTGATTTTTTTTTTCGAAGCGATTTTTTTTTTGAGACAGTCAAGTTGGACCGTGCGTAGATAGGTCGGAATCGTGGCCAGCCAAACAGAAAGCTGAAATGAATCTCGACAGCAACTATATCAGTGTGTCCCTGTATTGGTCGATCTATTACTGCAAGCTGTAGTTTGTTAGGTTAGCAATCATGTATGCGAGCATAACCAGCCGTCCCTAGATTTTCACTTAGAAAAATCGAATCCTTGGCTTTTCCAGCAACCCATCACGATTGTTTTTTTTATAAAATCTAGCCCCATTTCAAATAAAATTGTAAAAATAGAATACACGGCATGTGACATGACACCTGCCGCGCCCATATGCTCAGTAGTTTTCTGAGTCAGTGGTAGGCTAACCGACCACAGCAGCAGTGGCCGAGTCCACCTCGGTGTTACGTTCCCCTAGCTCGAAGGGAGCTCACGAGCTTGGCTCGTGCTCGGCAGGCCTTCCACCGAGCTCCTCATGCTCGGCACCTACTTAGAAAGCTATCGAGCTCCACGAGCGCGGCAGGTAACACGTATCACCTGTCACATCTTACGTGGTCGGGGAAGGAATCATTTTTCTAAATTTATTTAGAAAGAGATAAAATTTGAAAAGAAAAAGGCTCGTGAGGGAAAGGACTAAAAAAATCTACACTTAACTATCTTCTCAGTAATTGAGCCCATGCACAGATGCGTAAACCAACCCACGCCTTATGTGTAAGAGCATGTAGTATAATGACGAAGGATGCGATGCCGGCCGCCTGTGTAAGCTTCGTCACGTAAGAGTCTGTCTGGTATGGATAAGAGAAGAAGAAGAGAGTGTATTCGTGTCTTTATAAAAAAATAATTATATAAATAATATAAAATATCATTATATAAGTTGTTATCTATAACAAACAATTTTTCATACTATAATTAAAAGATTATGAGATCGTATAGAGACAATTTTAAGATATCATATATTGTAGAAGTTATATTTAACTTTATTTATAGACAATATAAATAAATATATAGACACCAATCATCTCTGTTGGAAAAGATGCGAGTATAAGACTAAGTATTTATTCCTTAATACATATATCAATATGATTCTATATACATGATTCAAAGATGGCCATTCAGACATAATTGAGGAGAAGTAAATTATGTAGACTATGGCAAACAAGAACAGAATCATGTCTACTTTGGCAATATGGAGATAATTATATGTGATTGCTCTCAGATTTTATGGTTTGAATGAAGATTAGAAACTTCATTCCAATCACAAATAGGCAAACAATGTATTGAGTGAATAAGGCCTCAAACCCTTACCATCTTAACATGCACAACAAGAATTGATAATAAAAAGATTCACTGAAATTAAGGTTCTTGCTGCTAAATTAAGTTCAGAACAGTACAATCTATATTCTGTTAAAGACAGCTTTTCCAGAAAGTACAACAAAGTGATCAGTTTACCAGTAGTGAGAATAAGCTTACTGACTTAATCATGCATCAGATGATAAATTTAGATTATCAACAATAGTCTAATCAGCAGACAAACCGAACAGGGGGATATTGTTGCAACAAACCAACAAGCTTTATTGATCTAACTGAAAACTACTGAATAAACATCAGGCTTTACTGATCTAATTGAAAACTACTAAATAAACATTCACTGATTACAGACAAGAAACTGAACTGAGCAAGAATATTCAACCTGACAGTGAATAAATCAACACTTCTACAGCATATAAGTCTACCAGTTTAAGGCCTCATTCATAGAATAATTGTCAATATCATTATTAACCCTAGGATCATCGTAGAGCAATACCAATCACCCACAGCCAGCAGAAAGGAAAGGAGGATTCGAAACACACTTACAACAAAACAGCACCGACTGCTGTTCAGAAAACAATTGCCGCTGTCCCAGAAATCCAATTGTCGCCACTTGTGCTGCGGTAGAGATGGCTCAGATTATGGAGATACAAGGCCCATACCGCACTCGTGGCACACCGAGAACGGACTCAAGCCTCAAGCAATCACTGCACAAGATCAATCTGAGCACCAGTGTTCCACCGATGGCTCAGTATGCAGGATCAGAACTTGGCACCGCTAGACACTTGACGAATACCCGTACCAGGGGTACCCCACAGCAAAGTATACATCTATTTCAAGATCGTATCCCACTCAGGTTGTACGAACAGGACAGTAAGCCTGGCAACGATGAAGAATGTTGGAAGGGCCATGGGCCTCCCCGTGTCCCGAAGGGTCCCCCGGTTCACGTGGACACAACGGCCATGCCGGGGCGGGTGGCTCCTTCACAGGGTGGCCAGGGCGCCACCAAAGTCAAGCACCCGTCCCCTCCTACGCAATAGGGAGACACGCACGCTCTCGAGGCGGCGCCAGGGCGAGGCGTGACGGCGTCACTATCTGACAGGCGTGCGGGGGGCAGGTGCGCACCTTCCCAATGAAGCACTGTCCGTCGTGTCTACCAACTCGGCGTGGGGCAACAGGAGCCTGTCAGTCATCAAGACCAAAGACCAATGACTCCTGGACATAGCGTACCCCTACCTTTGTTTTTCCAGAAAACTCCCGTGTAACCTGCCCCCTCCGCCTATATAAAGGGAGGCAGGGCCCTCAGGGAAGGGCAACGAGCATTCTCCCAGACATACCCGACTGGGCACTCGCATCCACCACCCGAGCCATCCGACCTAGGCAAACATTCCGAGCTCCCCCACTCGAACGAACGCTAAGGGCCTGTCCTTAGCCCCCGCTTATAATCTCATACAATCGATCACACCCCGAGCAATACAAAACCACCGCACGAACTGGACGTAGGGATATTCAGCCCGAACCAGTATAGATCTTGGGCTCCCTTCGTTTGACCATTCAAGGAGAGGGAGCGTGCGGCCCCTATACTTACAAATTTACTTGCCAATTATACGAACACCGACAACACTGGACAACCCTTTGGCTCAACCGAAGATCATCACTCAACTGAGTAGGTGAGTGTAGATCTTACTTCAGTGCACAAAAGCCCGGAAGCAAGAACCAAATCAAGACCTGATTAGTCTCCAATTCCAACCAGAACTAAGCCAAGAGATGGGATTAGGGATTGAATAAGACAGTTCTTTCCTATGTATGAAGAAGAACCACCTGACCCTTTTTATAGAGGAGCCTCACTCCCAAATGCGCACGGAATCTTGAGCTCCAGCGTTTCAATGGCCACCACAGTGGCCGCCCGCCTCTAGCGCTCATCTCCCGGAGAGCAAGACCCAGATGCTCCCCATTTCCTAGTCGCACCAGTCACCGCTCAAATACTGGAGTAGTTGCAACCGAAGACATTAACCAGAGAGCAGCCACCACCAGCATTGCGCATCCAAGGAAGAGAAGTCGGTGTCCTCCTTTTCCAGCAACCCTAACAGGCTAGCTGAAAAGGCCCACATTTGAGTCGGGCCGGCCCAAATGATCATCTCCATGTACAGGAAAACATCAAATTTTACAATAATCCCCACCAAAATTGATGTTTGAAGAGTTAATCTTGTTTGAGATACAGGTGGTTTGACAGTGAATACCTTTCGGGTTTGAACTCATAGTATAGATACAAGCATTCCATTTCTACACAGACAATGGTGGACTAAAGCCTTGATGCAAGGTCTTGGTGTGAGAAACTTCATACTAGTATCAACCTGTACTAGGCAGCTTTTGCTTTAGCTTGCGGGTTAGGACTTTTCGGTCATGTCCAAGTATCTTTATTCATGAGTATCTTCTGAAAGTATACCCAAACTTCCATTAATCGTGACCTCATGATTATACTCATATGGTGAGTTCTCTAAGGAGTCCTGTAGGACAACTCCTATTGTCAAACGACATTAAACTCATTAAGAGTTTATAGCTTAACCTGCCATACAGAAGAGCACTGCAGCTAACGGGACCCTTTGATGTGCTCTTTAGACCACATAGTTTGTTTTCCTAGAGCCTAGTTCACGGGATTTCCGCTCTTCTAAGATAGGTTACTACTGATACGATCCTCTTAAACGGGTATGAGCCCCATTCCCTTAGATGCTGCAAGAATGACCTTCCGCGCCATTCCTTTAGTGAAAGGATCGACCAAGTTCCTTTCAGACTGGATGTATTCTATATCAATTACACCCGTCTCTCTGGCATGCCTTAGTGATTTTAATCGCCTCTTTATGTGTTTTGAAGACTTTATATTATCTTTCCTACTCTTCACCTTCATCAAAACGGTTTGGTTATCGCAGTAGGTAAGAATAACTGGAATTGGCTTTTCCAGCACTGGTAGGTCAGAAAGGAGCTCTCTAATCCATTCTGCCTCTACAGCTGCTGAGTCAAGTGCTACTAACTCAGCCTCCATAGTGGATCGTGTAAAAAATAGTCTGTTTCGAAGACCTCCACGATACAGCCCTACCTGCTAGAGTGAAGGCATAGCCACTCGTAGCCTTCATGTCATCCAAGTCGCTGATCCAGTTAGAATCACTGAATCCTTCTAGAACTGCTGGATGACCAGAATAGTGTATTCCCATATTCATTGTTCCCTTTAAGTATTTGATTACTCTCTCTAGTGCTATTCAGTGATCATCTTCTGGGTTGGACGTATAACGACTCAACCTGCATACTGCATATGAGACGTCTGGCCTAGTTGCACTCGCTAACTTGTGCGATTTTTAAAAATTCTGATAATGTTGCTGATATATTTAAAGCGACTTCACTGATTTAATTGAGCTACTAAATTTGCAGATTCTTGAAAATTTTTTAGAAGGGTCCTGAGACCATGCCTATACTACCATAGAAATTTCAAATCATAATCAAAATTTTGCGATTTTTAAAAAAATTTGGCAATGCTACTGACGCGCTTAAAGCAACTCCACTTATTTAGTTGAGCCACTAAATTTGTAGATTCTTTAGAATTTGTGAGAAGGGTCCTGAAAGCATGCATAAGCTACCATAAAAAAATCGGATCACGATCAATCACATCAAACTTTTACAATATTTAAAAAATCTGGCAATTTTGTTTCATTTTTCATGGAGGTATTTCATATGCATTTAGAGTGGCCTAATTCGTTGATTTAATTGGGCTACTAAATTTGCATATTCTTGACAAAGTTTTAGAAGTATCCTAAGACCATGCCTATGCTTCTGTGGAAAATTTCAAATTATAATCAAACTTTTGTGATTTTTTAAAAATCTGTCAATGCTACTGACGCGCTTAAAGCAACTCCACTGATTTAGTTAAGCCACTAAATTTGTAAATTCTTTAGAATTTATGAGAAGGGTCCTGAGAGCATACCTAATCTACCATAAAAATTCGGATCATGATCAAAGTTTTGCGACTTTTAAAAAATCTGACAATTTTATTTCCTTTTTCCTGGAGGTATTCTCAAAAAAAGATTTCATTTCTCTGTTAAAATCTCTGTTTGTCTCGATAATTCTTTTCATCTGCAGTAACATGTGATCCATTGCACATCTAGTTTAGTATGCATGTGCTGTAGCATGGCGAGTTGCTGCCATGTGTAGCACGTATTAAATCATGTACTCCTGTAGTTGCGTCGTCGAAGAGAGTCAAATCATGTATGTTCTTCTGTATCGCTGCAGTAGGCTATGTGTTTAGTGATGGATCGTACCGCCAGACACCAGTATGATCGATCGATGCAATGGAATCAGCTGAAAGTATGGTTGGAAATGGACTAGAATTTCCGACCGATTTCGAGTAAAACAAAAACGAATGTCATTTTTCAAAAATTAAAATAAAAAATATTGTATAAAAACAGAAGCAATTTTTTTTGTCGGAAATAGAAATTTGAGAACCAGTTCCAATAAAAACAGAGATTACGTATAAATGAAACCGAAAATTATGTCCTCTAATTCAAATAATACCGTTTTAATCCCTAGCCGCAAGCTTATTGAGTCCCCCTAACGTCGGTCCACCGCATGCTGGATGCCACGACGCGATGCTCGACAGCACCCCGCGCCACTGATTACGGTTGTGAAACAGACAGGAATCACACCGAGGCCAGTGACGCCAATGATCGATCGGTCGAATGGCGATGTCCATGCGCCGGGGCGCCAAGATAAGGGGCTTTAGGATGGCAACAACTAGCACGACCTAACCTGCGCGCTCAGGTAGCACCAAAGCTTTACCCTATTTGGTCCTTTTCACTCTCTTTTTTTCCATCTTTGACTGCCTCTAAAACTATTACAAATTCACCCTACTTTTCCAACCACATGGCACCTATCATGCTCTCCTACCGTGGTAACTCATCGACACTGCACCCACTACACCAAACAAGCTATCATAATACCTGAACTTGACATAATGAGGTACCGTGATGCTTGAGCTTGGCAGATGCATGTTGTGGTACCTAGAGACGGAGGTAGCTTCTGGACAGAACGAGCGCCTGCCCGAGCTCACCAATGACATGCATAGAGCACTTCACCCAGCGTCTGCACCATGGAAGCCGCTAGTCCCGATCACCTTTTGAGCAAGTTCTTGCTAACCGTCGATGTTATGAGTGATCGTAGTTTTGCTCAGGCTTTCAAAATTTTCTGGTTCGACCACTGGGTACCCAAGCTTGACAGGAAGGTGGGGTCCACCACCTGTCGTGTTTATCGGGGAGGTGTATGCGGTTGCGATGTCGACAACCTATTGTAGTAGAAAAGTATGTTAGATGATATTGTAGTAAAAAAGTGTGTTAGATAATATATATCGTCTCTAAGTACTTTATGGCCGAGAAAATAACTAGATTTAGAATTTAATTAAAAAAACAAACATAGACAGAAAGTGGACCAGCGGGTAAAGTGACCGAAGTTTCCAAACGCCGGCGCTCACACGTAACCTCTGGTACCCATCCATACACTGATACACGCATCGGTTCGTCCCTATCCCCGCGGCGGCCGCGGTATGCGTGGCATGCAGGAGTGGTGAGTTCGCAAATTGCCGACAACGACCATAAACCTGCCCGCAAACGCTACCGAATCATTAGCCACTCAGTCGCAAAACCGATTAAAATCGTTCAAAATTTGTGATTTTCAACTATATTAAACCGGTTCGGCATCTAAAACTGATTTAATTTAAAAACTTTAAAAAAAATTATGCAACATAAAACCAGTTAATTTTTCAGTCAAACCGTCCAATTTTCAATCAAATCGATCGGTTTTATATCAAAATTGTGTGACAACGCCGCAATATTCAGCACCAATTAATTGGCCGGTCAATTTTCGGTTAAAATCAGTCAAATTTCTTTTTTTAATTTTTTTCAAAAATTTTGAATTCTTAACCCTATAGTTTTTGACAAATTTTGAGCATTTTCGATTTTTGAATTTCAATCGGTTTTTTCGAAATCAGTTTTGTGAAACCTTGGCCATGGCTGGATCAAAGCAAGCGCCCGTCAGTTCCGTGATCGATCTCGTGATGTCATGCACGGCAGAACGACGAAGAGAATCGTCCATGCAAAGGCAACCAATTTTGCTCCAGAATGGCGCGGTTCTGCTGTACTGGTCAAGTTGGCACATCATATAGTACGTTGCAGTTATGGTCGATCACAGTGTTAAGTGTTAACCCTCCCGTTCTGATTGTAAGAGTACTGGAGGAGGTTTCGACGGAATCACTAGCCTGTTCAAATGCTAAGCAAGTAATAATAATCACTAGCCTGTTTAAATGCTAAGCAAGTAATAATATATAAATGACAGTAGATAATTATCTACTTTTGTATTTATTTTAAGATAGCATGTAATTCATATTGATACAAACATGGCTCAAGAAAAGATCAAATCAGATTTCGAACGGAACTGAAATCAACGAGATGTGACCATATACCTGTACGTAGGAACAAGAAAGCCGTGACTTCTTCCATTACTAGAGTAGTGGTAACAGTAAAAGTAAAAACCCTGCTCGCTGTTACATATGGTCTGGGTACCAGAACGCAGTACACACTACTACTAGCTAGAACAGGGCATCCACCCCACACACACACGAATGCGAAGGGAAACCGGCGGCAAACCAACGACGACGACGACAAGAACCACTCTTTCTTGATGTCTCCCGCGCAGGAGTTTGGATTGCATAGCCATCGATCGAGAGTCCCGACACGCCGGCCACCGACCAGCGCTCGAATACGTAGCAGGTTTATATCGGGTAAGAGCTTGGGCGCGTTGTCACGCTACGCCCGGGCGTAGCTGCTGGCGAGGTGCGCGGCGCGGAGGTCGGCGGCGTCGACGTCGGCCCAGTTGGCCGGGCGGTAGTGCCCGGTGACGGGGTCCGGCACCCAGGACACCTCCGCGGCCGTGGCGGTCTCCTTGGCCTCGCCGGTCGCCTTCCCGTCCGCGGCCGCCGCGGCGCGCCTCATCGCCCCGGACGCCGCCGCCGCGGCGTACCCCCTCCTCGGGGCCAGCTGGGCGAGCGCGCGGGCAGCAGAGCCGGAGAGAGCGAGAGCCATCGGATCTTTGCCTTCCTACCAGATCGAACGGCTGATGGCGCGCTTCGCTCTCCCGCTCCGGCTCTCCACCACTCCACCAGTCCACCGCGCGTGTGTGAGCTGTTTGGTTATTGCTGAGGGACGAGAGGGCAGGGCAGGGAGGCGATGTATATAAAGAGGCGCGACGCGACGTGGTTGGGGCTAGGCGGGTAAACAGAGCGAAACGGCGCGGGTTTTTTTTTTTGCGCTTCTCACGATTTCACGTGCCTCGGGAACCGTCAAAGGGGCGGGCGCGCGGCGGGCGGCACGTGCGGTGCGGCGCAGGAAACGGCCCCGCGGGTTCATTGCGTTCGGCGTCGTTCCTTCGAAATGACGCGGTCGCGTGATTTGTTTTGTCCACTTGTCGTCCGTGGAGCGCGTTTCACGTGAACTACGGATGAGGATGCGCGGCTAAAAATTTTGGTGCTAAAGCCGGTGTCAGCTGGGTAGCCCAAGTCGTGTTTCGTTTGTGAGCAAGCGAAGTTGCCTTCTACGTTCGGTAGCTGGTGGAGCACTAGCGTTTTGCCTTTACCCTGTGCTTGAGGAGGCAGAAAACAATTAGGTGTACCGTGGCGATGGTATGATAGTGGACTAGTTCTTGAGGAACGCTCCCTAGTCCACTCGCTCCGTTTGGAATGGTCCCACTCACACCATCTAATTGTCTGTTTGACCTAGAGTAAGATAATCGTAGCCATTTCCTCTCAACATCGCGGTGAATTCACACTTTGAAATTACTGGATGCAATTATGCATAAACGTCGCTTCGCCCGTTCGTCACTGGAAGGGTGCAGGAGTCACAAGTGGGGCACGGTTAGGGATAGCAACGGCGAAAATCCCTACGGGAAGGTTCCTCTCATCTTCGATCCCCGATAAGTAAAGTTTTTTCGTTCCCGTCCTCATCCCCGTACACGGGGCTTAATTCCCCTCAGTCCCTGATCCCCGACGGGTTTGCAAGGCCCCGACGGAGGTTAATCCCTGAAAATACTATATAAAAAATCACATACTACATGAATTAATCACTAGAGTAATGATGTATGTGTGATTGAAATATAAGTGAATCACTAGAGTAATTCATGTTTAGCATGTTTATTAATAATAACTTCACGATATTCTTTTTTCTTTTAAGAATAATTATTTACTCTTACCTATTATTGATAACGCGAGACGGCGACGGCGATCGAAAATGCGAAATGGTAGAATATCCTCGTCCCCACCATCTTTAATGAGGATAATATTTTCTCCGATAAACTTCACGTGAAAAGAGATTTCCTCTACTCCCGCTCTCTGGTAGGAGAATTTTCCGCGGGAATATGGGGATCGTTGCCATCCCTAGGCACGGTCCCCTTCTCACACGGCGTCACAAAATCGTTTGACGGGTCCACGCATCGCCTCGAGGCGCCGGCGCGGCGAACATTGCGCTGCGCAGCTTTTCTTTCCCAGTGAACGGGATGGAGCGGTGGCCCCGCGGATGAGCCAGATTTCGCGGAGAGGGTAAGAACGCGCGGGGTTTTCATCCTCGGCGCGACGGAGGGGGCGAGCGAGCGGGCGAGGTGGCGTCTGGTGGAGGTCGGCAGAGCGAGGTTGCATCTGGACAGGTCGTATCTACCTCTGCCAGCCTTTGCTGCCAGCTTCCGACCGACCGCCGACGGACGGCATCGTCAACCGCAAAGCCGAAAAGGAGTGGCGACGCGATGCGATGCGCGACTTGACGCGGTCGACGTCTCGGTCGTCGCACTAGCACGCACCGCATGTGGTGGAAATAACGTGGACTAGGCAGGCAGGCCCCCCTCCTACTCCTAGGCGCGGGAGAGAAAAGATTTCCCTTTTCCTCAGAAGAATACAAACGATTTATTACTATTTCCCTTTTCTCTCTCTCTCTCGAACCTTCCAAACTCTTGAATCCTAATAATTATCTAGTTTCTAATTTCCTCGCACATCTTTTGCTTTGGATAAGTTGTTTTATAACTTTTTAGTTGCTTGGTTCTCTGTGACTACCCTATAAATTTATATAATCACTTATCCTTCAAAACATATAAAACATTCTACTTTAAAAAAAAAGTAGGAATCTTAATTCTATTTTCTAAATCTAAGAACCTATATATAAATTACCGAAATTAACATCACATGTTCTTGCCCCAGAACGTTGAGCCTTTCTTTCGGCGAGGATGTCTCGCGGAGAGTTAGGCACCGCACGGACAAATGCTGGACGGGTTTGTGCAATGTCCACTAAAAAATTGTGTGATTGCGACATGCATGCACGCATCGCATCAAGGTAAAGCGCGAGGAACTCTTATTATATCTAACACCCTGTATATCATTTTTTTATTAAATCTAGCCCTCACCGATGTTTTTGCAAAAATAGCCCCTGCCACACTTAGAGAGTGTAGTAAAAAGTGTGTTAGATAATATATATCGTCTCTAAGTACTTTATGGCCGAGAAAATAACTAGATTTAGAATTTAATTAAAAAAACAAACATAGACAGAAAGTGGACCAGCGGGTAAAGTGACCGAAGTTTCCAAACGCCGGCGCTCACACGTAACCTCTGGTACCCATCCATACACTGATACACGCATCGGTTCGTCCCTATCCCCGCGGCGGCCGCGGTATGCGTGGCATGCAGGAGTGGTGAGTTCGCAAATTGCCGACAACGACCATAAACCTGCCCGCAAACGCTACCGAATCATTAGCCACTCAGTCGCAAAACCGATTAAAATCGTTCAAAATTTGTGATTTTCAACTATATTAAACCGGTTCGGCATCTAAAACTGATTTAATTTAAAAACTTTAAAAAATTATGCAACATAAAACCAGTTAATTTTTCACCAAACCGTCCAATTTTCAATCAAATCGATCGGTTTTATATCAAAATTGTGTGACAACGCCGCAATATTCAGCACCAATTAATTGGCGGTCAATTTTCGTTAAAATCAGTCAAATCTTTTTTAATTTTTTTTTCAAAAATTTTGAATTCTTAACCCTATAGTTTTTGACAAATTTTGAGCATTTTCGATTTTTGAATTTCAATCGGTTTTTCGAAATCAGTTTTGTGAAACCTTGGCCATGGCTGGATCAAAGCAAGCGCCCGTCAGTTCCGTGATCGATCTCGTGATGTCATGCACGGCAGAACGACGAAGAGAATCGTCCATGCAAAGGCAACCAATTTTGCTCCAGAATGGCGCGGTTCTGCTGTACTGGTCAAGTTGGCACATCATATAGTACGTTGCAGTTATGGTCGATCACAGTGTTAAGTGTTAACCCTCCCGTTCTGATTGTAAGAGTACTGGAGGAGGTTTCGACGGAATCACTAGCCTGTTCAAATGCTAAGCAAGTAATAATAATCACTAGCCTGTTTAAATGCTAAGCAAGTAATAATATATAAATGACAGTAGATAATTATCTACTTTTGTATTTATTTTAAGATAGCATGTAATTCATATTGATACAAACATGGCTCAAGAAAAGATCAAATCAGATTTCGAACGGAACTGAAATCAACGAGATGTGACCATATACCTGTACGTAGGAACAAGAAAGCCGTGACTTCTTCCATTACTAGAGTAGTGGTAACAGTAAAAAGTAAAAACCCTGCTCGCTGTTACATATGGTCTGGGTACCAGAACGCAGTACACACTACTACTAGCTAGAACAGGGCATCCACCCCACACACACACGAATGCGAAGGGAAACCGGCGGCAAACCAACGACGACGACGACAAGAACCACTCTTTCTTGATGTCTCCCGCGCAGGAGTTTGGATTGCATAGCCATCGATCGAGAGTCCCGACACGCCGGCCACCGACCAGCGCTCGAATACGTAGCAGGTTTATATCGGGTAAGAGCTTGGGCGCGTTGTCACGCTACGCCCGGGCGTAGCTGCTGGCGAGGTGCGCGGCGCGGAGGTCGGCGGCGTCGACGTCGGCCCAGTTGGCCGGGCGGTAGTGCCCGGTGACGGGGTCCGGCACCCAGGACACCTCCGCGGCCGTGGCGGTCTCCTTGGCCTCGCCGGTCGCCTTCCGTCCGCGGCCGCCGCGGCGCGCCTCATCGCCCCGGACGCCGCCGCCGCGGCGTACCCCTCCTCGGGGCCAGCTGGGCGAGCGCGCGGGCAGCAGAGCCGGAGAGAGCGAGAGCCATCGGATCTTTGCCTTCCTACCAGATCGAACGGCTGATGGCGCGCTTCGCTCTCCCGCTCCGGCTCTCCACCACTCCACCAGTCCACCGCGCGTGTGTGAGCTGTTTGGTTATTGCTGAGGGGACGAGAG
Source organism: Guadua angustifolia (assembly GCA_036346375.1). Taxonomy (NCBI): domain Eukaryota; kingdom Viridiplantae; phylum Streptophyta; class Magnoliopsida; order Poales; family Poaceae; genus Guadua; species Guadua angustifolia. The sequence continues at coordinate 73,748,071 of CM070500.1, read as the reverse complement.
GGGCAGGGCAGGGGAGGCGATGTATATAAAGAGGCGCGACGCGACGTGGTTGGGGCTAGGCGGGTAAACAGAGCGAAACGGCGCGGGTTTTTTTTTTTTGCGCTTCTCACGATTTCACGTGCCTCGGGAACCGTCAAAGGGGGCGGGCGCGCGGCGGGGCGGCACGTGCGGTGCGGCGCAGGAAACGGCCCCGCGGGTTCATTGCGTTCGGCGTCGTTCCCTTCGAAATGACGCGGTCGCGTGATTTGTTTTGTCCACTTGTCGTCCGTGGAGCGCGTTTCACGTGAACTACGGATGAGGATGCGCGGCTAAAAATTTTTGGTGCTAAAGCCGGTGTCAGCTGGGTAGCCCAAGTCGTGTTTCGTTTGTGAGCAAGCGAAGTTGCCTTCTACGTTCGGTAGCTGGTGGAGCACTAGCGTTTTGCCTTTACCCTGTGCTTGAGGAGGCAGAAAACAATTAGGTGTACCGTGGCGATGGTATGATAGTGGACTAGTTCTTGAGGAACGCTCCCTAGTCCACTCGCTCCGTTTGGAATGGTCCCACTCACACCATCTAATTGTCTGTTTGACCTAGAGTAAGATAATCGTAGCCATTTCCTCTCAACATCGCGGTGAATTCACACTTTGAAATTACTGGATGCAATTATGCATAAACGTCGCTTCGCCCGTTCGTCACTGGAAGGGTGCAGGAGTCACAAGTGGGGCACGGTTAGGGATAGCAACGGCGAAAATCCCTACGGGAAGGTTCCTCTCATCTTCGATCCCCGATAAGTAAAGTTTTTTCGTTCCCGTCCTCATCCCCGTACACGGGGCTTAATTCCCCTCAGTCCCTGATCCCCGACGGGTTTGCAAGGCCCCGACGGAGGTTAATCCCTGAAAATACTATATAAAAAATCACATACTACATGAATTAATCACTAGAGTAATGATGTATGTGTGATTGAAGTATAAGTGAATCACTAGAGTAATTCATGTTTAGCATGTTTATTAATAATAACTTCACGTATATTCTTTTTTCTTTTAAGAATAATTATTTACTCTTACCTATTATTGATAACGCGGAGACGAGGACGAGGATCGAAAACAGGAAATGGTAGAATATCCTCGTCCCCACCATCTTTAATGAGGATAATATTTTCTCCGATAAACTTCACGTGAAAAGAGATTTCCTCTACTCCCGCTCTCTGGTAGGAGAATTTTCCGCGGGAATATGGGGATCGTTGCCATCCCTAGGCACGGTCCCCTTCTCACACGGCGTCACAAAATCGTTTGACGGGTCCACGCATCGCCTCGAGGCGCCGGCGCGGCGAACATTGCGCTGCGCAGCTTTTCTTTCCCAGTGAACGGGATGGAGCGGTGGCCCCCGCGGATGAGCCAGATTTCGCGGAGAGGGTAAGAACGCGCGGGGGTTTTCATCCCTCGGCGCGACGGAGGGGGGCGAGCGAGCGGGCGAGGTGGCGTCTGGTGGAGGTCGGCAGAGCGAGGTTGCATCTGGACAGGTCGTATCTACCTCTGCCAGCCTTTGCTGCCAGCTTCCGACCGACCGCCGACGGACGGCATCGTCAACCGCAAAGCCGAAAAGGAGTGGCGACGCGATGCGATGCGCGACTTGACGCGGTCGACGTCTCGGTCGTCGCACTAGCACGCACCGCATGTGGTGGAAATAACGTGGACTAGGCAGGCAGGCCCCCTCCTACTCTAGGCGCGGGAGAAAAGATTTCCCTTTTCCTCAGAAGAATACAAACGATTTATTACTATTTCCCTTCTCTCTCTCGAACCTTCCAAACTCTTGAATCCTAATAATTATCTAGTTTCTAATTTCCTCGCACATCTTTTGCTTTGGATAAGTTGTTTTATAACTTTTAGTTGCTTGGTTCTCTGTGACTACCCTATAAATTTATATAATCACTTATCCTTCAAAACATGTAAAACATTCTACTTTAAAAAAGTAGGAATCTTAATTCTATTTTCTAAATCTAAGAACCTATATATAAATTATCGAAATTAACATCACATGTTCTTGCCCCAGAACGTTGAGCCTTTTTTCGGCGAGGATGTCTCATGAGAGTTAGGCACCGACGGACAAATCTTTGGACGGGTTTGTGCAATGTCCACTAAAAATTGTGTGATTGCGACATGCATGCACGCATCGCATCAAGGTAAAGCGCGAGGAACTCTTATTATATCTAACACCCTGTATATCATTTTTTATTAAATCTAGCCCTCACCGATGTTTTTGCAAAAATAGCCCCTGCCACACTTAGAGAGCACGGGATCTCCCCTATCGTGCCCAGGGAGCGCGGGAGGTGCTTGGCGCCCCAGCGCTGCTCACTCACGCTGGCGCGGCCGCCGCCAGTGCTGCACGCCATTATTGCCACCGCGCATGCTCACCACCAACCCACACGTGCATAAAAGCTCACCTGCACTCACCTGTGCACCCACCTGAGCGCTCCCACGGTCAGCCGGTAGCTCCCGCGCTTGCGTGCGCCAACATGGCAGAGGACACGTATTATCTGTCGCACTTTTCGTAGTGGCGGAGAGGGCTATTTTGGTAAAAACATCGGTGGGGGGACTCAATTTGCAAAAAAAAAAAAAAGATACACATGGAGCTAGATATAGAACAGTATTCAAGCGCGAGTATTCAGTTTGTGAGATGTAGCTTTCTTTTTTTTTTGCCTTGGGCTAAAAAAAACAGCTCTGACTCTACTAGAGACCAGCTGGCTGCCTTGATGACTAAAATACCTTTCACCTAATTAAAATGTTTGAAATGCCTTTGATCCAAGTAAATAGGAGTATCTCTAATATATTTTATATTTCAATGCAAAATTAATGTCATGTTTTTTATGCTTTTAATAAATTTCCAACTTTAATTTATACTTTCTCCGTCCAAGTTTATAAGACGTATTTTTTGAATAATCTTACCTATGAATATATGACGTATTTCATATTCCAATGCAAAATTAGTGTAATATTTCCTTTATACTCCTAATAAATATCCATCTTTACTTTATATTCTTTACATGCATGTATTGAATATAGTACTTATGATGATAATTAGAGATAATCTAGTTATTTTTAATATCTTCTTGGTCTATATGCCAAGGAGAAATATACCTTATAAACTTAGACGAAAGGAGTACTTCCCTACATGCATCCATTGAATATAGTGCTTAAAAATAATAATTTAGGGTAATATAGCCATTTTCAAAATATTCTCAATCCATATGCCAAGAAAAAAAACACATATAAATTTGGATGGTAGAAGTAAAATTGACACCAAATTCTGATTATGTGTACATTTTGATCCAGTTTAGCCATTTTATAGTGATCAACTAGCGCCTGGACGTCCAATCAGGAAGCTGGCACCATACGCTCTCTTCCACCATTTGATTTGCAACCAATCGTCGTATGCACTACCACCATTGTCTTCTTCTCTTCATCTCCCTGGATCTCCTTCCCGCAGCCGCTTGCTTCTCTTCCTCTTCATGGATCTCCTTCACGCAGCCACCCACCTCTCTTCCTCTCCTTCGATCTCCTTTCCACGGGCGTTGCTTTTGGCACAACATCCTCCTCTCCTGCTCCAAGATTCACTTTTACTCCAATCGCTAAGTTAAACTAAAAAAAACAGCGACAACCAAAAACAACCAAGGCAACATCTTTAAATTTTTAGATGCAATAAATAAGCACATGTTTGCAACAAAATTGAAAGAGGTAGCAAACCTTCGAGTTCACAGGCAGCGGAGGTGGCTCACCGAAGCTTTTTGTTCCAGTGAGAGAAATATAGAGAGAGATACACAATGAAATAAGATCTTTACGCAACAAACACAGCTTGCAAGGTCCCAAAAATCAAGATGCAACAAAGATTAATAAAGTTTGAAAAAAAATCTGATTATAACAAAGATTACTAAAGCTTGCAACAAAAAAATTGAGTTGTAACAACCCATGGCGACAAAAGGGCAGCAACAAAACCACAAAACTATTGCAACAAAGATGATTTGGGTGCAACAAATCGAAGACCTCAACTGCAACAAAATGAACTTACTAAGATTAATTACATGCCTCAACAAAATCATACACTCCTTGCAACAATTAATAAAAGGGGCCGCAACAAAGTTTGCAAATGCACGCAACAAAACTAGATCCGGTGTAACTCTCATAGTCACAAATGGCCTCCTACATTGTATTATCGCCTCCTCGCCCCCCCCAAACCGTGTTGTCCTTTACTCGATGTCAACAACCTAGCTCCTCTGGTCTTGGTCCTACTAAATCTGGTAAGTTTCAGCTGCTATGGCCACAAATCTGGTGAACTTTGGCCACTCCACAACAAGAGAAAACCGCGGCCCTACAACGGATAGCAACTGTGGCTTTTTCTTAGAGACCATTTGATAAATTGGCTGTGACTTTCACCAAATCCTCTCCTCCCCTCCCCAACCTTCCCCAAATCCTCTCCAAATCTGAGCGGAGGCAGCGAGGTCGGGACCAAGCTCGGTTGGGGCAACACGAGGTTAGCGTGGCGGCGACTGAACTCGGTCAGGCGAAGGGGGCGAGGACGGAGCTCGGTTGGTTCGAGGCGGCGATGCGGGGCGGATGTCGGGCCGACGGAGATGGTGAGGTGGGCCGGTGGTAAAGAAGAGGTGGTCCTTGATTGGGCCAGAGGTCGGGCCGGTGGTGGTAATGGCAAGGCGGGGCAAAGGTCGGGCCAACGGCGGAGGCAAGGTAGCACTCGATTGGGGCGGAGGTTGGTTGGCAGTGGAGGCGGGCGACAAGGCGGCGGAGGCAGGTAGAAGGAAGGAAGGAGATCGAGCGAGGTGGGGAGGCGGCCATACCGAAAGCACCTTCTTTGCCACTGGTGGCTTCACCTCACAAGCGCCTCTGACTGGCGGTGTTGTTTGGGGGCCGCTGGCATGCGAAGTCCAGCGGCGAGCCTCAAACAACCTCAAAATCATTGGAGTCATGTGTGTCATGCATGTCACCTACCTTCAATCATGGGTTCTAGCAAGTTCTCAAAACAAATCCGACTACCACTACTAATCATTTTGTGTCATTTAGGGTATGTTTGTTTCAGTTTTGAATTCTCTAAAAGCTGATTCAGGATTGTGATTGTAGAGAAGCTGATTCTCCAAAAGCTGGAATCCAAAACACATATGAAGTAAATTGTGGATTCTAGTGTATATGAGTATGCTGGATTGTGAGAATCGGATTTTAGAATCAAGCTATTTGTTTTTTATTCTACTTTTAAGGTCAGAATCCAGAATCAAAAGCTAAAACAAACAGGCTCGTAGTACTAGTAGTATGGTCCAACACGAACCCTACCTGTTACACACATATCAATTACTCTGTTTTCTTTACTTGTTTTTATTTTTCACAGTCTTCAAGACGAGGTTTTGGCTGCTACTTTTTATACATATACGTTAAGATCCCACTGAAAAATTTATAATATAACATCAAAAAGAATGAAGAAAATAGCAGTGTTATAAATAGTTAGCTATAGCTACGCTAACCTCAAACGCGAAGCTACGAGTAAATATTTCACTATATTAGCTATAAGTGCTGTTGCTAGCGATAACTTCACTATTTGACGTAACTTGTAGTTAGCGATAACTTTGCTATCCTATATATGTATATATGGGTCAAAACATTAGACTCATTTTAAAATCTAACATTGCTAAAAGGTCTAAATGCATATCTTAATAAGACTGAACTATAAGAAAAACCTGGTGAAAGACATCATTTCACCCTTTTTCAAGTAAACTATAAGAAAAATATTAGTGCCTTCTGAAGTATCATATTTTAATGATTTATTTTGGATGTGGCTTATATTATATATATTTAATTTTAAAAAATCTTTTAATATTGAAAACGCGACAAATGATAGATTCCGCGATAGCTGCTATAGCTTTTTTGGATCATACCGCGAAGCCACAAAAATCATGATTTAAAACATTGAACACCTTAAACATAACGTGAAGAATATCTTCCCCCTACCCTCTTCTTTTGCCAGTGGTGGTGACAGGGAACATTGCAAATATAAAACTTCATGTGTGCACTGGATACAACCAAGACAGGCGCATCTCCTCGAAGAAAAGCAAACACATGATGCGCTCGCCGGTCGTGATCAGCCATAATTCACATGCAAATCGCAGCATGATCCATGAAAGTTTTGTATGGAACGAATGTGACAGGCAAACAGGCACCAGAGTATCTTCCGCCGAATAAACACAGTCGCGTTTTTATCAGAAAAGCAAAAGGACGAGTACTGATATGTTCTCCCCCAAAGGAAAACTACACAAATCATGAAGCGATACTACCATTTACTGCAGTGCAGAACTGCAGATAACCAGTCCAGCTCCTTCCCTTTGCACTTTGTGCATTTCGGCTTCAAGGGAACAATACGCATGTCCCTAAAATTTAGGCAAAACTGCCTTGATACTTAAGATGGACAACATCTGCCAATTTGGCACAGCAAATGAACGCACCCAACAGCCCAATAAGCCCCTTGTTGACCTGGAAAAGGTTCATCTAGCCCTGTATTTGGAAACACCAAAGTTGCTGCCATTTTCGAATCGGTCCAAACTTACAGAAATACAGCTTAAGACTGCGCAAATGCTAATTCAGTTCTATATTTTTCAACATCACAACAGCTTGACTCCAGCTTCTCTGACGGAGTCTATAACAGCCTTGGCTTTCCCGTGGTATTTCTGCTCTCTCTTCATGTGGATGGACACAGCAGGTATCCCCTTGAGCAGAAGGCGCTCACCAAGCAACTTTCCAATCTTTGCAGCAGCTGCCACGTCGCGAGTCGACTCCATATTCGGTCTCAGCAGCTTATCCTTTGAGCTTGCAGAACACGCACCTCTTGCCATTGGGGTACGAACGACCTGGGCGGATACATGTTGGAGAAATGCATCCTCGACAGGTAGGGCTTCAGAAAACGGGTGACTCTAGCTGCGCTATCTGGTGGAGGGATCACCATAGTTGCTGGATTCTCTGCTGCAAGTTAACAAGCAAAAAGGGAGTTTTAGCTGGTTGCAACATACATACAGAAGTTCAAAACCAAAGCACAGAAGTGAACAAAACAACAGTGACGCGCAAACCAACTTGAATCATTAGCTGAGGATGTTCTAAACCAGGACACAAACTGTTGGAAAATTAACATGGCATATTAATTTAATTGCACAGTTATACAGTAAAAATACGAAATTAAACATTACGTTTACAGCGTGATTACTAGTAGCCAGCAAATATACAAAACATGTTAGTAAAAAAGGCATGCCTACACATGCTGGATAGCCTAATTGGTACATAGATATAAATAATACTATCATAACAGTATGTATTCTCTACAGCGTGATTACTAGTAGCCAGCAAATATACAAAACATGTTAGTAAAAAAACACGCTTACACATGCTAGATAGCCTAATTGGTACATAGATATAAATAATATTATCATAACAGTATGTGTTCTCACCAGATTTAATCATAATGGAAAAGATTGTATGGATCAATAACTAGTCAGTCCGAGACATTTACCGTGGGCTTGGTAAAGGACTAAAATTGCGTAGAAGCGACTTGACCATAGAAGGCGAAGATGAGCAGTTGCACGGTGTGGCGCTTCCCAGAAACATGATCGCCGGTCTCTCATGCAGGTCGTCAAAGGCTGGCGTCGGATTGGAGATACTGCTCTCCCTCACACCTGTTCCACAACAGGCGAAGGTATGGAGCGACTCGGATGGCAGCAAGCACCCGAGGAGGCAAAGAGCGAAAGAGGAAGACGAGACGAGATCGGTTTTTCTTCGTCGCTTCCTTTCACGTATACGAAAGCGCGTCCCACGAAATCGTCTCGCGAAACCTCAATGCTATGAAAATCAAACTGCTCCGATTCCAAGAACCGACCCCTGGAATCTCGCATCGGGCGAATAGACTAACCGCACGAGAACATGTGTCTTGCTAAGTCCGCGGCGTCACGTCGCAGTCGAGGTGTAAGGTGATGTGGTATAGTTAGTACAAATGGCAAAAGGCTAAATACACTTAGCACGTAGCGGTCGCGCGTAGCAATACACGTGTGCACACGTGTGTGTACATAGCCTAACATAGCCAACCATGTTGTACGTCTAATCTTACCACCAACTACAAGAATTCCTTTTATAAATTGGTTTCTCTCGACCTAACTAAGCAATATGAGATCAAAATCCGTACCCAAAACTCAACACCTCTTTGACTTCTTCCATTGAATTAATTCCAACACAAACAGTACAATGAAAAGCAATATTTAGGCAATGGTAAATAAATAGATTTTCATCCCGGATTCATGACATAGTTACATGCTTAAAAAAGAGAAACAAAACCACAGGCAATATACCCTCGTAACAAATGAAATTGCCTGGGAAGTAGATTCTTGACCTGATATTGCAACTATGTTTACGACCATTGTGACGTCAGAGTTGCACTAGGAAACGCCTTGACACTTGTCTTATACGTGCTAGCTAAGGAGTTTTCTTCAGTACAGCCATAGTTCCGCTTTCAGTGAATGAATCAGCCATCTAGTTATGAGAATAACATTCTAATCAGTTATGCAATTGGATATTTGGAAGGGCATATTGCAGCAGCATTAACTTAACGCTTACAGAAAGCTCAGCAAATGCATCTTGGTTACCATGTTGTCAGACAAGATAGGACTGGACCAACAAACCAAAAGCAGGTTTTGAGCGCTACCAACAAACGCAGGAGAACCTTAAATTCAAAGTGTTTTGGGCATGACAAGACAGTTTGATTGGTGCTAGTCAACTCAGCAAGATGAAAGGATATTATTAAACCACGCAAGCCAGTATCCGTCTGAATTTGTTGGAGGAACACAGTGACGTAGCTAGGATTTTAGTCATGGGTGGTCCAGCTTAACTTTTTTTAACAATATAAGTGCAGCATACCAACATTTAAATAAAAAAATACCAAACACAATATGATCAAATAAAAAGCTTTAACAACCATCTAGCATCTTAAAATAAAAGGTATTAAATCTGCAGCTTACATACCTATAATAATAGTTTAAGAAGAATACACTGCTAGTTCTTTTTGTCAGGCCTACGCTTCCTAATGGCCATGAAAGTGTTGATAATATCATCTTCACTTACTTGTAAGAAAATTTCTCGCTCAACAAAAGTGACAAGACAATCATCCAAAAGACTATCCCCCATCTTATTTCTCAATTTATTTTTGACAAAGGTCATTGCAGAAAATACTCTTTCAACACTTGCTGGTGGCGCACAATACCGTCACCGCCGCTTGTCGGACGGTCAGCTGCTCGTCGATTCGCCCAGATTAACGCCACGCCGCCCTGTTGGGACTCATGCGGGACTACGGAAGACGAAAGAACGATGCCGAGACGATCGCTTTACATGTGAGTCTACCGAGAAAGTCCTACGATTTTTTTTCCCTACAAAAAATATCTAAAGCGCTAATAAATTTTGATTAGGGTGGTCCGTGGCCCAGGACCACCTCAGTAGCTCCGCCCCTGGAGGAACAGCATGAGATGATTGAAGAAAGGAAAGTGTTCTAAGAGAAGCAAGCCAGTCGAGATGGAGAATCAATCGTGCGCGACCGCGTGCATGAGAGATTTGATTGATGGAGTGATCTCTCCCAGAAAAAACGATGGACTACACTTGCACAGGGACTCAATGAGCTGAAGCAGGAACACAACCAAAAACCGGACAGGCATAAGAATTCAGAGGCAGGCATGCAAGAACGTGAGGTCTAGACTTTGCAATGAAATACATGATGACATCTCGTCTTTCCTCCTCTAGAATTGCCAACAAAAAGAGTGGCAATTCAACACTATATAGGAAATCGAGTCAAGCATATACTAAAAGCCGCTTTGGCGAAGCTTTTAGATCCCGATTCTCCGGCCAATTTCTTGATTTTTATGGAATCGATTCTCCGATAAGTGATTCTTGTTTGAGAAATAGTTATGAGTTTAGTGGGGAGGTTCATAAGCGGAAGGTTGTGAATCGTGAAAAGGTGGTTTTTGCTCCCTGACTACAAATCAAAAATATGAATCACTTCTGATTTCTATATCGGTTAGTTGATTTTTTTCTTATTCGATAGAGCTCCTCGATTTCTTATGAGAAAGTTGAAGTTGAAGTTCTGTCTAACGACCCTATCTACTCCGTGGAGTCCCTAAACCCTAAATACAACAACAACAACCAAAAAACAGCAACAGTACTAACGTCAATGTGTCGAACAGAGAACTTGTGCAGGCATTCATCGATTTCCACGTGCAGAAAAGGCAACCAAAGAGGTTAGATTAGTTGGCGATTAGTTGCTTGCCAGGGTTGGTGCACCCCGCGATCTGGGACTTCACCCGGTCACAGATCGTGGGGAAGAGGGACAAGATGAGAGTTGTGGGAGCAGGAGCAGGCAGCGCAGTGCGGCGGCGGTGAAGCCAATCGGGGAGTGGACTGGACGGATTGAGGGTTCGAAGAAGCCGAGCCGCAATATGGGCTCACCAAGCCAATGCGGGGCGTATTTTGTGGGTTGGGCCCAGTGTGTTTCTTTTGGCGGGCCGAGTTTCTAGCGAACCGTGGTCTGTGGAGTCACCTGTGCTGGGAAATAAAAAAGGAATCGATAATATGTCACTCCATAGAGTGCCTTCTAATAATGTAATAATATATATCCCCTAATTAAACTTCGCAAGTTTTCGGCTCAGTTAGCCTGTCCACGTGCCACTTTGCCATTTTTGCAAAAAACCTCATGTGTTTCTGGAAATTACGGATAGGTCCCTGCAAATTACGGATAGGTCCTTCGCGATTTTTTGAGAGGGCAAGATTTTCTTTTCCAAATCGCTTGGGTCCTCGTATACCGCTTTATGAAAAAAAACCTCCGTTAAATTCAAATCGCGAACAAGCCCTTTTCTAATTTTTTTTCAGATAATGCGGGACAGTCTAAAAACATAACATTTAGGTCCTGCTCTTTACGCTTAGGTCCTTTTCTCCGTTTTCTCGGGAAAAAAGTTTTGTGAACCAATTATTTCGTTTATTCGTTCGGTTTTTTCTTGAGCTGGTTTCGTTTCGTTTCGCCAAAACCGAATTTTTTAAAACCGAAAACCAAACCGAAATCAATGCCCACCCCTAGTTGGGAGCAGAGCGCAACAAGAAGGCGCGCGTGAAGCCAATCGGGAGTGGATCGGACGGATTGAGGTTCAAGAAGCGAGACGCACATACCACCAAGCCAATGCGGGCGATTTTGTGGGTTGGGCCCAAAGGTGTTTCTGGGCGCCGAGTTTCTCAGCTAACCGTGGTCTGTGGAGTCACCTGCGTTGAAATAAAAGGAATCGATAATATGTCACCCATAGAGTGCCTTTAATAATGTAATAATATATATATATACTACCTTTATTATATCTCATAGATTGCTTAAGGAGGCCGATGCCACGCCGGTTTGTAAAGTGAAAGGCCCCTGTTATTTCCCATTTTGTGTTTGCCCTTCGCTTTGTGCTTTCATCTCTCGCTAAAACTCGTGACGCAACAAACTTTGTGCTTCCATCTTCAAGAAAACTTGGCAACAACCAGAACGCCACGTTGTTGCGGTGGGCTTCGTGAGCATCGCCCACAAATGCTGGCGGCGCTACGCCCCGCCTCGGTTTTCTCGAGATCAACACATCATTCTTGCGAGGTTGCCTTTTTGTTTGCAAGGCTACCATGAAAATCTCAACGCTTTAGTTTTCCTCGCCATAAGAAGCGGCGCTTCCGTTCTTCAAGGCTTCCATTCTCGAAAGCCCATCGGCCTCTTCACCGTCGGAGCTCGACAATCGGTGCGTCAGCGCTCTTCCATGCATGCCAGCGCGGTGACACCACGAATTCCTCTCGATTGCTCTTTGGCTGTCGACCTTCCGATAGTGCGTAAGTTTCTCCGGTCGTCGTTGTTCTTCGTTCGATTAGCTTTGTGTCCCGTCTTGATTATTTGCTTTTTCCCTTTTTCTCCGATGAATTCGGTTGTCCTCGGAGTTAGCCTGCCAATGGTTGTCTTCTTCTGTTTACAAGCAGATTTCACCGACTCACCAAGATGTATCGCAATCGAGCTTATCTAGCTTTGACCACTAATGCATGTATATATAAAGTATGTAGATTCCTCATATATCGATTACTCATCATTTGAGTACATTTCGATTGTATACATTTTACGCGAAGCATGAACTAACATTGCAATTTTCCTTGTATGCATAGATAAGCGGTGAAAAACATTACCATTTTAGACTTAATATCGTTGCAAAGCGGTATTTTTTATGTTAATAACAAATGATGTGATCTCTTATCCTATTATGGTCTATAATATCTTATCGAGTTCATTCATTGTCATGTCAGTCCTTATTAGGGATCTCCGGTGCACTTGATGATCTTGCCATAATTTGAATCATTTGAACTTCACAAGATTTAAGAATGCCAATGGACAATTTTAAAACATCGCCATAAAAGCAAAGGAACTTTTTAAGGCTTACCTTTGGTGAGTTCTGCAATTTTTCCCTTCTTACATCCTTGCATCTCTTGACAAATCAGGCCAGTTGCGGATTAAATGCGCAGCACTTGTATTTGCGACTGGAGGCGATTATCACGTTTGTGATTATTAGTTATATGCATCTCAGATTGTTCAGAGATCTCTCGAAATTTAATTATTGATTGCTATATTTCGTAGATATGGCACACTGAAGGATTCTAGCTCTAGCGAGAGTAAGGATACAAATATCCGTCTCAAATAAAAATTGTGTCTTCGGAGGAACAAAACCACAGGCAATATACCCTCGTAACAAATGAAATTGCCTGGGAAGTAGATTCTTGACCTGATATTGCAACTATGTTTACGACCATTGTGACGTCAGAGTTGCACTAGGAAACGCCTTGACACTTGTCTTATACGTGCTAGCTAAGGAGTTTTCTTCAGTACAGCCATAGTTCCGCTTTCAGTGAATGAATCAGCCATCTAGTTATGAGAATAACATTCTAATCAGTTATGCAATTGGATATTTGGAAGGGCATATTGCAGCAGCATTAACTTAACGCTTACAGAAAGCTCAGCAAATGCATCTTGGTTACCATGTTGTCAGACAAGATAGGACTGGACCAACAAACCAAAAGCAGGTTTTGAGCGCTACCAACAAACGCAGGAGAACCTTAAATTCAAAGTGTTTTGGGCATGACAAGACAGTTTGATTGGTGCTAGTCAACTCAGCAAGATGAAAGGATATTATTAAACCACGCAAGCCAGTATCCGTCTGAATTCGTTGGAGGAACACAGTGACGTAGCTAAGATTTTAATCATGGATGATCCAGCATAACTTTTTTAACAATATAAGTCAGATACCAACATTTAAATAAAAAATACCAAACACAATATGATCAAATAAAAGCTTTAACAACCATCTAGCATCTTAAAATAAAAGGTATTAAATCTGCACTTACATACCTATAATAATAGTTTAAGAAGAATACACTGCTAGTTCTTTTTGTCGCCTACGCTTCCTAATGGCCATGAAAGTGTTGATAATATCATCTTCACTTACTTGTAAGAAAATTTCGCTCAACAAAAGTGACAAGACAATCATCCAAAAGACTATCCCCATCTTATTTCTCAATTTATTTTTGACAAAGGTCATTGCAGAAAATACTCTTTCAACACTTGCTGGTGGCGCATATGTCACCGCCGCTTTGACGACGGTCATTGCTCGTCGATTCGCCAGATTTCGCCACGCCACTTGGGACTCATGCGGGACTACGGAAGACGAAAGAACGATGCCGAGACGATCGCATACAGGAGTCGGCTGAGAAAGTCCTACGATTTTTTCCTACAAAAAAATATCTAAAGGCTAATAGGCTGGACTAGGGTGGTCCGTGGCTCACCGGGACCACCCTGTAGCTCCGCCCCTGGAGGAACAGCATGAGATGATTGAAGAAAGGAAAGTGTTCTAAGAGAAGCAAGCCAGTCGAGATGGAGAATCAATCGTGCGCGACCGCGTGCATGAGAGATTTGATTGATGGAGTGATCTCTCCCAGAAAAAACGATGGACTACACTTGCACAGGGACTCAATGAGCTGAAGCAGGAACACAACCAAAAACCGGACAGGCATAAGAATTCAGAGGCAGGCATGCAAGAACGTGAGGTCTAGACTTTGCAATGAAATACATGATGACATCTCGTCTTTCCTCCTCTAGAATTGCCAACAAAAAAGAGTGGCAATTCAACACTATATAGGAAATCGAGTCAAGCATATACTAAAGCCTGTTTGGCAGAGCTTTTAGATCCTGATTCTCCAGTTTCAACTCTTGATTTTTTATGGAATCGATTCTCTGATGGAAGTGATTCTTGTTTGAGAAATAGTTATGAGTTTAGTGGGGAGGTTCATAACTGGAAGGTTGTGAATCAGGTGAAAAGCAGGTTTTTTTGCTTCCAGACTACAAGTCAAAAAATATAAATCACTTCCTTGGATTTCTATACGAAGCTAGTTGATTTTTTCTTATTTGATAGAGCTCCTCAGTTTCTTATGAGAAAGTTGAAGTTGGAAGTTCTGTCTAACGCACCCTATCTACTCCGTGGAGTCCCTAAACCCTAAATACAACAACAACAACCAAAAAAAACAGCAACAGTACTAACGTCAATGTGTCGAACAGAGAACTTGTGCAGGCATTCATCGATTTCCACGTGCAGAAAAGGCAACCAAAGAGGTTAGATTAGTTGGCGATTAGTTGCTTGCCAGGGCCGGTGCACCCCCGCGATCTGGGACTTCACCCGGTCACAGATCGTGGGGAAGAGGGACAAGATGAGAGTTGTGGGAGCAGGAGCAGGCAGCGCAGTGCGGCGGCGGTGAAGCCAATCGGGGAGTGGACTGGACGGATTGAGGGTTCGAAGAAGCCGAGCCGCAATATGGGCTCACCAAGCCAATGCGGGGCGTATTTTGTGGGTTGGGCCCAGTGTGTTTCTTGGGCGGGCCGAGTTTCTAGCGAACCGTGGTCTGTGGAGTCACCTGTGCTGGGAAATAAAAAAGGGAATCGATAATATGTCACTCCATAGAGTGCCTTCTAATAATGTAATAATATATATCCCTAATTAAACTCGCAAGTTTTCGCCAGTTAGCTTCACGTGCCACTTTGCCAATTGAAATCTGCATCTCAGATTGTTCGGAGATCTCTCGAATTTTAATTATTCATTGTTATGTTACGTAGATATGCCATGAGTTTGAGAGGTTAACAAATATCCGTCTCAAATAAAATTGTCGTCTTCACGGAGGTGTTCATCGAAAACATAAGGATATATTGAAGAATGAATGCCCTCATATTTTGGTTGCATCACGAAGGATTCTAGCTCTAGCGGAGATAAGGATATTTCCTTCAAGAATGTGAGGCATTCCATCCTCGATGGCGCGACAAGATGCTCGAGTCACTCGATAATTTACTATCCTGTTAGCCTATTTGTCATTTGATTTATTTCTATTCCTCCTATCCTCTTGTTTTCTCTCACTGATCCCTTAGGCGACAAGTATGTATTATGTGCGGAGGGATGTCGGAGATCTTCAAAATGACACCTCATGATAAGCGGTCATGATGTTTTCAGCAACACTCAACAAGGAGATCCGTCCGGTTTGCAAGAAATTCATGCAAGGCGTAATATCCTCCGGCCTATCTCATTTACAGTGCATCTTACTTAAGTTTCTCCTATCCTCCGATTGGTAATCATGTGACGATGTCGCACTAATGTTATTCTGAGCCAATACTTGATGAGCTAGAAGAAGTTCTCGAGCAACCAGGCTTGCGAGTTTCAAAGATATGCTTTCGCTCTTCTTGCAGTTGCCTAAAGCATGAACGACTCTCATTTCGAGTTAAATCTCACGGACACATACTCAATATTGGCATGCATTTATCACTTCCTTGTCGCTATTGCATTTCTACTTTATTACTTGTTAAATCTCATGATGATATATGCTCTTTCTTTGCCTTGGGTATCTCATTATGATGTTGTTCATCTCGTATCCACATTGATC
Source organism: Guadua angustifolia (assembly GCA_036346375.1). Classification (NCBI taxonomy): domain Eukaryota; kingdom Viridiplantae; phylum Streptophyta; class Magnoliopsida; order Poales; family Poaceae; genus Guadua; species Guadua angustifolia. Next base: position 73,732,052 of record CM070500.1, on the reverse strand, counting down.
TCTTTCATGGATAAGGTATTTATAATTTTGCTTCACGAGTATGAAAAATATTGATATTGACAACCTTTGCAAGCTTTCTTGTTTATGTACCTTTTACTGTATCATGGAGTGTTTTTCCTGTTTAATATATGTACATAGATTTTCTGCTAATTTGTAATCATGTATAGTAAAATATATTTCCAATCTGTTTCTATGATGCACCTTTGAGTATTTGTTTTCTTCTAAAAATGTGTTGGTGCTAGGCACGTAAAGTTACATGATGGGTGTTAAGAGCACTTTATGTGTTAGGTGCTAGGTCCTTTCCTCCGTTTTCTACTTAAAAAGAACCTTTCATTTAAAATCGCAAATCTTCGTGAGAGGGCCTAAATAAATACGAAAAACGCTTCAAAAATTATGTTTAACACAACGGTGCTTTTCCTTTAGAAAAAGCCAAAAACACATTATCTGTTTTTCTCTCGAATTCTCTCGAGATTACGAGATAGCCTAATTTTTTTTCCCTAGACGGCTCCCCGTGCTTTTCGCTTTTTTTTTGGTGCACCTTTATTTACAGAGAGACACTCAAGTGTTTACGTAAACCCTACGAAACTTTCAAAGATAATTTTTAGCACATCATTTTATACAGTGAGAAACTTCAATTTTTGCAAAGACCCTTCGGAGCTTTCAAAATTTATTTTTTTCGATATTCTGAAGAAGCACTCAATTTTTGCTGACTCTTGAGCTTCCAAGATTTATTTTTAACCGTCATTTTTTCAAACATTTACTCAAAACTTTTTCAAATTACATATTTATCCATTTTCCCTATTAGTCTCCCAAAACTCATGTGATTTTTTACTTGTCTTGCGGTAGTCGCTAGCGTGGCTGGCGCGCTTGCACTAGCGTGTCTAGTATCTATTATCGTGAAAGGCTAAGTTGGAAATGGGGCACCACATCATCGCGTCATGTTCACATGCGTCGCCCTTGCTTTTATGTCTTGCGGTGTTTCCGACCCTCGTTAGCGTTTGCGGGCTTTATGTTTCAGGTAGTCCGTTGCGATCTTAGCGTTCCCGAGCTTATTTGTTTACGCGGCCGTTCCTTTTGCCGCATTTATTGCTTCTTAGCGTTCAAAGTGTTCCTTTTGGCGGCGTTCGTTTCTTTGGTGCTAGGCGGCGAAGGATCACTTCGCACGGTTCTTCTGCGTGAGCGTCTGCTGGCGTGTATTGACTCGTCGCATTCCTTTCCGTTTCCGTTCTTTGTATATACTACGGAAGATTTGGCGCAATAAGCGCTATCCACGTCGGCAAGCTCCGTGCTTGTGTGTTGGCGCGGCGTGCCGATGGCTTGTGTGTGGGTTTTGTTCCCGTTAAGCCCGGTGCCTCCTCGTTCCGTTTTGGCCACTTGACCTGCCTCGTTCCTCGCGCCTTCGGCGTCCTTCCGATAGTTCTCCGTCGGTGGTTTCTCGAGAGTAGCTTCAGCTCCGAGCCGCAATAGTTTTTTTTTTTTGTGTTGTTTAAAAACACACAAACAAACACTCTGCGGGTGTGTTCAACGACAGGACGGACTTCAATCCCACCCAATCGATCGCGCATCACTGCCCTCCTGGTGTTCTCATCGCGCGGCTCGTGCGATAGGCCTCATCCATCATATCCGCCGGCGCGATCGACACGCCTCTTCCTCCGCGCGGCCTCCGCTCGGGCGCCAACCCGCGGCCGACGCGCGCCCATCCTTGTCTGCGCGTCAAAGTAAGCATGCATGTTGGCGGGCATGCCCATGCTTTTGCTTTCTTGTTGATTTTCGGATTGACCCGTTGATGTATGAGTTGAGTTGATTCACATTGATCAACATTGCGTGTGTCTTGGTAAACTCATTATTAGGCTCATCTCAATATATCGAACAATCTAAATGAGTTCTCTTTTTTTTCTTTTTACTATGCAACTCTTCCATTTGTTCAAAGAGATGGATGTGTGATGTGTTTATATATTTGAATAGATGGATCATGGATGGATGTGATGTGCTAGCTAGTGCTATTGAGTCGTTGTATTGTAGTGCTAATTCTAGCGCTAGTGCTATTGAGTATCATGTATTGCGATGTCTGTCTGATTGAGATGTCATAAAACGAACCAATTATGTTATTGTTCGTTGTTAGGTGTTGTTGTTCAAACCAATTTTTAAACAAAACCAAAAACAATCCCACCTAGTTGTGGGAGGAGCGAGCGCGTGACATCGGAGTGGTGCGGATTGAGTTAGAGCGAGGCATATGGCTCCAAGCCAATGCGGCGATTTTGTGTTGGGCAGGTTTTTGCGAGTTTCTAGCGAACCGTGTCTGGAGTCACTGGAAATAAAAAGAATCGATAATATGTCACCCATAGAGTGCCTTCTAATAATGTAATAATATATATATATACCTTTATTATATCTCATAGGATTGAGGAGGCCGATGCCACGCGCTTGTGTGAAGGCCGTTATTTCCCATTGTGTTTGCCCTTAGCTTTGTGCTTTCATCTCTCGCTAAAACTCGCGCAACAAACTTTGTGCTTCCATCTTTCAAACTTCGCAACAGACGCGTCGGTGGCGTGAGCATCGCCCACAAATCGCGCGCCGCGCCCGTCTTCGAGATCCCTCGAGCGTGCTCTTTGTTGCGCGCAAAATCGCCGCTTCGGGCGCTCTCGTTCTCTGGCTCCATTCCGGAAAGCCCCGCCTTTCCGCGCTCGATCGCTCCGCTCTCAGGCGTGACCCATTCCTCTCGATTGTCTCTTGCCGAAGCGTAAGTTTCTCCGGCGTTGTTCTTCGTCGATTAGCTTTGTGTCCCGTCGATTTTTGTTTCCTTTTCCGATGAATTCGTTGTCCTCGGGTGCACGTTGTCTTTCTAAGATTTACCACCACCAAGATGTTCATCGCTTATCTGCTTTGACTAATGCATGTATATATAAAGTATGTAGATTCCTCATATATCATTACTCATCATTTAGTACATTTCGATTGTATACATTTTACGAGCATGAACTAATGCAATTTTCCTTGTATGCATAGATAACGGAAAAACATTACCATTTTAGACTTATACGTACGTATTTTTTATGTAATAACAAATGATGTGATCTCTTATCCTATTATGGTCTATAATATCTTATCGTATTCATTGTCATGTCGCTTATTGATCTCGTGCACTTGATGATGCATAATCATTTGAACTTCACAAGATTTAGAATGCAATGGACAATTTTAAAACATCGCCATAAAAGCAAAGGAACTTTTTAAGGCTTACGGTGAGTTATTTTCCTTCTACATCCTTGCATCTCTTAATCATCGGTAATGAACTTGTATTATCGCAAGGGCTTATCACGTTGGATTATGTTCGATCTCATTGTTCGAGATCTCTATTTTAATTATTCATTGTTATTTCGAGATATGCCATGAGTTTGAGAGGTTAAAATATCCGCTCAAATAAATTGTCGCTTCCGGTGTTCATCGAAACATAAGGATATATTGAAGAATGAATGCCCTCATATTTTGGTTGGCACCGAAGGATTCTAGCTCAGCAGAGATAAGGATATTTCTTCAGAATGTGAGGCATTCCATCCTCGATGCGACAAGATGCTCGAGTCACTCGATAATTTACTATCCTGTTAGCCTATTTGTCATTTGATTTATTTCTATTCCTCCTATCCTCTTGTTTTCTCCCGTCCCTTAGCAAGTATGTATTAGGAGGGATGTCGAGATCTTCAAAATGACACCTCATGATAAGGTCATGATGTTTTAAACACTCAACAAGGAGATCCGTCCGGTTTAAGAAATTCATGCAAGCGAATATCCTCCTATCTCATTTACATGCATCTTACTTAAGTTTCTCCTATCCTCAGTAATCATGATTCACTAATGTTTTCGCCAATACGAGCTAGAAAGTTCTAGCACCATGCGAGTTTCAAAGATATGCTCTCTTCTTGCATTGCCTAAAGCATGAATCATTTCAGTTAAATCTCACGAACATACTCAATATTGGCATGCATTTATCACTTCCTCGCTATTGCATTTCTACTTTATTACTTGTTAACTAGAAAAAGTTTTCGCCACCGTAAAAATTTGTTCAGCTCTATCTCTAGACTTTTTCCTCCGCTCTTCCTCGAAAAAATATTTCCGTGTCAGCTTTTCCTCGCTTTTTCCGAAAAAAATGTTTTCGTGTTCGCTTTTCCCTTAAAAATGTTTTCGCGGTTCGCGGAAAAAATGTTTTCGTGTTCGCTTTTCCTCGCTTTTCCAAAAAAAATCGTGGTCCGTTTTTCTAAGAAAACACAAATTTGTTTTTCGCTCACGCTACGGAAATTTTTTTTCGTGATCCGCTTTTCTCCGAAAAAACATAAATTTGTTTTCCGTTACACGCTGGAAGTCTTGCCGCGCTTATTGTTCTAGTATCTATTATACGTGAAAGGCTAGCCTGGTCGAGTAGCCACGCCAACGCCATGTTCACATACCGCCCTTCGCCGCTTTTATGTCTTTATGTGTTTCCAAATTCGCTAGCGCTTAGGCCTTATGTTTCCAACCGTCCGCTGCGATCTTAGCTGCCCCGATTGAGCTTCTTCTTTCATTGCCTCTAATTTTTCGCGTGGCTTTGTGGTCTTGGGGCTTCTCGGCGATTAGCCTTTTCGTGCTTCATTCGGTTTGCTGCTCTCGATCTTATCTTAGCGTTTGATTGTGGGTTTCACTCCTCCTTCTATTTGTTCATTTCCTCATGTCCTGTCGTGCAGGCCTGCGTTCGTTCCTCCATTGGCGTCGATCGTAGGTTGGAAGGGTTGCGCCTTTCGCTTATTGGTCCCAGGTGAGTTGCCTTGTTCTTGCTTGCAGATTATTTTCTTCTTGCGTTTATTTGTGTTGGGGATGATTCCGACATGTTGGGTAATCAAATTTGATGCTTGAAAGATGAGATGCATCACAGTCAACCATCAGGAATTTTCGATTGCGAGTCCACCTTTTTCTAATATGTTGCACCGGAGGTTTGCAACTAGACTTCGTTATAAGTCTTGTCGCATAGTTTCGTAATAAAAAGAACAAGAGAAAAGGAGATAAAATTAAAAAAAGGAAAATCAAAATTATAATGAAGATGAATACTAGAAAAAAGAGTATTGACAAGAAAATTGAAAAGGTACGGGGAAACTATAATAAAAGTTACTTATTTACTACTTTCTTGTTTTCTGCTTTTCCGCTTGCCTTTTTCTTTCGTGTGTTATGGGTCGATCGTCATTGTGGATGTGTGTCTCGCAAGTTATCGCTGTCACGACGCTCTGAGAGGGTTTCCACACAGCCAGTGCGCAGAGATCATGAGACATGCACAATAAGGTACATCTTTGTATGCATGCGATGCTTGACTTAAAATAAGAGTTGACGATGGGCCATCGGTTTTTCTCGATTTGTCTACATTTCATTCTCTTTCTTTTTCTTCTCGCTTGATCGCAACATCATCTTGTTTGATGCTTTCTTTGAGTGCTAGATCCGAATATCAAGAGGATCAATACTAGATGGCATGTCCAATGGATGATTGCGCACCATGAAAAGGACATCAAGGTATATGAAAGCAATATAAGTTCATGTACATATCCTCGATGGAGAGGTCTACATGGTGTAGTTAGAACATACAAAGAATCATATTTTGTGAAATTAGATCACCATGCTTCACTAATTAGAGCCTCAGAGGATGCACACCTTTCGAGATCGGTCACATATTGGGTGTGCTTTTCATAGAATTCTTGTTCTAAGGAGAGATTAGGTTTTCCATTAAGCTACTTGGTTATAATAATTTTCATTGATCGTGCATGATTTATGGATGCCTAATTCCTTTGTTTCAGATTGACGTATGTGTTTGGAATCAGTCTCTTGATTTTTGCTGTTTTCGTGGCTGCTATGTAAGGCTATCTTTTCTTTTCTTCATTTGTGAGCGTGACAAACTTGGTGATTAATTCAGAATCTATTGATGTACTTACTTCTTTTTTGAGGAATATGTGTTCACTTACTGCAACAGTTTAAAGAAAAGAAGTGAGGAGAAGTGAAAAGATGCAGTTGTCTCTCTAGATGTTCGCTAAAAAAATCAAGATGGTTTCTAACCTCACTCGTCACTAGCATAACATTCCTTTCTCGTCTTCACGACTTGTTCAATGTTATGAATATGTCTGTTCTTTGATTAAACACAATATGATTGTTACTTTGTCGCTCATTTAAAATCTTATTGTTTTCTATCTTGCCAAAATAAAAAGATACATGTTAATTTTTTACAAGATGAACTGTCAAGTATTGTTTTCTTTGTGTCTTACGTAAAGGTGTTCCAAGAATTTCTTAAAACCCTAATTGGGCAGATATGGTATTTTATCGTGACATCTTTCTATTGCCACTCAACAAAGTTAGGTATTATTTCACCAAATCATCTTTATCAGAAATTTTCCTTTGATCTATTAGTTTTGTTCATAAATTGTCTCGCTAATCCTCGCACTCGATAGGAAGTTCTCTAAGGTGAGAAACTATTCATTGCGCTTGACCTTCTCATGCGATGGTATGTACGATGCTATGCACTAAATTTGCCTAATAACCCATTCCTTATTTTCATCTCATATGGCTGTCACTTACATTGTGGGAGCCGATATGCTATAACCATGAGAAAGATCAGATTTGCTAATGTGTTAACGAACAATCGCACTATCGATTTATAACAAATTAACAAACAACTGTGCTTATGTTTTATTTACATGCATTGTCTTTAAATTTTGATATAACATGTGATAGACATGGTGGTGACCACTAGAGTCTGTGAATAGTTCGTGATTTTAGCTGGTTTATATTATTCATGATGGTGAGGTTGGCGTGTCCTCTCCCTCGTATATGTATATATGAACTTTGAGCTCGCTTGTCTATTTGCACGCCAAAATTGGCTCTAGATGTAGCATGGCCTGCAATGCTTTTTGGTGGTGTGACTACATGTTAGTTAGCATGGAAACAACAAAGTTAATTACGATGTTGAGTAGGACATAACTCGAGTTCCAACCTGAATTGGGTCGATATGGTATTTTATCATATCTCTTCCTATTGCCACTCAAATATTTTTTCGCGATATTCTGAGAAGCACTCCAATTTTTATGCTGACTCTTGAGCTTCCAAGATTTATTTTTAACCGTCATTTTTCAAACATTTACTCAAAACTTTTTCAAATTACATATTTATCCATTTTCCCTATTAGTCTCCCAAAACTCATGTGATTTTTTACTTGTCTTGGTAAATGTCGGCTGCAGGCGTGGGCGCGGCGTGCGCCCGCGCCAGCGTGTCTAGTATCTATTATACGTGAAAGGCTAAATTGGGGCTGGGAGCAACCACATCATCGCGTCATGTTCACATCTTCGTCCTTTGCTTTTATGTCTTGCGGTGTTTCGGCCCTCGTTAGCGTTTGCGGGCTTTATGTTTCGGTATCCGTTTGCGATCTTAGCGTTCCCGAGCTTATTTGTTTACGCTGGCCGTTCCTTTTGCCGCATTTATTGCTTCTTAGCCGTTCCTTTTGCGGCGTTCGTTTCTTTCTTTGCTAGGCATTCGCGCCGGTTCTTCTGCGTGAGCCTTTTGGACTCGTCGCATTCCGTTCCGTTTTTGTATATACTACGGAAGATTTGGCGCAATGGCGGCTATCCCGTCGGCGAGGCGTCCGTGCTTGTGTGTTGCGCGGCGTGCCGATGGCTTGTGTGTGGGTTTTGTTCCCGTTCGCTTCGGTGCCTCCTCGTTCCGTTTTGGCCACTTGCACTGCCTCGTTCCTCGCGCCTTACAGCGTCCCTTCCCGATAGTTCTCCCGTCGGTGGTTTCCTCGAGAGTAGCTTCGGTCTCCTTCTCTCGTTCTTCCTCTCCGAACGCAGCGCCTCCCATTCCCTCCGGGATCTCCCAGGACCTGAGACTTTGGCTTGAAGTTCCGCATCGCTTGCTCCGCCCCCATCGTTGCTTCCAGCCCGAGACTTCGGCTTGAAGTTCCAGGTGTCGTCGTTTCTTCCCCTTTTCCAGTTCGTTCTGATTTCGCCTTTGATGTTGGTAGTTCGTCGTCGATTGAGCTTCTTCTTTCATTGCCTCTAATTTTTCGCGTGGCCTGTGGTCTTGGGGCTTCCTCGGCGATTAGCCTTTTCGTGCTTCATTCTGGTTTCGCGCGGCTCCTGATCTTATCTTAGCGTTTGATTGTGGGTTTCACTCCTCCTTCTATTTGTTCATTTCCTCATGTCCTGTCGTGCAGGCCTGCGTTCGTTCCTCCATTGGCGTCGATCGTAGGTTGGAAGGGTTGTGCCTTTCGCTTATTGGTCCCAGGTGAGTTGCCTTGTTCTTGCTTGCAGATTATTTTCTTCTTGCGTTTATTTGTGTTGGGGATGATTCAGACATGTTGGGTAATCAAATTTGATGCTTGAAAGATGAGATGCATCACAGTCAACCATCAGGAATTTTCGATTGCAAGTCCACCTTTTTCTAATATGTTGCACCGGAGGTTTGCAACTAGACTTCTGTTATAAGTCTTGTGCGCATAGTTTCGTAATAAAAAGAACAAGAGAAAAGGAGATAAAATTAAAAAAAGGAAAATCAAAATTATAATGAAGATGAATACTAGAAAAAAGAGTATTGACAAGAAAATTGAAAAGGTCGGGAAACTATAATAAAAGTTACTTATTTACTACTTTCTTGTTTTCTGTTTTCCAGTTGCCTTTTCTCTTTCAGGTGTGTTATGGGTCGATCGTCATTGTGGATGTGTGTCTCCTGCAAGCCATCGCTGGCCGCCGCACGCGCGAGAGGGTTTCCACACCAGCAGCGGTGGCAGCGAGACTGCGAGACATGCACAATAAGGTACATCTTTGTATGCATGCCAGATGCTTGACGAAAATAACAGGTTGACGATGGGCCATCGGTTTTTTCCTGATTTGTCTACATTTCATTCTCTTTCTTTTTCTTCTCTGTTTGACTGCAACATCATCTTGTTTGATGCTTTCTTTGAGTGCTAGATCTGGAATATCAAGAGGACTGAATACTAGATGGCATGTCCAATGGATGATTGCGTCACCATGAAAAGGACATCAAGGTATATGAAAGCAATATAAGTTCATGTACATATCCTCGATGGAGAGGTCTACATGGTGTAGTTAGAACATACAAAGAATCATATTTTGTGAAATTAGATCAGTCATGCTTCAGCTAATTAGAGCCTACAGAGGATGCACACCTTTCAGAGATCGGTCAGTCATATTGGGTGTGCTTTTCATAGAATTCTTCAGTTTCTAAGGAAGAGATTAGGTTTTCCATTAAGCTACTTGGTTATAATAATTTTCATTGATCGTGCATGATTTATGGATGCCTAATTCCTTTGTTTCAGATTGACGTATGTGTTTGGAATCAGTCTCTTGATTTTTGCTGTTTTCGTGGCTGCTATGTAAGGCTATCTTTTCTTTTCTTCATTTGTGAGCGTGACAAACTTGGTGATTAATTCAGAATCTATTGATGTACTTACTTCTTTTTTGAGGAATATGTGTTCACTTACTGCAACAGTTTAAAGAAAAGAAGTGAGGAGAAGTGAAAAGATGCAGTTGTCTCTCTAGATGCTGCTAAAAAAAATCAGTATGGTTTCTAACCTCACCCTGTCACTAGCATAACATTCCTTTCTCAGTCTTCACGTACTTGTTCAATGTTATGAATATGTACATTCCTTTGATTAAACACAATATGATTGTTACTTTCTTTGCTCATTTAAAATCTTATTGTTTTCTATCTTGCCAAAATAAAAAGATACATGTTAATTTTTTACAGTATGAACTGTCAAGTATTGTTTTCTTTGTGTCTTACAGGTAAAGGTGTTCCAGCAATTTCTTAAAACCCAGAATTGGGCTGTATATGGTATTTTACTGTGACATCTTTCTATTGCCACTCAACAAAGTTAGGTATTATTTCACCAAATCATCTTTATCAGCAAATTTTCCTTTGATCTATTAGTTTTGTTCATAAATTCGGTCTGCTAATCCTGTCACTCAGATAGGAAGTTCTCTAAGGTGAGAAACTATTCATTGCGGTTGACCTTCTCATGCGATGGTATGTACGATGCTATGCACTAAATTTGCCTAATAACTGATTCCTTATTTTCATCTCATTGGGTGTCGACTTCACATTGTGGGAGCCGATATGCTATAACCATGAGAAAGATCAGAGTTGCTAACGAGTTAACGAACAATGACTTTATCGATTTGCTAACAAATTAACAAACAAGCGTGCTTATGTTTTATTTACATGCATTGTCTTTAAATTTTGATATAACATGTGATAGACATGGTGGTGACCACTAGAGTCTGTTGAATAGTTCGCATTTTATTTGGTTTATATTATTCATGATGGTGAGGTTGGCGTGTCCTCTCCTGTATATGTATATATGAACTTTGAGCTCTGCTTGTCTATTTGCACGCCAAAATTGGCTCTAGATGTAGCATGGCCTGCAGCCTGCTTTTTGGTGGTGTGACTACATGTTAGTTAGCATGGAAACAACAAAGTTAATTACGATGTTGAGTAGGACATAACCATGATTCCAACCCGAATTGGGAACATGATATGGTATTTCTTGTTACCTCTTCCTATTGCCACTCAGCAAGTTAGATATTATCTCACCAAATCATTTTTATCAGCAAATTTAGCAAAACATTGGTTCATGGTCATTTCTTCCTTTCTTTTTTTGTACTCCTCTACGTTGGTTTCATAACCCCGTATTCCTCTGATTTAGGTATAATCCTCGGCGTATAATAATACTTGCGCTTTGCACAAGCTTTGGATCATGGGTAAATAGCTAAATAGCTTCGCCTATTCGTTAGTCCTTTTTTGCTTTGCTTGATGCTTCATTTGTCTGCGAATTATGTATAGCTTGTTCCAAGTACTATACGTGATCAAAAAAACTTAATCGTGTTGTTCAAATGCTCTGGGTAAAGCATTTAATGATCTCAAAACAAAGGTTTATACAATTGAGATTGGAGGCGATCACCTAAGCATGAGCCACATCTACCAATCGTGTGGTGTAGGCTTCCTTGCATTTTAGCGTTCCCATACAAAAGATCTAATTACCCCCTAGACATGAATGTTTCCGACAACGGCATTTGCTATTTGCTATAACTCATGGGATCATATCATATTCAAGAGCTTTCTGTGTCTCATTTTTTTACCCCTGCAACGGAGTCATCTCTTTTGGGTGAGTGCCTTTTTCCCTGATTAGAGATGACTTCATTCGGTTCTGAAGTGATGATTACCTAATTATTTTTTACTACTTAGTATAGGTGCATAATTACATGGTATATTGTTGTTGGTCCTTTGGTGAGGGTATTACAATTGCTTTGAGCTTACTTAACCAACTGTTGGACTTCTTTCCTATTCTAATGAATTCTTTCATCGGACATGCTAGGCACATGTCGGCATCTAGATTTGGTGCAACTTTGATATTTCAAAGAATCTGAAAGAGTAAGACTTTGATATTTGGTGCAGCTTTGATATAAATTTAGGACATGAAGCTAGCATATATTTATGATATAAATGATGGACAACAACGGTGAACGAAGAGGTACGACGCTCTTTGTGTCCTAGCAAAAGAAAATGGGACATTTGGGTTTCAAAATAAGACTTAGCTTTAGGCATGTTTCTCTCTCTTTTGTTTTGTTATTTCTTTTTATTTTCAAATTACTTCTGGATTTGTCTTATTTGCTTCAATCTAAGTTAAGTTTGTGTCATGTAAGGCTGAAAATAGACTAAAGGGTATTTTGGCTGATGTAATTGTTCAGGATGGGGTGCCTTCCCCAGTTGCGTGTTGCTGCAAAAGCTAAAGTGATCAATATTTTTCTGATGCTTACTTTTTTGGACTACTAACGTCGGCTTTCATGATGCCTGTGCAATTTGTTTGCTACATGTGATTTAAAATCTAAAGCAATTAATATTGTTGGAGGTGGTTAGGATGCTTATTATAAAAAATACTCAGCTGCATCTATACTTTTTTGTTTTACACATCGGGCATGCCTAGGAGCGGCCTTGATGGTTATTACTATGAAACTTAACCATCCGTGTTAATAGACTTGAATTGGGTTCTGGAAACCAAAAAGAAAAAGGGTACCCATTTGGTAAGCTTTTCATGGTTTCATCATATTTGTTTTTAGTGATATTTCCTTTGCTCTTTTGTCCCGTGCATTTATTTTGCTCCTTCTCTTTGCACCGGTCTTCACTATCTCATCGGCCTTTTGTTTACAGGACACTTCTTCAATCAATTATTATTTGTCTGAATAATAGCAGGGTTATAGATGGTATTGTATTTCCGTCTCTCTCATGATGCCTATAAAAAATGGGCGTCCTGTTGTCCAGGTAATGTACTAACTACTAAGTGCTTAGGCTGCCTTTTAATTATCCATGCATTTCATTATACTTATTGATAATCTCATATTCTATATCTACCAAGAAATTATATTATATTTTGTACTATAGGTCATGTTTGAAGCTGATCTTATTGCTTTGCCAGGTTTCGATAAGAAATATGGTATTGCTTGAGTCGTCATACGGTCATAGCAATCACAATATATATGCAGTAGATCCTCAAGAAATTGATCTTTTATTAGTCGTACCTTTGAAATTCTTCTTTGGTTGGCTTTCCTTAGCTTGCACTAAAATTATAGGAAACTTTTGATTGCTTTCTCATCTTTGTTGATTCTAGAACAATGATTAGTGCCACCTCATTTATATCTTATGTTACATTCTACTAGATTAATAAATACTTGTCTTGGATTCTCACACCAATACTGAACCAACACGTTAATAACCTATATTTAGTATTTATGCTTATAGATGAGATCTTTGTTTTTTTAGTCTGTCACTACAGTATGTACATAACTAGGAACATGTTACGTGTTAACAGATGTATGGGTAAACTTGGAAGAAATTGAAGCAATACCTCCATAAATCATGAAGAATGATATGAAGAAGACAAAAAACTCAGTGAAATCTGTGTTGTTGTGATGGGTATGGCTTGAACATTGCAGATCATTCTTGTATGTATAGTCGTCTTATTATTTACCTCATAGCAGAGTTCTTTAAAATTTTGGTATGGATCTAATTCAAGTGTGCTTATTAAAATAGTCAGGACGCATGGGACATATGAATACACATTTCATTGGTCATTTAGGCTAATTCCTGAATTAATGCTTTGATTCTTGCTTACTGCATTTTTTACTATTTAAACAATTAAAACACAATGGATGGATGGGGATAGAGACCAATGAATCTTACTGGTTAATGCCCTTCTTGAATGTGAGACTGCAGATGTTGAGCTCTTTTAATGAACCTCTAAGGCAACCCAGAGTTGATGGTTGAATGTAAGTAAACAAGGGTATGATTGTTGGCTCATCTGTTAGATTTCGCATGCATCCCGATAGACAAGGTCTATGCAATTGTACGAGCCATTAAGCTGAGTCACTTCTGTATGTCTTATATTCAAAGTTTATGTAAGACGACATTCTGACCAAGGCTATATTGACTTCAATATTCCATCATTTGTCCTGCCCTGAAACTGAGATTGCACGAACGACGCTTGATCTCTATATGCAATCGTCCATGTACTTCCCTATGCAATCATCCATTTCTTATTAGTAACAACTCTTAACGCTCAACACAGACATACGTCAGTATCATATAACACTACCGTATCTTTCTGTCCGTGCGCAGCGTAGCGCGCATTACCTACCTAGTTGATTTTGTTTGCCACTCTTTACGTTAGATCCTGATTATTTGCCACTTTTTTATTATTTTATGAGCAGAACATTAATGCTTTCCCTTCCAATACAAGTTGCACAAATCTTGAAGCAAGTAAAGAGGTTAGTAATCACCATCTACGATTTATTCATTTGTTAATATTCATGCAGCTATCAAAAGAAAAAACACAGAATCACATCTCTTTTTTTATTTGTATTTTTGCATCTAAGCCCAGGTCAAATTGTAGCACATCTATGGCCACCACATCCTCGCCACTTCCTCCATCATCCACTAATAGAATTTTTTTAAAATAATATTATTTTATTTACAAATTGCGATATTAATACACGGATTAAAAAAATTACAGAAATAATATACAGTCGCCAAACCGTTTGGCGAAAATAAGTGGTCGCCAAACCATTCGGCGAAAATAGGGTAATCGTCAAACAGTTTGGCGACAATAGCCTAATCCCGCGTTAATACTCGTTTTGAATCGTAATACCGAGATGAGGCTATTGTCGCCACACCGTTCGGTGACAAATTTATTGACGACAACATAATGTCGCCAGACCATTCGGCGACCACATAATGTCGCCACACTGTTTGGCAACTACTGTCTAAAAACTGGTGTTTAATTTTCTTTGTAATGTTAGAATGTATAAAATTTGTAAAATATTAAAAAATTAATATTAAGGCAAATATTATGTACATTAATTTCGTTCACAAATTCGTGTTAATTTTGAAGCGTTAACTAATTTTTTTTGTACAACAATTTTTGTAAAATTTGAAAAATATACCATGCGTTGCCTCCCGTACTCCCTCGTCTGCTATGTCGCCCTCGATGAAAAACTACCCTCTCTAACCTGTGAAAAATTGAGTGCAACTCACGCAGCCTTCATTTAGGATATGGTGTCGGCCCACCATGGCCCTTCCGTCGTATTGAGGATAAGTCATATACTCCCTCCGTTTGAAAATATAGGGTGTGTTAGAATTCGAAATAGTCTTTTGAAGTAAACTTTGGCCGTTAATTTATGTTATAATATATTATGAATTGTTACGAAACAAAAAATAATTGAAAGATCGGTGAAATATGAATCAATTGATACATCTTTTGTAAATTAAATATGCACATAATTTAACTAATTATTGATCAAAATTTGAGCTAATGAATAATGCAAATTTCGTTGTTCTTCATTATCTTTGACGACAAATTTCACGAGAAATCATATTAAAACAGTGAATACATCATTTATATTACAAAGCGTAATAAGTATGTGAATAACACGAAGGATACAGAAACCACAAACCATAAATAATTCGACAAACGATATTCCATAAATATGATAAAGGTCCAATATTCTCGCAAGTACATAACATATGATAAAATGATACTACGGAAATAAGTTACATAATACTACGGAAATAAGATGTTACGGTGGAAAATAACATAGTCCACACACTTTATTACAACTTAAAATTAGGACGGGCATAACTTAACATCTATTGGGTGGATCGATGCCATTTTCCTTTCGCCCATGCCTCTGTGGGGCTTCTCTGGCACGACGTGCCCTCTCTCACTTCCTCTCTCTTTCGGCCTCCTTCTCCTCTGCTTCCTTCCTACGTGCCTCCTCGCGTGCGGCGTCCAGCTTCTTTATTGAAGCCGCGCTGAATCGTCATCCGGTTGGCTTGATCCAGGAGCCTTTGGTCTTCGGGGTTGATTTCCTTGTCGAACCACTGCTCAAATTCACACAGTGGCGGAGGCGACTGCATGAAACTTAAATTAGCATAGTTTTATGTACAAATATTACGAAACATGTATGATTGTTACTAGCTGCCGAGTCCTGAGGCTCTTCTCCGGCGGGTCGAAGGTGTAGTTGCGGCACATCCAATACCTCCTCTTCTATGTCGGAGTTTCCCAAGAGTGGACAAGCCTGCAAGGATCTCCGCACAGACACATCGGTGGGACAACCCCGAAAGGTACGAAGAGGTCCTGGTACGCAATGTTGTGCGACCACGCCGAAATGCCTGCCTCTTCCTTCGCCTTCCCCTTTCCCTTTCCACTTGCATGCCTCGGCATGTTCGGCTGATCCTCTACTTCTTTTCTCTCTTCTCTCGGTTCACCCTTTCCTCGTGGTCTCGCTCTATGGGAAGGAAGGCAAAGGTGGTATAAAGGGCAATTATCGCCTTATATAGGGTCATTATCGCCGTTGTTCTCGAAAAGGCGGGAAATTGCGGCGTGTTGTCATTTCAATCCTAAAAGCAATGGGTGTCATGGCGTTGTCACCGCTTTCGAGAAAGCGATAACGGCGATGCTATCGCCTCGCTCGAGAAAGCTGTTGTGTGCATCGTCGTTGTCTAAGCATGTTGTCGTTTCGGTCTGGAAAAGCGGGTTGCAGCGTGTTATCGAATCGATCTGAGAAAGTGGGCTGCAGCGTGTTGTCGAATCGGTCTGAGAAAGCTACAACGTTCATGTTGTCATGTCGCATTGACATCAAAAAGGTAAAAAAAGCGTGAATAGCATTATTAACATTGTAAAACAGTACGAAACAAAGTAACAAAGCGAGAACAACACTATAAAGATTGTAGAACAGTACAAAGTAAGAAAGAAAAAAGGAGAACAGCCTAACAACGAGTCCCTAGTCGGCCGCACCCCCTACTGTGGACCCTGTCCTGCACCCCTACCACGACCCCTCTTCGGCCTACGTGCTGAGGCCGGTGCATCATCAAGAGGGCGTGGGTGAAGCTCCTGCGATGGCCACGCCTGCCCGTAGTCTAAGGGGCTATAACGCTGCATTAGTCCACGATCAGTAGGGTCGACGTGCCGACAAGAACCCAGCTCCACGATCCTGCGAGTGGCACTCACCACGCGTCTCCATGCCTTTGTCATCTCGTCCAGTGAGACGCTGACTCCGTCAAGTAGTCTGGACAAGATGCTGTTGCCGTGCTCGTGGAGGTCCCTAGCGTGGTCCACCTGCCACATGCGACAAACTCATATGCACATGGACATAGCGTAAGGAATACATAATGTAATTTACAAAAATAAGACTTACCATGGCGTGCATGGCCGCTCCTGCCTGGCCTGGATACAAGTCAGCCACGCTAGGAGCGTACGCGTGGGTCGGAGGCTCCTCCACCAGTAGGAGACGGGCACGCGTCCGAGGCACGTACCAGGCTAGGTACTGTTGGTAGGACGAGTCGTCGTATGGTGTGTCCTCATTGACAACGTTGTCCTGCGCCCCGTCCCACTACGCAAGCCACGGCTCCATCCTCCGTACCAAGGTGAACAGGCTCTTCTGGGGCCCCTGGGTGGAGAACCTGAAAAGAAATTCAAATTATTAGACATATGACGTAAGTATTTCACATATTTTTGGTCAAATAACTCACGTGTGTACGCTCTTCGGTACATGATCCCCCAAGGAACAGGGACCAACTGGCGAAGGCCGAACTGTCTGAGGACTCGGCGTTGCTGGTTGCTTCTTCAGCTCTTCAATATGTGCGATAGTGTGCTTATCCAACTTGGCCAATATCGCGTTGAACTTACGTGTCTGGTTCTACTTGCATAACCTCTTAAATAGGTTCATCAGTTTCTTATTCTTGAACTGCCTGAAAAAATTTGCTCCCAAATGTCTCATGCATCACCTGTTCTGCATGTCACGCCATGGAAGAGGCTCATCAAGGTCCTCCTGTAGAGTCTTAATTGCCGAGATGATACCTTTATGACGATCATGGATGATGCACACGTTGGGCCGATCACGAACTACCTCGAACTTCAAATGTCTGAAAAACTACAGCCGGCTATCCCGGTTCTCACCCTCAACAAATGCAAAGGCCAATGGAAGTATGTGGTTGTTCGCATCAACTGCAATAGCCGTTAGAATCTGCCCCTTGTATTTCCCAGTCAGGAATGTACCATCGACGCACAGCAATGGACGGCAGTACCTGAATGACGCAATGCAAGGACCCAATGAAAAAAAGCACGACGAAATATCGAGATCCCATTACCATCCGCTTCACTTTCTTCAAAAGCGGTGTACGTGCCAGGGTTGGTTTTCTTCAAGACATCAAGCACACGAGGTAGGTTACAATACGAAGCCTCGTATGTGCCAAACCTCTTCTCTAATGCCTTTTGCTTCGCACGCAAGGCCATCGAGTAACTTATCTGGTACTTAAATGTTCTCAAGATTGCTTTCTGAATATAAGAACACTCAATGTTCCGCTTCTCGATGATCTCATTGAACATCACGCTAGCGATTACAGCCGCATTCAAGTTGAGGTGTTTCACCATTTTTAGTCCCGCATGTGTGCCCATCTACTCGTGATGCAATCCAAAATGTCTCGTGACTTCGGTTTGTATGCATGTACTGAATTCACATCCTTCGGTTCAGACTTCACGTGTATCCATGCTCGATTGGATAAAACAACTCGAACTCTCTCTGCTGCGATAGTGCCCACATTTCACTACCAACTTCAACTTAGAATTGTTTGCGAAAATTTGATTCAATTAACGGCATTGCTACCATACTCCCAACGCGACTCATGCCCCCACAAAACTTCCATACCAAATTTTGTTTTTCCCTGTTCCACACATCGGATGGGTACATCCGCTGTCCCGAAGACTACCATGCATTTCATTATCATCGGCTTCTCCCCCCTCCTTATCTTCGTCGATATCATCATCACACTCCAACATTTCACTTCATCTTGCATCGCCATACGGTCCACCAACTCCAATTGATCAACTAGTTGCTCGATGTCCTCCCCTTCATCTGCCCGACCTTCGCGTTTCTTTGCATCCTGTTATCATCCTCATTGCTACCTCAACCGCACCACTTCACGAACTTGTTTTGTCAGAGCCGACGTCTTGCCGCCCACACCGCTAATATTCACCTCTTCACTAGGGCACACCTGCACCAAAGATTATACATTCAAGGCTAGATCCCTTGCACCACCTTAACCATTTCTGCCACAAGTACGTCCGATCTACTTTCTTCAACTCCCATAGAGCCGGGTCACCCTTACTACGCGTGAATAAGATTTGAATGGTAACAGAGTAAACACTTGGATCTAGGGAAAAATATTGGGTCAACCAAAGCTTTATATCACGGATGCTAACTCTATCGGGGAATAAGTGTTCTACCATGGTGACTGCAAAACTGCTCAAATCAACACCATTCCACCCAGTTTTTATTTCACCATCGCCATAGTATACCCTAAATTTCACTGGATTCGACATTACTGCGACGACATAAACAGAAATGATTTTTAGATCACCACTAACGTTTAATATCACTAACTAAACAAAATTAATTTTTATATAAATTGAGTTTACAGATCTTGAAAACAAAAGTGTTAATATAACAACGATTCCCTCCTAAATGAGAAAATTATCATGCCGGCATTTCCTATGAACAATCAGGTATGAATATATTCTTACTGGTTGAGTTTAGACCATACAGTTCTTTTTAGCATTAATACAAGAACAATATTTCACAACATGTCAAAATATTTAATAATACAAGATTTATACCTGTGACTACAAATTGCACAAATAAAATACCACTAACTATATCACTAAGTATAGTATATATCTAATATGGTTAATATTACATCAATATCTAGTATCGTCAATATTGCCTCAATATCTAATATCGCCAATTGCATCAATATCTAAAATCGCTATATTGCATCAATATCTAAAATCTCTAATATTGCATCTAAAATCTCTAATATCGATATTGCATCAATATCTAAACTCTCTAATATTGCATCAATATCTAAAATCTCTAATATCGATATTGCATCAATATCTAAAATCTCTAATATTGCATAAACATTGATATTGCATCAATATGTAAAATATCTAAAATCTCTAACATTGCATCAATATGACAAAATCTCTAAATTATTTTTCACTATAAAAATTTAATAACAAAATTTCAAAAAAATTACCTTTTTTTGAATTTTCTCCTTCCTTCTTCTTCCCTCCTCTCTCTCTCCTCTTCCTCTCTCTCTCTCCCTCCTCTCCTAAGCACTCTCCTCTCCCTCTCTCCCACGCGCGGCCTCTCTCCTCTCTCTCTCTCCCGCGCTCTCTCTCTTCCTCTCCCTCTCCTTCTCTTCCTCTCCCTTCTTCTCTCGCCGGCGACTAGCGCTGCTCTCTTCTTTCTATTTTTCCTTCGTAGCCGAGCAAGCGCAGCCAGCCGTTCGGCGCCGATAACTATTCGCCTATTTTCGCCAAACGGTTTGGCGACAATAGTGGTCGCTGAACCGTGTGGCGACTATATAATGGTCACCAAACAGTGTGGCGACAATAGCCTAATCTTGGTGTTAACGGTTCAAAACGAGTATTAATGCGGGATTAGGCTATAGTCGCCAAACGGTTTGGCGATTACCCTATTTTCGCGAATGGTTTGGCGACCGAACTATTTTAGCCAAACGGTTTGGCGACTGTATATTATTTCTGCAATTTTTTTAATCCATGTATTAATATCGCAATTTGTAAATAAAATAATATTATTTTAAAAATTCTCCACCAACAGCATCTAAATTGTAGCTCCATCGCGTTGCTCCCCCCTTCTCTCATCGAGCATCGCTTTGCCCGTTTCTTTTGCCAAGCATCACCGCAATGCCATCACCACCTTTGCTCACTGCCAAATCCAGATCTATGTGCGTCTCCTCTGCCTCCATCCTTCTTGCTAAGCACCACCACAAACGAGGCGCCAGTGAGGTCGAGGCCGACTAGACCATAGTTAGGGATGAGCTTGGCGACATCACCATCGCTAACGCGATCACGCTGCTCCCCACCATCGTCACGGTAAGAACTTGTGTCGCCTTCCTGATCCTCTCCCCTGCGCACAATAGTCCCACCTGGTGTCGGTGTTCCAAGCATCTGCGTGCCGTTCCCGAGTAAGAGGTAAAGAAGAAATCACCATCGAGGATGATGACGAGGCAAAAGAGAGATGTTCGAGGGGCAACAACCATGGCCAGATGCCAGTGGCAAAAAGAAGAAAAGAAGAGGATGAAAAAGAAGACAAAAGGAAGAGGGGCAAAAGAATTATTTTTGGTGTAGGGTATGCTACGATATAGATAGAATCCAGTCCAAATATGGAAGGACTCTATCTATTGGTGGGCGAATCCGAATCTATCTATAGTTGGTATTGCTATATATTGGGCATCTCCTTGTACAGGTAAATCAATCTAATAAGAGAGAGAACTTTGCCCCTATATATTTTGTGCTCCTACTTTTGTTCATGTGATTTTGTTGGCATGTTGTTAATTGATCGCGGGTGAACGATTATGTTTTACATCACGTTATCAACATGACATTCTACCAAGACCAATCAAGATCGTCTACTTGCATTGATCTACACTGCATTGAGATCATCCCACAACACGCGATTAAAATCACCCACGAGCTCTACGTAAGTTCGAGCTACGTAAGTGCTTCTATGCAAATTTCAATCATGCAGATCATCATATCATATTTGCAGATTAAGTACATAAGCTAATTGTAGTCAAGAGTATGCACAATAATCATATCATATTTGCAGATTAAGTAGATAAGCTAATCGTAGTCAAGAGTACATAAGGAACTTGTTAGCCGTGTCGACCATGGCTTTAAGGAAAATCAAACTTCTCCTTATTAGATTGGAGAAAATCTGGAAGATCACTTTGACTTCACACGACATGCACACAAGGCTCTTGAGGATTGTCAGCATAATTTTCAACGAAGCACTTTCGACGAGTTGTGTGGGATAAATGATTCTACATTTACTATCAACAAGTCCTTGAACAAGCTGCAAAGTGATTTCCACAATTAGTCTCTCCAGCTTGGTGATCCAGATTACCCAAGTTGGCATGACCAAGCTACGGCCCCAGCGCCCAGTTCTCAAGTTCAAGAGGAGTCTGATGATGAGATAAAGATAATCTCTCCTTCAAGAAAAAGCTCAGCCTTCAGTCGGCTCAAGAGGACCTTCTCCAAGCGCAAGTAGTGTCCTTTTTGGCAATTGATGCCAAAGAGGGAGATGTCTTGTAGTTAGGTTCCTAGGTCCTGTAGTTTAAGGGGGAAGAGCCTAAAACTAGACATATATCTTAAGTATCTTTTGTCTTGTCTTATTGTTCTGACACGTTGTGTTGTTCTGATACTTTGTGGGTGACTCTAATACTTTGTTATGTGTTGAAGTACTCTTAGATGCTCTGATGTTAATATTATGCTCTAGTATCAATGCTTAATATATTTTGTCTTAATGCTCTCTTTAGTTGAGAAAAGTTTATATGTGCTCTTAAAGTTTCTACTTTGTTTACTATCTTGCACATATTTAGGGGAAGCATAGAGTTATTGCTTGTGTCTTTCTACAAATACTGCACATTGGAAGTTCCATACACTAGATTTATATTTCTTAGCATTATGTCCTATTTATATGTGCTAAATTTTATTTTTCTGTTATTAAGTAATTCTGAAAATTGCTTGGTGATTAACAGAAAATTATGAAAAATTCTAGATATCACATTGGGAGCTTCATGACTCTAAATTTATTTTCTTAGCATTATTCCATGGTTAATATATGCTGTAATTATTTTTTTGTTACTTGTTAATTCTGAAAATTGCTAAATAATTAGCATAAGCTATTGAAATT
The DNA here is from genome assembly GCA_036346375.1 of Guadua angustifolia. Classification (NCBI taxonomy): domain Eukaryota; kingdom Viridiplantae; phylum Streptophyta; class Magnoliopsida; order Poales; family Poaceae; genus Guadua; species Guadua angustifolia. Next base: position 73,709,703 of record CM070500.1, on the reverse strand, counting down.
GCTAGAAAAATTCTGAAAAATTTTAGATAATTATCTATTGAATAGATATAGACTAAGTTTTACTGATTGAAGAGTGAGCATGCAATTTATTGATTTTACCAGTAGTGAAAATTATTTTGCATAAATAAAAATAGGATATGTCAGACATCACAAAGAGAGAATTTATCGACCTTGCTCTGAATGACAACAATTATCTTACCTAGACAATGAATACTAAGATTAATCTAACATCTCGATCCTTTAGAGCTCTTGTTTTCCCATTTTGAAGCTGGTACCCCTACTCTTCTCGAAGCTACCACGTGTGTGGCTTTGCACTTTCTGAAGCACCATTTTCATACGGACCTGAAGGCCAAATATTTGATGGAAAAGGACTAGTTGGTACTTTTGAATTCCCTAAGGAAAAATATATAACCAGCAATGATCTATCCTGTTGCCAAAAGCACAACACGAATGGATCCTCTCGCACTTTCATGAGTTTAAAGGTTTTGGTAGCATATAACCTTTACCATGCACAACTTACACTGAACTAACATTCTGTAACCAGAAAGTTACTGATACTAAAATGATCGACAAGACATTATACACCTTTCACCCCAATATGGGGATACTGTTGTTATAGTATCCTCATGCCAAGTAACAGAAATACTCCGAACTTATATGGATTTTGCTAGAAGTAGAAAAACATAATAACCTCCTGGTGAAGAATCACCATGTACTTCCTAATGGGAGTCATGCAATTTCTGAAGTACATGCAAATGCTTAGCAGGCTAACAATAGCCATGGTCACAGAAAGGGCCAAATGAATAAAGGGGATAAGTGGAAGAATAGCATATCAGATAGGGAAAGAGGCACTCTATAGTGGAAAAGTAAAGGTAAAGGGTCAAAGGGCTTCTAGATGAAAGACTCAGCTAAATAAGACTGCAAACCCTGAATAACCCTATTTTATGTATGGATACATTAACCATTGGTTGTGCAACTATCACATCCCGAAGTATGTGGTAGATCTTTACATGTAATCCACTGAAAAAGTCAATACGACTTAGGGAGACAATGTGAGTCATATTTCACCGTTCAACCTATTTTTGACACGGATGCTGAGAAGTGTGATGATATAGTTCTTGAAATTATTGAGTTCGAGGAGTTCTAGGATGACACCTACAACTCATATGGAGGCCTGGATTAGTCTTCTAAGTATTCATTAATTTTGCTAGTCGATGCCACATATTTCTTATAAGTCTCTTTATCAGTTTAGCCCTAATTCCTGAATAAACATTTGGTCTACACTCCTATTGAGCGATTATCATTTAAAATTGAATAAATATCTATTTTTTAGATATTTGATTAATTGTGCTATGTTTGTTCTATATTCTACAAATTGTTGATAGCATCTAGACCCTCTAATTGTTTATTTTGGAGTTTATTTGGTTTTGTGTTGATGATTAAGTCAATGTTTTCTAAGCAAGAAGTTCACTAATCGGGTATCCAAGGAGGCATGAAGAAAAAGGGTCAAGATTAAGGATTCTTGTTACTAGTTTTGGCTTGGGAGATGATTCAAGCCAAGTAGCCAGGATAGTTTTTAGAATGGCCATGCTATAAAGGGCGATTATACTCAAGTTCTAGTTTGGTTCATGAGCTAAGAATAGATAGACTGCTTGGAGTCAAATTGTAACACCCCGGCGCCAATCGCACCGCGAATGCTACCAAAACCCCGCTTCACTAGCGACACCCCTCGGACCCACACAAGTCCCAAAGGGTTACCAACCCACGATAATTCTCCACAACAAGATCAACTAAATCGAGAATTACCAAAGAAGACATACAAAACCTAACGCCTTTATGAACTTGTTGCAATCTCCCATCGACTCTAAAACCGGATTAAAACTAAGTCACCGAATTTACAAAATTTCGCATGACCTCTCTAGAAAATAGGACATCCACTCAAACAGAGAGAAAACATATGCAATACATGATATCATTCTAGCGGTGTCCTTAGTTAACCAACCTCACATCCAATAGAATTAATTAATTCCCCCGACAAATGACACATTACAAATACAATGAGTTACATCCAGACTTAACGAATCGATTAACAAGATTGTGGAGGCCAAGGCGTGCCGCGTGGTACTACTCCCAACCGCACGAGCTAACTTCAAGGTACCTAAAACAGAAACAAAACAAGCGTGAGTCCAAGACTCAAAGTGCAACAAGTAGACAAAGTAAGAGATTAAACTAAAATACTGACTACTTCAAATCATAGAGTAACAGTTTCTTTAATTGGCATTCGTAAGTAAATGAAGGCGGTTGAATTCATAAAAGATCCAAAACATAAGAGTACGATTACTCCATCATTTACCATAATCATTACTTAGCTGAAAACATCCGAGAATGTAGCGATAATTGACTCCACTTACCGCAACCAACTCGAAAATGTAACAAAACTTACCTCTCGCCTCAATAAACATTTTCGGATGAGTCCACGCCTCAATCCTCAACTTTTTCTTCCCATTCTTATCAATCTCATTTATCCGTTGTAACACACAATGCAATGGAATGCGTTTATCTTGATTATGCTTTCATGCTCAAGTGCACAAAACATACAAAAGAAGAAACTCATATCCATCCATTACAATCAACTGATTAAACATGATTCATCAATATCAATGCAATACAGATACAAATATGCCATACATCACAATCACTCATTACATATGATTTTCTCATTATCAATGCAGTGCAGATGCAAATAGGCCATACCAAAAGAAGAATTCATATCCATACACCACAAAAAGAAGACTCTCATATCTATACATTACAATCAATGCATAAAACATGATTCATCATTGACAGTGCAATGCAGATTTGCACAATTTCCATGCATATGATGCATCATGCATGCTCATCTCCTCTTTTAGCACATACCGGTATGGCCGAGTGCACACCCGTCGGTGTGCACCCTCTCATTCCCCTTCCACCCCGTGGTGGAGGGTGCCTACTCTTACTGACTCGCTCCCATACAACCACGTATATGAGACTACGAGGTAGGACTTTCGTGCTCACTACATGTGAGCACAGAGGCCCGCATCAGAATGGGTCGCCTCTTCCATCATGAATGCACAAATGCAATTAACAAAACCAAATTTGCAATCTACATTCAGTTCTCACATTTGCATAGCCATAGCCAACTACATAAACATCAGCCACTTCTCACATCCATAAATTACCATTCTCAACATTCAAATCACATTCTCAACACTCGTATCCATATTCTCAACAAATCTCATCAACATGGTCAATCATCATTAACACTCGCACCAAAGACATAATTCAATTTTCAAGATAGCAAATCAACTATTCCTATTAATCCAACCTCACAACGTCATTATTCACGCTCACCTATCATAGTAGTAAGCAATCTTATGAGCGTGTGATATAGCAATATGTCGATTTGGCGATTATCTGAGGTCCATCAAACAACCCACAAAGCATTCACTCCAAAGATGCACTTCTCATAATTGCATATATGCAAAAGCCACTCTCAACTTTCATATCCATAAGGTCACATATATCGAACGCCACATAACCGCCACAATCGCATATCATGACCACAATTCGCTATTTTCATAACGCAAATCTTATATCTTCTATGTTCCCATTAGCCTAATCATACTAGGGAGCATCATCTAGGCATATATAAAATGTAACACATGACATATTGACAAGGCATATGATTCGTCAATCAACACACGTAACAAACAAACAAACAAACATTGATGCACTTCATATAATCTAGGTTTGAATGATAGCATAACCAATTAACCATTCCCATTCATCACATCGCAAGCAAAATCAAACATGAAAATATTAAAATAACACATGGATAATTATATGCTTGCAAAACCAAATGGCCACCTAAGCCACAACCGAAGACAATACACTTGCCTTCAATCTTCTCGAGACACGGTTGCCACACCCAGGGTCACACCACCTGCACATAGATATAGCCCACTCAAAACACACCCAAAATCATCACAAGGCTCATACTAAGTAAACCGCAACCCACTCCTAAAACCTGGAAGCGAAACCTGCCAACCCGGGACAGCACTTGGTAAAACAGTCATAACTTTTAGTCGGATGAACGAAACTTAGTGATTTCAGTCGCTATGGAAAGATAATTCGATTATCTACAACTTTTTCTATAGCCAACCGACCGGGAAAAGCACCGATATTTCTCAGATTTGCGACGAACAGCAGACAGCCGCAGAACTAACGTGTTCTGGACAGCACGCGGTAAAATAGTCATAACTTTTAAATGGCTGAACGAAACTTGATGATTTCGGTCTCTATTGAAAGGTAATTCAATTATCTACAACTTTCGTTATAGCCAAACCCCAGAAAACGCTTGTAGAATTTTCGAACAGCAGCTCTAACAGGGGCAAAAATCTGCTCAAAGCAGAGATTGCAAATCACTCTAGACTCTAAATCCTCAACTAAATACATTGCAAAACAAGAACCCTAGCTAGGCATTTCATCAAACACCATGCATGCAAGCAATCTCACCCCCAAAATTTCTAGGGTTTTACCTCCAATCATACTCATGGAGGAAAGAGGAAGGTGGAGCAGACGGGCCGTGGGAGGAGTCACCCGAGCCGGGCCGAGGTGGGTCGCCGAGCTGGGCGTCATGGAGGCTGAGGCAAGGCCCGGAGCTGCACTGGGAAGCTTGACCAGGGCGCCAAGGAGAGCGACCAAGGAGACGCTATGGAGAGCCGCCTGGGAGGAAATCGCCAGACACCAGAGCTTTAAGTAGGAGGAATCGCCAGGAGCAACTCTCAAAGAGGAGAAGAAATCACCAGGAGCAGCTTTGGTAGGGAGACCAAAGAACGAAGGAAAAGAATTGGCCATGCTGCCCCCAAGCAAATGCTAGCCACACAAATAAAGGAGAGAGAGAGGGATTAGGTGAGGGAAGGGAAAATTCCCAAAAACCCCTCCTAATAACCAAGATTCATCTCTTAACCACTTGTGTAACCAAATAATTAAATCTTTGGCACGAAACGACAATTGTCAAGATAGACCACTTGCCGCAAAACTAAATGGCACGGAGAAAACACCCATTTCGATAAGCATTTCATGGAAAAACTCAACATTTAATAAATGCAGATGCATTTAAACTTAACTCCAGAACAAAACCTTGAATCAAGAAAAATGAAGTCAACTCCGGCCAAAAAGAAAAACCAGGAAAACGACTTTGCGATATTACACAAATTCTTTCTAAATATTTTCCCCACTAAAATCAATCCTTCCTGACTAGATAGTGTGTGTTCTTGTCGGATCCAAATATCTTTGCTTCTTCCTTAAGTCCGGTGTAATCTTACTAGAAATTCCCTTCTCGTCGGACCATCCTTGTTTGCTCTCAAAATCCATTCGGCGCAAAATTAAAGTCCACGTCGGACCATTTCTTCTTTGTCCGACGCTGAAAACCTCCTTTGATAAATATCAAACCGAACGCATTCCATTCACGACGGACTAACCTCATACTCTCAGAAATTTAGTTCGGTGCAAGTCATCTCTTCGCTGGACCATGCTTTTGTAAGTCCGTTGTTGACAAACTCTAGTTATACCGAGCGTACACCATTCACGCTGGACCGTCTTTCGCTAACACAAAATTTAGTCCAACGCAAATGTATTCTTCTCGGTTGAACTTAGTTTGTTCTTTCAAAAAGTCCATTGATACAAACCTTTTTCATCTCCATCTACGGCGGACCAGATTTTTAGGTCCGGTGCATATGTTCAAGTACCCATCCTTCTGCCGGACCAAATTTCGCTCATATCCTATGTACGACGGACCAAACTAATTCAGTCCGGCGCAAATGCTCTTTTCAACAATATCGGTCCGGAGTATAAAAGACTAGTTTTGAAGCCTAATCTTTCTAAGTCTGTTGCAAATGTGTGTAGGCTGTTTTGATAGTCTGACACGTTCCAACGGCTCCTGTGGTAGGTGTAACGGCTATATACTGTGCAGATGGCTATATAATCATTTCCTAAGCATTCCTTCAGATAACTTTTTGATCCTTTTGATCTCCTTGACATTTTTAGCACCCTAAAGCCTTCATTCCACAAGGAGATCGTGCTTCAACCTTGAACCCAAAATTCAAATATTTTAAGTGTTTGACTCCAAGCTTAGTCTAGTTAGTGCCGAGCTAAGTAAAGCAAGAGACAGGACTTGTGGATAGTCTATTACTCTTATGACAAAGTGTTCCTAGACGGCTTGGAGGAGGTGTGGTGTGATCTGTCCAAAGGTGTTTGTGGAAGGCCACCATTGTTTGTGAAAGGTTGGGACTCACCTCACCGGAGTGGTGAAAGAGTCACCTTAGTGGAGACCAAAGCTATTTCGACTAGCTTTGGAGGAGTTATACTTCGTGAGAAGTGCTTTAACGTGGAGTAGGAGTTGAGTTCCGAACCACGGGATAAATCATTGTGTCTCAATTTTATTTTCTTGCTGTTGTTCTTTGTTGTGTTTGTCTCTTGCTGATTTTGAGTTGTCTGTGCTTTATTGTCAATCTCCTGATTCTGGCAGCTAAGTTCTTGAGTTAAGCTATTTTTGTTCAGTGGGTAATTCTAAAATTTTGAAGAGTTGCCTATTCACCCCTCCTCTAGGCCAACTCAATCCTTCAATTGTTACTAATGCAACAATTGTTTGATTGTTAAATCATACCTCTAATATAGAATAAAATATAATCCAATGGCGAAAGAAGAAATTTGTCTAGAAGAGAGTTGTACCACGCTAAGTGAACTGGAAATTTATGACTATCGTCAGAACTGATGCTCCCATAGTTGGCATTAGAAGAATGCCATATTATACCCTGAGTCCAGTCGTACTCTCCTATGTTTTAAAGACATCAATCTGAATCGTTTCTATATAGAGATAGAGAATAAGGATGATACAAAATAGCTACTCATAACTAAGTTTAATGGGTGTAATAAATATGTGGTTGAAAAACTTCCTTCTTTCTCCTCCGGGTTATACTATGCACATATAAAATTTGAAGTTTGTGTTGCGATGAAAACCTAGAAATATTTAAGAACTAGTAGATCGACTGGATTATCCTAAGCTGAATATTATGAGAAAAATAATTATAATTCTGCTGGACATAGCAGACTTTTCTAGACCTGAAGATTTCTTATGCCCTGGTTGTGCTAAAGGAAAGCTCATACTTAGATCTTCTTATCTAAAGGTTAGGGAAGAATCACTAAATTTCCTAGAAAAAATTTAAGGTGATATCTGTGGATCCATTCAGCCGCTGTCGGGCCCTTTTAGATACTTTATAGTATAGATAGAAGCTTCTACTAGATAGTCCTACGTATGTCTCTTATCTAATAGGAATCATGCTTTTGCTAAATTAATTACCCAAATTATTAAGAGCCTCATTTCTAGAAGAAAAGATCAAGTCTATTCGAATAGACAATGCTAGCGAGTTTATCTCAAAAGCATTTAATGATTATGGTATGGCTCTGGGAATTAATGTAGAGTATCTCGTACCTTATGTCCACACTCAAAATAGCTTTACAGAGTCATTAAATTAGAAGAATAAAATTGATTGCTTAGCCACTCTTGTAGAATATTAGGCTACCCACCAGCTGTTGGGGCCACGTAGTGCTGACCGCTGCGGTATTAATTCAACTCAGATCTACTGTATATCTTGATATTTCCCATTGCAGATAGTGTGTGGCAAAGAATCATATATTTCTCATTTGCGAAAATTTGGTTGTGTTGTATATATGCCAATTTCCCAACCACAGCGTACCACCATGGGACCTCACTGGAAGTTAGGGATTTATATAGATTATAGCACCTAGAGCCTATGATAGGAGGCATTTTTCGGTATTAGGGGAGATAAGTACCACATTAAAGAATGCCGAGTTCTTAGATCCACGCACTAAAGAGAGCGAACTTAAAGTTTGAAGGATAATAAATCTGCAACATATAAGCTAATAATCTATTAAATGGCTTCACTGACCATAAGGGAGTAAAAAGATCTCATATACCTCCAGTATATGTACTTAAAAGAGCAGAAATACCCTAGAAGGATATTGAACCCACTCTTGCCCCTCATGATAAAAAGAGGGGAGGCCTCTAGGTGCACAGAACTCAATTTTGCAGAGACGTCTGTAAAAGTAGAGAATCGAACAAATGAGAACATTACGAGTGACAGTGGAAGAAGCTCAATTTGATGTTGAGAAAATCCCTAAAATGAGCCATCTTGGAGATGGTAACATCGCTAAAGTGAAATATCCTGAAGATGATAACCCCAGTGTATATTTGCGTGCACAATCCAATGCTGGGAAGTTGAAACACCCATACTCCATCATTGTGAGAAATCACGGGGAGCTAGAAGAAATTAATGAAGAGATATCTCTGAAGTGATGTAGGAGAATTATATAAAAAAGACTATAATTATCGACATATATTTTGCCTCTAAAATTGCTAAAAGTTGGATCCAAAACCGAAGCCCATGACAGAGTACTAGAAGTGCATAGATAGGGTCAAATGAAAAAGAAGCAATTGAGGTAGCGCTCGCTAAATAAAAGAAAAGTTTTTGGTCCGTTGACAGAACATCTCCTAAAGTGTTCCCTATAGGATCAAATAGGTTTTTCATTCGAAAGAGAAATGAAAATATCTAGGTGGTGAGATGTAAAGTGAGGCTTGTAGCACAAGGGTTCATGCAAAGACCCGACATCAATTATGATAAAACATATTCTCCTGTAACGAGTGGAATAATGTTCTGATATTTAATATAAATGACAGCAAATTTAAACTTAGCAATGCAGTTGATGGACATAGTGACCGCATGCTTATATGGATCATTGGATACAGATATTTATACGAGAATCCCTAAAGGAGTCAAAATTTCGGATCCTAATAATTGCAACATGTATAATGTCAAACTATAGTGATTGCTATACGGATTAAAAAAGTCAGGAAGAATGTGGTATAACTGACTTAGTTTCTCTTGAAGAAGGGATATTGTCCCTGTGTACTCATGAAGAAATCTCAGAATAGATTCTGTATCATCTTAGTATATATCGATGATCTAAATGTCATTGGAATCACAAAGGAAATAAAGGAAGTAAGTTCTTACCTTACGATAGAGTTTGAGATGAAACATTTGGGTAAAACCAAATATTGCTTAAGCTTAAAGCTAAAGCATTTTCAGGAGGAATTTTTGTACACCAATTAACCTATACTAAGAAGGTATTGGAACGATTTAATATGGATAAGTCTCATCATTTGAAAACCTCCATGGTAGTAAGATCCCTTAAAGTAGATAAAGACCCCTTGAGATCAAGGATGAAAAATAAGAAAGTCTTAATACATGAAATCTCATACTTATGTATCTTGTAAATTGCATAAGGCATGATATTGCATTCGCAATAAATTTGCTAGTAAGACACTAAAGGATTGAGTTGGCCTAGAGGGGGGGTGAATAGGCAACTCTTCAAAATTTTAGGATTACCCACTGAACAAATATGCTTAACTCAAGAACTTAGCTATCAGAATCAGGAGATCGACAAAAACACAGACAACTTAAAATCAGCAAGAGATAAATACAATAAAGAGAAATAGCAAGAAAGTGAAACTGAGATACAATGATTTATCACGTGGTTCGGAGCTTAACTTCTACTTCACGTTAGAGCACTTCTCACGAGTATAGCTCTTCCAAAGCTAGTCACATTAGCTTTGGTCTCCACTAAGGTGACTCTTTCACCACTCTGGTGAGGTGAGTCCCAACCTTTCACAAATAATGGTGGCCTTCCACAAACACCTTTGGACAGGTCACACCACACTTCCTCCAAGCCGTCTAGTAACACTTTGTCTCAAGAGTAATAGACTATCCACAAATTCTATCTCTTGGTTCACTCAGCTCGGTACTAACTAGACTAAGCTTGGATCCAAACACTTAAAAAATGTTTGAGTTTTTAGTCCAAGGTTGAAGCACGGTCTCCTTATTGGAAAGAAAGCTCTAGGGTGCTAAAATGTCAAGGAGATCAAATGGATCAAAAAATTCAATGAAGGAATGCTCAGAAATGCTTATATAGCCATCTGCACAGTATATAGCTGTTACACCTACCACAGGAGCCGTTGGAACGTGTTAGACTATCAAAACAGCCTACACACATTTGCAATGGACTTAGGAAGATTAGGCTTCAATATTATTCCTTCATACTCCAGACTGATATTGTTGAAAAGAGCATTTGCGTCGGACTGAATTAGTTTGGTCCGTCGTACATAGGATTTGAGTGAAATTTAGTTTGACAGAAGGATGGATACTTGAACATATGCACTGGACCTAAAAATCTGGTCTGCCGAAGATAGAGATAAAAGAGGTTTGTATCAACGGACTTTTTGAAAGAATAGGCTTAGTTCAACCGAGAAGAATACATTTGTGTCGGACTAAATTTTGTGTTAGAGGAAGACGGTCCGGTGGGAATGGTGTACGCTCGGTTTAACTTTCATTCAAAGAGTTTGTCAACAACAGACTTATAAAGGCATGGTCCGGCGAAGATATGACTTGCACCGGACTGAATTTTTGAGAGTATGAGGTTAGTCCGTTGTGAATGGAGTGCGCTCAGTTTGATGTTTATCAAAGGAGATTTCAGCACCGGACAAAGAAGAAATGGTCCAGCGTGGACTTCAATTTTACGCTGGATGGATTTTTAGAGCAAACAAGGATGGTCCGGTGAGGATGGAATTTCTACTAAGATTACACCAGACTTAATGGGAGAGGCAAAGATATTTAGATCCGACGAGAACACACATTATCTAATCAGGAAAGATTGATTTTAACAGGGAAAAGATTTGAAAGAATTTTACTCCAAGCAGTCTATTTATTTTTAGCTTATGAACCAAATTAGGACTTGAGCATAATGCCCCTTTATAGTATAGCCAATCTAAAAACTTCCCTAGCTACTTGGCTTGAATCATCTTCTAAGCCAAAACTAGTAACAAAGATTCTTAATCTTGATCCTTTTTCTTTATGCCTCGTTGGATACCCAATCAGTGAACTTCTTGCTTAGCAATCATTAACACCAAAACCAAATAAACTCTAAAAGAAATAATTAGGGGACCTAGATGCTATCATACACTGTGTAGTCCTAACCAAAAGACATTGTTCTAGTGTCAAGACTTCATTCAGATACCTCCAAGGTACTCAAGATCTTGGATTTTTTTCCAGAAGAATCAAGACTTAATCATGGTGGGGTATGTGGATGTTGGCTATTCTAATCCCCACTGCGCCATACCTAAGACTGGTTTTATGTTTCTCTGTTGTGGTTCAACATTTCTTGGTGGTCTTTTAAGCAGACCTTGGTAGCTACTTCTATCAACTATTCGGAGATTATAGTTTTATATGAAGTCTTACATGTGTGTTTGGCTGAGATGTGCGATTAACCATATCTAGAAGTCATGTGGTATTAATACCGTTGAGACCCCACGATTATCTATGAAGATAATATTACTGGTGTTGCACAAATGCAAATGTATTATATAAAGAGTAATATCATGAAGCATATTGCCCCTACACTTTTCTATGCCCACAAATTCTAGAAGAATAGTGAGGTAAAGATATTACAAACTAAGTTATGTGAAAATCTAGCAGATTTATTTACTAAGTCCTTTCCAAAATGTATTTTTCAAATATGTGTTAATGGCATTGGGATGAGACGACTTAGTGATTTGCAGTGTTCAGGGGGGAGTAAATATCTGAATCATGACCTTTTTTTTGCATGATCCTAAAGATTATATTTTTTATCTTGAAGATTATAAGTTGTGCTCCTTTTCTCTTAGTGAGTTTTCCTTTAGTTTCTCACATGAAAGTTTTTAATGAGGCAACTAGTGTAACACAGAGTGCGAGTGCAATATACTCTTTTCTCTATCTTTTTTTTTCATTGGGTTTTTAGGAGGAGTTTTTAATGAGAAATATGCATTACACGGTATTCGTCCAAAGGGAGTGTTATGATATATATAGAATACCAGTCTTAGTATGGAAGGACTTTATCTATTGGTGAGTAAATCCGAATCTATTTACAGTCGGCTTTGCTATATATTGGACATCCCTTTATACAGGAAAATCAATCTAATAAAGGATTGAAAACTTTGCCCTTATATTGTGTGTGCTCCTATTTTTGTTCATGCGATCTCATTGACGTGTTGTTGATTGATTGTAGATGATCGATTACGTTTTACAGCAGAGTAAATCTAAATACAATATATAGAATATTGTCAGCTGTGGCATTTTATTAAGGGGGACATATCCAGTGCAATCATGATTTTGGTGCAATTACTGTGCAATCCAACTAAAAAAGGTTTCAAAAAATTCTGAAAAAAATCATGGATGTACATCTAATCTTACCCCATCTACATATAAAATTTCATGATCAAATTCGTCCTACGCTAAGAGTAATAAAAAAGACAAATTTCTGACAAACTTGAATAGTTCAAATGCACCCTAAATTTGTCTTTTTTATTACTTTTAGCGTAGGATGAATTTGATCATGAAATTTTATATGTAGATGGGATAAGATGAGATGTACATCCATGATTTTTTCAGAATTTTTTAAAACTTTTCTTAGTTAGATTGTACGGTGATTACATTAAAATCATGATTGCACTGGATATATCCCTGATTATCAAGTGCCAACAGTGCCAAACTGTTGGGCGGCATATCGTCGGTTCCTTGAAATAAAAAGAAGGGAAACGAAGCCACGCAGAGATCGGGGGTGGCGCCGCCGGCGGATATGACGATGGCGGCGGCGGGGAGCGAGCCGGTGGAGCCGCAATCCCTGAAAAAGCTGAGCCTCAAGTCCCTCAAGCGGTCTCTCGACCTCTTCGCGTCCACCCACTCGCTCCTCTTCGCCCCTGACGCCGAGAGGTAACCGGCTCGCCCCCTTTCTTAATCCCAAAACCCTAATCCCGTACTTACTCTTCACTCCGTTTGCTCTCCTCCTCGTGGTGGCGGCTGCAGCAAAAGGGTTCGCGTCGGCTGCAAGGTTCGTGCCCTCGTCTCTGGCTATCTTGTTTGATTCGTTCGCTTGTGTAATAGCCACCTGAAAATTGGTGCTGGGATGGTTACTCGTAGGTGAACGCAGAGTACGGTGCGGTCAAGAACCTGCCCACAGATCAAGGACGAGGGCAGGCGAAGGGCGCTGCGGCTCCTTCCACCGCGTTGGTGCTTCCAGGTGAACTCTTCTGCCCTTTTTTAGGTGAAAGCATTGCTGCTTTTCGTAAGTTCTTCTCTTGGTATTTGGGAACCATTGGCTAGCTAGAGCTGGATTTTATGCCAGCACAATTGTTTATACATTGCTAGCACCTTAGGATCAACATTTCTACTTCATTTTATTTGAGCACACAATTATCTTGTTAGGGACATAAGACACAAAAGAAACCTTTGTGTTCAGTATTTCTATTTCATTTTATTTGAGCTCACAATTATCTTGTTAGGCACACAAGAAACAAAAGATGCTCAGTGGGAAGGGACTCGTAATGCCATTATCCCTGCACCACTTATGCTACCAAAAGCACCGTAAGTGCAGTCATATTCTCTGGCCTGTTGTTAGCTTGCTGAACTTTGTTCTTTTTTATTGACACTGAATTTTCCTTTCTGTTTTTTCTTCAGTGACACTGCTGTACCAGGCAAAAATACAACTGTACTATCAATTCCTGGGTCATCCGACAGGTCTGTTCACTTGTCTTTGCTTCTATGGCGGACTGGTTTCTGATATTGTATTTATTGCATGATACCGGTTACTTATGAACTCATGTTTTGATCTCTTTCAGGTTCTCGACATCTGCACTGATGGAAAGGATACCAAGTAGATGGCCACGGCCTACATGGCATGCTCCCTGGAAGAACTATCGGGTATATTTTTTCATTCATTTTCTGTCTTTTGCATTGTTTATTACATTAACAGGATTGGCACATCAGGGAAAAGTTTCTAGAAAATTGGTCTTGTCTAATGGTTCAGGAAGAAAGGCTTTATCTTGTGAATGCATTTAATTCTAACATCCACACTCTGAACCATTACACCATCCAAAACCATTAACCCTCCATGTTCTTCTGCATGTGTGCTTTGAAGTGGACTGGTGTATAAAAGCATCTTGGTTCTCAATGAATAATAACAAACTGCATTTTCTGTTTGTTCTCCAGAATTTGTATTAATGGTTTCTCTAAATGTTTGCAGGTCATCAGTGGTCACTTGGGGTGGGTGCGATCTATAGCATTTGAACCAGGGAATGAATGGTTCTGTACTGGGTCTGCTGATAGGACAATAAAGGTGAGCTCCACAGCCTCTAGTCCACAATTGAAAAATTAAATGTATATGCGCTTCTCAATTTTCACACCACTGTTTCTGAATCGCTGAATGTTGTAGGTAACTTGTACAATGCTTCTTATTTGCCGTGCTGTTTCTCTTATATCATAAGCATATTTTGCAAGAGATTTGTTGCATTCATCTGAAATCTTGATATATTGTCTTCTTTCTTCGGATTTTTTATCCATACCACTAAAAAATTCAAGTCCAACAAAATATCGCTTGCTATGACAATGACAAGTGGGGTCAGCAACATGCCATAGAAACAGTTAGGTATTATTTCATGAGACTTGCACTTTCTGCAGGGTATGAATCAAAATTTCCCTTTTTCTTTGCGCTTCTTTTGGTGTTCCTGTTGTTGATAGTACAACCTGTATATCATTTCCCATAGCACTATTAGTTGCTTAGGAACTAGCTTTGAGCTTGAGAACAGGTGTCAATGTACACTTTTTGAATGTTTTATTTGCATCTCGCAATTTCTTCAGTTTTAGAAATCATGTTACACCTGATAGCATTGTCATACTAATAATCTGTGGATGAACTACAGGGAGAACTAGACAATAGTACATGTACTATTAGTTCTTTCTGCTGTTGGTGCCATCACCCGGGTTTTATTTGGCTATCAATCTTTTAACTTTTTTCTGGATGGTTTAAAATTTTAAATGTTACATCTCTCTCTCTCTCTCTGCGCGGAAAAAGTCCATTTTTGGTTCTTCAAGTCTTTGCGGAGTCTAATTTTGGCGCCTTATCTCCAATACCACTTAGAGTCCGTCCCCCAACTATCAAAACCAGACCAAATCACATGCCAATGCTGTTACCTTGGGCTGTTTTTACTATGTTGGCTGCCACATCATCAATATTGACATTTGACATGTAGGCTGCCAGATCATCACTGGACCCCATACGTCAGACCCTACTCCTCATCATCTCTCTTCTCTTCCTCGTCTCTCTCTCTCTCTCTCTCTCTCTCGATCTCTGTTTCCCACACACCAGATGAGCAGGCGAGTCGCTGCAGCCACCTATGCTTGGGTCAACACAGCCGCAACCTGATGAGCCTGGCACCTCCAGAGCCATTCAATCTGTGACTGCTAACCCCGCTGGAGAAAAATGTCATGCCTCTATGCCTGCCGACAGGCTTTGAGCCTCGCTCCCATGCTGACGGCTTGCACTGTCAGAGGTCGAGGATGCAATGACGGAGCTGGAGCGGAGGAAGTACTGGTGGGTTGGAGGTAGACGCGCCCTAGCCCTCCTGCGGCGCGGCGGGGAAGCCGTGATGGCGGCCGCGCGGCAAGGTGGTAGGGCGAATTCCGGAGGTAAGGGAAAATAGAGGATATGAGGCAATTTTCTGATATCTCTTTATTAAATACTTAGCCCCCTTATATAAGAAGGGCCTGTTGCAGATAAGGTAACACACAATCTATGGAAAGGGAAATATCTCATCAATAAGGAAACTAGAGATTATATCTAACTAATGCAATAAAACTGCTTCTGACCTATTCTAAACCGGGTCGGCCTGGGAAACAGGCCCGGTCTGCCTCCTACGCCGGCCATATGTGAGACCCCACATGACATCTCTCCCCACCTCTTCAAAAAGCTTGTCCTCAAGCTTGAAATCGGGGTACATTTGTCGAAATCTGTCGAGAGGCTCCCAAGAAGCTGAAGCCGGTGGCAGGCCATCCCACTGAACCAACAACTCATGATGACCACGTGCTAGACGTGCCCGGAGGACCTTAGAGGGAGCAGGACAGACTCGGCCATGGCTGAGTGGTGGTAATGCCGGCGGTGCTGATGGAGGATCCCCCTTGAATGGTTTGAGGAGGCCAACATGAAAGACGTCATGGATCCTGGCTTGAGGAGGAAGGTGCAGCTTGTAGGCCACGGACCCAATGCGTTGGGCAATCTGGTATGGACCATAATAACGAGGTGCTAGTTTGCTCTGTCCGGGAGAGGTGATGGCAGAAGCCTGACGATGGAGGAGACGCAGCCAGACCCAGTCACCTGTGCTGAATTCCAAGTCGCGGCGATTCTTATCGGCTTGAGATTTGTAGTGCTGCTGAGCTTGGAGCAGACGAGTGTGAATGTCCTGTAAGAAGTCATTGCGATCCGCAAGGAGGGCATCCACAGCTGGTAAGTTGGAGTCGCCTGGTTGGTATTGCCGCCAAGACGGGGGATCGCGCCCATATACCACTCGAAAAGGTGACGTCTTCAGAGAGGCCTGGAAGCTAGTGTTGTAGCAGAACTCAGCCCAGGGTAACCAGCGAAGCCATTGTCGCGGCCGATCCCCAGTGAGGCAGCGAAGGTACATGATGATGATTTTATTGACCACTTCTGATTGTCCGTCAGACTGAGGGTGAAATGCAGAGCTGAAACTAAGCTTGACCCCAACTAAGCGGAATAGCTCTGTCCAGAAATTGCTGGTGAATACCGGGTCCCGGTCACTTACAATGGAAGTGGGAACCCCATGAAGACGGACCACCTCGTCGAAGAAAACCCGTACACCGAATGAGTCATTTATATACGGTGGTCGAGTGGAGGAAGTGCGAATTTGGAGAAGCGGTCGCCCACTGTGAGGATAACCGTCTTGCCCGAAATCCGCGGTAGACCTTCCACGAAATCCATAGCTATATCAGACCAAACTGTTGAAGGAATGGGTAAGGGTTGTAGGAGGCCGGCTGGGTGTAGCTGCTCCCCTTTGTTGCGCTGGTAGGTGGTGCAAGAGCGAACAAAATCTTGGATGATGGCGCGGGCATTAGGAAGGTGAAAATCAGCCCACAAGCGATGAAGCGTTTTCTGTACCCCTTCATGACCGATTTGATGAGCACTGGACAGAATCTCCGGTAACAAGGATGAAGTGGGTGAAATATAAATCCGATTGTTGAATGTAATCAGGTCATCTACAATGCCCCATGGTCCTTGCTGCTGATCTGCCAGAATCTTGTCCCGGAGAGCACGAAGGGTGTCATCAGCTTGGATCTCCTGGCGAAGGCCCTCAAATAGCTCGAAGTGTGGGCTGGAGAGGTCACAGTTAAGGGCTACTGTCTCTGTATCTCGCCGAGACAGAGCATCGGCGACAATGTTTGTTTTGCCGGGTCGGTAATCGACAGAGAAATCATATCCCAATAATTTGCTTACCCAATGATGCTGAGGAACTGTCGAGAGGCGTTGATCCAGTAAGAACTTGAGGCTATAATGGTCCGTGCGGATCAAGAAGGGGCGGCCCCAGAGGTACGGGCGCCAAAAACGCACTGCTTGGACCAGCCCAATTAATTCCCGTTCATAAGCTGGCAAGGCGGCGTACCGGGGGACCATGGCTCGGTTGAAGAAAGCAATGGCGCCTGTGCCTTGGTGGAGGACAGCACCAATGCCCTGACCCGAGGCATCACATTCGACGATGAAGGAAGTAGTGAAGTCCGGCAACTGTAAGATGGGGGCGGACACCAAAGCGGTCTTCAGGGAGGAAAAGGCAGCGTCGGCTTCAGCGGACCATTTGAATGCCTCCTTCTTCAGTAGTTTCGTAAGCGGGGCAGCCAATTCACCGAAGCTGCGGATGAATTTGCGGTAATAGCCGGCCAACCCAAGGAAGCCGCGGACCGCCCGGACGGAGCGCGGTGTGGGCCAATCCTGAACCGCCGAGACTTTTTGTGCATCCATGTCCACTCCAGTGGCGGAGATAACATGCCCCAAATATGCCACTGATTGCTCCCCGAAGGAACATTTGGAGCGCTTTAGGAATAACCGATGGTGTTGCAGGGTTTGGAAGATGGTGCGGATGTGGCGCAAATGCTCCGACCATGAAGAACTATAAATCAGAATGTCATCGAAGAAGACGAGAACAAACCGGCGAAGAAAAGGACGGAGAACCTCATTCATAAGTGCTTGAAACGTAGCCGGTGCATTGGTCAAACCAAATGGCATGATCAAGAATTCAAAGAGGCCCTGGTGAGTACGAAAAGCCGTCTTCTCGATATCAGCCGGGTGCATTAATACTTGGTGATACCCCGAGCGGAGATCAAGCTTGGTGAAGAACTTGGCGCCACGAAGTTCGTCCAGCAACTCATCCACCACAGGAATTGGGAACTTGCCTTTAATGGTGCGGTCATTGATTGCGCGATAATCGACACAAAACCGCCAAGAGCCATCGGACTTTTTGACAAGCAATATTGGAGCAGAGAATGCGGAGGAGCTTTTGCGGATAACCCCCTGCTGTAACATGGCCGTGCATTGTTTCTCCAATTCATCTTTCTGCAAATGAGCATAACGGTATGGACGGACTGCAATTGCTTCGGTGCCCGGCTTCAAGTGAATGCGGTGATAACGCTCACGGACGGGAGGAAGCCCGGAGGGTTCGGCAAATAAGTCATCGAAATCATCCAATAGAGTAGGCAATAAGTCCCGACTGCGCGCAGCTTGAAGCTGCTCATGGGCCAGGTGTGGTGTCTTGGACCAAATGACTTGGCGGCAGATGGTGAAAAGACGTCGTCATGTGAGTGAAATCCCAAACGATTGGTCCGAGGGTCCCCAGCCATTGGACTCCCAAAATGATGTCCAGATCATCCAAAGGAAGCACGTAGCATTCCAGAGCAAACGGCACATCTTCAATGGTGATCTGCAAGTCATGACAAACGCCCGGGCAAGAAATGCGATCCTCGTTGGCCACCAGGACTTGCAAACCCGCACATGGTTGGACACGAACCCTAGCTGTCCGGGCGACGCGGTTGGCGATGAAGTTGTGCGTTGAACCGGAATCCAATAAAGCCATGAAGGAGTGACCCTCAATGGTCACCGGCAGGCACATGGTCTGGCCGGAGCGTGGTGTGATGCCCGTGATCGCGGCCAAAGAGATGGCTGGCTCAATCGGTGACTCTGGTTCCTCCTCGGTGATGGTGTCCACAATTTCCATCACAAAGAGTTTCTTGCAGCGGTGGCCACCACTGAATTTCTCGTCGCAGTGATAGCAGAGGCCCAGTGTTCGACGGCGGTCCATCTCCGCCGGCGATAGTGTTCGTCGTGGTAGTGGACTGCGGCCTGGTGGAGGAGTTGAGATGTCTCCAGCAGACACTCCAGTGGGCAGCGGCGGCGATCCTCCAGAGGCCGGTGCGGTTGGAGGGCGCCACGGTCGGCGATGTGCAGCAGGGGCCGAAGTCGTTGCGAGTCTGCGCTCATATGCTTGAGCGAGGTTCATGGCTGTTTCCAACGTCAGCGGTCCTTGGAGTTCCACATCGATCTGAAGAGGATCGCCCAATCCGGCGGTAAATAATTGGATTTGTTGATTTTCCGAGAGTGGATCAGTGCGACACAGTAAAGCCAAGAATTGCTCGGAGAAGTCAGCCACAGAACCGGTTCGACGTAAGGCTGCAAGTTCGCCCAAGGAGTTGGAGCGCAGTGGTGGCCCGAATCGGTTATGCACCAATTCGACGAAGCGGCGCCACGATGGTGGTCCCATATCCCGCTCCAACCGATGATACCACAACTGAGCAGCACCAAGCATGTGAAAGGAGGCCAGCCATACTTTGTCTTCTTCGGGCGTGCGTTGACCACGGAAGAATTGGTCGCAGCGATTGAGCCAAGGCAGAGGATCTTCTTTCCCGTCAAAGGTCGGAAAATTGAGCTTGTAGAAGCGAGGAGCGCCGCCACGCTCGGGCTAGAGGTGTGTTGGCTGATCAAGGGGAAGGCGATCGTGCCCAGAATCGCGCCGATTGTATGTGCTTGGCGATGCGATTACTGGAGCCCGACCGTTCTCCTGACTCGGGAGCCCGGGCGGCGTCGGTAAGATGCCGCTGGCATGCGGAATGGCCGGCTCGTGCAAGCTGCTGCCCTGCCCATCCGCATGCTCCAGGCGAGCAATAGCGATGTGGTGGGCGCGCTGTTGGTTGTCGATGTCCCGTACTGTGTTGGCGAGGGAGTCCATCTTAGCATGAACAAGTGCTTTGTCCGTCGCCATCTGCTGCATGATGGCGTCCAATTTTGCCAAAATTGGGTCGACAGCATCCTCGCTGGACATGACGGGGGAAGCGGCGGAAGAATCTGATACCAAGTTGTCAGAGGTCGAGGATGCAATGACGGAGCTGGAGCGGAGGAAGTACTGGTGGGTTGGAGGTAGACGCGCCCTAGCCCTCCTGCGGCGCGGCGGGGAAGCCGTGATGGCGGCCGCGCGGCAAGGAGGTAGGGCGAATTCCGGAGGTAAGGGAAAACAGAGGATATGAGGCAATTTTCTGATATCTCTTTATTAAATACTTAGCCCCCTTATATAAGAAGGGCCTGTTGCAGATAAGGTAACACACAATCTATGGAAAGGGAAATATCTCATCAATAAGGAAACTAGAGATTATATCTAACTAATGCAATAAAACTGCTTCTGACCTATTCTAAACCGGGTCGGCCTGGGAAACAGGCCCGGTCTGCCTCCTATGCCGGCCATATGTGAGACCCCACATGACATGCACACTGTTGTGGCCACCAAGCACATGATGGGCATGGCAAAGATCGAGTGGTAGTACAAGAAGCAGAAGCAACAGCTATCGAAATAATCAATTAGCTCTAATTAAACGGAAACTCGAGCCTGTAAGAATGGAACAAGCAATCGAAAAAAAACAGAGGCGCCCTTGTCTCAATGGAGGAGAATAGCTCCATGGAACACAGAAGGATCTAAAAGAAGGCAGCAAGTCAAGAGAAAAAGAAGAGATCAGCCTATCATGTTTAGATCTCCCTTTCTTCTTCCTCTACACCACTGCCACCAGCCACCCTCGGCACCTTACAGCTATGGCTTCAGCAGTAGGAGCACGAGGCATCTTCACCCCATGCTACCCAATACAGCAGCGTAACGGGCCTTCGCCATCCACTTTGTTGTCGCCGTCGCTGCAGATGACCTCGAGGTCAACTGGATCTACCGTTGCAATGGCCGTTGACCAGCAGTGTTCACATCTACAGTGCCTTGTAGACTGCAGTTTGTCATCCTAGGTGGCATTGTGGCGAGCGTTGGCAGTACTGGTGAGGATGAGGCGAAGTTGGTAGGTTTAGTTGTCAGGGAAAGGGAGAGTGGTTGGCTACAGCAGTGCGCTTGGGTGGTGTGGCACCCTTGCAAGCGATAGCGGTGGTGCCCTTGTCAGTGGAGGTTGTTGGATATGCAATCAAAAGAGGTCTTATGGTAGTCATGGAGGCATGGTGGTGCTGGTGGTAGCCATTACTGGCAGCCAGCGAGAGTATGACAGAAAAGAGGAGGGAAGAGATGGAGGAGGAGGAAAAGAATAAAGAGGGAATTGTCTTCAGAGACTGGGATGTGGGGTTTCCTTGTGCTGACATACGAGCCCTGCTGCCATGGATCAGGATGCTAGCGAGGATCCTAGTCAGCGTCATGTAGGACTAAAACTGGGGTGGATTAGGTGCAGGATGTTGTTTGACCTGGTTTTGATAGTTGAGGGACAGATTTTAAACGGTATTAGAGATGAGGGACGAAAATTAAACTAATCGAGTTGAGGACAAAAATTAAACTACTGGAGTTGAGGGACCAAATATGGACTGTTTCCTTTTTTTTTTTGCCTCTTGCAAAACAACTACTATGAACACACTAGGCTATTCCTTCTCCCTCTCCCCCTCTTATTTACTCTTACTTTAAGAAAACAGCTCAGCTGCCCCAAAGTGTCAGACTACTTGTGTAGTTCACTCATTCATCCTGTGACTCCTGTTTTGTTGTAGATATGGGACCTTGCGTCTGGAACATTAAAGCTTACACTGACTGGCCATATTGAACAAATTCGTGGTAAGTTTCTCATGTTTTTTTAGAACTTAGCAGCGACTACTCAGCACCCTTTCACTATGCTTTTTTTGGGGTCCCAATTTAAAGTTTAGTAATCGATGAATGTAATGCATATTAATGTAGGACTTGCTGTCAGCCAACGGCACACATATTTATTTTCTGCTGGTGATGATAAACAAGTGAAATGTTGGGATCTTGAACAAAACAAGGTTAGCTTTGTTATTTAATCCAGTGCAGTGTACATGGCATGTTGGCATTCTCATAACGTCCTGTCCGTATTCTCCGATAAAGGTTATTAGATCTTATCATGGGCATCTGAGTGGTGTTTACTGCCTGGCTCTCCATCCAACAATCGATATCTTGCTGACTGGTGGTCGAGATTCAGTTTGTAGGGTATGAAATCATCTCTTATATTGTTCTTGTTTTACTGACCATATGCAAAATTTGGCAGCATATGATGCACTAATATTGTTCTTGTTTTACTGACCTTCATACACAGGTGTGGGACATCCGAACTAAAGCGCATGTTTCTGCTTTAACTGGTCACGATAACACCGTCTGTTCAGTGTTTGCTCGGCCTACAGTAAGAATGCATGTCAACCTGTTTCAATTCACTGCAATAGTGCAATCATTTAGTTTTGCTACTCATTTCATTTAGTGATGTGTCAAGACTTTTAGCTGGAGTTGATTCTTGGCCACATTATAGGTTAGCGTATCTTATGTGTCTGACATTTGAGTTTCTATCTAAAGTTCAATGACAAACAGTTAAAGAACAATCTTGATACATGCATACAGCTCTGATGTCTTCAACTGTGTTACTATTTGGTCTGGGCTTGTAGCTTTTCCTTGGGATAGTATTTCCTGTCTATCACAGTATCTACCGATGATTAATCAAAATATTTGTTCTTTCTTTTGTCTGTCCAGGATCCACAGGTTGTCACTGGCTCACATGATTCAACTATCAAGTTCTGGGATCTTGTAGCTGGTAATTTATCTATCTACTTCAATAATGTTCACTGGATGTTTTCCTTTATCGGTTTCCGTTACAGTTGTTTCTTCCTGCAGGGAGGACTATGTGTACTCTTACACACCATAAGAAATCTGTTCGGGCTATGGCTCTGCATCCAAGAGAGTTAGTTTTTACCCATGAGTTCATCTGCATATTATCTACAATGTTGGAAACCTTTACAATAATCTCTTATGTAGGAAATCATTTGCATCGGCATCAGCGGACAACATAAAAAGTTTAGCCTGCCCAAAGGCTTAATTTCTGCACAATATGCTGTAAGTCTCTCTTATCTGCATTCGTATTTTTCCTTTGCATTGTGTATAAGTGAGCACTACTAGTGATTTATTTCAACTGTAATTCAGAACATTGAAGTGTTGCACTATAAGCTAATGCTACTAACTTTTATTATTTATAATCAAAAGGCATTTTCTTCTGCTTTGTTGACCTTTGGGTGAATAAGTGCATGATGCATATACTTATTGGAATGTCTTATCTCTTTTTTGTGTAATTTTGAATGATCACATTATGGATTTTAAATTTGTTGATGTAGTTTCTACTGTAAGTTTGCAGTCTATTTTCTGGACAATGCTGAACTCCTAAGTTCCTCATGATTCCTAGTTACTAAAAATGCATCTATTTTAAGGAGGCATATGTGCTCTATTAGTTCTAGCTAGTCTAATAGTCTAGACTATGACAATTCATAAATTACCCTAAATAATAATTATTTGGTGTTGTTGGTCTCATCCTCCTTAATACCAGCTCCAGTGTACTCATCGAGTTTTGACATAACTATGATGAAGTGACCTAGGTGTAAAAACCTTCAGACAAGGAAATCTTGTCGTATACCATTTACTTGTTAGTTGTTACTGAGGTGTCATGATGCATATATATTCTTATTTTCTTTGGCATGATTCAGGCGTAGATCTCTCCTAGATATGTTAGGGAACATAATTGGGGATTCAGGGGAGGTACATGATGCACCGTCTCTAGGTTGGACTAGAAATGTGAATCATATTCAGATGTTGAAGCAGTGTAGCTCTGGACATGATATCCTGAGTCTGTTAGAAAGTATTGCTTCCATGTTGAAGTCTTTGTCCCTTTCTGTCAACAAACACTGCATGGGAGGTTGACTGTTTTCAAGGATTAAAATGGTATTCCCCTCCATTCTTTCTGGCTAGCTTTATTACATTAAGGTAAGTCTAATCAAGGGTTGTAATCCTGGTTCTAAGAACCAAACCCCATACCAGTTCTGGTTCCTGTCATGAACTGGAATAAACGAAGCATTCTGCCCTTTTAAATTTTTTTGCCTACAACAGTTACCGCTTCCTTTTTTTTAATTTAGATTCAAATTTGAACATTTTTTGCCAGTTTCTGCACTCCCTAATCCAGACAATTAAATTAAACCCTTGCCCTAATCGCTGTTATCCTGATTAGTGATGCTTTTTAGTATTTTATCCTAGATCGTTCCCGGACCTTCTGTGCAGTACATTTCCACCTCAACATATGAAGGAAACTCATTGACTTCCTCTTTGACATTGCATTTTAGCTCAAATAGATGCAAGATATTTGAATAGAAATGCAATTTCTGGCAAATTGCATAAGTTCTTTTTTCAGAATTGCAATTCAATAGGTACTGTAGTTCCTTTCTTCACTTGCTAAATTCTTAAGAAATACTTGCATGTTTCACAGGTTATTATCTTCAACTGACTTTAACTTGATCAATAGTTTAATTACTTAAAATGGAGTTAAAGCATTTGAATGTTGACTTGTGTGAACATGCCACTGAAACATCTCATCTCTTATCACCTGCAGGTCCCAGCAGAAAACAATTATAAATTCAATGGCTGTAAATGAGGATGGTGTCTTGGCAACTGCAGGTATTTACTTTGATAATGTGCCATTTTCTTCCTTTCCCCCCCTCAGGGGCCTCCACCACTGTACTTCTTTAAAAATAGATGTTTTATTTGGTGGATTCTGGTAACCGTGTGCTATTTACGCTATACTTGCTGCCTGCATCCTATTCAACTCTATGGTGTCTGCAAATCACTCATTGAAGAACCATATTTCATAATATTCCGTGAGAAATAGTTTCATTTGGTGTAATGATTGCAGCCTTGATTGTTTCATTATTTTCACACCTCTAATTCAAACACTGAAAGCCATGGAGCGTTGAGGTTTTGATTTACGCAGTAAAGCATTATTGACAAATCTGCTTGTGTAGTGTGAAATTCTGAACATCTTGAACTTGTGCAGGGGATAATGGAAGCCTGTGGTTTTGGGATTGGAAGAGTGGCCACAATTTTCAGCAAGATCAAACTATAGTCCAGCCTGGTAAGTAGTGCTTTGCATCATGCATTGGTTGTTATATAGGATATTTACAATCAGAGATGCTTTGTTTGCTTTCCCACAACATTTTCCGTGTTATGAGTGGCTGTAGACGTCAGTTGTTTTAGAAATGCTAGTGGTACTGTTCATCGATGCTTAAATTAGTCATAGTTAAATCTTCCATGCTGTGTTCTTGCTTGGCCAAACTATTAGGCTATATGTAGAATACTTGATGTTTGACTAAAATCACTTGTATCCAATTTCAGGATCGTTGGAGAGTGAAGCATGCATATATGCCCTATCTTATGATGTTAGTGGATCGAGGCTTGTGACCTGCGAGGCAGATAAAACTATAAAGATGTGGAAAGAGGATCTGACAGCTACACCAGAAACCCATCCCATCAACTTCAAGCCGCCAAAAGACATCCGGAGATATTGATTGCCCTACGAGTTACAGAATCGGTTTAGCTGGCCAAAACCATTGAACCTACATTGGCCGTACATCGCCGATGACTGTATATCTAACGTCACTGTAACTGTATATTGTTGTAGTATTTATGCTGAATGCGGACTGCTTGAAGTCGCCTGTATTTTGCAGATTAATTTAATCTTCATCCGCCTATTACAATTAGGAATTTTGGTGAGGGATCAAAAATTAAAATTCCGCTGCTGTAACCATCCAAATCCCAACCTGCCATTCACCTTGTCTTGATGCGCTTTTGGCCCCTCCCAAGGTGAAGAGGTGTACTAGTGTTTGTAATTGGTAACATGTTTCCTTTCGGGAAATTGATTTGTCTTACTAGTGGTTCAGGCTGGGACGATTTTTTATTTGAATTTGGCTGCGTTTTACATCATCAAAGAGACCCAATGTGTCAATCGAACACCACTTCAATTGAAAGATTCAATGTCTTGTTAGCTTCCAGGCCAAAATATTACACAGCATTTCATCAGATCGTCACAACCACCGTGTCAAGGTCAGACCATCAGATTAAACAGTACTTACGGGATCTTAGGGACGATTCTGTAAACACGCGGTTAACGATTTGCATGCAAGTGAATTAAGTGATCATGGTTATCAAAGGGAACATATCCAGTGCTAATGGGCTACTCGGTGTTAAAATGCTAACTCCTGTCATTAGCCATCGGATGAAAAATCAGCTGATCTAATTGAGCAAGGTGGGAATTTCCTGTACCACTTAATCCATTTTACA
Source organism: Guadua angustifolia (assembly GCA_036346375.1). Classification (NCBI taxonomy): domain Eukaryota; kingdom Viridiplantae; phylum Streptophyta; class Magnoliopsida; order Poales; family Poaceae; genus Guadua; species Guadua angustifolia. Next base: position 73,683,044 of record CM070500.1, on the reverse strand, counting down.
CAAAACCTTCTCTCGCGAGGATCCTCCCCGATCTTGTCTGTTCGTCTTCGCCATCAAACTCTCTAACCGATCGCACCTTGCCTCCCCAACCGAGATCGTCTTCGTTCCCAACCGATCGCCGATCGCGTCTGCGTCCCTAACCGATCAAGGGCGCCGGCCTCCCCGCTCCTTCCTTGGTTGTCCTCTCCCACGCCTGCTCCTTCGGTTGTCCTCCCACGCCCGCTCCTCCCCTGCCGCCGCACGCCCGCCTCTCCACCTGGCCCGCAGACGCCCGGCTCTTCCCACGCCTTGGCGACGCCTCGCCTCCCTCCCGCCTGGCGCCTGCCTCCTCTCCTCACGCCGGCGCCTCCTCCTTGCCGGCGGCGCCGCGATCGTCCCCCATCGCTTAATTTGAAAATTTGGTTCTTCAGATTTCAACCTTTGAAGATTGAGAATATGCATCAACTTCGCAAGCTAAGGTCAAGTAATGCTCGCTTCGCGGTTCCAAGTCCACGACGCCGCCGATCGCTTCGCCGGTCCGCCGCTTCACGCACGATGGCGCCGCCATGTTGTGCCGCCGAGGACCACGACGCGATCGGCGCCTTCTTCTACTAGTCGATGTCCACGACGCCTTGCCGCCGCCATGCCATCTTGGCTGCCTTGCCCTAGTGCAACACCGTGCATCTTGGTCTACCTTGCCCTAGTGCAATGCCCACACCGCCTCGATTACTCCTCGATTGTGTGCTCGGCGCCGAGCCGACAACAAGCGATCCTCCACGTGATGTTGCACTTGCGGCCGTTGACATTGGGTCGCCTTGCCCTTCGGTGCAGATGCCCTCAACACTATCGTAGTCCCGCCCATTGCCATGGAGCCACCCTGCCCTTCCACCGGCACTACTACTCAAACTAGTAATCCGGGACTACCGTTTATAGTAAGTATCATTGTTGCATAGAATTGTTTCATTTAATCTTGAACATGTCATTGACAAATTTTTATTTTGTATTGCAAGGTGCTTCTTATACACTTAATGTTGACGAATCTATAAAGCCATTTGTAGGAAAAAATTTTGATGACTTGGAGGAAGCAGAGGAATTCTATAAGGCATATGCGCATTCAACCGGGTTTGGAGTTCGTGTTGGTCCACATACGGGCGTCAATGGTGTCACGCGATGGAAGCGATGGATGTGTTCAAAACAAGGCTTTCGGTCGGAAAAAGGTAATGACAAGGTGGATTCTAAGAAAAGGAAATGTATTAGAAAGTTGACTAGATGTGGTTGTGAGGCAATTCTTGTTGTGAAACGCAATGAAGATAATAAGTTTAGGGTAGAGACATTTGTGGAATCCTATACACATGAATTTGTGTCACCTAGCAAACAACACCTCATAAGGTCCAATAGAAAAATTAATGAGAATGCCAAGCGTGCATTAATCACATGTCACAAGGGAGGCATAGGCACAAGTGGGGCATATAGATATCTTCGTATCAGTGAGGGAGGATTTGAGAATGTAGGATGCACACGAAGGGATTTGCAAAACTATCATAAAGAGTTGAGAAGCTGTATTAATTCATCAGATGCTCAGATGTTTGTTGACAACCTAAGTAAGAAAAGCGAAATAAATCCTGCTTTTTATTATGACTATGTTGTTGATGAAAAGGGAAGGTTAGTTCATGTATTTTAGGCAGATCCTACATGTTGAAAGAATTATTCACATTTTGGAGACCTTCTTTCATTTGATTCTACATATAACACCAACCAGTACGACATGATATTCACGCCATTCACTGGAGTTAATCATCATAAAGCAAGTGTCTTGTTTGGTGCAGCATTGTTAAGCAACGAGACAACCGAGACATACACTTAGTTGTTTCGTACATTCTTGAAAGCAATGGATGGAGTTGCACCAAGGCTCATAGTTACCGATGAAGCTACTAGCACGAAGAATGCAATTGCCAGTGTATTCCCCGCTAGCACACATAGGTTATGCATGTGGCACATTTTGCAAAAGCTTCCATCAAAGGTACCACCACATATGAGGGAAAACCCTTTACTTTACCAACGTTTTAACTCATGTGTATGGACCTCAGAAACTCCAGAGGAATTTGAGCATCAGTGGTCTTCTATTATTTGTGAGTTTGGGTTGAAAGTAATGAATGGTTGATTACTCGGTATGCAATTCGTGCATCATGGGTACCAGCATTCTTTAAAGATGTCTTCTTAGCAAGAATCCTTAGAACCACTTCGAGGTCAGAAAGTGCAAACTCTTTTTTCAACCGTTTCATTGGATATAAAAATGCATTGGTGGAGTTTTGGATAAGGTTTGTTAATACAGTGGAGGAACAACGCCATAATCAGTTAGAAGCAGACAATGCCACGTTGCATACAATGCCTGTGTTACAGACTAGTTGGGCAATGGAGAAGCATGCAAGTGAGGTTTTCACATTCACTATCTTCTCTGAATTCCAGAAAGAAATTATAGCAGCAAGGGATATTTGCAACATGGAGAGCATTGCTATTGTGGGGGAGTGGAAGATCTCAACGATTAATGATGGCTCCATGAAGGTGAGAGAGGTACGCTACAATATTTCAAAAAAGAACGCTAGTTGCTCTTGTATGTTCTTTGAGTCATTTGGTATTTCTTGCTGCCATATTATCCGTGTGTTGCAAAATCCATTGCTCAAGGAGGTTCCAAGCCAATTTGTGTTAAAGAGCTGGACCAAATTGGTAACTAAGGATGATGCCTTTGATGTAGAGGGCAATTTGTTGAAAGAAAAACCAAGGAATATGGTACAAACAGTCAATGAAAAGATGTCATCGCAAATACGCACGAAAATGGAAGAATTAATTCACCAAGCTGGAGGGACAAATGAAGGCTTGCATATTCTTCGAGATAGGTTTTTTGCATTTGGGGATGAGATAACTCCATTACTTTGTAAGAATGTGCTAAGTCGAACCGAAGAGATTGAAGAGTTTGTAGGTTGTTCCATCCCAAATGAAGTGAACATTCAACCACCTAATGAGGTAAAATCTGTGGGAAGGTGCAAGAGAATAAGGCCGTGATGAAGGTAAAGAAGGATGGGAAGAAAGATGATAACATGGATAATAAAAAAGAGGAGCGCGTATGTGCGAGTCATGCAAAGAGATCACCTACCATGACACCGCAATTGCCCTTTGAGAGTGAATATAACAAAATGATTAAGGTTAATAAATATCTTAATTTTCTATTTTAATTTGTATATTAACTTTGTTCAGACAATAACACTTTTTTTTAATGTTACAGGCCACCGAAGAAAGCGAAGAAATGAAGGTTTGAATTGAAGCTTTAGCTTTCTGGTACTATGAAGGATTAGCCTAATTTTGAAGCGTCGGAACTGTTTTGTTCTATATCTGAGTGTCATGTCTCAGATACCTTGAATATCATACCATGTTTGTTCTGTTGGATGTAGCAGAGATGTTTCTTTAAACATTTGAGCTCATAATATCTGGTTATGTTTATGAACCTAGTACCATGTTTGTTCTGTTGGATGTAGCAGATTCAGCATTCACTGACTACCTAAAAAGCTTGTTGGAGTCAGAAAATAGATGATGAGTCAGAAAATTTGGAGCAGAGACCTGAGCTCCAATCCATTTCATTGCTGTTGGAGTACTTCATTCGTGAGCTGCACCAATGATACTCTGCATCATGAGATGGCAATTTTGTAGTTTTATAATTTATTATTGTATTCTTTTGTAACATCCTGATATATCAACACCATTTTGCAAGAAATATTAATGAGAATATAGATAGTTACCAGTTTCATGCTCAGGAGCAGTCCTGCATGATCAGCTCAAGAGCAGACTTAGTTTAATTGTTTTGCATTGGTCTGCATATTTTCTTAGCTGCATATTAGAAGTTTGTTGAATCTGTAACCATCTGATCAAGGGGAATAAATAGAAGAGCAGAAAATACGGGGTTGTTGCGCGGCACCAAAACCATCTCTGCATTTTGCGTTTGTTCTCTGAACTTTGGTAGTTCAGTAGTTAAGTCTTGAGCGCTAGTTTCCTTGTTGCCGGATAAGCCACAGGACTGCGATCGACTATGGTTTCCAACATATTTATTGTCAGCGTGTTTATCTTCAGTGTCGAGATAGAATTTCATGACATTCTGGCGACTGCAGATCACAAGAAGTTTTTTTGGGGTCTATATACGGGTGTTAATGAGAATATAGATAGTCATGAAAATGCTCCAACAATATTCAGCTGTGAAAAGGTGAGCTCCATGCTCCAGACACTAGCAAATAAACACAAAAAGGGCTTACATAAACCTTCTAACGGGCCTTTGATCATATCATAGACAGCAATTGCCTCTTCATTACAATGAGAACCCGACTTCTTGTGTACCCTTTATCAAAAAATGACACCAGGACCCACACGTAAGAATAAGCAAAACAAAGACATCAAAGAATCTGGTCGCAAAGTACAACAAAACCCTTCAAAAATAGTCCAATCCGGCACATCTGACAGTAAGCAAAATGTATATGAGATCTGCTCATGTAGTATGCGTGGACATCAAACTAGCAGAAGAAGGCGCCGACTGCGTCGTGGTCCTCAGACTGGCACAACATGGCGGCGCCATCGTCAGGCAAGCAGAGCCGTGCAGCGATCGGCCGGCGTCGTGGACTTGGAACCGTGAAGCGTGCATTACTTGACCTTAGCTTGACGGTTGATGCATATTCTTGAATCTTCAAAGCGCTTGAAATCTGAAAGAACCAAATTTTCATAGAAATAGTGGGGACGATGCGGCGCCGCACGGGGAGGAGGAGGCGTCGCGCCGGGCGGGAGGAGGCGGGCGCCAGGCGGTGGGGAGGAGCCGAGCGCCACGGGCGTGGGGAAGAGCAGGCGTCTGGGCGGCGATGGGAGGAGGCGGCGCGTCGCGCCGGGCTTGGGGAGGAGCCGGGCGTGGGGAGGACGACCGGAGGAGCCGGGCGCGCTGCCGCGATCGGTTGGGGACGCTGCACGCGATCGGCGATCGGTTGGGAACGAAGACGATCTCGGTTGGGGAGGCAAGGTGCGATCGGTTAGAGAGTTTGATGGCGAAGCCGAACAGACAAGATCGGGGAGGATCCTCGCGAGAGAAGGAATAGTTTTTAGGGGGTTTTGTGTAAAATGGATTAAGTGGTACAGGGGATTCCCACCTTGCTCAATTAGATCAGCTGATTCTTCATCCGATGGCTAATGACAGGAGTTAGCATTTTAACACCGAGTAGCCCATTAGCACTGGATATGTTCCCGTTATCAAATAGGATGGGATTCCATGTCAACATTTGGCCTTATGAAGGCACTTCCATTATCAACATTTTCCACATCAGCATTACAAGTTTTCAGCTGGAGTTAACCTCTCAGAAAAATGAAATCAAAGGATTTAGATGGAACCAACATTAGTAACTGCAAGATTTTTTTTAATTATTATGTATTACATATATTAAAGCGAGAGATTACTTGGCCTCCAGGGGCCAAGTGTCGCCCATACCGTGAGGCCCCTCGGGAAAATCGAAATCGCAATTAGGTCCTTTTGGGAAAAAAAGAAAATCGCGTTTAGGTCCTTTCGACGGTTTTTTAATAGAATAGACCCCAAAAAATTATCAGAATTACGTTTAGGTCCCTCGCGGTTTACATTTAGGTTCTCCTGGTGCTTTTTAGCAAATCGGACCCCGAAAAATAATACTTTATGCCCCTCTACAATTAAAAAAAATCAGATTCGTCGAAGGTTTATAGCGGCACATGGATTCGCCTCTGGTTGTTTTTTAACGAAACGGATCCTAAAAAATTAGATTACTTTTTCCCCATCTACAATGGAAAAAACACAGATTCGTCGCAGATTTATAGCAACCCATCGATTCGCCAACGGGTTGTAACCGCGGTTTTTTTTAAAAAACAATTACAAAAAATCAGATTCGTCGAAGGTTTATAGCGGCCCATGGATTCGCCTCCGGTTGTTTTTTAGCGAAACGGATCCTAAAAAAATTAGATTACTTTTTCCCCATCTACAATGGAAAAAACACAGTTAAATCATGATTTATAGCAACCCATCGATTCGCTAACGGGTTGTATGCAGCGTTTTTTTTAAAAAATGTGGATTCATTGGAGGTTTATAGCTGACGACCTATTTTTTTTAAGCAAATATGAAAACCGAAAATACAACCCTCATGGATTTGCCGAGTGATCCTATTGATTCTATAAAACGACGCGGCGTAGCGCGCAATTATGGCTAGTTATTATTATAAACATTAGTAACTTTGCTACATGATCTATACAAACACATGTATATGTATATATACACATATATATATGTTTATGTATATTTCTACCACTTCTAATTACGAGTTGGTGGTGATACGTCCGTTCTCTACCACCAACCCACCTGAACCGTAAAAAACCGACCGGCCGACACCCCCCAAAAAAACCAACAGTCTTCCCGACCTGCTCCATTCCTCTTGACCCCTTCCTCCCGACTCCTCCAGCTGCGTCATCTCGCCTCCCTTCTCCCTTCTCCAAAGTGCCGTCGGCGCGAGGAAGACGCGGATGAGGCTGCCCCTGGCACGGATGGACATCGGCTTGATTTCCCCGACCCACCGCTCCACGTACACCTCGCCGACCTTTGGGCCCGGGCACGCGAACGCGAATGGCGGGCCTGGTCCCTGCGACACGGTGCAGAGGGCGGACGGCATGGTGCGAAAGACTGTGCCCTTCCGCCTTCTCAATCAGTGGCTAAGGAGGATGGAATGCTCTCTGTGACGGCGGTGATGGTGAGGGACACCACCGTGCTATTCCAGAGCCGTCGATACGCTGAAGTGCTCGCGCAGCTCTTGCTCAAGAAGGAGGGCGCCCCTAAGGTGGGCGATTCTAGCCCTCTGCTTTCCTATCTGTTGAGATTGAAAAGGCTTAAGAAGTTCCTGCGATCGAGAGGTGGTTCGCTGCGGTTTCGCTAAGGGTGTGGTGGCGACGACTGCTTCTTCTACCATCGCGATAAAGCATCCGAGATCAAAGATTTTTGATCTCAGGGCTCGCTGATTGAGCGGAATCGGTTGTTGAAGGCCCTTGCATCCACGAATAACTCGAGGCAGTTCTTAAGAGGTAAATTTATAATCAAAACTGTTCATCTTGCTATTCTTGTTCTTCTATGTTTTGGTCTGGCAGATTAGATTGATACATTTCTGCTATTCAAGATTGTTCTTATTGAATTGTCCTGGAAAAGTTGGACAATCGAATTTGGCCTAGAAACTGAACAAAACTGCAAATACATGAACAAAACAAATTTGCAAAGAAAATATCGACCAATTAGGAATTATTTGTTGAAATCTTTATCTGTTAATTCTAGGGCTAAGCAGTTGGCAATTTTATCATTAGAAAATTTGGTGGGGACTATTGAATTTGGCCTAAGAACAGAAAGATCTGCAAACACTTAAATGAAACGAATCAGTAAAGAAAACTTGATCAATTAAGAACTACTTGTTGAAATCGTGATCTGTTACTTCTAGGATTAGGCAATTGGTACAAGATTATACCTCTTATCACTCGATGGATCAATTCTTCTCCAAATTTAATCGTTCAAACCAAATAGGGTCTAGATTTTGAAATCAACCACAAAAAATTTAGGGCATCAAGGCTTGATATAAGTGGTAAATTAAAAAATTTAAAGTGATCCTGAAAATCTAAGATGAATCCTGGTAAAATGAAAGCAAATCGATCAAACTAATACTATGAATTTCCCATCTGCCTTTTTTGTTTACGATATCGTACTTCTTTGGTGCAATTTATGATTGAATTGATTAGGATTATCATTGGAAAACGTTGGTTTTCTTGTTGGGATTGGCATGGATGAGAATAAAATAATCGCAACAAGTTAGATATTTTTTATCATAAAGTCTTTGCAAAATATTGTTTCAACCAGTCATGATCCGTGTCTGTGGTTAGCTTCAGTATATTGTCTAACTTTATTATCTATTGGGTTTTGTACTGATTAATCTATTCTCAAGAGCAGTATAGCTATATCTCGAATTAACTATCCAATGTTGTATAGCAATTTCAGTTATTAAGTATAGCCCACCTTGTACCTATTAGATGATAAAATCTTCAGAAATATAATACTGCTAGAAAAAAAATTCAAGTTGGTGATTGAGAATGGTAATTGAAAATTGATTTTCGTATTCCTATCAAGGTGTGATAGTATTTTTGTATGAATAATTTTCTTAGTAAGGTATTGTACTTTGAACTTGAATGGGATTGTTGAGGCCTTCAGGGAACCGTCAAACTAAGTATACTTACACACATCACATTATTTCAAGAAAAATCATGACTAGACTCGGATGATATTAAGATCGAATAATGCAAGTGACCATTTGATAAATTTGAAACTTAGTTATGGGGCAAAGGAAATAGTTGTTTAAGACGGTGTCTGATTATAAAAAACATCCTTGTTTGCTTACTAGTCTCAATTGTTTGTGTATTTGTTCTTGTATCTTACTAAATTGGCCCGTTCATATCTCTTAAGAGCAAGCTTCTGGTAAAATTTTCCTTTCAAGGGAGTTAGCAGGTTACTGTTGGGAGAGGCAGGAGATTCAAATGAAATTTTCTGGCTGATTGTTTTGTTAAAACCTACAGATCTAACTTCCACTACAATCAGCTACACTTTTGTTCAGCAAGCAACTGATGAAGCTGTGATAAAACAACTTAAGTTGGAGGTGGGAGGTCATAAAGCTCACATCAACATGTTAATTAGCAGTCTGGAGCACGTTTACTGCCGATGTGCATTTGCAATATAATGTTCTAATTTCCCTTCCATCTTCTTTGGTTATTGTCTCTATCTCTCATGATGGAAGTACCTCGTGGCTCCTGGTATAGATAAAACCGAGCTCCTGGATTTGAAGGATATAATTATGGTTGAACAGGAAGAGAAAAAGGACATGCACAGGAAGCTTCAGAACGCAAAAAATGAGTGTAAGTTCAATGGTGAACTGAAGAAGTGAATCATGTTTTCGAAAACCACACTGATTTAATTTCATGACTCAATTCAAACTAAAAATGACAATCTTGTATTATCCATATCATCACCAAGTATTGGCTTTCTCTTGATTCAGTGAGGATTATGAAGATGACGCAAGCAGAACAGCAAAGGGATTCTATCTCCTCCGTCCAGCATATGGAAACGCTGAAGCAGGTGATGAAACTACGGAACAAGAACAAGTCCATGAGGAGGCTGGCGAGCTCTGAACTTGATTGCGCATGAGAGCCGGCACCGCTCCCACAGTTATAACCTTTTGTTGTTGTAGTTTCTCTCCCCATGTATATACATACATACCACCATACCATCACAGTTTTTTTACATTGTACCATTAGAGGTTAGACAAATAGGGTATAACAAAAAAGATTGACTTGCAAAGCTTGATTTTATAAGTTGGAAATGTCATTTTGGGTTCTTAGTATTGCAAATTAACAGAAAAATTTCATAGTTGTGAAATGATCTATGCCTCTTGTTTGATAGTTTGGACAGTTGAAATTCAATATAAGAACACACTTAAAAAATGCATGCTTGGAGTGTTAAGTTCACTTGTTAATAGTATTTCTCATTAACTTTTTGGTACTCATAAACTAACCTAAACACACTAATTGGTGGTATAACAATTGATAAAATTGATATCCAATATATGAGAAGTTCGTCTATTAATGACTCAACCAGGCGCAATGACCCAAATGAACATTATGCTTGAGGCACTGGAAAAATCTGACAGTAAATTGGAAAATAAAGACAATGGTGGGGGTCTTGCTTGTGACTCACTCCCTGCACCTGGCACAAGTGGGAGCATTGATCATTTTTTGTCCATGAAAACCAATTTTGGTAGCCTAGCCTCTCTTTGGTTCGTGCGGTTGAAGATGTTCCACTGAGCAAAATTATTCAAGATTAGGTAATTTTTATAGCATGTGCTGGCTCTACAACACCCATGTTGTTCTAGTTTTAACAATTGTTTGAAAATTTTACATCAATCTGGTAGATCTAGCCTTCAATGAATTATTTATTCTATTGGCTTCCACATACACCAAGTGATAGAAGATTTTTGTTTACTTTGCAGTTAATTTAATTTTGATCAATAATCACTCTTAAGTTCCGTGGGTTCATAGGGCACATTTGAAGGAAGAAGTAGTAGGGTTCGACACGCACGAATCAAAGTGAGGATATTCTATGTTGGGGACGAAGTACTGTTATAGATGGGAAAGAAGGCCAGTTGTTAGATCAAGATTCAGCATCTTAAAAATCGACCGCTTCAGTGAAGAAAACAATTAAATTGAGTTCCTGAATTTCCAAGGATGTGACAGGGACTACAACAATTGGTTTGATAGGAATTTTGCTCCTCAACTTCTATGACTGGGTTAGGGAGTTTGGAATTGCTATTGCTACTTCTGTGAAGATGAGATTGCAGCTGCAATTGCAAAGGCTCTCACCGCAACAGGTGCTCGTAGAACAAATGAAACGCTTGATTGGTGAATCTTTTTGGTTGATAAGGATGCAAATTCATACGATATTTCACCTTTATGTTCTATTCCTTGATCATTGGTATACATAAAATTAATGCTCAATTGATGTTTTATATTGTAGACAAATTTTGTTTTATTGCTTGACCTTATGTTTTATTACAAATTTTGTTTTCCGTAGCAACGCACGGGCAATAAACTAGTATACACACATGTATATATATATGTAAACACCATCTTTTAGCTTGTTGATTCGATTTATGTATCAAAGGGAAATATTGTTATTTGTGTAAAGTTTCAAGTCTCAATAGTCTGTACAAAGAAAGCTTGGTAGCCATATGCTACCAAGTAGTCGCAGCACAAAGGTGGTGGTGGGAGCGGCCAACCTCGGTAGAAGTATGCTATAAGGAGTCATAGCACGAAGGCAGTGGCATGGTGCAGCAGTGGATACCCTCGTCACTACTCCCCTAGTTCTCCTCTTGCTTCGACTTCCATCAATGCTCGTCAACTCTCCTCAAGTATGGGAGACTACAACATGAAGGATCATCATATGGATGTTAAGGAGGGCTACAAAGGAGTACCAAGGAAGTCCAAAGTCGACGGGGACACCATACTTCTCTCTCCTATCCACAAATGGCAACATTGGTGAGTCCAGATCTGGCACCAGCACCGCTAGACGAAAGACATCGTGCTAGATATTATTGGTGTTACTTGTGATATTATTGATGCCATGTCTAGTGTAGAAAATTACTCTTGCATTACATATATAACTAGTACATACACATCTTGTGATGATTTAATTGACATGCTATGTTGCCCAAAAGTAGATTCTATTTCTCTTGAATAATGAAAAGCTCATGGTTGTTTAGTAATGCTCATCTTGTGGGTATTGTGGGAAAATAATGAGCTCAAGTTATAATCTATATTAAAGTTTGTTGTTTGTTGCAAGTAAACAAGCTAAGTAAAAGCTTGGATAGGTGCATCAAGGGAAAGTCGATCCTAAATGATCAATGATGCTCCTACAATAAAGAAGGCCTTGGGTTTATTTCCAAGAAGGATAATAAAGTGAGCCACAAACCTCCAAGGTTTACACAATCAAATGGGAAATTTTGCTATAAGTGTCATGATGTAGGACATATGGAAAATGATTGTCCCACGGGTAAAGCTCCTAAAATGGGTGTTTATGATTTTTACTATGTGCTTAAGAAAGCTAGGAATGGTAGAGTTATAGCTAAGATCATTGGCACTCCTACACTTGGCTGCAAAAATAATACCATTTGAGTGCCCAAAGCTTTAGTTACTAACCTCCAAAGACCCCAATAAATTTAGTTACCTAAAATGGTTTGATTTTATTTTGTAGGTGAACCACAAAACCAGTGGAAGGAATTGGGTGCTAGATAGTAGATGTACTCAACACATGACCGGCGAAAAATGTTCACCACATTTGAGGTTTGTAACAGCCCGGCACCCCGTGCCCCGAATGTTACACCCTCTAGCACCACCAATTACAAATCACTACAAATAAATATTCGTAAAGTAAGCTATCAACTAGGAGGTTGTCAAAATTATTAAAAATTTCGACAAAGACCTCCCTAAAAACTAGGACATCCACTCGTGCAGTGTAAAACATTTGCGAGATAATATCATTCTAGCGGTCCTTAGCTAACCAATCACGCATTCTATAGAAATTTAATAAACTTCACCACATAATTATTACAGACAGGAATTTATTAAACATAATAAACAACTTTTACAAAAAAAATTGCATGAGCTAGAAAGAACTATAATTGATATGATGGAATGCGGTGATGCAACGTGATTGTGTTATTACCCCATCCATGCATGCCGCTTCAAAACACCTACAAACATTAAATATCAAGCGTGAGTTTAAACTCAAGCAAAGTACACGAGAATAATAAACCCAATTTATCGTAAGTAAAACAAAAACTTAACCATAAGAGCAAATAATGCAAATAAAACAATATCCGGACAACAAGCATTCATACCCATTTAAAGCAATAACTTGACCATACCCAAAATTTACGCAATCAAGTCATCAACTTGATAATAAAACCACTAACGTAAAAAGAGGCATCACGTGGCTCTAAGTCACTACGTTTTCCGACTCAATCACCCTTTGTTGCAGCTCAAACCATTTTCATCGACTTTATTCGAGTTCAAAACTCAAATTTCACTCCACGATATTCATACAACATAATTAGCAAAGCAAAGAAAAGACATGCGCTAATTCATCAATTCAATTCAATCTCCCCTTTATGGGTTGAATTCACGACTCGACCTTCAATTACCATAATCACCATCCATATGACACACCATTTACCACAACACTCAATATTAAAGATGCAATGCACATGAATGCTCATTTCCATGTTCGTACCGGTACTGCCGAGTGCCCACCCGTCGGTGTGCACCCTCACGCCCCTTCCATCCCGTAGATGGAAGGTGCCTACTCTTCTTGTCTCGCTCCCATTCACCTCGATGAATGGGACTACGAGGTAGGACTTTCATGTTCACTACGTGTGAACACAGAGGCCCAAGATCGAATGGGTCGCCTCTTCCATTATGAATGCATATCATGAATGCAAGAATGCAACATCAATTCTCAACTAAAACACATTTCAATCATCAATTCTCAATCTGAAACACATTTCAATCAACATGCTCAACTCAATTCCGAGACTAGGCACAATCAAGTTCATCTCTTGTAAATTAACCACAAGTACCCTTAACCCATTCTCGCTACTCACACGCAATACTAACAAAGGTACAAAGAACTCACCGAGATTAAGGCTTACTAGTGACCACCGAATCCATAGGGCTAATCACGTCCATGAAGGACGATCACCAATATAACTCATACTTGCCACAATCAATAGAAATTAGCTATGAATGGATAAATAACAACGAACAACTCCATTAAACACACAGCTCGGTGTACTTGCATCCCTTCCCTTAACCATTTAAGCATCATAAGCATTTTCATACCAGGAACCAATTTCTAGTTATAGCCAAGCAAAACTTACCTCTTGCGTATTCATCGGCAATCTCGTACGTTAAAAGCAAACAATCAATAAATCATCCTAGCCACAATCTAGGGAATGCACTTGCCTTTACCGACGCGATCTTTGTCATCCCGCTTGCGGTATTAGATACTCCGACCCTAGAGAACAAAACAATACTCAAAATTCATTCTTCATGAGCAAAATGCCACTAAATCGACGATATAACTCTAGAGGCCTGAAACCCAACTTTTCAAAGACTAACTAAAACCCTGCTCGCCCAATGACCTAGCCAAACCTGTAAACCGTTGAATCAAACATGACCAAAGCATGAACATGTCTATTACCAACCGACAAACTGCAATACATTAACTTCTTTGTAACATGAATGGAGCATTTTTTTTTGTTGTCTGAACAAAATTTCAAGTTTTTCAACTACTATTGCCCATCGAGCACCTCTTTCTTTTAGGTAAGATATGCTGTGTAACAGTTCAAGTGGGGATTATTTAATAATAGCAAATAAATAGATCATGTCTAAATAGTCATTGACAGCTCCCCTATAATGCTAGTGATTAGCAAAATACATAGTTAAGCATTTTGTGTTAACTGGGTCCAAGGTCAGCACTGGTTGGTCACTTTGCTTGGTTGTACATACTTCACCTCTAAAACTAAAGGCGATAAATGCAGATTGCCATGGAGAAGATAACATAGAACATGACTACAGGCTGCAGGCTGAAGCATGCAAACCTCTAAAAGATCTAATAACCCCAGTAAGAAATAAATCAAGTGGACCTTCACTCACATGAGTATAATATTGTAAGAACAGGTCAAGCTATATATTTTTTTTCTCAATATGCATAGGAAATGCTACTCTTCATACCATATGAACCGAAGATAAGATGTCTGATAATGGATGAAAATCAAACCACTGCCTCGAATCGGCCCAAACGGAACCACTACACATACGTACACCTCAAAGTCATTTCATCGAACACATGGCATGCATAAATAAACCAAATACTGCACTTCCAATTGATTCTCACCACAAGAAGGCAAAAGGGGAGGGCACTAATGTTCTTGGTCTTGCTATCGCTATGCATGTTCTTGTTGCCTCCGACACTCTTCTTTGGCTGCTTGCTTGTCTGCCTTGCTCTTCTACTGGGAAGAAAGGAGGAAGGGCGCCGAGCCAGAGGAAGCTACTTGGCTGCCGCCGCTTCACCGCGCAGGAGGAAGCCAGCGTTCTGCTTCTTTGCCGCTGGCCAGAGGAGGAAGCCACGGCGCTGCTGCTGCTGCCCAAGGCCAGGAGGGGAGTCTGTGGAGGGCGGCCTGGGTTCGGCAGGTTCTCAGAGGAACTTCAGCGAGATGACGCCGGAAGAAAAGAGGCGCAGGGGGAACTCAGCTGGGAGCTCGGCCAGAGGCGTCTTTGGCAGAATCGCATTAGCCGTGAGGAAGGAGCATCGCAACCAGCAGGGAAGGGAGCTGGGCAACCGGGCCCTAGGGAGCATGCGGCCAGGAGGAGAAGGGGAAGTCGGCAGGGCTTGGTGGACCAAGAAAATATCAGCCAAGAAGAAATATCAGCCACACAAAGAGGTAAGGAAAGATAAGGTTAGGTGAGAAGTAGTTGGGAAGGGAAAATTCCAAGAAAACCCTCCCCCACCTCAAACCTTTAACCCTAACTCTCCTCATGGGACCAATTACCCCGAGAATACTCGCGAGACGGCTGACTCACCCGACGGAAGGCCCAAGAATTTGAAGCGAGGCTTCGCGATATTACAAGGTTGGAAGTGGAAATCATGACAAGATCACTTTTGGTGAAAATGGCACAGAAAAGATAATTGGATTGGGTAAAATCACTATCACAAATGACTTTTCTATTTCAAATGTCTCATTAGTTAAAACTCTTAATTTTAACTTACTATCAGTTGCTCAATTATGTGATCTTGTCTTAACTTGTACATTTTCTCAAAATTGTGTTATGATTTCAAAAGAAAAGGGTAATTATGCTTTCAATTTGGCAATATTTATCTAGTAGATTTTTCCTCAAATGATGCCTCCAAACATGTTTAATTGCTAAAACCTCATTGGGTTGGCTTTGGAATAGAAGGTTTGCTCATGTTGGGATGTTTCAACTCAAAAAGCTTTTCAAACATAGCTTAGTTGTGGGCTTGAAAGATGTGAAATTTGAGAAAAATAAGCTACGTAATGCTTGTCAAGCCGGTAAGCAAGCAGCGAGTTCTCATCCATCTAAGAGTATCATATCCACATCTAGACTATTGGAGCTCTTACATATGGATTTGTTTGGTCAAACAACTTATAAGAGCATCAAAGGAAATTCTTATTGTTTAGTGATTGTAGATGATTACTCAAGATTCACTTGGATTTTCTTTTTACATGATAAATCCAAAGGCTTGAGTATTTTCAAAAGTTTTGCTGAAAGGACCTAAAATGAATTTGATTTCAAAGTAAAGAAAGTTCGTAGAAGATAATGGTTCTAAGTTCAAGAATACTAAAATTGAAAATTTTTGTGATGAACTTGGAATAAAGCATGAACTTTCCGTTACCTACATGGTGGAGCAAAATAGAGTTGTAGAAAGGAAAAGTCGACCATTAATTGAAATGGTAAGGACAATGCTTGATGAGTATAATATTTTTGATAGTTTTTGAGTGAAAGCAATCAATATCGATTGTCATGCCACAAATCATCTTTATTTGCTACGTCTTTGAAAAAGACTTCCTATAAACTTCTCGTTGGAAGAAAAAGGGTGTTCGTCTTCCAAAATTTCAAAGCCGTTGTGATATTAGATTTCTACTTGTATATTCTTTGAATAGCAAGGCCTACAGTGTCTTCAATCAAACCTTTAGTTTAGTTGAGGTATGTGATGTTGAGTTTGAGGAAACTAATGGCTCTCAAGAAGAGAAAAAATCTAGATGATGTAGGTGATGAAGGTTTTAGACAAGCAATGAAAAATACGACCATCAAGCCTAAGGAGGACCAAGATGATCAATCCTGCTCCACTAAAGTTGAACCCTCTACATCTGCCACACTAAATCTAGTTCAAATGATTGAGGTGGAAGAAAAGAAGCACGATCCAGATCAAGTCCTACCTCAAAGAATTCACAATGCAATCTTAAAGGATCACCCCATAGATCAAATCTTAGGATGATGTTAGTAAGGGTGTTCAAACTCGATTCTGTGTTGCTTCTTTTTGTGAATATTACTCGTTTATCTTTTCTATTGAGCCATCTCATGTAGATGAAGCACTTGTTGATCCGGATTAGGTGAACTCCATGCACAAAGAATTAGATAACTTTGCCTGCAATAACGTGTGGACACTAGTGGAGAGACCCCATGATCATAACGTCATTAGTATAAAATGAGTCTTTAAAAACAAACAAGATGAGAAGTGGAATTGTGGTAAGAAATAAAGTAAGGTTGGTGGCTCAAGGTTTCACTCAAATTGAAGGTTTATATTTTGGTGAAACTTTTACACCTATGACTAGATTAGAAGTTATCCTTATCTTGCTGGTATTTGCATCTTGTTTTGATATCAAATTATTTCAAATGGATGTGTAGAGTGCATTCTTAAATGGTAAAATATCTGAATTAGTGTTTATTGAGCAACCTCCTAGTTTTGAGTCCTAAATATTCTAACCATGTTTACAAACTCTCTAAGGTGCTCTATGGTCTCAAATAAGCTCCTAGAGCATGGTATAAGCGACTTAGATAATTTCTACTCTCAAAATGATTCAAAATTAGGAAAGTTGATACAACCCTCTTTACTAAAATAATTGATGATGAATTCTTTATATGCTAAATTTATGTTGACAACATTATATTAGGATCTACTAATCAAGAGTTTTGGAAACAATTTGGTGACATGATGTCTAGAGAGTTTGAAATGTTCATGATTAGAGAGTTGAGCTACTTACTTGGACTTCAAATTAAGCAATTAAAGGATGAGACATTTGTGAGCCAAACTAAGTACGTATAGGATCTACTCAAGAGGTTTAGCATAGAAGATGCAAACCCATCAAGACTCCCATGGCTTCCAATGGCCACCTCAACATAAATGAGGTAAATCGGTAGATTTAAAGTTCTATAGATCTATGATTGTTAGTTTACGTTATCTTACTGCATCTAGGCTTGGCATCATCTTTAGTATTTTTATGTGTGTACGTTTTTAAGCATCTCCAAAAGAGTTCTATTTAGTGTCCATTAAGAGAATTCTAAGATATTTATTGCATTCCTCAAAGATAGGCTTTAGGTATCCCAAAGATGCTAGGTTTGATTTAATTGGATATTTGGATTCTGATTATACAGGTTGTAAAGTGGATAGAAAAAGTACTTCAAGAAGTTGTTAATTTCTAGATAGATCCTTAGTTTTATTGTTCTCCTTAGAAACAAAACTTTGTAGCCCTATCTATCACCGAAGTTGAATATATATCTGTCAGTAGTTGTTGTGCTCTATTGCTATGGATGAGGCTAGCTTTGATGTATTATGAAATTAACTTTAAATGTGTGCTTCTTTTGTGTGATAATAAAAGCACCATAATAGTTTACAACATTATGTTCATTCCTTAATCGACCCAGGCGAGAACCCCCTAAACTACGTGCAAGTCCATCCCTCACACTTCAAGCTATAGCAATAACTTGTTCATATCAAAACTTTAGTTTTAAATTTTGATTTTATACCAAAATAATAGAGGTAACTCCTCGACATGTCAAAATTTCCATCCCCGAGCAAATGTTATAACTGACCATTTGTTCTTCCCATTTCTAAAGCATAACTAAGCACATACATACACACACACACACAATCAAATATACCCAAGTTGATATTAGTTACTGTCTAACCCTATCCTATGAATTTTAATGCTAATATTTGTGTATTTATCAAGGAAGTTCTATGCAACAAGTAGAAATATCTACTGAGTCCCACATAATAACTAATTTACTGAAAGTACACGCATGCATATATAAACTTATAAAATAATATAAATTAAGTGAAATAATATGATTAACATGATCAAAAGAGGTGCTTATCATGCCCATTGAATTCTTAGGTTGGTTCGGGGTCGACAAGGAAGGTTTTTGAAGTATCGATGTCTGCACGTACAATATCGTAAAACAATAATAAAGGCCAAATGAATCTAAACAATGACCAAATTGAAATATTTTGCAGATTCAGAAATATCATCATTTTACAAAAAAAATAAACCGGTTTCATTCAATTTGGAGTTTGTATGCAACGATTATGAGCATTTGAATTTAAATCAGCTGAAAAATCCATAAAATGAAAAGAGGGATGACGTCGAAAGCATATTTTTTTTAGAGATTACGCCTTCCAACACAGAAGGCATATTCTCCTTTGAACTGAAAGCGTTTTTCTCATTTTTAGGCTTTTAAATTTATCCTTGTAGGAACTGATAGGTAGGACCTATATGTGAGGATTTTATTATTTTCCAAAAAAACTGACAGGTGGGGTCTGCATGTTAGCAACTCATTGTTTAAATACCGGTCGAGTTAAAAACTAAATCATTATTCTAAGTTGGACAACATGTTAGAGGCTCATTAGTTTTAACTGAATTAATTAAACTAATCTTAATCCTAATAACATTTTTGACGACTAGGGCCCACATGTTAGTGACTCACACTTGAGGAGCAAAGCTGGCACCATGGTTGAGCTCACTCTTGAGCTTGCCGGTGATGATGCAACGACGGAAAGGATAGGAAAAGGTTAGGAATTGCTAGAGGGGTTCATGCTGAAGCTCTGGGTGGTGATGGTGACTAGAGAGGTGGACGGAGGCGGTGGCACAACGAGGCCTCTTAGGTCATTGGAGAACTAAGCGAATGAGAATGATTGGGGGTGACTGGGTCATCATGTTAGCTTGATGGAGTTACGGTGAAGCTACAACCACGGGTGCGGAGACCAATGGTCACCGGAGGTGAGCCGATCGCTTGAAAAGTTGCGGTACAGGAAGCCTATGTGCACAGATATGATATGTTGCAGGATACATATCCTGCAACATATCCTGTGCACACACGCTTTCCGTGTACACACTATGTACACTAACTAATAAAAGTCATGAAAAATTCTGAAAAAATTGTAGATGTACTTCATAGATTATTCTATCTATGTATAAAATTGTAGGTTCAAATTCATTATATATCAAGAGTTACAAAAAAGAGAAAATTCTGATAAGTTTAAAGAGTAAGGCAACATATTATATACACACAGGGCTTCCTGTGTACACACTATGTACACCAACTAATAAAAGTCATGAAAAATTCTGAAAAAAATTGTAAATGTACTTCATAGATTACTCTACCTATATATGAAGTTTCAAGATCAAATTCATTATATATCAAGAGTTAAAAAAAGAGAAAATTCTGACAATTTTATATATAAGTAGAATAATCTATAAAGTATATCTACAATTGTACAACTTTTCTTCTGGATCAAATTATACCAAATTCCCTGCAGTGTCAGATTTTTGTTCACCTGGCCGCTGATCGGATGTTCTTTTACTTCATTTCGTCGAACGTTTGTTGCAATATTTTTTTCAATGTGTACAATGTTTTTTTACGTGTGCATCATTCCTTTTGCGCCCCCATTTCTATTGTTGTCGAAGAAAAATGTTACACGCGTAAGAAAAAAATATTACACACATAGCAAAAAAATGTTTCAATATGTCCGAAAAAATTGGATGTCCGAACACAAATCATTTCGTTAGATCTTTTGTACCTTTGTATATCATTTTCACATAGTTTTTGGACCCAGAATGTTCATAATATAGCGGGATTGTAGCAGAAACGAATCCTCTGTGCTACCGTTCAGAACAGGTGCATTTTTCTTTTCGCTAGTGTACCGGATCAGATGAGTTCTATGCGCATTTTACTACTGTGAAGTGCTTGACTAATGCAGAAAGGGTCTTCTTATTAGAACTATCGTGTTGTCCGACCATCGGTTGAGAATTTCTTTCACCAAGCGGCTAGTACATGCATAATCCATGTACTGAAGTTTTTCCTGCATATGTTTTGCATGATCTAGACCAGCCACAAACACACAGATAAACTCGTGCACCTAGAAGCACAGAACGATCTCTCAACAATCAGCAACATGAACCAATCTGGCTGAAACTTTGCAAATGAACAGGTTGACTAGCACCCATAATGCTCATACTCCAGATATCAAGTAAATTGTTTCAAGAACAGAGTCAAGTCAATTGCCGCCTCTCCTCAGTAACTTCAGATCCCACAAACCACTTCAGTCATACCACAAAACCCAACAATTCTAACGCCACAGTTCATCCATGTCCTAAGCAATCTATGCAACACAACTACACGCCTTAAAAAAGCGGCATTTTCACATGTGAAGATCACTCTCACCCACGGCCACGGCCCCCACCTGCCATTAAGTAGAACAGATCAGCATTTCCTCGAACAGAATCCTAAAGTACTTGGTAATAGAGTCTAAATGAAAATCGGGTGCATACCTTTGTTGCCACCTTTACCTCCAATTCCGCCCCTTCCACGGCCACCACCGCCTTTGCTGCCTCCATCATCTTGGCCACGCCCGATGCCTCTGCCTCCAGGTTTAGTGCCTATATCTCCTCTTCCTCTTCCACGGCCTACACCTGGTGGCTTCCTATCTGCATTTACAAGAGCATCAATAATGTAGGACTGCACTGAACCTCAACAGCTATCCACAAAAGGGCCTACGGGAATCGATAGTTACATATAAATGAGTGTACTTGTGCCCTGATGGTGGCAAGTGGAAACTAAACATGAGCATTTGTATCAACAAACTGCACACTGTAAAAATACTGTACTACAAAGTGCATTTACAGATGAGATCCTTAGTGTGATCTAGTCAGTGCCAGCAGATTTGCCATAAAATTGATCCACAATATTGTTAACGCTAAGTGCTAACATGTATGTATAGATCATGCTTAGTTCTGAAACTGCAATCTGCATTGTATAGTTAAGATCATATATGTGCAGTCAAACCTTTTTTTTTCCTTTAACCGCTAACATACATAAAAACATTTGCGTTGCTACTTTAGTTATATTATACTTTCTGACTTTACACTAACATAATATGGGTTATGGCAAAGTCAAGTTGTCTCTTGGAGGTCCACAAGGTCAAAATTTGCTCATATTATATTATCAAATAGAGCAAAGAGCAGCTCATAAATCACACAATTAATATAATAAAGTTTTAATTTAAAAACATTAGTCAGTTACTACAAAAAAAAATACAAACACACATATGTGGTACAATATTTGTCTACTTCTGATTACAACAGCTTTAGTCCTTAGGTGCATACCTGATCTGCTCTTAGAAGTTTCCTCTTGAACCTTGTCGATCACCTGTGGGGGGGAAATAAACTCATGCAATCAGGATCACATACTGTAGATAACAGAAGCTAATGTACCTTCATGCCGAAGGTAACCTATAACAGAACAAATTTTTTTAAAAAATGCTAATGTACCCAAGCAGAACAAACACAGTGAAAATGAAATTAATGTATCTTCATGCCGAAGGTAACCTATAACAGAACAAATTTTTTTTAAAAATGCTAATGTACCCAAGCAGAACAAACACAGTGAAAATGAAATTAATAGGTGCTACGCACATTCCATTGCCTACATGACCTCTCAAGTCAACAATGAAAAGATAGAAAGATGTGACCAAACAAGAAAAATTAAAAAGCAAACAGCATAGTTCTGTTCTGTAGGTTCCATGGATTTTGTTAAGACCAGAATACCCTGCTGTAAATAATGTTAGACTTTTTGTCAGTGAACAGCTGCTTCAAGATCATCCTCCCAAGGACATCAAACATCCAACAAGTGATTTGCCATATTTTCTGAAGCATCCAGATCTTAAGGATTTGAGTAATTCAGAGCCATTTTAGTCCATGTACCAAATGCAAGGCTACATCTTATTCTATCTCATGTAAAATGTTCGTTTAAGCAAATAATGCTCCTTTTATGTGCTTTTCATCATAATAACAAATATGCTGATGAAGAGCAAGGGCAAAGAGGATGGTTAGCTCCACAAGACAAAGTTAAAGTAGATATGCACGACAAAAAGCACTATTTTGAACTAGTATATCCACTTTTACTTGGTCTTCTCTTCTAGTTAACTTCAGTATTGATTAACAGTGTGAGCAAATTTACTAGCTCAATCATAACCCCATTTGTGCCTTGTCAGTGCATTGCTGAGGAAAAAGCTTGTGACATCTTTATACCTCTCTGATGTTACTGGTCAATGGTTACTTCCAAATTGCTAAATTTTCAAGACACAAAATAATATAGGAGAACTGGACAAGGCTACCATCAGGCCTGTCAAGATCTGTATTAATGTGATATGTGCTTCTTCATAATTGTACAGCAATTGGGAGAAAAGGGCTATCATAAGAGGACATTTACTTGTTTTTATATTTCACAGTAAGTCAAAGCCAAAGAAATTCTTAGACTCCTTGCAGAAAGTTGACTTGCTCTAATAGTCTGGCTAAACACTTGTATAACTGGCTGATTGGACTAAATCCTTTGCAAAATACTCCGCGTCAAGATAACAGTGCACAAACTAGAGTTCCTCATGTTATTGCACAACACCACATCAAATACTCCCCTCTGTTCAGCTAAATACAAGTCCTTGTTGGCTATTCATATTCTCCAAGATGCTAGTTTGACCACTAATTCATATCACTAGAGTAAATCTAGAAAATAGTTTCACGAAAGTACTTTTGAGTTTTGACAATGAATCTACTAAATACTAAATTATTCTCGCGTGGTGAATATAGATATTCTTTGATATATTGGTTGTAATTTTTTTAAAGTTTGATTTTACAATACAAGATTACTTATATTTAGGTAAATAGGTGCCTTTTTTGAGATCCATACCAAACAATACTTAAATGAGAGTATTTTTAAGTCTTATTTGTCAGAAGATGTTAGATTGAATAGTTAGCTTCCTTATAACCTTTGTTTAAAATGCTGCTTGACATGCTGATACCTACCATTCATACAATCGATATTTCAACTTGTCCTGACTAGGCCATAGGATTTCACTTACATAACCTAAATGACCACATAACATTAAGTACTTCATTAAAACAGACAAGAGCAGCTAACAATACCCAAGCAAAGGTAGTTTTGCAATAAATATAGGACTACATAACTTCATTACAGGGCCAAAAGCTAAGCATTATTGTAGTTACCGTAATGGACAAAATGTCAGTTATTGCTGATAGAGCAATTGATATTTGGACTTTTCTAACACCTATAAGCCAACATAAAAGCTTACAATAGTAGAAAATGCAACACATACTAATGCCACATTAGCTAAACGAATAGCAAAATTACATGGCATTATAGTGATTTTGCTAGCACTGATCATATGAGGATACACAAAATCAATATGGCAATGATCTCTGAACAGCCTGATGATGCAGAAGGAGCACAACAGACAGATGTAAATCACCAAGCAAGCAAACAGCAATCACAGACACAAGCAAGATTCATGGTGTCCAAAACCCATACCTCATCAGGAACCCGAAGATATTTGATGGTGTTCCCACGGATGTAACACTCTGGCATCCTCCAAAACTTATCACCATCCTACGATCCCAACAATAAACCATAAGAAAAGGTGTTTCACAAACTAACAGGGGCCAGATCAGTGGAATCCCAAAGATAACCCTACTTTCTCCACACCAAAATTGCAATTTCGTGCTTGCTTCCTTTAGCACCATGGACAGGTACCCTAGTTTCCCCGAAACCAAACAATGCACTTTAACTAATCTGCGCTTACTAAAATGATATACATCACTAGATGAATATGGGGCGCGCAAGATTTCACCTTTGAGGTGCAGATAACCTCCCGGAGGTGGATGTTCATCCACGTGTCGCAGTTCACCAAGTGCCCGTTGTACGTCTCTCCATTCTTCAGCTCCACAAGCTAAAGAACACACACACACACACAAAACGATAAAAAAAAAACCTAACCGATTGGAAACCAACAAAGAACTAAACCAAGAATCCAGCCACTGTTAGGATCTTACCATGGGATGGCCCTGGGCGGTCTTGAGGAGCGAGAGGGGAAGCTGCGCAAGAACACAAACTCCGAATTAGACACGACCACATCTGCAACTTTGGGGGATCGAGAGGGGAGGGAAGGGGGAGGGGAGGAATGAACCATCTTGCGCGAGATCCGGAGATAAAAAAGGCCGGATCCGGGGAGGGAGGTGGCGGCGTGGAGAGGTGATTTCGCGAGCAAAACCCTAGACGCGACTCGCCGCGAGCTCGTGTTGGTGAGAAGCGAGAGAAGGCAGAGATCTCGCGAGCACAGAAAGAAGAAAAAAAATGGTAGCGTACCGATTACCGAACGGGTTTATTTAGGATAGGTTTTTCTTTTTTCCTTTTGGGGATAGGCTTTTTCTTAAATTAAATAAGCCTTTCTAGAAACTCTTTTTTTTTTTGAAACATGAAGAGTTTGTTTAAACTTTATATGCTTATGCCCTAAAGTTAAAAAATACTCCCTCTAGTTAAAAAAGAGTGATGCCTAATAATACATGTAGACAAACACTACTAATTTTGGAATAATCTCTTCGTGGCTGGTACAATTTCAATTGTCAGTGTCTAAATTCTGGTGCTCACCTATTATGCTCCGGCGAATATGCTTCAATAGGAATTTATCACCCACGTGTCTGTGCGTGGTGGTGTGTTTGCGCGTCTTCCTCATAATAGTAAGAAAAAACATTATTAATTTTGATCAAATATATTGTTTAAAACATATGGTTTGGAATATGTAAAAATGGTACTAGTAAATTTGTCATGAATTTTTTTTCATAATATTTTCACTTTTACATGTTTCCAGATATAGTAGTCAAACAAGCATCTCGTCGACTTTAAAAAATAAACTGTCACTTTTTTTATTGGATTGAGTATGTATTTGAGTTTTACAACGAGCATAGCTTATTATTTTTTAAACAAGTCTTAAAATCCATTTTAAAAACTAGTATAATCCAGCGGTACAATTTAATCATAGAACAATTTGTAAAAAAAAAAGGGTAAATGATATATGGTACTCTAAACCATCGCTTCCCTGAGTTCACTCATAAATATACACAGTAAACTACTCTTTCAAAACCATAGTAATAGAATACGGGGTCGAGACCGCGATCCATGCACCTGGATCGCCGTCCCAGATCGAGGGCCGGGGTCAACTAGGGTCGACATTCCAACTCTGGGTGGGTCGCCGCCCCATTGCAGCTGAGCTTCAAGATGGGACGAGATGTAGACGAAGAAGAAGGTAGAAGGCTTACGGCTACGGCTCGAGGTTGTGGAGATGAGGCACTAGCACCATTGTCTGTGGTCCGCCGGAGAGGTTGCCTAGCCAGTGCCTCCTCACCGTAGCCCGATCCGGAGGTTGGAGGTCCGGAGAACGCCGGGGCCTGGCCGCCTGGGCCGGTCTGTCTTGTCCGCAACGCCGGGCGCGAGGGCGCTGGGCATTGTGGGAGGCGGGAAGTCGAGGGCTTGCGGAGAAGTCGAGGCCTCGAGGGCTTGCGGAGAAGTCGAGCAGACGCGCTTGGCTTGTTGAAGTCTGAACATGTTGGTTGATATCATCTGTAATGGGCTGGCTGATATCATCTGTAGTGGGCTGAATGGGCCACCATATGCAGCCCAACTTATATTTTCTTGTTTTTCTTGTTTTTTATTACTTTGTATTGAACTCCCGCGGCTACTAATTCATGGCGTATCAAAGCTGATCGACCCGGGTCATCGACCCATACGTCTCGGGGTCATGTACCAAATCCTCGATTCTCGTCCCAAAAGGGTATACCTCTTTCGTACCATATTTTTTTCAAGTGTCGACCTACGTCCCGCGACCCCGTTCCTCGACCCTGTCGACCCGGGAACTTTGTGATTATGTTCAAAACAACTACAACTATTTTAAGAGGTAGTAGGTTCTACAAAACCAAAAAAATAGTATTGTATGACATTATTCAATGATCTAATCGGTAACTGACATTGTAAAAAGAGATAATTCACAATGATTACATGATTGTGGCATCCCAAAATTTTGCATGAAATTTGTTTTCCTGCTTTTTATAAGTTTTTTTTGCATATATTAGTCCCTAAAAGTTTCTTGATTTACCGAAATTGACCCCAAAATTTCCTGAGCGCTATGAATCTTTCCTGGGTTAAAAAACAATTTTCGGTCAGCTAAAAATCCCCTTTTCCTTTTTTCCCCTGAAAACCTTTCTTTTTCGGAGCTCTAGCTCTTTTATGGTTTCCTTTCCCGGTAGAACTGCCTTCACTTCGTAGTGGCGCCTATCCCGGAGCCCATCTCCCAAGGGTGAAAGTGGATGCGGGTATCCACGAGCCATTTAAATTAGCCCACCAAATAATATTATATGGACACCCACATCTTATTTAATAAAATTAAGCGGCCTAAACTGTAGCCCGCGAAGTCCACATCACGTCCGCGATGCCCACCTCTCACACGATGGGCTCCCACTCTGCCCTCGTCTCGCCGCCACCTCTCTCGAGTCTTCTCTCACAGCCTCTCCTCTCAGCTCTCGACGCCAGCACACTTCTATTTGAAAAGTAGACCCCCTGTGAAGTTTATAGCTGAAAGAATTTTTTATTGGAGTCAGTTGCAAAGATTATTTTGGATTAGGTTAGTTTTAGTGTGTCGTGTGAACTGGATTAGTTTTAGTGGTTATAATAATACAGATGTAGTGTGGACTCCTCTAGTATTTTGTTTTATCTAGAAGCAATGATAATAAGATTGCTCTTTTCATATTTTCTACAGAAAGTGCAGTGTGCAAGTTTCTCAATTCTGGATACTGTTGTTAGATAAGTGATCTGTATTAAGTAAAGTTTTGGACATTATATTCTATGGAAACAACATTGGATCTCCAATCAAAACAAGAGATATAATGTTTCTTTTTTTTTTAAGAACCAGATATGATGCTTCTTACATGACTTGCTATTGTTTTTACTCTTTGTAAGTAATAGAGAAGAAGTAATGGAGCAGTATCAGGTTATTAGCATAAGATTTATATACTAGTACTAGCAGAGCAACAGTAAAATAGAAGGAGCAGTAGAGGTAGATCATTAACATTTGCATAGTTAATACCCAAACTATTTTAGAGTATTAATATTCAGCAGCAAACACAAATTTTCATAGCCAAATTATTGTATTTTAGCTCAACTAAAAGAGAATTATAAGATTTTATAGGTTTTGTGAATGCCGTATTTTCTGTATAAGACTTTTACAAACTACCATAATATCTCGTATAAATATTTACGATCAATATAAGCAATATGAAACCAACCCACGATACATTTCACTTACATCCTGACCATCTCGTCCTCTCGCCGTGCTCCCAGCGCCGGCCGCCTCCCCCGCCGCTCTAGCTCGCCCGCGCGAACACATCCAGTCATCCACGCCAACGCGCCACCGCGCGCCCGCGCTTGCCAGCTTCGCCGTCCCCGTGGCAGCGTTCACCTGCAGGTGGGCCCGCTTGACCCTGACCGCCCATGCCCGCGCCGCTCAATCCAACACTCGCGCACTGCGGTGCCCTCGCCGAGCTCTCCGTCGCCGACGGCCAAAACCGAGCGAGCACTGTTCATCCCTCTAGATCCGCCAAATCCAGAAATTACTCATCCTCAAATCTCTTCATCCAAAATATATTGCACCCTCTACTCCGGTCGTATCTGCTCAACCCAAGCAACTCACAGCTTCCTCTTGGTCCACTGATGCTCATGAGATCCTCCGTTCGCTCGCGCTGTAGCTGGAAGGTCGCCGTCACCGGAGAAGACGGGTTCCGAGGAGCAGTCACAGTCGCCGGACCACTTCGGCCTCGCCCCTGCATCGAAGTCCGCGTCACCAGGGTCTCCTCGACGTCCTCATGCTCATCTACACCTCATTCGGCCATCCCCGTCGCCGGAGAAGCCGCCACTATCCTCCCCTGCTCCGCGGCCGCTACCGACCGTCCCGTCGCCGTTCCGGCCACAACAGACAAAATATTCACAAACCACCGCCAGTCCTAGATTCCGAGATCCACGTTCTACGCTGTGCTCACAGTGTCTTGGCCAGGGCATCGCTTTAGCTCGCCGCCGGCCATGGAAGTGCCATGCTTTGTCTTTCTTCCTCACCTCTGGTCACTCATATGATCTCACCTCTTTCAAGTGCATCTCCTCTGTGTTTCGTCCATACAGAAATCCAAACTCGCCACTCACTCACCCAAAAACGGCACCATGTTGCCAGAGGCCATCTCCTCCTCCCAGGGCCGTTCCAAACATTTTGGAGGCCCTAGGGCAAAGTCAAAAGTGAGAGCTCTATAGTCTTAAAAATATAAAACACAGTTTATATATATATATATATAATTTAATATCTAACGTGTTCAATAATTTAAAGACAACATAAATTATGGTTTATGAAAGAAAGAAATATTACTTGTATAGAAGATATAGAAGATCACGCTTGAGACTTGATGAAAAGATCACTTCGGCCAATAACGATCAAGGAAAGCCATTATGTTTTACCTAGAAATGCAAACAAACAAACCCATCAAAGTATAATAAGCATATAAAACAATTTCTTGTTAGTAACTAGTATGATTGATCAAGATGAAGTAACCTCGATAAAAATCAAAGCAATCTGAGATGTAATGCCTCTTGGCTCTTGTCTTGGGACCACCAAATCGATTCCTCAAATCCTCCCGGCTCCCCAAATCTCCAAGACTCAGCGCTCGGCTTTGCTCGTGGAGATCGGAGAGGATGCGCGCCCTTAACAGTCGGCTCGGCCGGCGGTGAAGCACGGCCGTTCACCACCTGACCCGGGGCGGCTGGAGACGGCGACGCCGATGCGTGGCCCGTGGGGGCCGTCCGAAGCTGCGACGGGCGACGGCGACTGCGTGGGGGCCGGCCGGCGGCTTCTCCTGGTGGGGACTGGGGAGGAGCGGAGCCGGCGGTGGGCTGGAGCGGACAAGGCCATGAACACGGACAGAGCGGGACTCCACAACAGCCGAGCGGGATTGCAAATTTGCAAGAACGAGGAACCGCATCGTGGTGGCGCGTCCTCTCCATAAATTGGCATCGGGGACTCCATAGGCCACAGCAACCGAGTTGCCCTGTAGTAATGGCAGCGGGGAGAGGCCGAAAGGGATCGGGGATTGGAGAAGTCGGATTGGGGAGGAGGAACCGGGATTGAGGATTGAAGTTTTCGAGATTTGGGGAGGAAGCGAGGAGACGATGCATAGGTAATGTTACTGGGCCCTGGGCTGGGGGCCCCTAGTTCTCAGGGGCCCTAGGCCGTCGCCCCTATTGCCCTGGCCCAGGAACGGCCCTGCCTCCTCCACTGCATTGCTTTCCTCTGCACAGTAATACCTACGTTTAGTACAATTGCACTTTTAATTATCTCTGTAATGCTACTCTGTCGACGCTTTATGTCACTTCGGGCACCACACTGATCTCTCGAAGTTCCCTCTTTTACTTTAAAATTCGATAAAAACTCATTATTGTCGACTCGTGTTAAAAAGCATAGCATGCAGATGTTTATTTGGTGTTACTTGGTTCATAGGTAGGGCACGAAGGAGGTGGAACTCGCAAGAGTAGAAGAGAGCCGAAGGAGTGGGAGGAGCTGAAGGTGTCAGAGGAGTATTTGGCGACCTTGAGAATGGAGGAAAGTCACATCCTTGAATATATTGAACCCATATGCTATTGTAATATATATTACTTTGTTGTGCAACAATTACTTTATGCATGATTAATTGCTACAAGTTATCTTTGAAATGAATTGTGTAATATTTCCTCAGTCCAAATTTATAAGGTGTATTTTTTGAATGATTTTATCTATAAATATAGGGCATATTTCATATTCCAATGCAAAATTAATGTGATGTTTCCTCTATACTCCCAATAAATATCCATATTAACTTTATATTCTCTACATGCATACATTGAATATAGTGCTTAGTGATAATAATTAGGAGTAATCTAGTCATTTTCATTATCTTCTTAGTTTACGTGACAAAATAAAATACATCTTATAAACTTGGATGGAGGGAGTAGTAGCTAATTGTACTTGATAATGAACACTCTCCCTGTTAATCTTGAGCCATATTCACCCTGATAGGCTCAATATGATTAGGTTAATATGATAAATTAGTTGGTAATAATTATATTGTAGTAGAGTCATGTTGCACTTGTATCATATGGTGTATGCTAGCGTTGATTGGTATGGTAGTTTTGTGGAATGCTTAATGCCAAGGGCAAGAGTGGATGCTAGTGGCGAGTTCTTTATCAATCGGGTTGTGGTTGTCTCTTGTCTGCATCACATAATGACTACCAACTTTTGCCATGATTAAATAATTTAGTTCCCGCCCATTCATGTGATCATTTGTTCGAACTTGAATGTGTGCTATTTTATCTGCATGATGTTTCCACAGGCGTAGATTTGTTACTAGCATACTTTTTGTGGTTATAGTGACCCAATAGCTTGTTTCTAGTGTACTTTTGTGGTTATAGTGACTCCATAGCTGTAGGGTGTTTCTCTTCTGACAAGACTCCACGATAGAGGTGGGCACTGGGTAAGTCTTTTCGGGCTAGCACGAGGCATGGCCGGTCCAAGTCGACCTATAGTCCGACTCGTTTATGAATGGGTTGTATTAGCACAGCACGGTTGTTCGGGTCGTGCTAGACTTGTCAACTAGACACAATGGATGGGCCGGCATGGCACAGGGAGATGGGTTGTGCTAGGGCCGGCACGGCCCGTAACAGTGCCCACGTGCCATGACACGGCACGACACGGTGGATAGCACACCGATCCGTGCATAGCACGGCCCACGGCAGTGAGCGGTAGGGCCTGTGGCTAAGGGGGAAGGGGAGGGCGCTGCGCTGGACTGCTGGAGGGGAAGGGGAGTCATACCTAGCCGAACCGCGGTCGAGGGAAGGGGAGGGTGTTGCGCCAGTGCCCGTGCTGCTTGTTGCGTCGCCATGCCGTAGCCGTTGCGACATCATCACCGTATAGCGCCTGCCCGCGCCAATGTAACGTCGTGCCATCGCCGTCGTTGTGCCACGCACGCCCGCTGTGCCGTCAACGTCACCGTGTTGTGCCACGCCGTCATTGGTTGGGGGGAGGCTGGAGGGGGAGCTGAGGAGGTGGGGGCGACAGGGAAGGCGATGGGCCGCGCGCAGGCGATATGTGGGGAGGCGAGAGACGAGAGGACGTCGAGGAAGACAAGGAAGCGGAGGTTGCGGGAGAGGCGAGGAGGCGAGGGGTGGCAGCGGAGGAGGCGGGGGGAATCGAGGCCTATGAGGGTAGCGGGGGAAGGGAGGCTGGTAGCAGTGGGGAGGCAGGGGATGGCAAGGACGACAGGGGAGGCGAGAGGCAACGGGAGGAGAGAGGACGGAGGTAGGAGGCGATGGGCACGTGCGGGGGCAAGGGAGGCGACGAGCCGCGCGCAGGCGAGATCTGGAAGCTAAGGGGAGAAAATAAAGAGAAGAGAGAGGAAAAGAGGAATGAAGAAAAAGGGAAAAGGGAAAAAGAAAAGAAAAAGGGGAGAAGGGAAAAAAGAAAAGAAGAAAAGAAAAAAATTAAAGGAATAGAGAAAAAGGAAATAAAAGAGAAAAAGAGGGAATGATTTGATTATGTTTTCTACGGCATCGCCTTGGAAATTGGTAGCTTGTGTTGGCTATTTTTCAGTCCTCTCTTTTAGCTGGTCATCGGTCAACGAAAGCAACTAGTTTAGCAGATTCGCCACTCTTCGCCCGAAAGTTATCCTAACTTCCCTGTTTCATCGATGTATGTACCAAAACTAAGAACAAGCTACCAAAATACATAAAAGACATGAGTTAGACCCCCGCCTCTTTGAGCTCTAAGCTGAGAGAGATTGAGAGAGAGAGAGAGTGATGAGCAAGAGAGAGTTGATAGAGCCCAAAGATATTGAGAGCGACTGGTGAGATAGAGGAAGCCACAAGCTAGAGAGATAGTGACAGAGATTGAGAGAGACAAGCGAGAGAGATTGAGAGAGATAGGCGAGAAAGAAGCAGAGAGCAAGCAACAGGCCAAAGAGAGATTGAGAGAGACAAGCAAGACAGGTGAGAGACAAGAGAGAGCTGAGAGGAATTGAGAGAGGCCGACAAGAGAGAGCAACTTCTTGCAAAGTATAAGTCTTTATACTAAGGAGCATCGTGTACTCATGCATGAACGGCAATGTCACCGTGTACACTACTATAGAATGGTACAACACTATTGCTTCATCTGGGTCAATTCCTAACTTTTTAGGAAAAAACTAATTTTGATAAATGATTTGGCAAGGGTGTTAATAATTATTGAGGAATCATCACAATCAGTTCTTAGGTTAGAACCGATTGTGATGAGAAGTTATAATGTTAGAACCAATTGTGATATGCACAATCACATCACAATCGGTTCTTATAGAACCGATTGTATAAGAACCGATTGTGATGTGTATCATACATTATAAACGATTCTTATTTGAGAACCGATTATGATGTACCTCGCAAGTTTATTTATACTCTCGGCCTGAACTCTCCTCTGTAATTATTCTAGAGGCAAAAAACACTGCTGTCCCAAAAAATACCACATACTCTGGTTAAAAGAAATACTTGGGTGAGAAAATATGAAATCCTCGAAGATGGGTGTTAAGAGGGTAAAATTGAAGCCCTAGCTTGAGGAGATTTTCCCTCAATTTTTCTCTTTTGTGGTTTTCTTTAAAAGGTGAGCATTTCTTCAAACCCCATCAATTTTGCATTAGGTAATTCAATATGTCTAAAAAAGAGCTTATGTTGCATTGGAACTGTATGTATCCTATCAGATTTCACACCCTAGACAAACACACATCCATTTATCTTTGTAGTAGTCTTGTATTAATCTGGAATTATTGTTGCTATAATATGATCAATGTTAGAGTTTAGGTTGCGTAACCTATGTCTCCTATTTAAGGTGCTTGTTTATAAATATGCTAAAATGGCATATTTATAAGCAAGCACTCTTGAATTATCTATTTTTTGGATAGTTCGGGGATATGTGGTTCGAAAAAGTTCTTGAACGGTTGTACAACTCCAGAGAAATTTTTAGCAGCATATCCCTAGTGTTCTTCAGATACACACCCTTCTTGACTTGCTGTCGAGACGTGTATTTGAAGAACAGCGGGGAGATGCTATCAAAATTTTATCTGGAGTTGTACAATAGCTTAGAAATTTGCCCGAACCACATATCCTCAAATGGGATTAGGATCTAACCTAATTAGAGATTTGGAGTCATTGTTGGTACATACTTAGTTGGTCAACAAATATACATTTCTTTAAGATTATTCAATTCCTCAATTTTGTTAATGCTTCCACCCTTATTTTCTTTCATTGAAGTCAAAAGGATTGCAAGCTTACTGCATTAGGTAATTTGATATCATTATTGATGTTTTGAATATGTCTCCTACGTAGGGAATTGAAAGCTCTTAACTAGGGAAGAAGGTATTGAGAGTAAAATTATATATGTTGGAACCCGTTCTCTGTTTTGCAAAGGTAATTAAATAATATCTCAATATTTGAAATAGCTAGCTATCGTTCCAGTTTTTTCTTAATTTATTATGCGTAGTTTAATTGTAGATGGAGCATAAAGAATATATGTATCAAAAAAACGTGTGAGTGCTGAATTTCAGAGGGGTGTTAAGAAATTTAAAAAAATTATAGAAGAAGACATAGTGAAGAGGGGTGTAAACTTCATATATTGTCCTTGTTTTGATTGCACAAATCTCAGGAGATTTAACAATTCAGCTCAAATTGAAGACCACTTAATTTGACGTGACTTCGTGAGGAATTACACATGTTGGATCTATCGTGGGGAGACAAGCAGTACCCATCCAATATGCAATGAAGACATGCTAGAACCCGATCACGAGTTGCAGCGTGATATGTTTGAGGAGTACAATTTAGAGCAAATATTGCAAAATGTGGATGGAATTACACGAAAAGAGAGTTTAAAAATTTTAAAAGCTTGATGGAAGACGATGCCAAACCATTGTTCTTAGGTTGCAAAGTGGAATACACTAAATTGGGTTCGGTTCTTGAATTATTCAAACTGAAGGCAAAATACCGTTGGACAGATATAAGTGTTAATGCATTTTTAGTTTTTTTACCGAATGTGCTTCCGAAAGGAAACAAGTTGTTAACAAGAATTTATGAAGCGAATAAGCTACTATGTCTAATGAGAATGGAAATACAAAAGATACATACAAAAGCGAAGAGCGGTTGTTTGTAAATCTCAAAGAGGCAAAATTATTGTGTTGGCATTATGAATCTCGAAAGAAAGATGGCAAACTAAGACACTCTATTGATTCGGCTCAATGGAGAAACATTGATTAAAAATATGAAGAGTTTGGTACTGGGATGAGGAACATAAGATTTGGATTGAGTACCGATAGAATAAATCCGTTTGGTAATATGAGCAGTCGTCACATCACTTGGTCAGTTCTGTTATGTATCTACAATCTCCCTTTTTGGCTGTGCATGAAACGGAAGTATATCATGATTTTGTTACTAATCTTAGGACCCTAACACCGGGAAATGATATTGATGCGTACCTAGTACCACTGATTGAGAATTTTGTAAAATTGTGGAACAAGGGGGTCGAGGTGTGAGATGTATACAAAAGAGAGAATTTCACCCTACGAACTATGATATTTTGCACCATAAATGATTTCTCGGCCCTTGATAATTTGGCGGGCTACAGTATGAAGGGTGCCAAAGCGTATCCTATTTATAAAGAGGAGATTGAGAGCTTGTGGTTACCGAATTCCAAGAAAACTATGTACATGGGTCATCGTAGGTTTCTATCTCAGAGTCATGATACCGTAAGATAGATAACAAATTTAATGGGAAGAGGGAAGTTCGTTCGGCCCTACAGCCTATGACTGGAAGGCAAGTATATTCACGCGTGGAGGATATCAATATTCAGTATGAAAAGAGCCATAAATCTATTCGGTCCTAGGGCTATTTGGAAGAAAATTCGATATTTTGGGACTTACCATACTGGAAGGAGTTAAATGTCAGTATTGTATTGATGTTATTCATGTTGAGAAGAATGTTTGCGACAATTTGGTTGGCATCCTGCTAAACATACTTGGGAAGCTTTGTTTTTCAATGCCACTTGAGATGTTCATTCAATCAATTATGATTCTTTCACATCATGTCATATTTTTTCTTTATGTCACCGCTATGGACAATTGTTGATAATCTCGGAGTTCCATTATATATGTATAAAAGAAGATAAACTAGATGGTTATTTTAGCATTAGAAATACATGAATATATTTCTCTGAATTTTGCTAATATAAAATAAAAAATAATTTCAAAAGAAAATGAGTTTTTAGCCTCAAATCTAGTTACTAGTATCTTATTTTGGATTTAAACTTGTATTTTGTCTAGAATTAATTGTAAAATAATTTTGAAAATAGCTCCAAAACAAAACATAGAATTGGTCATTTTAAATAATTCTCGTATTCAAATCAAATATGCTCTTAGTTGCTTTTTTTGACATTTCTTTAAAATGATGTTGAAAACCATATACACATCCTTTTATATGAGTCTATTTGGTCAAAGGACAAAAATATTGTTTTAAAGGCCTATATTTGTGAAAATATTTGTAAAATTTCTCAAATATGTATGTCAAATATTTTACAATACTTTCAGGGTAAAAATCCCTATGTAAGAAACAAAATAGAAAATTTGGCCTCAACTGGATCTTATATGATCTTGTTTTTGGATTAAATGACACCTACAAAGATATACAAAGCATATTTTACCATATATTTTGAAAGGAAATTCCTTTTGAGCAAATTCTTTTTGGGAAGCTTCCAACTAAAAGTTTATTTCTGAAAATTTTTAAATAATTTGGACTTTATTTGAAAAGTTTTGACTTTTATACTCTTTACACAAAAATCATGACTACAAAGTGAAATTTGGCATATCTTTTGAATAGGGACTCTTTTTTTTTAAAATTCTTTTTTAAAACCTTTGTAATATCCCAAAGTATGTTTATCCAAAATTTTAAATAATTTCAACTATATTTGAAAAAGCATGTTACTGCAAAATTTTAAATAATTTCAACTATATCAGAAAATTTGGCATATTGAATCATCTCAATCGGCTAATTGATTCAATCATCACAGTATGTAGCATGTAAAATATAAATGGAACCGAGTTTAGTCATCACAATGTGATGACTAAACTCGGTTCCATTTATATTTTACTTTCTACATTTTACATTGTCTTGCTCTCCATTCTTCCTTGCTCTACATTCTTCCTTGCTCATTTCTTCTCCACATACCCCTAAGCTCACCTCCGACCATGTCGCCAAGCTCGTCCCCAGACTACACCACCGAGCTCACCCTTGGCTACCCGCCTTAGCCCATGCCTCCTTGCCCCTGCCCCCACCCCCTTGCCCCCAGCCCCTCGACCATCGCCCGTGCATGCCCCCTTGGCCCCCGCCCCCTCCCGACCGCCAATCGCATCTTCTTGCCACCTACCCCTCGTCCGCCGCCCGTGCCCTATTGCCCCTTGCCCACTGCCCCTCCGTAGCACTCGCCTGCGCCCCCCATCACCTACCTCTCCAAACCCTAGTGGCTGTCCCAGCGGTCCCCATCCTCGCAGCCCATCCCCGTTCCACAAGTAGTCAAACTCGCCCCTTCCCCATCGCCCTCGAGCTCCCCCTGTCGCCTCCGAGCTACCCCTGTCGCCCTGAGCTCGTCTACTATAAGTAATTTATGTGCGCAATTTCTATGTGCTTATAGAGGGGCTAGACAACTTGTTTTTTTGGGGACCTTGCATGCAAATAAGGGGCATTGTTCGATAAAAAGTTGGCATAACAGAGCCAATTTGTGACAACAACTCATTTTCAGCACTCATACTTGATTAGATCAACTGTTTATATTTTGTTGAATGTGAATATATATTGTGGATCTATTGCTTATTGTTTTGCATCATTGTCAGCTATCATTATTGCTAGAAATATTTGCTAGCTCATAGTAGAACTATACTTGTTAGCTGCCATTATTGAATTGTCTTGTAACTTGTCTCTATTAATTCCTTCTTCTATCAGCTAGCTTATTATCATGTTTCCTATCAGTTGAGCTGCCATTCCATGCTGTTTTGTTATTGTTGGTTGACTAGTGCATTCTCTGAATGCTTTGATTAAGTATTGATTCAATATATATAGGAAAATGGTTCTATAATCCCGGGAGTACGTAATCCCACTCTAAGTATACCATTTAAATGATGTTGTTATACCTCTTTATCCTTTGAGTGTACTCTAATACATACTAATTATAAGATACTCCAAAGTGAGTTCCATAAAAAATTTCATCATGATCCACTTTTCATAACATAATTTGTGCATACACTTCTTTTACATATGGAAAAGTTTATATAGCAGAAATAAAGAGCCTTGATGAATTTTTTTTAACCATGTCGTATTTGAGTATCTTAAAATTATTATTGAAGTATACTGAATGTGATAAAACAGTACAATACATTCGTTTAAGTGGTATATTAGAGGTAAGAATATGTACTCTCAGGAGTACCAAAAAGGCTTCATATATATATACATACAATTGTCTCTAATGGCGAGGAAGGCCTTTTAAGGCAACCCAACATCTGATGACACCTTAAGAACAACTTAAACTTTATGCTAATTGTTTTGCCGCCATTATTGTTCATGAACATGCAAATGGTTATATCTTTGATTATGAGTACATTTACTATGTTATTATTAAGTATCATGTTTCAATTCATTACCACATGCTTTTATGATTCTTTTGATCTATAGTTATTCTTTATACTTGGGATTAATGTCATAATACACTCTCAGCGTGCATGGACTGTTAGAAGATAATTTCTCTTTTTTTAAATTGGCAGCTAGGCCTTATTATAATATTTAAATATGCTAATTAAATATCAAAGATGTTGTATCCCTTTTAGACATGTATTTAGTTTAACTATATTAGTTTTATTTTTTCTTAGCATGATGTTAAAGTTTAGATTGTGTAACCTACGCCTCCCATTCAAAATGCTTATTTATAACTATGCTGAACTATTGTACAACTCTAGAGAAAGTTTTGGCAGCATCTCCCTGGTGTTCTCTGGATACACATCCTCTTGACCTATTGTCGAGATGTGTATTTGAAGAACAGAAATGTGTATTTGGAGAACAGCTGGGAGATGTTGCAGAAATTTTCTCTAGAGTTGTACAATAGCTTAGAAATTTGCCTGAATCACATATCCTCGAATGGGATTAGGATCTAACCTAATTAGAGATTTAGAGTCATCATTGGTACGTACTTAGTTGGTCAACAGATAGACGTTTTAATATCATCCATTAATCTATTAATCTGTTAATAAACTACAATATGCTAGTACAATAATATGCTATGCATTATCCATTAATCTGTTAATCGATATCCCTTCAAGAGCTTACAAAACAAAGATTTGAACAAATTATGAGACCACATATGTTAGTGGTACTGGATAGAAGTTCTAGTGAAGGATGGTAGGTTTAGCAATTTGACAGGTTTCTACTAGTCCATCTATGTAAACAATATTATATCATATGAATTTGATGTGTACTGACTGTTAAGTATGTTTGTATTCTATATTGTGAACAAATGTGTGATATGTGATGTAAAGTGTTTGTCTTCTATATATGTTGTGAATGTGATATCATATTGTGTGTAATCTGTGTTGTTTTCGAAAGGATTTAAAAAAAACAAACACCACCACCCACATCACAATCTATTCTGCATTAGAACCGATAGTGATGCGCACCATATCACAATTTATTCTAGATTAGAACTAAATCGGTTTTGAGTTAGAACCAATTGTGATAACAATTTATCACCATTAGGTGAAAACGGACTGTGATAACATCTCCTTATCACTGTCTAATGACTTCGTATCACCACGAAAACCGATTATGATGATGAAAAAGAACCGATTGTAATGTATATTCCTATAATAGTGGTGCTTGTTCAAGAATGAATAAAATTTAGTTCATTTCCCTTAATATTTGTGTTCACTATCATAGTTTTGTGCGTCTCCTTTTCTCTCGTCGTAATAGTGCAAATGAGCCGAACTTGGGCCTGCACGGCACGAAGAAGTCACAAAGCGCAGATGGACCATGCTTGGACTCGCTAAAGACGAGACATGTCGACACGGTTCAGGAACAAAGCAAGATAGATCCGTGCTGAGCCGGCCCGATATGGCACGACGCCCTCCTCTAGCCATGAATAGGTCGAAAGTACCAGCAACTACAACTTTAGCGGTTACATAGAGACTACTAGAATAATAAGCGCGGCGCACGC
Source organism: Guadua angustifolia (assembly GCA_036346375.1). Lineage (NCBI taxonomy): Eukaryota > Viridiplantae > Streptophyta > Magnoliopsida > Poales > Poaceae > Guadua > Guadua angustifolia. The sequence continues at coordinate 73,643,143 of CM070500.1, read as the reverse complement.
CGCGCGTGTGAACGGAAAACAAATTTATGTTTTTTTCGGAGAAAAACGGATCACGAAATTTTTTTTGTCACGCGCGTGAACGAAAAACAAATTTGTGTTTTCTCGAGAAAAACGGACCACGAATTTTTTTTTGGAAAAGCGAGAAAAACGAACACAAAAACATTTTTTCCGGAAAAACGGAGAAGAAAACATTTTTTCGGAAAAAATGGAGAAAGGATTTAAGCGGCGCCGCGTCGTAGCGTGAAAAAAACAAATTTGTGTTTTTCTCGAAGAAAAACGGACCACGATTTTTTTTGGAAAATGAGGAAAAACGGACCATGAAAACATTTTTTCCGGAAAAACGAGAAAAACGAGCACGGAAATATTTTTTCCGGAAAGAACGGAGGAAAAAGTCTAGAGATAGAAAGTGAACACATTTTTCGGTGACAAAACATTTTTCCCGAGAAAAATGGAGAAAGGACCTAGACGTAAAGAATAAGGACCTGAATGTTACGTTTTTGGACTTGTTCGCTATCCTGAAAAATTAGAAAAGGGCTTGTTCGCGATTTGAATTTAACGGGAGGTTTTTTCCGTAAAACGGCGCACGAGGGACCAAAATGCGATTTAGAAAAGAAAATCTTTCTCTCACAAAAAATCACGAAGGACCTATTCGTAATTTGCAGGGACCTATCCGTAATTTCAAGAAATATAGGGGTTTTTTCGTAAAATGGGCAAAAGTGACACTTGGATAGGTTCATTGAGCCGGAACTTTGCAGACTTTAATATAGGGATAGATTATTCGAAAACACTTTGTCGATTTTGGCAAGTAGCAAACACTGGGACCATTCATTATTTCGATCGAACGGTCTAGATGGCTAGTGACGGCTTAAGTCGTAGTTCTCGTTGAAACTGCACATCAACCCTTTCCGGAATTGGCTGTCAAATTCATAGTAAATTTATTTGCTACAACACTCAACTAAAAAGAGAGAGAAAAATGCATGCTCATTCTCTTAAAACGATCGATCAGCACAGTATAAACACAATCAAATCACCATCATAACAGTAATCAAGCTGAGAAATAAAACTACCACAGATTGATCTCTGCAAATTTTATTGGCTGTAAATTGAAATCGGTGACAGCAAAAACTATACGCAAGCTAAATCGAAACACTTTTACCCAAATTAACAGATCACATCCATTGCACAATTAAGCATGCCTCAGCTAGCTGGACAAAACACCAGCAGTGGCTAGCATGACGACCAGCCTTGAGGTCTTAAGCAAGCAGTAATTAATTATCTAGAGCAAACCAGGCATGAATGACGTATTAATCTTCTTGTAATTACAGTGATTAAGGCAAAGCAGCTAGATGATGGGGAGGTGTGTAGCTAGCTAGCCGGCTAGCCCCCCCTGCACTGGGTGATGGCGCTGCAGCCGCGGGAGTAGGGGTTGGCCGAGGCGCCGGGCTGGCAGTTGTAGTAGGAGGCGCCGCGCTGCGAGCACGGCACGCTGTCCCGGCGCAGCGCGTCGTAGCCGATGTAGCCCGAGCCGCCCTGCAGCACCCGGCGCTTGCCGCCGCCGGCCATCGCCGCCACCTCGCCCTCCCCCTCGCCGTCGTCGCCGAAGTACTCCATGCACTCGCCCACCGTGCCCCGGCACGTCCGTTGGCCCCGGCGCATCACCACGGCCGCGCCCAGCTCGCCGGCCTTCGTCATGAACGCCGACGAGCAGGAAGCGAGCGCCGCGGCGGCGACGGCCAAGAGGAGGAGGGCGGCGGGTAGCTTGTTCGCCATCGCCGGAGCTGACCGCTAACGCTGGCGGAGTGTAGTTGACGAAGCGCTGTGGATGGAGAACCAAGAAACAGTGGGGTTTGGTGTGTGAGGGTGAGGTGGGGGCTATATCATGGCGATGGCGGGACGGCGGTAGGTGAGAGAAAGAGAGAGATGGCACGTCGCGTCGGTGTAGCACTGTGGCATAACAGCAATCGTTGGTTTGTCTAGATGAAGACCAAAGATCAACAGCTCGATCTTGCAGTCGTATGCAAACCATAGCTCAAAATCTCGGACGAAATTTCAGGTAACAGCGATCGTTGGTTTGTCTGGACGAAGACCAAAAAAATCAACAGCTCGCACGCTCGATCTTGCAGTCGTATGCAAACCATAGTTCAAAATCACAGCGAAATGTCTGAGATTTTGATTCCATCCGGTGATGAAATTTAAAATCCCTGCCGGATAAAAAAAACTTGAAAAAAGTTCAAATTGCTACAGTAATTTCAAAAAAAATATTTCAATAAAATTTGCAGAAATATCGGGTATTTTGACTAGATTTTAACTTTTGAGGATCGGGCTTGACCGGATTTAGATCAATAACCCTTAAGAATGTCATCTTCAGTGAAAATTTGTTGAAAACCCAAAACTTTGAGTCAATTGATAAAAATAGTAGAAAAACTGTCAGATTTTTATAAAATTATACAAGCTTAATCATGCTCTAAACAATTTATGATACCATATGTAGTAGTCCGGATCATACAAAAAAAATTACAAAAAAATTGAACTACATTTGTTATATTTAAAAATTCAAAAATAGAATGAACACAATTGAGATAATAACAGTGTTAGAATTTTATAAATTTGGTCGAGTGTGATCATGATCCAAAATTTTTAAAAGAACTTAAGCATTGCCTCAGAACCCTTCTTTAAAAGTTTTAAAAATTGTAAACTTGTTTTGATTTCTCAATCAAATCTATGGAAGCAATGCATGTAGTACTGTAAGACTTTTATTAGGACAATAACACTGTCACAATTTTTGAAAATTCATCAAACTTGATCATCAAATAAAAATTTTATAAGAATATTAATGATACGTCAGAACCATCTACAAAAGTTTTCAAAATTTTCTAATATGGTTTGAACTATTTTCATTTGGTTGAAATTTGCTAATTAGCCTTCAGTAGACACTGTCTGATTTTTTGAAAATTCCTCATACATGATCATCATTTTATAATTTTACTGGGATATTATTGGTGTGTAAGAATCATCTACAAAAATTTTCAAAATTTTATAACATTGTTTGCACTATTTTTTATTCGATTGAATTTTATCAGTTAGCCTTTTATCAAGATAGTAGCACTGTCAGAATTTTTAAAAATACTTTATACTTGATCATATTCTTACATTTTTATGGGAACATTAGTGATATGTTAGAACTATCTACAAAAGTTTTTAACATCATTTCGACCATTTTTCACTTGGTTGAATTTTACCGAGATTTCGGTAATTTCGGCCAAAATTTCGGTTCAAAAATTCAAGATTTCAAATTTACTTTTTGAATTTTGATCAGATTTAATATGAAATTACAAGATTTCGCTGAAATTTTGGATTCCACCCACCTCCAAAATGTGAACCGAAAACGAAATTTCAAACCCTGATGCAAACCTTGGGTTAATTGGCGAGGTTGCCGATTGTTTTTTTAATCTTGAGAACATAGTTACAAAAGTAGCTTTCTTCCTGACCATAGAAGCGCCAACAGGTGATACAAGCCATCTACCGAGTCCATGTAACGCCGAAGTTAGGGCTGGAAAAAAAGCTCGTTGAGCTGGCTCGGTGGCTCGTTTCAAAATTGCTCCGATTACATTCATTTTTCTTTTAAAATAAAAATTAGTTGATTTGGAACAAGAATCAACTTCGGCTCGGCTCGTTAGGCTCGGCTCGACGTTGGGTCTCAAACAATACAGGAGACTATAATTAATAAGAATAAATTAGTATCAAAGAAAGCTCGAAAAAAAATTCATTTGGCTCGTTTTCCACCCCTAGCCGAAGTGGCCTAAACCTACATCAACCCGACCGAGCGCAATAGGCTTGCTTCCATGCTTCCCTAGCATGATAAGTCCTGTGTAGCTCGGCAGTTAGCTCCTGCCATAGTATATGAGCGTACGTATTACTTATCAGCGCTTCTGTGTTAGGAGAGATTGCTAATTTTGCTATTGTATTCGTGTAGGACCATATTTGTAAAAAAGACTACGAACAGGAGATAGAAAACCATGGCTATCCATAGTTGATCATTGGAATATGACATCATAGATGTCGTTCGTGTCGCGTCTCCCTTCTAATATACACGTACCGATATAATAGTACCTAACGTAATATACTCCGACTAATAATAATTGAATGATTTGATGGTGGCAGTTCGTGCGTCTGCATCGGATCGCGAGCTAGTCAGGTTCGGGTGTGCGTGCGGGCTGGCTGGGTCAACGAGCTTCATTTTGGACTCATCAACTATCTTGTTGTCACGACAAGCTGCTGGCTAGGCCTATTTAATCTGTGTGTGGCTATACTTGTCGATATCGCGTGAAATCGGTTCAGATTCGATTGGATATAGTTTTTTTATATTTTAAATCATATTTTCTGTCGGATTCAGTATTGAATACAGATAGTGCTGGATACAAATACGACGCAGATAATATCAGTCACGAATAAAAAGCGAATAAATACGAAGTCGAATCGATAGTTACTGGATATTTTTTTTGTCAGATATCGCGTGAAAACTAATACTGCATAAAGCATACATATAGAAATAATTAATCAATTGTATGAATTTAATATGCAATAGGATTATCACAGCCCACAGGGTTGGCAGTTCCTGACATTGTTTTGTTCTTACAATTGTCCAGTCGGACTGCTTCTTGCTAAAAATTGCACTCTACTCACCATCACCTGCTTAACCAAGCAATCCGCAACAGCGAAAAGTTCAGGGAATTTACCTACCAAAATACTGTCGTAGCCACATTCCGTACTGCCTTTCTGAAATGATCCTCTGAACTTGATTGAACATATGAGCAGCCTGTATATGAACTATCAAAACATTCTAGAGCGTCGTTTTCGTAGGTGGCAGTTGGCACAGCGCTCAGTCGAGATCAGCTAGCTAAATTGATTTGCACACAACAAGAAAACCAAGAAATCGTCAAGCAAACCAACCACTGAATCGGAAGCAGCAACAGCCACTGAAGTAGCATGCAGAATTCTAATCACAATCGAGAGCAGCAATCAATAATCTCAAACCAAACCATTCGTATGGAGTAAACGAAATTCATACAAAATACAGACAACATGGGTGGCGTCAGTCCGCGGCGGCTGCCGTCTCCTCCCGCTGCAGTGCGGCGTCGGCCGCGGCGTTGGCGACAACGAGCGTCCAGTCCGAGGGGAGCGGCGGCGGCAACGGGTACTGCGTGGGGCGCGCTTGATGTCTCACGGCTGCATCTTCTTGCGCCGCGTCTTCATGCGGTGCTTGATCGCCATCTTCTGCGGCCGCGACGAGCACTCCACCGCCAGAGCACACCCTCCCCTGACCGAGGAGAAACCCACCGACAGACGTGCGGGCTTTCGCACAACCGATGCTATGAATCTGGGAAAAATATCCTGTGCAATCAGACAGGCTGGTGAAACCACGGTGCAACCCAACTAGAAAAAGTTAAGAATTTGGTAAGACATAGCTAATTTGTCAGGATAAGGATAAAAAGAATATTTTTGGCTGATATCGGTTAAGGAAAGAAAAGTTAAGTTAAAGATGCTTTAATATTTTTTCCTCCCAATACAAGTTGCACAAATCTTAAAGCAAGCGAAAGGGTAAGTAATCACTATCGACTCTTCTTTCATGCTTTAATATTTATGCAACTGTAAAAAAAAGGCATGAAAGCACTTCTCAAGTAGAATTATGACCAATGTTGATTCAAAGAAAAAAAAATTGTCTGTGAAAAGGCTGATACGGATCATAGTTGACAACACATTAGAGAAGGATGCGATCGGTCAATGCACTATAAAAGATGGTCAAGGGCAAGCAAAAGAAACAACCCCAATCAATCAAACAATTCGTATTTACTTTTATTTTCCTATCAACTAGGGGTAGCTGATCTATAATTTAGAATCTTTTCTATAATCCAATTTTGATCAATAAAATTGCGCATCACCGATTATTGGTCATCCTTGATTATGTCAATCAGGTTTGATTTTCTTCGATCTTGTTGTACATCGTCTTTTTCGGAAAAGTCTACCTTTATCTACCATCTAATCAGCACTAATCAACTATTTAGACTTACCGTTGCCATTTGATTTGATCAGTTTTTTAGCTATTTGGATCTTTACCGATTGTTACACTAGATCGGCTTTGAGAATGTTTTTTAACTATCTTGCCGATTGCACGATCAAATCGACTGACATATCTTGAACCTTTTGAACTTGTCGCTCTCGTGTGTTTAGGGTGATCAATTCTTTGTCATATTTTTCAGCATCAACAAATGTCTGGTTCAAATTGAGCTGTTTTCTAACCACTAGCAATTGAGCAGTGCAACTATACCGGCTAGTTGTAAAGGCCCCCTGTTTGAAACCTACGTGATTTTTTATTTTTCAGGTATTGAACCGTTTCTCGTTAAATTCATGCGTTCCAAACATGCACTCTATCGGCTACGGCCCCATGCCCTTAGTGATGCTTAGTTAATTTCACGTGTGGTAATGTCGGAAGAATGTTGACTGACATTTTTCCGAAATATATGACGTTTGTATTCAAAATTTTTCTATCTTTAGCTGCCAATACATAAAAAAAAAAGCTAAATAAAACTGGTTACATGAAAAATAATGACACAATTAGACTCTGAAATTGATACTCATAGTTAATTAGTATGTTAATTGTAGACCTTGTCTTAAAAAATCTATAACGAAATATTATTTTTGAGCAGATAGGTTATATGTACGCTACCAAATTTTTTGTGAATGGGAAAGCTAGGATCGTTTGGTACGTAGTCTTTTAATTTCGTCTTTGCCTTGTCTTAAACAAACTAGGATAGTTGCGCGGCGTATACGCCGCGTGCGTTGTTTTTTTCGCGAGAAAAAATCTGGTTTTTTTTCGCCGGTGTTTTTTTAAAAAATCATCGAGGAAGCGCGCGAAACGGTTGAAAAAACAAAAGTGCATCTACGTTCGCACTAAATCGAAAGGTCTTTTTCGTGTAAAACAGTCGGAATGATCAAAACGTCAATACGTTTTTTTCGGTATCTATTTCGGGGTACTCTCACGAAAGATCAAACATCAATACGTTTTTTTCCGGCGACGAAAACATTTTCTGGTGATGAAATAATACATGTTTTAAAAAATATCAGAGATCGGGATGGAGAAAAAGTCTAAAGATAGAGCTGCACACAAATTTCTGGTGACGAAAACATTTTTTCTGAGAAAAACGGAGAAAGGAAAGCGACGAAAACTTTTTTTTCCCGGGAAAAACGGAGAAAGGACCTAGACGTAAGGAGCAAGGACCTGAATGTTACGTTTTTGGACCTGTTCGCTATCCCGAAAAATTAGAAAAGGGCTTGTTCGCGATTTGAATTTAACGGGAGGTTCTTTCCGTAAAATGGCGCTCGAGGGACCCGAACGCGATTTTGGAGGGAAAAATCTTTCTCTCAAAAAAAATCGCGAAGGGCCTATCCGTAATTTCTAAAAGGACCGAATTGCAAATTTTTTTTTGAGCGCGGCTCGGCTCAAAACGCTGCGACGCCGGCAATCTTGCCAATATTAATAAAGGTATGATGCTATTTGATCGCTTCTCTGCAGAAGCTGTCATGTGTCTGAACTCCAAAACACATATCCCATGGTTGTTGCATCTATCGGACCATGGCTGACCGATTCTGTTAGATGACATGTTTGGCATCAATCACTATCAATTTCTTTGATCAATGAATTAATCTATTGCATGCAGTCCACGCATGCACTTCTGGTGCAATGTCCATAAATACGAGAGATTGTTGCTGATCTAGATAAGTAGATAATTAACATTATATATATATGCTGTTCGGTTGGTCGATGATGAGGCGAGCTAGCTCGTCGTCGCAGCCGTCTGTCAATTTTAAAGTTTAGACCATGCGTCTACCTGCAAGCAATTCATATCTCCAGTCGTTTACCACCTGATTCGTCATCTTTTCTCTACTATTCTAATTGCCACTTGGTGGCAGCGGTCAGTTCTTCTCCACCCCCAATCTCCAATAATAGCCGGTCATTATAGGTAATTATTCTTTCCTGATTTACAGTCAGCCATATCTCTCCAATTATGGCTGATTATTATAGCAAAATCCCTAATTAGTGCTGGTAATTAATAGCTAGCCAATCATTTCTTTTGTATTCTATATATGCTGTACAGTTTTCACAGAATCAATCAAGAGAATTCATTTAAGATCAATTTCTTTCAATGACTTTGATGCCTTTGCATTACACTGATCCGTTCGTCGAAGGTGGCTTCATGGTTGCGCCGACCGGGTGTGGGCGTGCTCGAGGTCGCCGTCGCCCTCGCTGTCCAGATCGAGTGGGGGATCGCGAGGACTACTCTTTTCGAACACGAAGAAACCGAGGAGGCGAGGGTATTGGCGGCGACGTCTCGTCTTGGCGAAACCCACGATGGCGCCCATTTCTCTCCTCATCGATCGATCCCAACTCGCCCAGTGAGTTGTTTCCTTCCTCGATCTCACACAAAGTTTCGATCTTTTTGGGGTTTCTTGATGAACCTTCGTCTTCCTCGCCGTAATCTTCCTTTCGTTTCTTGGCAGTGAAGATGAGTGTAGAAGCAAGAATGTCCACCAAAGCACTGGGGCAAGGCGCCTCCTTGCACCACGACGGCGGCCGGGAGTGCACGCCCTCCTGGGCGTCGCTGCATGTCGACCTGATGCAGCTCATATCCGCATGGGTGCCCGTGACTGGGGGTTTCGTTGACTACGTTCGGTTCCGTGCCAACTGCTCCCACTGGTGCGCCGCCACCCTGCCCACTGGGCCGCAGCCTGTTGGACCCGCGTTTCCACCCGGAGGGTTTCGGCCGTTTCCCGGGCCACCGAGGCCACCGCGCGCATGGCAGCCATGCCCGCATCTTCGACCTCTCTGCCGATGGCGCCTTCATCTGCGTCAACCTCCCACTACTCAGCAACCACTGCGTACTCGACTCGCCCGATGGCCTCCTCCTCCTACAACGCGACGAGGACACCTCCGTCCGCCTCCTCCACCCCTTCATTGGCAACGTCGCCCAGTCCCCTCCTCCACTGCCTCGCCCAACACTTGCACCACCTGGAGAACGAGCTCCACTTGCTGGATGCATATGTATGCACTATACTTACAGCTATTCCGCAAAACTTGCGCTGCCGTCAATGTCACGGCTGCGGGGATCGTCATCGCGATGCTTGTGCTTGAGAATTTTGGGCACTCGATGTTTGTGTCGGCAACGATGATGAGTGGACCATCACCGACTTGAAGGAGAGGCGCTTGGACAGAGCGTTGTCGTTCCAGGGAAAGATGTATGTGGTGAATCGTGAAGATGGGCCAACTCATGTTTTGCAAATCAACCTGCCTCCACCGGTGTGCAAGGGGGGAGGGGTTGTCAGCGCCGTCACTGCCTCCTCCGAGAACAATCGCGACATGTTCAAGCCAGGAATCTACTTACCTTCTCTAGTAGAATTGGACTCTACAATCATCTTTGGTCTGACTCTGATGACTTTTTCGACATTTTGGTTTTCAAGCTTTACGATCTTGCGTTGGGTAGGATCTGTTGTCGGCGTATTATGCGCCAGTACCCTCTCCGCAAGACAAAAGATCAACACATGGTCAACATGACAAGACCCACGTGGCGCCCGGCGAAGCAGGTGGCGAAGCACGCCCGCCGCCGGGCGTAAGCCCGTGGCGCCCGGCGAAAGGTGGGCGAAGCACGCCCGCCGCCGGCCGTAAGCCCACGTGGCGCCCGCGGCGATTAGGCGAAGACGCGCCGCTTCGCCCGCGAAGGCAAAAAGCGGCGCGGTGGCTTAGCCTCGAAGGCTCCTTCCCCTATCGTACCGTTCTGGGCGGCAGGACAGCGGTGTCAGGGCTGTCAGTTACAAGGGTTTCTGCGGCAAGACCAATCCTCTGACGCCTCTCACCAACCCGTCAGGAAGGGGTCACATCCCGGGCGGACTGGGCGAAGCCGCGTCGGCATTTAATGAGGCCGAGCAACGCGACAAAGACAGGAGGCGATTAAATGTATAAGGATCAGCATGATGACTCTCCTTTTACCTACTCCCGTTAGCTTGGCCTATATAAGGGCCTCCGGGTGCATGGGAAAGGGGGCCGAGCATTCGAGTAGTGTAGCATCCGAGCGAAGAAGGGCTCTGCAAAGATAGGCTAAGAGAGAACTTGTAACCTGAGAACTCTGTTCTAGCTTGACAGACTCCATAAAACAATCTAGCAGGAAGTAAGGCTGTTACCCTTCTCACAAGGGGGCCTGAACCTGGGTAAAATTTGGGTGTCACTCCTGGCACATAGGCGCCGAAGTTCGTCGTGTGGAAGTCCCTAGGGTTTCCCCTCGTTAGGTTTAGCCTGCCGCGAAGACGCCCTCCTTCCGAACCAAACCCGGTCTGTAGACTCCGGGCCTGTCAGGTGGAATACGCCGACAGGGGCGCGCCAGGTAGGGGGCTAGTGGTTGGCTTTTCCGGCTAACTCCCCGGCGGACTTCGGTGTTCGCGATTCAGAAGCAAGCTCGTGCCTCAGAAGATGGCGGATCCTCAGCACCAGGATATCGCGGGGGCGAGTGACGACCAAGGCGCCTCCCGGCCGTCACGCCGGTCGAGGGACCGTCTCACCCCGCCCCTGCAGGGCGGCGCAGCTGCTCCCGCAGGAGCCGGGGAGCAGCCCGTGCGTCGCAGGCTGGCCTTGGAGGCGGCCACCCCTGCCCAGAACTTGCACGCCGCTCGTGCTCTTCTGGACCACCCGCCGGTGGAGTTCGCGGGGGACTCCCCGGCCACTCCGTGGCTGCGAAGCATTGCTGGCCTCGTGGATGCGGCCCAACTCCGGGTAGGGCTCCCGCCGGTCAGTACTAATCGTACCTTGACGCTAAGGCGCATCTGGCGCTCAGCCTCAACCGCCTAACGAGAAAGGCCGCCGGCAGGGCCGGGTCAGAAAGGACGCGCGCAACCCGGTCCGGTTCCTCGAGAACGCGGGACCTCCGCTCTCATTCGACGAGAGCCGTGTAGCGGGCGATGACCTCATGATCGCTTTGCCGCGCCGCCGGACCAAGAGCGCCGCCACGGTAGCGGTGGCGGCCGACGATGAGAGTCCCCATGGTTCTCATCCTCGGAACCAGAGGAAGTTCACTCCTCCTTACGCAGAATCGACCTCGCGCCCATGACGATCGCCGGACCAGACCTCGACAGCGGCTCGGTTCCCTCTGGCGTCGGTGCAGCCTTCTCCGGCGATTGCGCGCAGAACTGGCCGGACCGGTTCCGCCCAGCGGCCATAGAAAAATATGACGGCACCACCAACCCGGAGGAGTTCCTCCAAATCTACATGACGATGGTGCGGGCAGCTGGCGGATCCGAAAAAGTCATGGCCAACTACCTCCCAACAGCCTTTGACAGCTCGCCGCGCCTCGTCAAGTAAATCTCCCAGCGGTTGTGCACTCGTGGGGAAAGTTGTCGACATCTTTGTCGCCAATTTTCGTGGCTCCTTCACAGCGCGGCCGGTGTGGAGGATGACCTCCACGCCTCGAGCAAGAGAAGGAGAGTCACCAGCGACTTCATCCGGCGGTTCTGCCACTGCCGCAACACAATCCCCCATATTTCTGAGCAATCGGTCATCATCGCCTTCAGGAGGGGTGTACGCGACCGCAAGATGAAGGAGAAGATGGCCACCCGCACCATTAACTCCACCTCCGAGCTCTTCTCCCTCGCACATAAGTGTGCGCGGGCCGTGGAGGCAAGGGGGCCGACGCCTGGCCCAAAGGGTGGCCACGGCAAGGATGAGGCCGGGACCTCGAAGGGTTCCGCCGCCGAGCAAGAAGGCGCGAAGCGAGGCGGTGAGACCAGTAGTCTTGGCCGCCGAGCGCGACGAGCGCGACGACGAAGAAGATCCGCGCCAGAGCGCAATCGCCGCGACCGGCGTGAAGACCGCCGCGAGCGGCGTGGTGACCGTCGTGACCGGCGTGGTGATCGCCGTGATCGACGTGACGACCGCCGCGGTCGTGGGAATGACCGCCGCGACCAGAAAGAGGGCGAGCCCTATTGCCCAATACACAAGACCAATACCCATGACCTAGATAGTTGCCGGGTCGTGGACAAGATGGTGGAGAAACGGCTCAAGGAGCGCCACCGGCGATGATCAAGATGAAGATCCTCCGTGGCCTTCCAACAAGCCGATCACGTGGTGGCCTATATTCATGGTGGGTCGCCCACCCTCCTCCAACGCCGCCACAAACGGTCAAGAGGGAAGTGTGTGCCACCACATCGAGCTCGGGCGGGTCGGATTTGAAGTGGTCTCGAGCAAACTCTCACCTTGATCGGTGACCATCCCGAGGGCGCCAACGGCCGGGCATCTCCCGTCGTAGTATCGCCCGTTCGAACGGCGGCTCACCCGCTGGCCGGTGGGCGGAGGAGTTCTATCAACCTCTGTCCTCCTCGGTGTTCTGGCGCCAGATCCATGGCGGCAGATCTGCGCCAGCTACTGCCCTTCTTCGGGTAGCCCCAGAGGTGGTTTGATGCCCCCGACAGTCGCCTCCCGCTACCTTCGGGAGAGGGACAATTATCGCACCGATTGGTGGATTTCGAGGTCGCCGACTTGACCTCCCTATAATGCCATACTCGGCCGTGGCGTTGGCCCGATTCATGGCGACCACCCACTACGCTGTTCATGGTGGTGAAGATGCGGGTCTGCGGGCCCCATTGTGATCGAGGTGGATAAGGCCGAGGCCTTGCGGCTGTTTCAAGGTCAAGAGACCTGGCGGTGCCACTGCGTTGGGCGCCCAGACGCCACTTCCTGGAGCCCTCGAGCCGGGACCCGCGCCTCACCCGCTCGCCGGTGAGGTTAAGGTGGTCGCCTGAAAGTCTTGGCGAACCCCGAAGATCGTCAATATTGGCGCCAGCCTCAGCGCCAAATAGGAAGACGCGCTCGTCACCTTCCTCCAGTCCAATTCCGACGTGTTCGCCTGGCAACCGTCCGATATGGCTGGGGTCCCCAGGGAGGTGATCGAGCACCGATTGGCGACGCTCCCCGAGGCGCGTTCGGTCCGACAGAAGGTCCGGAGGCAGGCGCCCGAGTGCCAAGATGCCATTCGAGAGGAGGTAGAAAGGTTGTTGGGTGCAGGGATTGTCCGGGAAGTCTCTCATCCTGAGTGGCTTGCCAACCCTGTGCTCGTCAAGAAGTCCAACGGGAGATGGCGTATGTGTGTCGACTTCACCGACCTCAACAAGGCCTGCCCGAAGGACCCTTACCCCTTGCCGCGGGTCAATCTCATCGTGGACTCCACGGCCGGGTGCGAGCTGCTGTGCTTCCTGGATGCATACTCCGGGTACCACCAGATTAGCATGGCGCTTGAAGATGAAGAGAAGACCGCTTTTGTAACCCCTACGGTGTTCTATGTTATGTAAGGATGGCTTTTGGTTTAAAGAATCTTTGGTTCCACTTACCAACGTGCCATGCACATCACCTTCCGCCCCGAGATAGGGCGTAAATCTTGAGGTTTATGTTGATGATTTAGTTGTGAAGACCAAAAGAATGAAGAACTGATCCAAGACTGGGAGACCTTCGCTAACCTCGGGAAGAAGCGCTGAAGCTCAACAGGAAAAATCGTGTTCGGTGTGCCCTCCGCAAGCTATTGGGCTTCTGGTGTCGGTAGGGCATTGAAGCCAACCCGATAAGATATCGGCCATCGAGCACATAAAGCCGGTAGCGACTCAAGCAAGTCCAATGCTGGTGGTCGCCTGGCCTCCTGAGGCGGTTCATTGCGGTTGGGAGAGAAAAGCTTGCCTATTTAAGGCTCTTGAAGAAGACAAACCACTTGAGTGGATCAAGAAGCCTGTATATTTGAAGAATTGAAGCGGTACCTCTTCTCTCCCCGGTCTTTGGTTTCCCCCAAGACCGGTGAGCCGCTGCTCAGACATAGCTGCCACCCCGAGGTGGTGAGCGCGTGTTGATTGCGGAGAGGAAGGCGCCCAAAGGCCGTGTACTAAATCAAGAAGGTCTTGACGGCCGAGACCCCAGACCAAGCGAGCTCGAAGATGTCAGACTGTGATCTGGTGGCGCCCAGAAGCTGCGCCATTATTTCGAGGGGCGGAGATTACCGTGGTCACGGCCTACCTCTGCGAGATCCTTCATAACCGAGAAGCCGAGGGTCGGATTACAAAATGGGCGGTGGGGGGAATTCAACCTCAAATTTGTACCCGTGACCGCCATCAAAAGTCGGTCGGGCGGAGTTCGTTCTTGAGTGGACTCCGGCACTCAGTGAAGATACTCCGCGCCCTCTCCTGGACCTTGTTCTTTGATGGTTCCTTGAGTTGGAGGCGCGGGCCGGGTAAATCTGGTCTCCCGACCGGGACGTCCTCCAGTATGTGGTCGCCCTCGAGTTCAAAGCCACAAACAACATAGCCGAGTACGAGGGCCTGCTGGCAGGATTGTGTATCGCTTCGCGCGCCGGGCATTCGGCGTCTCCAAGTCAAGGGAGACTCCCTGCTGGTCATCAATCAAGCGGAAGGAGTTCCAATGTTCGACCCCACCATGGCGGGTGACTGGCGGAGGTCGGAAAATGGGCGTCATTTTGAAGGTTTGGGATATACCCATGTCCCCGACGCGACAATCACCTTGCGGACGGGCTTTGCACTCGCGTCCTCAAGGGCTCTGTTCCGGTCGAGTCTTGAAGAAAGGCTATCGCGACCGTCCGCCATCGACCCCGATTCGGGTGGGACGATGGTGTCATTGTCGCGACCCCGATCCATGCGGGGGCGGCGGCAAAACCATTGCGACCTCCGGCTCAGCGAGGAAGGCGGGGCTGGCCATGGCCCCGATCTCGAGGGAAAAACGGTGTGCCGCCTCGGCCCTCGGTGCAGGAGGAAAGCGCGCGGTCTTTGCCAAGGTGGCGCCAGGAAAAGCTCGGCCCAATGAGTGCGGCGAGCACCGAGTGGTCGCCGACTTGGCCAGAAGATCGGTGGATGGATCCTATCTTAGCCTTCTGCGTGACCAAGTGATCCCCGACGATGATGCCTCAGCCGAGAAGATCGCACGTAAGGCCAAGTGCTATACCCTCGTAGGTGGGGACCTATATCGCCAGAGTAAACGGAGTTCTGCTGAAGTGCATCACTCGGGAAGAGGGGAGCAACCTGCTCTCGATATCCATGGGCGTGCAAAGGGAGCCATATGTCCCGAACAACGGTTGGTGAAAGCGCCCGCTAGGGATTTTATTGGCCCATCGCCTTCGGATGCTTGCGGTGGTGAGGACATGCGAGGCTTGTCGGTTCTTCGCCGAGCAAATCCACCGGCCCAAAGCTCGCAAACCATCCCGCCTCTCGCCGCTTTGCGGTGCGGGGCCGGATATTCGGGTCCGTTCGCGGGCGAACGGGGGCTTCACCCACCTCTTCGCCGCCATCGATAAGTTTACAAAGTGGGTTGAGGCCGAGGATGCGTGCCATCACGGCGCCGCCGCAAATCAAGTTTATCTTGCGGGATCTTCGCGCTTTGGAGTCGCCAATCGCATCATCACCGACTAACGGGACCCAATTCACCGGTAGCGGCTTTTACGGGTTCTGCGATGAAATGGGCACCAAGGTATGCTTTGCCGGTGGGCCATCCCATGAGCAACGAACAGCGGAGCGTGCTAACGCTACTGGTGTTGAAGGGCCTCAAGACAAGAGCGTTTGATCGACTTCACAAAAGGCGTGATGAGCGGAAGAGCTCCGGCCGTCTTTGTGGTCGCTCCGCACCACACCCACCGTACCCAAAGTAGGGCGCCTTTCTTCCCGGTATACGGGCGAGGTCGTTCTCCCTCCGAAGCTATCGCTCGGTTCCCCAGCGTCTCGTCATTCAACGAAGATGACCAAGAGGATCTCCCGAGAAGATGTCAACCTTTTGGAGGAGGTCTTGGGATCGTCTTTGCTCTCCGCCCGCTTCAAAGAAAGTCTCAGCGGTACCACGCCACCCGGTCTCTGAGAGAACGGCGGTGGCGACACAGTCTTGCATAAAATTCGAGACGCATCTTGGGTTGCTAAAAATGTCTCCCGATGGGAGGCCCTTCAAGGTGGTCTCGATATCTCGGCCCGGCGGTCCGGTTAGCCGAGGAGGGCGAAGAACCCATTTAATTCCTATAACATAGAGTTGTTGCGGAAATTGTACCCTTGAAGGACTTGTAAGTGCCCCGCTGCTCGCCCCGGGTCAGCCATGTGGTAAGATTCTTCCTTGGTTGATTGGTGGCTTCTGGCGGTTAGTAAAGTTGTTGCCCAGAAGGCTTCCAATTTACCATTGTTGTCCCTTTTTGTACCCTTGATGGCAAGTTTTTGCATGGATGTCGCTGGTTCCGTATGTTTGCTAATTCCTTGGTGATCTGTAAGAGTCACCTGGTGTCTGTATCCGTCAAGGATGGGCGGCCAGGGGGCGAGCTAGACGCGATGCTCAAACGCGGCTCGCGCACCTCGGGTTGGCTCCCTGAAGCACCGCTGGTTGTCACCGCGAGCATCGTAGGTCTAGTACCCCTCACAGGAGCCCGCGACTTTGACGACAAAGACACCATGGTTCGATCTCCAAAAGAAAAATCGCAAGGACTTAGGAATCAAGAAGGGACCAGGGCTCATTCCATGCGGGGACCCTATATCGTTCGGTTTTATTTTGCATATGCCTACTCATTCTGTTAGTAGCTGTGCACCAAAGTATGAAATCTCCAGGATTCTTCGTGGTCGCCCAGGAGCTCGGAGGCTGATCGCCCTAAGCTCCTTCATGGCCGCCCCGAATCTTCTTCGTGGTCGCCCAGCGCATGGGGGCTGGTCGCCCGAGAGGCTTCGACTGGTCGCCCGTCTGCCTGGGTTGGGCACCAGCTAGCGCACAAGCCAGATAAGTGTTTTGAGTGACACTTCTATTTGTTTGCTTATGCGTACGTTGAAATTGATCAAATTATGCATGGTTATCATAGACGCCATAAACCCGATGACTCCTTAGTGATAAGAGGGAAAGTCTTGGTGTGGCGTATAAGTAAGATTAAGTGACGAGCGTGAGCTTGGCGCGATATTCGAACACGGCTTATGCGCCTCGGGTGGCTCTCGAAGCACCGCCTGGTTGTCACCGTCGAATCTGCTTGGTCCAAGACCACCCCGACCTTATCGTCTTATCGCCACCCTGGGTCTGATTCTAAGAGATCACAAGGATTTAAGTTCGAGAAAGGTTTGGGCGGTGATAACCTCGCATAAAACCCTAGCGACAAATTATTTTGTGCTTAAGCGCGGACTTTTGCGCCCAAAGCCGTCTTGGCCCAAATCCTATGAGTCTTACGCGCGTTGTGCTCACGTTTGTGGTTAGGCTGCGTCACGACCTTTGTAAAATTCTTGGGCGTTGCACGGACTTAAAAACCTAACTGGCGTCTCAACTGAGTTTCAAGTTGGTCGCCTAGCGGTTCAAAGACCGCGATATCAAATAAGCACGACAAGCGCGCATGAAGGTAAAACCAGAAAGCGTTCATTACTGACTAAGAATCGAATAGAATGTTTGTGCAGCGAAACGGTGATCAAACAAAAGAAACAAAAACAAAAGAAATAAAGGCGGCGGCTCCTCATTAAATCGCCCACGTCGATGTCGCCGACGTCCGCTTCCTCCGCCACCGGGTGGAGACATCCATGGCGGCTCTGCACATGCGATTGCCGGCCAAGTGTTCAGCGACGCTTGTCGCAGCGCCTCCGTTTGGGCGGCGTCCCCCACGATGCCGACCTCAATGGCCGCCATTGGGTCCAGGGAGGCGTCACGGCTGGCCCAGCATGCCAGCACGTAGCTTGCAGTCACCGCCGCAACCTCTTGCCCCTCCCTGGTGGAGCGTGTGGCTAGAGCGGCGGGCAATCCCCGGAGTGCCTCCGCGGCCTGATTGGTCGCGTAGGCATACTGCAGGGCGGTGTCTTGGAGGGGCACCTCCAGCACCACGCCCAAAGGTTCCAGGCATCTTTTGATGCGCAGGAAGGCTCCCTTCAGCATGGTGGTAAGGTTGCGCTTGAGGCGGTCAGCCTCGTACTCCGAGGTCCTCTGCGCTGCCTCAGCCCTCTCCGCCCGCTGCTGCATAGCGGCCAGGGCGGTCGCGGTGGTCCTTTCTCGCGCCACCGCCGTGTCCGACTTCTCCGCTCCGTGCGGCTCGTCGATGGCCCCCGTCAGTTGCCTCATTGCCGGGCTCCATGCCCGGCGGCCGTGGCGAGGAGCGCGCCGAGTGTGCTGTGTAGATTACCAAGCTCTGTGAAAAGCTCGGCGTGGCGCCAGCAGCGTGGTAGCGGTCTTTGCGAAGCGAGTTGGCGGCGCGCATCGGCGCCGTCGCCCTAGTTTCTGCGGTGGCGGCGGCCGGCGGCACTGGCGGGGTCCGCCGTCCCTCGCAGTGCGGCGTCGTCTCCTTGAAGCATCTCGAGGGTGCCCTCGGCGTCGCCCTCAAGTGAAAGCCGCCATGGGGACCTCGGCCCGCCTTGTCGGCGGTGGCGAGGTCCCGTCGCGGAAGGAGGTGGCGCCGTGAAAGATGGGATCGGTGCCACGGAGGAGTTGGAGAAGAAGCGGCGCGTGCGGGTACCGGGCGCCGTTGTCGTTAGGGCGGCGCTTTCTTTGCATGGCACCGTGGTGGCGATGGTCTGGCGTGGCGCCGAGGTGGAGATCTTTGGTCTTTGCGGCAGCGGCGCAGTCGCGATCGCCTGTCATCGGGCGGCGGTAAGCGCCCAGTGAAGCCGCCGCCACCCTTAAATTTGGTGGCGGCGGAGGTTTCGCCCGCATGTCGGGCCTTCTTCGCACCCGGACTTGAGGTGTCCGGGATGAGTGGCCGCTTGCCTGCGGCCCGATCGGCGGAAGGAGGTGCGTCCCTAATCGTCAGGGGAGCGCGCGGCGGCAGCACGGCAAGGCCGGTGGAGTCCATCGGTGGCATGACTGATGATCTCGCGCTCCTGGCGGCTCCACATCGGCGAGTGGCCGAGCCGATGGAGGGAAGTCCAGACCGGCCGGGATCGGCGGCATGAGTCCGGAAAGCCACTGTTTGGCGTGGCCCATCAAGTTCGCGCTGGTCAAGGTTAAAAACAATCTGAGAATCTTTGGTTGGTAGGGAGCAAAGACAGAGAGACATGAAAATGAAGAAAAGCTAAGGACGCGGCGGTGAAAACTTACGGCGAGGAAAGTCGGGTGATGTCATTGTCGCGATATCTTTACGCCGGCGATATCTGGCGGCGGGGGCTCAATCTTCGGATCTGAAATCCACGGCGATCGGCGCCCGGTTAAGCCGGCGTCCGCAAGTTGCGATGCGGTCGCCATCGCTCGAGCTCGCCGTCTCCTCGAGCGAATTCGATTCTCGGTGGCCGCTGGCTGGTCCGTGAGCACTTCAGCGCCTCGAGCCTTGTCATCGTTGACGTCTGACCACTCGGTCGCCAAGCCTTCGGCTTGATCTGGTGGAAGGAATATAGCGGCAACCATCCGTCCGAAGCGAAATGGCAGCTCAATGACTTCGCCGTCGGAGGCGCGACAGAGGAAGAAGTAGCGAAAGAGCGGGAGGTTCGGCATCACCCCCACGAACATTTCACAGAGGTGTGCGAAGATGGCGAGGAAAAGAATAGAATTGGGGGTGAGATGAAGGTGATGGATTTCATAGAAGTGGAGGATGGTGAGAAAAACTTCGAGAAAAAAGCGGTACGGGCCGCCATAATGCCCCACACGAAGATGATGATCTCGTCGGCGGGGCACTGTGGCGTAGGGGTCCCGGCCCGAAAGTAGAGAGGGCCCTCCGGCACGACGGTGTGGAGCCTCCCCACCGTGTAGGAGTCCACCGAGGAAGCAGGAATGGGAGGCGAGTCCGAAGAAGCCATGAAAGCAAAAGCGGCAAAAGACAAGAAAAGCTTGAAGGAGGAAGACGAAGTTTGCAAAGAGTGCTAAAAGCGTAAACTGTTTGGTGCGGATGGGCCTATATGTACTTCCCCCACTCGCACCGACGGTTCGCGAAGAGACAAGATCGTGCGCCGCTTCGGGTCCCAAGAAAAATCGGCGGATGCATTGAAGCACGGGGTCGAGGCGGTTGCATCCTGATAAGTGATGGCCCCATCCAAGAATGCACCGGCATTTAATGTAAGATCTCAAAAGGCTCTAAGGCGCGTTCTTGGGTGGGCCCGGGGGCTACTGTCGGCGTACTATGCGCCAGGGTACCCTCTCCGCCGCACAAAAGCAGTCAACACGGCGGTCAACATGACAAGACCCACGTGGCACCCGGCGAGCAGGTGGGCGAGCACGCCCTGCTCGCCCGGCGGTAAGCCCACGTGGCGCCCGGCGAGCAGGTGGGCGAGCACGCTCGCTTCGCCCGGCGGTAAGCCACGTGGCGCCCGGCGAAAGCACGCCTGCTTTCGCCCGTGATAAGCCCACATGGCGCCCGGCGGCGGTTAAGCGAAAGACGCCCGCCGCCCGCCGCAAGGCAAAAAGGCGGTGCGAGGTGGCTTAGCCTCGAAGGCTCCTTCCCCTATCGTACCGTTCTGGGCGGCAGGACAGCGGTGTCAGGACTGTCAGTTACAAGGGTTTCTGCGGCAAGACCAATCCTCTGACGCCTCTCACCAACCCGTCAGGAAGGGGTCACATCCCGGGCGGACTGGGCGAAGCCATGCGTCGGCATTTAATGAGGCTGGAGCAACGCGACAGCACAGGGAGGCGTATTAAATGTATAAGGATCAGCATGATGACTCTCCTTTTACCTACTCCCGTTAGCTTGGCCTATATAAGGGCCTCCGGGTGCATGGGAAAGGGGGCCGAGCATTCGAGTAGTGTAGCATCCGAGCGACAAGGGCTCGCATGACATAGGCTAAGAGAGAACTTGTAACCTGAGAACTCTGTTCTAGCTTGACAGACTCCATAAAACAATCTAGCAGGAAGTAAGGCTGTTACCCTTCTCACAAGGGGGCCTGAACCTGGGTAAAATTTGGGTGTCACTCCTGGCACATAGGCGCCGAAGTTCGTCGTGTGGAAGTCCCTAGGGTTTCCCCTCGTTAGGTTTAGCCTGCCGCAAGACGCCCTCCTTCCCAACCAAACCCGGTCTGTAGACTCCGGACCTGTCAGGTGAAATACGCCGACAACTGTGCTAGTGGCAAGCATCGTTGATCGATCATGTCCTCTTTTGCCCAGTGTGTACGAATAACTATCTCTCAAATGAACCATGAGATCTTGTTACTTAAAAGCATTAGCCTCCTGTTTGATATTTTGTTTGTTGTAGAAAACACATGTTATTCATTAGGTGAGGATGGACTATAATCATTCGGTTGATGAAGCGTACGAAGAAGGAAAAAATCGGCTGGAAGCTTTGTTATCAAGCTACATATAATATATTTGGTTTTAATTCATACCGGAGGAGAAACCATAAAAACTTTTGTAATCGGGAGAAATAGATATTTGATCTTGTAGCATAATTTTCTTTTATTGCTTGATCTTTATGTTTTATTACCAATTTTATTTTTTATAGCAACACACAGGCATTAAACTAGTCTTTTAAAAAAGAAGAAGAGAAATTCGGCATGCATAATGCATGTCACGATCGAGCTGCAACCAACTACCGAACATGTGGTGGTTGTTTACGGTGAGTTGTGACGGACACAAACGCGTGCCCAAAGAACAAGAACCCAAAACTATTTGACTAGCCTGCTCGGCCATTCGTGTAACTACATGCTTAATTTGCTGACCAGCGACGCGTGATACGGTGCGGCTGATCTCTCTAAGAATATTGATATCTATAGATAGAGAAATCTGGTTGCTGAGTGCATGCGATGAGCTACTACTAACACATCTGCATTCAAGGACATATAAATTCCGATGATGATGCACGAGAGTACGTACTTATTATCTGATCCTGCATGCATCCAAAGGGTGTACAGGGCCGTGTATATATTAACTGTAGTTTGTAGTACGGCTTCAATTCTGCATCGTCGTTGGACAAATCGCGGTAGACCGAAGGAGGCTAGAAGCAAGCATCTGTGTTGAAGAGCTTATCTTAGACGGTCCTATTTAAGAATCGTCTATGATGAAAGGTTTATTCTAGACGGTTCTTCTTTGTGAAGTGATCCACATCATAAACAATTCTAATTTGAAATCGTCTGTGATGAGTGGTTTTTCAAAGACGATTTTTCTTTAGAATCATCTGTGATGTTGATTTTCTATTTTTTACTAAATTTTAATTTATTGGCTAGTCTCAGGAAATTCTAGCTATGCCCTCTGAAACAAAATGATAGTACACAGCATCACCAGCGTATTATAGTGACATACATTTAAAAAATCAACTCCATTCAGATGTTACGCAACATACAATGCATCAATTTCATAAATCAACTTAGATTACACATTACAACATATGTACAGCGCATCCATTTCAGAAATCAACTCGCATATATACTAACCAATTGGATTCAGAAGTACAAATGACAAATTCATAGCACAAGGTTCACAAATTAATCTGAATGCACGATAAGTAACAAATTCACAATTCATCCGTTGAGCCCTGAGTAGTATCTGCCTTTTGGATTTAAGACCTCACGCAATAAGAAGGCACAGAGATGCCCTCAAATACTTAGCAGATTAGCCTGTTCCAATATGGATTCAGCGCATTGTCAAGCCTATCGATGAGAAGAGTAAAGTCTTGCGTGTATATAAATTGATAAGTGGAGACAATTGTTATAAGATTGACAGACCTGTATGGCATTAGTTTTCTATGAACCAACGAGGGATGCTATGTTGTGGCAAACGTAGAATCCATATAGGTCGGTGCCCTTTGGCTGCTGGTGGCACTGCCAAAACATAATAGGTTAATTAGTTTCGAAGGTATTATTACGGAGTGTGAAGGATTATTGTATGCTTTAGAGTCGTTGAGCCTTTTTTGTGTGGCCCTCCACGAGTTTTGTAGATAGCGAACGACATGTCGAGTAAATTTTTGATAGGTTTCAAGTCGTGGGTGCCACCCTTTTTGGAATCAAGGTAAATTATTCGGTTCTATCTCGGTATAATTACGAGTAGAACCCAGTGATACCTGCACAGGTATGTCGTCATGGTCATTGAAGCTAACTTCGAGGTGCGATATATAGTATAAATCAATAAGTATAGCATTTGGACGAAAAACTTACCCCGGGTTGTAGGGTAAAAGTATGAATTTTTTGTCTGAATGAGCCAGCATTACTTTTTTCATGTACTCGTGGACAACTTGTTTATTTTCGTCTATGATTTGTTTGAACACCATGTGTGGGTCGGCGAAACCTACTAGTTGTTTCCTTACTATTGCTTCTAGGATCATGTATCTACATATATAAAATCAAGGATGATATATATGACATTTATCGGTGCATCAGAAATGTAAACGGTGATTGCACACACTTACATTGTCTAGTATCTTATGAGTGAGGCATCGAGCGCTTTGAGATTGTACAGATTGAACAAGTCGGTGAAGCCAACCATGAAGATGCCATCTAAAAACCGATGTAAGAAATACTCCTCCCTGAAGCTCACCGAGATACTCGATGTCCGTTGTGCCACTGGTTTGTTCTATGTACCAATCTTGTAATCTAACGCAGTCTAATGTAAACGTCTCCTTGCACTCATCCGGTACGAACGATTGCCCCAGCTCGAATTGCCGCACCAATGGGGCAAACGAAAAGTCACAGGCCTTTCGATTTGCTCTTGTCTCTGCCTCCCCTTCTACCAAATGTCGTCTTCACAAGAGACGATTGGGCCTGAATTCTAGTAATTTATATTATGAAATATTAATTTATATTATGAAATGTCGTCTTCACAAGAGACGATTGGGCCCAAACTACCAGAGGCGAGCACCACGAATGGACCAACACCCCCAAGACGTACTGATGCAAAGCTACTCTCTCCATTCACAAATACATATCATTTTAGACATCATATGGCCTTGAAATTATAGCTTTGATCACTAATTTATATTATGAAATATTTATAAAATCCAATAAAATTACAATACTGTGAAAGTACTTTTCGAGACAAATCTACATATATAATTTTTATATATCCAATTTAAATATCTAAAAAGATATTGACAATTAAAGTTTCAAAAGTTTGACTATGTCTATATCCAAAACAACTATTTGTGACAAGAGAGAGTATTGTTTATTACCATATCAAGGTGTTTGGAGAGGGGAGCACCGAAGCATGGCCATATATGAAGTTGTTTGAATTACAAATACAGCAATACCAAATCAAGGCCCTCTCTCTCTCTCTCTCTCTCTCTTAGAGCATCTCCAGCAGAGCCCCTAAACCAGCCCCTAAACCTTAAAATAGGGAGTTTAGTAAAAAATACAGATCCAACAGGGCCCCTAATCCAGCCCCTAAAATTAGGAGGCCCCTAAATTTGCCTCCTCGGCCCCAATTCCCAGGAGCCCTAAACCAAACCCTAAACCTTAAAATAAGGAGTTCTTAAAGATACACCAGGAGATTGAAGACAGGAAATACATGAGAGGCTTGAGATAATCTTATTGAGCATTTGTGGGCAATTCACAGCGCTTCGTAGTTTGATTCATTGTTCGGAGTTTTTATTTATCTATTTATCATGTTTTTAAAATTTTAAATTTAAATTTTAAATATCATGTTTTTAAATTGTAAATGTTAATATGCTTATGTTTTATGTATTACAAATATTTTTGATTGAATTTTAGTGGCGTCAAATAAAGATTATACATAGCGGATATGTCAAAATAGGAGAAAAAAGTAAAATAGGGCTGAGATTTAGGGATGTTCTTTGGACTTGTTCTCAAAACAGGGCCCCAAAAAATAGGGGGAGTCCCTAAATCCAAAATAGGGACCCTGTTTTAAGGGTCCTTGCTGGAGATGCTCTAATAATACCACTTAATTTTATGAGTTCATAAACACATATTATTGTTGGATTATACGTAGGTCCAAATTTACGAAGTTTGACTGCCGAACTATTTGCGAGCAACATATGAACAACGAGAGTAATTGGTTTACTATCGGTTTCGACTTTTGATAGGTATAGGGAGCATTATCATCCTGCCTGATCATGGAACGCATGGTGTTGCATATGTTCGAGCATCCATTGGCCTAGTGATGTGAGCGAGTTCGTTCATTCTCACCAAACCAGATTCGATTTCCAGGATCGATACATTGTGCCATATTTATTTAGAGTGCATACACACGTATATGTTAAATGGGAAAATATGCACGTACTCTCTCCAAAGGGGTAGAGACCGCTAGTCACAGATGCAGTAGTCTCTTCCCACCTCCTCAAGCGCATCAGGGCATCTCCAATGGTACTAGCTATAAGAAATGTTCATATCATCTATAGATAGCATATAGACAACCTCTCTAATAGATTAGCTATAGTATTGTCTATAAAATTAAATATTGGCCTACATGTAATAGATAATAAGTGCCTTAGAATCAGTTATAGCCTGGCTATACATTAGCACCCTTATAGCTAGCTGAAGTGACACCATTGAAGATGCCCTCAATGGTACAAACAAAGGCTCCACTGTGCCACATACACCAGGCACCAGCTGTTGTGATCTGCTGCTTGCTTGATTGCTTTGATGCATGCAGCTCTGCCTCAAAGACACACGGTGCTCCGCAGTCATGGAAATCGCGCTATCAGGTAGTAACTACTAACTAGTAACATCTTAAGGAGTGCTAGCTTGCTGCAGAAACACAAGGCTTTATTGGTGCCAGATAAACAATCAGTTGCATCGTGAAACAATCAGTTGCCTCGTGTTTGGTTGCTGTTACGCGCAAACTTGGCAAACAGCAGGTGACCACCATGTTCTTCTGCAAACTGCGCCTTCCGAGTTCTACCGGCGCCAACACGCAAACTCGAAACGGCTCGCATTTTTAACAAAACAAAAAAAAAAAACAAATTCGGACAATACAATCCGCGCAACCAACAGACGAGGTATAACAGATTCAAATTGACAGGATGCAAATGAACAATGAGGCAGCAATAACTAGCCTCAAATGATTCAATTGAGTTCCAAGGATTTCATTCCAGTGGTACTTGTTCCCAGTATAAATATACATATTACACGAGTCGTGGTTGCATACATATGAGGTGATTAAATAAAAGAAGATGGGCAAGAGCGGCTGGACCCAATAGCTTTCAGATACGAGAACTCCCTGTGATGATGCATCCGCTGACCTGTGGCCCACTCCGATAATTATGTACCGAGGTAATGGAGCTCTGAATCATGCTAAAATGAAGACAGCCAGTCAAATGGATTTCAGAATTGACCATCTCAGAGGCGAATAGAAAAATGGCAAGTGAATGAACTTGCCACTGCGTATCTATGCATTATTGAGATGGCAAAGATTGCCACCTTGGCCATGCGTTGTCTACGTCAGCTGCAGCCTTATTCACATTGGATGGGGGTCTAAGTGAACTGATGCTGAGAGGGTAAGTGGTGACAGATTTGCTGTAGAACGAACTGGAGCAAAAAAGGGGCCGATTAGAATCTCATTCACCTACGAAAAAAAAAAACCTGAGAAGCTTGCTGACTATCCATCTTCATCTCGGAAAGTGGATTATAGCTCTCCACCATGGCTTTTAACTAAGCCACCAGTTGAAGTTGGAGGTCGGATAAGCATGTGTGGAGCATAAACTTTTGACATCGATCCAGCAGGTCCACGTGTAGTTACAGGTGGGGCTGGCAGGTTAGCTGAAGAATCCTTGATTAGAATGTATTCTGGCCGCAGATCAGAAGATGATGGAAACAGAGCCATAGGAGCAACAGGGAAACTAAGAGGATAGGGAGCAACAGGCACATCATGAAGCGATGAAGGACTATAGCTTACAGTAAGAGTACCCATCGGGTGATCAAACTTGCATGTCGGACCAAATTTGCAAAAGCCATGCTGTGTATAGTAAACACAAGGCTGATCACCCTGTAAATTAAGAGAAACCTCAGATCAAAACGCAGTTCAGTGTGCAAACGGGAACAAAATAGTGCAACAGATGGTGCCATTTATCAGCATAGCTTGTGTATTTACAATAGTATATTATTAAACGTTCATGCCTTGTCACAAGAAATTCAATGTCACACCAGATTCCGCTTTGTTTTTTATCGCTTGTAGCCACAATGAAATACTACAGGAAGATTACCTTTATTGAATCTGTGTGTACCAAGATAATCTCAGACAAATATATTAAAAAGTGCAAGAAATTAAAGATAGTACAACTACATTCATAACGATTGCTAGGTTGAAGGTAAAAAATAAATGAATTCACTACTGGTAACACATAACAATAAAATACGTCAATTGTTGATCAGATATACAAAAATCTGCCTGTCTCCTCTTCTTAACAGTGACACCAGGAAAAGAATTTTATTTAACTGAGTTCTATCAAAAGAATGATTTCCTCAGTAACAGGGCATCATAGATAGCACAAGGTAAAAATGTAGCATTTAACAAAACATCTTCACTTTGTCAAATTCTACCATTATTCTACTAGTTAGTTTTTCAGCCTGCTGTTGTCAGTTATCACAAAGCTGGAAGACCTAAATATGCAAACAAACAACCATCCATTTCTAAGTCTGTCAAAAATCAAGGTCTTTGCAACCAAGTAGAAGGGGATTTTTCATTTTGAAAAGGAAAAAAAAAAAAGGAATGGAATACATAAGTGAGAGACTGTCCCAAGGAAACATCAACAGAGAAAAAAGAGTACTGGCCATTGGCAAGAAATAGAATATCTTTTAATATCAATAAACACGAGAAAATGCAGGTATTATATATTCCATTAGCAAAAGCCTTCATCTTCAAAGAGTTAAAAGCCTTCACCAAACATAGCTTTCACTATTATTAAGATTGTATTTTGGATTGTACAGGTCCAAAGCCATTTGAGGTATGAGCACCCAGTTACTCCGGTGCGCTATGAACAAGAAACACTAGTTATGCAACCCAGATGACTGTGGTTTAACAGCACAAATGGATCCTATCTTATATTTTCCAATGCTATGGAGTTCCTGCCCTCTACGATCATCACCTATTTTTCTTGTGGGTGCAGGGAAATCGTAAAAATCTTGCACTAAAACACAATTTACAGTGGACACTGAATTTCAGGCGAAACCAAATAAGTCACACAAGGTCAGAAATCTCCTACATAAATAATATGAACATCGGTCTGGTGCTTCAATGCTCTATGTCTAATTGATGATTCACAAGGCAGCATCCTATTCACAGTATAAGATGGGCATGCTAAAAGCTAGGGGGGAAAGGTGAAGACATGCATAAAAAGTTTCTTTCCTAGAAGGGGCTTATTTCTGTATCCATGTACATTTTCTGCTACGGAATTCAGAGAAAATTTTTCGTACACAGTAATATTGTATATAGAGTTTGGCTTTGATTCATATTCTGGTTGACTAAACAAGGAGTTTAACTCACAGGACTTAAGAGGTACAATGGCCTGGTTTTCTAAACTAGGAGCAGAGCTTCGAATGAACAATTGTTCGAAGTATGTGGATAGGGGATTTGGGTGATGAAACAAGGCATTTATTGAACAGTTGTTCAAAGTATGGTTCAACTTTATCAATGTTTGAGCCAAAAACAAAACATTCAACAATGTAACTTCCTCTATGACCATGGTTATTAAAGCGATAGTGAGGCGAGGTGACTCACCACTTTTTTACTGTCAAAGCGCTTAAGGAGCGTGATGAGACGACAGCAAACACACATCAAAATTTAACATTTAACAGTAGCATCAAGCCATCAACCATTAAGTTAATGGCTTGATGCTACTGTTAAGTGGCGTTAACATTTAACAGCAAAATGTAAGGATCCACAATCTTGCAAACACATAGCACAGCCATAGGCCCACAACACCTTTCTACAATCAATTCGGAGCTCCTAAGGTTCAAATTAGAAGAATCCAATACATGGCCGCATCACAAAAATTCAAAAAATCCTAATCGACTACTTAACGCTGGCACCGCCCCTGTCTTGCTCACCTCCCCCTCTTCTTTGCTCTCCTTCCATAGCCGTCGCCTTTCTTCTCCTCCCTCCTTTCCGCCACTTTTTCCCTCACTCCAGCGACAACCTTCGCTTCGCTTGCTGCTGCTACTCCATCTTCCATGGTCATGGCTGATCGGGGTCTAGGGAGGAGGGAGGGGGGTTGTTCCGGCGCCGAAGGGAGGAAGTGGTGGCGCGAGCTAGGATCACAGATCCAACTGTGGCTTGGGCAGGTGCGATCGAGTCCGGCTTTCTTCCTCGGCTCCGGCTGCCTATAGATCCCACGGCGGCGCGGGAGGTGAAAACCAGATCCAACAGCGGCTCGGGCTGGGTCAGATGGATCTGTAGGCAACATGGGTGGGGCGGCTGGATTCGGCCTTCTTCCTCAGCTCCGGAGCTGGCAGCGATAGCGGTAAGTTTTCTCTCTCCCTCAATGCCTAACTTAGCCGTCCCCAACGCCATTCTCCGCCTAAGCGATGCCATGGCGACACCTTGGCCGTAAGGGGGATGCCATAGGCATGTCTGGCAAGGCGAGGCCGTGGCGAACCCCCTTGACCGCCTTACCGCTTAAACAACGATAAAGCGACGCTTCAAGGACACTTTAATAACCATATCTATGACAATGCCACCTAAATGCAATAGTTTTAAGTTCTAGCATAAGAATATCCAAAGCTTCTAATAAATGGAATATACTGAATGATCACTAGGCTTCCCTAAATATGTAATTAGACTCATCTACATGCGCACACCAAAACTTCACTTATCAATTTAGTTGTGTCAAAATAATAAATTGTGTGCCATGCCATTCTAATCAAGAGCAACACTATGAAGCCAAGTTCCCGGGTCGAGGAAGTCGAGGAACGGGAACGCGGGACGAGGGATGCCACTTTGAAAATTATGGTACGAAGGGGGGTATACCTCTTCGGAGTGTTCGTTCGAGAGTTGGAACGTGTTCCCAATTGGTTGGGAACGATGTTCCCGGAACGATCCCTTGTAACGAGGAACGCGTTCCAATGTAGTAGGAACGATGACGTAGGAACGTAATTAAATATAATACTAATATCATATTTCATAGCCAAGTTTAACCGATACAAGTTCTTGTTTTTAATAAGATCATAGATATTGACGATAAATACTAAAAGCTGAAACTATAATCATATAATGGATAGATGGAAATCTAGAATCTGTAATATTGCTTGAAGCCGTGAGGTCTTTGCAAAAAAATTTTAAACGCCCTACAATATAGAATGGAGAGAGTATTTTTTTTCACTAAAATCTCCAAAACAGACGATGCAATAAATAAATCCGGTACTCCAAGAATAAATCCCACTCCTCAGATAGTTGCCTCTACCGTCTCGCTTCTCACGGCGAGTGTAAGAAAGCCAAATGCCTCACGTGGACTCCTCTCGACCAAGCGAACAGATTAAATCCGATTGAGAACGTTTTGAAGTCCGGTAGACTTCCTGCGCTAGTCGCCAAGTTCGCAGGAAAACAAATCGAGGTCGCACCACCATTTGCACGGCGAGGAAGCGTCGAAGACGGCCGCCAAGTTCGCGTCTTGGATCCGGCGATTAGGCGACGCCGACGAGGCACGAAGCGCCGATCGGGCCCGGCGGTGATGGCAGCGCTTCGCAGAAGATGCGCCGCGAAGACCAACCGACGGGCGGCCAACTCAAGCGGTAGCGATGATGGCCGGTGGTCAGAGACCGACAGCCACGACACGCCGACGGCGACCTCCCAACGATCCAAGCGCAGTTCTCATTCTCCCCAACTCCTCTCGGTTCCCCTTGTTTCGATTCGACGATCCATCCTGTGTCCCTGCTCTTAGGATCGACGTTCGATGGCGTTCGTCGACGCATCGTGTTGTCCCGTTCCTCGTTTGGGCGAAGTTCCGGGACGAGAACTCTACGTTCGCGTTTCCGGCTTCATTGGAGCAACATATCAAAATAATAATTCAGTGGTATACATTTGGACTAACTTTACTGACGACAACATATTACTTTCACGTATGAAAACAGACGGATGAATTAGAGCTACTCACCGGGCGAAGTGGAAGACCTAGAGGACTCAGCATACAGTTAGACTTAGGTGCACTCAGATGTTGAGGATGATTGTATTTGCATGCAACTCCAAATTTACAGGTCCCTGTCTTCATGTAATAATGGCATTCAGGCTGCCCAGGTCGCTCTGGAAAGACAGGTTCTTGTTTATTACTACCTGATGGCCCAATTGAAGAAGACAAAGATGCATAATGGCTGCCATAAGTGACTGCAGACGAAGGCCCTTGGTGTGATAAGCCATAGAATTGCCCTGCTTGAACAGTTTGCTGTCCCCCAGCTGAGGCAACTTGGTTCACAGGTGACTAAGAAAACAAAACAGAGTCAACAGTTCATAAAGGCAGTTATCCCTTTTTCTGACTATGCATTGCACAACTATGAACTCATGTCCAGTTGTTTGGGTCCTTTTCGTAGTCTTCCTTTATAGAGCAATGCTCTTATTTCATTGTGATAGACAATAAAATGTTGCATCCTTAATAAGAGATGTTATAAATTTATTTCTCAATATTTTGGTCTAAATTAAAATTAAAAAACATTTTATAATAAACACCCTTGCATTGGTGCAAAGAACAAAATAACAAGTAATAGAAACTTACAATGTAAGGGTTCCATCCCTGCATTGGCATGACTGAAGGTGGAAGCATCATTTGTGGATACGAGCCTGGTGAAAATGATCCTGGTAAAAAAGGAGGCCTCCCCATTTGCCAGCTGGCAAGAGGTGGATATGGATGAGGGGAAGAGATAGGTGAAGATTGCACTGGTGGATACATGCTATGTGTCTCTGAAGCAACACTAGTTTCTGGGTGATGGAATTTACATGTAGATCCAAATTTGCAATGGCCAGTTTTGAAATAGTAGGAACATTCTTTCTCACCCTGTGCACGAGAAAAGGAAAGTTTCATTAGAAATTGAAAACAAAAGGGACAAGAATTTAACAGAAACTTGGATTGGATGAAAACTCACCGGACGTAGAGGGTATCCAGTAGCACTTAATACTACTGGTTGTACAGAACCACCTTCCCTGGGATGATCATACTTACAGTTAGAGCCAAATTTACAAGTCCCATTCTTCATATAGTACTGCCAAAAAAAGGTGAAGAATGGTAACTGTAGAGTATCCACCACATGACATAAAAAAATCTCTCATTTTGGCTGTGAGCAAGACGATGATCAGTTTATTTACCTCACAGAGTGGCTGCCCCGGTCGTTCTGGATACTCCATGGTACGTGTGGTCCTGCCACCTCCATTAAACTAAAAAGAAAACAGAACATAAAGACATGTTTAAATCAAAAGCTGAGTAAAATATTAACGTATAACTTCGATTCAATCCGGTATCACGACTTCATAGCTACAGCACTCTTAGTAAGGTTCTAAGTTCTACCACATACATGATCATCTACTTGAGCTATAGGAAAAATAGCAGGTGTTTCGTAACAGAACTAGGACTTGGTGACTGACCAGGCCTACAACGTAAGCTGGTAAGCAGCATCAAGAGCAGAAAGTGGAGATCTGCATTCTCCACGCCATACATCACACACAAGACTATGGCACCAAACTATACACAAATCAAAGATAGCTACTAACGACTGTGCAATCAGGTTCCACTTCCATGCGCCCATGATAAGCCCCCAAGTCATAGCTACAATCAATTCACAGCAGAAAGCTTCAACCCGAAGCTTCCCCTCCACACCAACCAGCTGTAATTCAACGCGCCGGTCATCATCAGGGAAGCAAGTCGCAGCTATGCTCAAGGGAAAGCAGAGCATGACGAGGAAAATAAAACCAAAATAAAACCGAGATAGAAGAGGACCGGTCGCTCACCGCGGCGGCGCGATCGCGAGGGTGGTTGTAGCAGCAGTTCTCCCCGTAGCCGCAGGCGCCAGTGCGGAGGTAGTAGACGCAGTCCGCCTCGCCCGGCCGCTCCGGCAGCCGCGCAGCCGCCTCCCCGCCGCCCAGCCCCAACCTCCACATCGACTCTGCCAAAAAGGAAAGAAAAAATAAGCCGCGCGAGACGGCGGATCCGCACGTGTCAGGCCGCATGGAAGATCCAAAACCCTAGCAAGAGGCAAACCCCAAACCCCCACCGAAAACACAACACAGCACAACCGTCCCAATCGCACGCGTGGAGCACTGGTAGGACGGAATTCGGCGCTGTACCTTCGAGGCCAGTGTCAGGGTCGGCGCCGCGGCGGCCCTCGATGCCACCCTCACGACCCCCTCCGCCGGCGCCGCTCTTCGCCGCGGCGTATGGCTCCATCATCCGCCGGCGGGTGCCACCCCAATGCTCCGAGGAACCGGCTATCCGGGAGGGTAGCAGCGGCCTCGATCGGGAGTAGAATCGAAGGACAAAACCTCAAATTTTTTCCCCTCCCCAAAATTCTGGTGGTGTCGCTTGCTTCCTCCCGACCCCCCTCTCCCCTCACTCTCCGTCCGGGTTTGAAACGTCCTTTTCTGTTGGTATCTCGGGCGGACGAGGATTTCGGAATTTCTAAGAAACAATCAACGAAATTAAAAAAAAAATCCAATTCAAATCTGTTTTTTTAACCAAAATTTTACAAATAAATATCGAAATCTCACGAGATTTCACTGGGAAATACTGAAATCTTAGCGAGATTATTCCAGATTTTGATAAAATTGAACTGAGCAAAAAATAGTGTAAAACATGTTGAAATTTTTTGTGGATGGTCTTGACACATCACTAATATTCTTATAAAAATTTTAGATGGTGGTCATGTCTGAAATTTTTTAAAAAAATTTTGACAGTGATACTATCCAGATAAAGGGATGATTGGCAAATTTGAACCAAATGAAAAATAGAAACAAAACACGATATAAAATTTTTAAAACTTTTGTGGATGGTCCTCATGCATCAATAATATTGCAATAAAATTTTCAGATGCTGATCAAGCTTTAGGAATTTTAAAAAATTATGGTAGTACTACTGTCCTAATAAAAACCTTACCAGTAAATTTCAACTGAATGAAAAATAATTTAAGCCACATTAGAAAATTTTGAAACTTTATATGGATGGTCCTGATGCGTCATCAATGTTTCCATAAAATTTTCAGATGATAATAAAATTTCAAGAATTTTCAAAAATTATGAAAGTGCTAAGTCCTGATAAAAACATGATGATCAATATATAGATTTAATTGAACAACCAAAAAAAGGTGTAGATTTTTTTAAACCTTTACAAAAGGGTATTAAGGTAATGCTTAAGCTCTCATAAACATTTTGGATCATGATTACATTCCAGTAAATTTATAAATTTTTTACAAGGGTACTGTACCAATTATATTCTTTCTTTTTTTATTTCTGAAAAATAACAAATGAAGTTTAATATTTCCATAGATTTAATTGAGCAAACAAAAAAGTTTCAAATTTTTAAAAATTGTAAATAATAGTTCTAAGGTAATTCTTAAGCTCTTATAAAATTTTTGGATCATGATCACACTCGAACAAATTTATAAAAATCTGACAAGTTCACTGTCTTAGTTATTTTCATTTTATTTTTGATTTTTTAAAGATAACAAATGAAGTTTAATTCTTTTAAAAAAAATTTGTATGATTGTAGACTACTAAAGATGGTACCATAAATTTTTTAGAGTATGATCAAGCTTGTATAATTTTATGAAAATATGATATTTTCCTATCAAAATTATAAAACATCTAAAAAATTCCTTTTTCAACAAATTTTCATGGAAGATGACATTCTTAAGGGTTATTGGGCCAAATTCGGTCAAAAAAAAGTCAAAAAATTTTGGTCAAAAAACGTGATTTCACAAAGATTTGTCGAAATCTCACTGAATTTTTCGAAACATATGGTAGAAATTTGAATTTCAACTTTTTATCCGATCGAAATTTTGAATCTTGTTGGTTGAAATCTGAGATCTCACCAAGATTTCGCAAAATTTCACCAGAATTTATAACATTGCTCCCGCAGTTGTAGTTTGTCTCGAAATCATTCCTTTTCTAACCACTTGACATAATTTTTTATAAATCTAAACTCATTTCAAATATAATTGTAAAAATAGACCATCTACAGCTGCGAAAAGCGCCAACAGTGACATGTGTCACCTATCGTGCTCGTATACTGTGAGAGCATCTACTAAACCATAGAAGCTTAGCAAACCACTTGCTTCTATAGTGTAGGAGTAGCGACAGATGACACACGTCGGCGTTTTCACGATTGGATAAAAATCTTAAAACAAAAGTTTTTAAGGGGATTTGTTTGAGTGGGACTCAGCCGCTCGTGTCAGGGACGGAAGCCTGGCTGTAATAAGCTAGAAGGGGAGTGGATAAACGCAAAAACGAAAGAGACAGGCAGGCGCGGCCTGCATTGAATGCACGGTGTTCCTGTTGCTCCACCCCTGGCCCACCGCATAGCCATGATATACCTGTCTACACTTAGGGTTTGTTTGGTAGAATTCCTTTCACTTGAAATTTGAAGCTTGTAGGCTAAAATAAAGTGAATTAAGTTTATATTTTTAATCTAAAATATAAACAAGACGATCTATCTAAACACTCTTAATGTACTCACAGTTTCAGCTTCACGAATCTGGTAAAACTAGAATTTTCAGCTTCATCAGATTCACGAATCTGGAGAAGCTGATTACCTGCCAAACACACCCGTAGACTCAGTTCGTTTCAGATTCTGCATTATGGATTCTGGATTCTGAAAAAAGCTGCTTCGATTATAAGAGAATTAGGTCAGACTGACTATGACTTCTAGATTCTAGATCGGACTACTGAGAATCAGCAAGAATCAGCGAGAATCAGGTTTCCGACGGATTCTGATTCTATGTAGAGAGCAAATTCTGATTATAGGAGAAGCTGTCCAGAATCCTCTCATTCGATAGACAATTTTTTTTAAGTAGAAGCTATGTAGAAACTGAAATAAAAGGGGCCTTAGTTCCACACTCGATTCTTTTTTATAATAGTTTTTTTGAACAACATGTAGGATTTGGTGTTTATGTGCCTTGATGAGTTGATGTGCTTCGGTGTATAACTTAGTTGGCAATATGTCAGTGTATACTATTTTTTATCCTGTAAACTTTATAAAAATTACATATATAAATTTTAAAAAAATCTAAAAATTACTATATATAGGAGAGGTGAGCTTCTACAACTCTATAAAATTTGAAGACCAAACTCAATCGCATTTAAAAAATATAAAATTGAAGAGCAATACGATAAATAGTGCTGAACATTGAAAATCACTATTAATGTTGAATTGGTCTTTTTCATATCTTTCAAATGCGATTGAGTTTGGTCTTTAAATGTTACAGAGTTGTAGAAGCTCATGTCCCCTACGTATAGTAATTTTTGAGAATTTTTCAAAACTTATACACATGGTTTTTATAGAGTTCATATAATAAAAGATGGTTTACACTAGATGTATCCCCAATTTAGTTAGTTACAAGAATTTCTACCAGTTTTTTTGTGAAGATTTTTGCTGTCATAGGTACTTACTTCATAAAGAACATTTTGAAGTGTTGTATCATTGTGATGTGTGTGTATTCTTTTCTATGTTAGCAATAGCAATAGTGTTAGCGATTGTGCCAATGTTGTCAAGTTTTTTGCAATTTTTTTTACAACCATTTGCATCATGTTTTAAAGACGTTGCACAGGAATACACCAGATATATGCCCCCATCCTAGAGAACCGCTACAGAAGTAAGCATTTCCCAGAAACTAATTGCTATATCCAATATGACATGGCTAATAAGAAAGAACACATCTATCAATCAAGTGGTTCACACCTTTTCTTGAAGTTAGGGGGGTGCAAAGGGGTGAGGTAATTTTTTACGGATCTAGCACTAAATCGGGTCAGTACCAAATTCGGAAAGGACTTCAGTATCGGACTATATATCGGGCCAGATTCAGTATCGATACCGTGTAGTTAGCATCGGATTCGGTAGTGAAATCAGGAGAGATCCTGTCTGACCGAATAGCATTGGCAAGCAGTACTCCGAATAATATCTGGCCGGATATCTGGTAGACGACTCTTAGGTACTCTTAATGTATGGTTTCTATGGTTATATCAAAAAAATATCCACATCATCAATATATAGTACTAGATACTACCTCTCCAACTCTATGTATCTTAATACAAACATATAGAGAACATCAAATAAATAAGCATGCAATATATAAAATGAAGTTGGATATAACCCTCCTCTACATGTTTTTGTTGTATTTTCCTTTGGTTTGTGTGCCCAAACTGTTTCTCACACAAGAAATGGCTTTTATCTCTCTTTTTTAATCTTCTCTCCACGTAGGCATTAATCATATATGATATGTTGAAAAAACTGCTGACATAAGAGCGCCAAGCCATTGATGGACACACGTCCCGACCCAGCCCGTTAATTCCCTAGTCTAACCAGCACATCAGGACGGGTTTGTGGCGTATTTCTGCCCTCCGGTCTACTCTCCTCTCCAGCTTCAGTTGATTTCGGCGGATTTTACCTTCGCAATTCGTATAGATGGATGTGGTAGAAATTGCGAATGCCATTTGTTGCTTTGATTTGTTGTTCCTCTTCAACTGATCTGATCGATTCTTTATACTTGATAGGAACTAGGACGAACAAGTTCGTTGTGATGGCATCTGGAAACCGAAGTGCAAGTCGAGAGTGTGGGTGTGGCTGCATTATCTGCAGCACCTGCACTTTCAATTGAAGAGGGGCAGCGCCAACCGAAGGGGCACTCTCCATTGGCAGTGGCACGCAAGGGCGAGGTAAAATGCTAATTTTGCGGCTGTAGGAGAGAATGCATTAGAGGATGGTGAGCCTGGTGCAAAAAAGGCAGAAGAAGAGCACATCACCTGTCATCACATGGTATGGTATGGCATGGCAAACTTATTTTGATATCACCTATCATCGCATGGCGAACTTATTATGATCGTATGGATTTATGATTTATCGTTTATGTTAAACCTGTGTCACGTCGGTTGTCAAAGTTATGTATGGGTGTGAATTATGTTGTGAACTTGTGGCTTGTCGGTTGTCGAATTTGTGTGTGAATTTTTATCGGCTGCTGAACTTATTTTTGAATTTTTCACTTATGTTTAACTTGTGTCGTGTCAGTCATCGCTAGTTGTATGGTTCAGTCTACATTCCTTTCTACATGCGTGTACCGTCCGTCTATATCATTTGTTTCCGATCCAAAACTGTTATCCGCCCCGACGGTTTTACATCTAAAACTTCGAATGGAAAATTTGAAGATTTACCCTTTTTTTTTTCTAGTTAACCTGATTATTTGATTCATAATGTCTCACTGACATGTGAGACTTAGGACCATATGTCGATAAGATATTATAGGGCAAATCACCAATTCCCGCCTACTTAGCGGGGTAAATGATCAAATCTCCCAACTTCAAATACTCCGAATTCGTATTCGTATCTAGCCTTACTGTATCCAACCCCAATCCAAGAACAAATGTAGGTTTGGATTCGGTATGAGCAATATCTATCCGAATCCGACCCAATCGCACCCCTTTTAAGTACAAAACGTAGAATTTATGTGAAATGAAACATTGCACTTAGGGCATCCCTTCAACAAGATTTGCAGTTAAGCCGATTCTCTCAAAAAATAAACTTAATCTTTGATATACTGTTACTTCAGAAAGTCGTAACAAAAGGAGAATGAAAAGGCTCAGGCATTCCTTTCTATTCAACGAACTATTTCCCTTTCCATTTCTCTGAAATCGTAATATCAAACCACGACTTATGCAATTACGTTATCTGACGGCAAGTTACATATCATAGCAGCAGCCACTCAGTCATTTCAAAGCAGTAATAAACAACAAAAAGGGTCTACTACATCTCACCAATCCTATGAAACAGAATGCCAAAAGTCTGAAATTGACAATATCTATACTGGTACCATTTCAGCATGACAGCAAGACTTCATTAAATTAAGCATTCGTTGTTCATTACAGTGTGCCTTGCTCCCAGTATGGACACATGTATTTATGTAGTTTTTGAGTGTCAAGTCTGTTGAGGATATATATAATATATAACAATGTACAGAACCCAAAAAAAAAAAAGAACTTGGAAAGATGGAGCCGTGGGGAAGCAAAACCCAGTGACTTCTGCTTGTGAAAATTTCCTTGCCTGAGAATTATTTACTGAGGGAATGGATCTGAGTCTCACCACACCAATGCGTGCTATAGAACCTGACATCCAAAAACCTTCCTTTTTCTGTTTCAGAGATGAACAGAAGAACACAAAAATTGCAAGTGAATCGAGCTTGCTTGTAACCTATCAATGCTTTTATTGAGATGGCAGAGAAAACCACTCTGGCTGAGCCTTCTCTACAGAGGCCACAGCTTTTTATTCACGTTGGAGGGGCCTATGAGAACTGATGTTGAAAGAGTAAGAAAAAATGCATCATCAGCTGCAGAAGTGTAGATGTTGAAAGAGTAAGATAAAATGCATCATCAACTGCAACAGGACATATTATAATAATGGGAAAATCATGGAGAGTTCAACTCCACCTGTGTCAAGCGATTGAAAAATTCTGCTGAGATCTCTCCACTCAGCTCAAGAAAAATCAGCGACTACCACCAGGGCTTGAACTACCGCCAGCTGTTGTATTAGTCTGAGCACGCATGATGGTATCTGGCGGGAAAACCCCTTTAGGCAAGATTGATCCAACAGGCTCAGATGCTGCCACTGGCGATCCTACTTGGTTGACTGACGGGTCTTTGCCCAAAATATATTCTGGCCTTAGATCTGGGGAAGATGAAGATGGCGCCAACGTAGCAATAGAGAAGCCAAGAGGATAGGGAGCAATTGGCATGTCAGAGAGAGGCAGAGCAGGTGAACTGTAGCTGAGTGTACCCATTGGGTGGTGATCATACTTGCATGCAACTCCATATCTGCAATATCCATTTTGGGCATAGTGTGCACAAGGCTGAGCACCCTGCAAATTGAGATAACAGAGGAAGCTTGGTAAGAAACTGCATATACTTTGTTTTTCTAAAAAAAAATACAAACACATAGACAGCCTAAGCATCTAAATGCGGCCCATTTTTTCTTGGCATGTTAAAGCAAATCTGGCATCACACGTAATTTATACCAAATGCTATATTCCAGATGAAGCATGAAAATGTTGTCGAAAAAATATGATGAGAATGTGCCATGCCTAACACAAAGTTCAGTAAGAGATGTAAACCTTGTGGACATTGCAAACTAGTCAAGGATATCACAGCAGTTATAATGGAGTTGCAACTAAAGGGGATCTTGTAAGATAAGAAACTAAAGGAAACAAAGAAACTTATTATCGATGGGTATTTTCACAATATATGGACATTTTACACTATGCAAGAAAGTTCAATCACATAATAACATTTCAAAAGGGCAATTAGGCCCCCTGAAGTCATTTTCTTTGTCGAACTAAGCCCTTCAATTAGACACGACAGATAGCATTCATGAGTGAATTGACACAGCAATTAATGTTGTAAAGATTTTAAATATTTCTTTGTTAAAAAATGCTCACCTTGATTCTATGCAAAGAAAGTAGATTATGGGTTGATTCTCATTAAGCTAACACTTTCTCAAATAATTGCATAGTTTAGGACTGCATGCTACGGTAAGTCGGTATCATATCAGCATTTCATTATGACAGGAGTAAATACAGAAAATTATATTTACAAATGTTTCAAATAGTTAAATATCAAGTCCTTCCCAGCGAGTGGTGATCACCAGGGAAAATAAAACAGAGCTACGGTACTGAAGTATTATGGGAAGGAAAATATTTTGAGACAAAATGCCAATGTTTACATCTATCTGTATTAAATACAAATCAACAATTAGCACTGAGCATTGTTGTCAAGGTGTCGCCTAGGCGACGCCTAGGCGTCCAGGCGCCGGTGGTCGGCCACATGGCCCCTCGTCTCGCCTGGCCGGGGAAAGGCAGACGCTTGGACGTTCCAGGTGTCACCTGGCGTGGAGAAGCAGGAGGATTAGGTGTTGGCAATGGGATAAGGGGCGGGAACTGGAGACTGGGGAGGCATCAGGCTTCAGGCTGATTCACCGCGCGTAAAGCCGTGGACCGTGGAGAAGAGTGGAGCTCCACCTTGGCGCCGCCACCTCCACAGCCACATTCGGTAAGCTACTCTGCTCCACCATCACTCCACCGCCGGCTCCTCTGCTCTACGTCGTCACTCTACTCTCTTGGTTGCTCACTGCTTCCGCCGTTGTCACAGCCACTGCAGCAGCCGGGGGTGGAGGCTTGGAGGCTAGAGGGGGTCGCCGGGGAGGGAGGAAGATGCTTGTGCTGTTGTTAATGGCTTGATGCAGCAGCCGCTGGGAGCTAGGGTTAGGGTTTGGAGAAGGGAAGCCAGGGAGAGGCGAGTCGCCTCTAGGGTGCCTGGACGCCTAGACGAGGATTAGATGACCAAAAAATTCATTAAGTCCCCCTTAGCCCATCTATCCGGCCCAGCCTCCCTCCCTCTCTCTCTCACCGGCCCACCCAGCCGACCCAACCTCCCTCTCTCTCGCCAACCCAGCCGAGCGCCCAGCGCCCCAGCTTCCCTCCCTTTCTCTCCTCCCCCATCCATTCGGCGTCACCCCCTCCCTCTATTTCGCGGCGCACACATCCGAGTCGACCTTGCCTAGGCAATCACCGCCGGACACGCCGCCTCCTACCTCCAAAGCATGCTGTCGACATCGACTTACCCTTGCCGGATTCCCAGGGCGACGGCGTGGAGGCAGATCCCCTCCTAACCCCACGCCAACCAGATCTGCCTCCACGCCGTCGCGACTCCATGGCTTTCGACATCGAGCCCCCCCCCCCCCAACACACACACAGATTCCCAGGGCGATGGTGGAGGTCATGGAAGTGGTGGCAACGGAGGTGGAGGCGATGGAAGTGGCGGCGACGAAGGTGGAGGCGAGTTAGGCGACGGGATCTTACCGGATCTAGTCGCCGGCGGTGAAGCGACGGACAGAGCTCGCCATTGTCATCTCCTCTCCACGCTCATCTCCATCCGCACACGATTGACGCGCGGCGCCGACGCTGACATGACGAGCGGACGACTTCACAAATCTCCGGTGAGGTGAGCCCCCCTAGCGGTCCTGCCCTGGCGACTACGCGTCGCCTAGGCAACGCCATGATAACACTGGCAAAGCGCATCTTAGATCTTTGTTGTCCGGCCTCGGGGTGTGAGCGCAATTGGAGTACATTTGAGTTTGTAAGTAACTACTCAATGCTTTATATTTTAAATTAGTTTTGAACCAGCTAAAATTATCCTTGTTTATCTCACTTATTTGTAGATCCATACCAAGAAACTGATTAGAACATCATAGGTTGAATGATTTGGAACATGTTCGATACAACCGGATAATTGCCAATAGATTTAAAATGCACCGTGAAGAAGGAATCAATTTTAACCCTTTGTTCCTAGATGAGTTTCAATGCGACAATGAATGGGTTGAAGCGAATGCCCAACAAGTTCACAGTAGGAAGGATCTTTTATGGTCTCATGTTAATGACGCCATAGATGCATCATGCAACTTTGAGGGTCGTAATGTTCCTAGGAGAGCGCATGAAGGAATCATCTCCTACTCTCGTCGTCATGGAAGTGGTTCTACATCAAGGGTTGTTTAAGAGCTTGGCTTGGACAATGAAGATGATGAACATGAAGTTGAGCCTTTTCAGCATGACAATGAGAATGTTGATGATGATTATGGTACTCCACGTAGTCCTCATTAGAATGAAAGTGGTGGAGATGGATCAAACGAGGACCATTTGAATGGTTTAGAATTAGAACTAGATATTTGAGGCTACTTATTTTGGTGATTGTGATTGTGATTTTCTTATGGACTTATGGTGACTATGCATGAATTCTCCTTCTAAACAATATTAGCTATTGGTAGTAATGTTGCTATTTACTT
The DNA here is from genome assembly GCA_036346375.1 of Guadua angustifolia. Lineage (NCBI taxonomy): Eukaryota > Viridiplantae > Streptophyta > Magnoliopsida > Poales > Poaceae > Guadua > Guadua angustifolia. The sequence continues at coordinate 73,600,265 of CM070500.1, read as the reverse complement.
GTTTAAGACTCATATTTGCTTCCCTGCTTAATTGACATCTTGTTATGCTATTTATTTGCATCCATACAAGATATATATGTTATATATGTATTGGTGATATATTGATATTGTTGGGCCTTTATTGGTTGCATAATCCTCGCCTAGGCACCTAGGCATCCAAGTGCTCAACTGGCGCCTCGCCTCGCCTTGTTGCCTTGACAGATGAAATACCTAGGGCAGAGAGCATTGGGCAGTTCAAAGCTTATGCGCATTGCTGGATCTTTTAAAGCTCACCTTCACAGATCCTGAAAGGTAGAATAAACTAACCACTTCGACAAAACAAGAGAAATAAAAGGCTAGAATATCCACCTAGTTTGAAAATATAAATACCAAGATAGCATATGATATTTATTCATTGAAAAAACTTGACTAAAAAATTTGCAGACTATTACTTTTTTCCAATAACCATATGCTGGATGTACACTGTATCTCCACTAATTTCGGACATCTTGACAGTCATCTGGTCAATGGGACGCTCAGTCAACCAAGTAGAATGGATTTTGTTCCGATTGATCTGAGCCTAAACAATGATGATCTCGACTAAATGAGAAATAGTTGCCTAATGGTTGGTTAATTGATGACTTCATCAATATAGGCTCCATAGTGCTACCATCTATGTCTAAAGAGTTATCTTGGCTGTTGTGATAGGCCATGCCAAGCATTTAATTGACAGGAAAGACTGGCTTATAGTTCTCAATCACCAATATTCAATTTTCTAAGCACCATGCAGCAGGAAACTCAACTGATTGCCACGCTATTTATCAACAAAGACAATGAACATCACAACTGACAGGCTGACACAGCTACTCCTAAGCACTTGAGTTCCGATTCGAGTATTGGTTTGAGCACGTCATAAGATCATGAAACCAAATCTAATCTACAAAGTACTAACTAACCAATATCCTGTTATTCGGTTGAACAATTTATGATTTATGAGAACAATTGAGAACCCAGCTTCACAACTCAGGAGGTAAGTTACTACAAAGTATCTTACTTGATGTGTTCAAGTTTCAATCAAACTTTCTTAAAAAAAAACACGAGTTACAGAGATGACAGAATTACTATTCTGACTGATCACTAGTGTGATGAAGTAACTAAATATGTCAGATCATGCTCAGATCAGTGGCATGAGCTCAACGTGCCCATACTCAGCCATGGGAAATGCCGCAATGCCTCTTCAACCTCCCTATATCCACTTTGCTCAAAAAAAGTTATTGGATCCCCTTGGAGATTATGGTATAAATCCCAATACAATCAAAACACTATTTATGGCCACACATGGTTTTCAGTCCATGACTAGATTGCCTGACAATATTGAAGATCCAACTACCTACCATCCTGAATAGGTGAGCTTTGCTACTCTCCAAGGTTGCAACCTGTGTAGATAGACACTTCTGGTCTGTGATCTCTTCAACATGCCATGGTTGTTGATGGAATATGAATTAAGTAGGGATGTTAAGATTGATGATCGCTCCTCTGGAGACAGAAGATTATCACTGACATAGATTGACTATTGTAGATAAGAGAGGCTTCAACAAGTAGTGGCTATGATTAGCTCCTAGATTTTTATTTATTTATTTTTTTGCTAATGAATCGTATAAGTGAACCTTGTTTTTGCTTCTATAGTAGAGAGAAAGCATGGCTTGGCCGGCTGGTTTCGTTCAAACTTATTTGGGTTTCTTCATTTCAAATTCCCTAAAACTGTGGAAATTCTATTCCATTCCCAGGACAATATAATGAAGGTACAGGTAAAACTAGTTCCTACAGCACATATAAGCTGTGTGCAGGTTACTCACCGGACGAAGTGGAAGACAAAGAGGGCTAAACACATAATTAGGTTTAGGTGAACTCCAATCTCGAGGATGGTGATATTTACATGTAGCTCCAAATTTGCAATCTCCCGTCCTCATGTAATACTGGCACTCCTGCTGCCCAGGCCGCTCAGGGAATCCATGTTCTTGTTGATTATTGCTTGATTGTCCATTAGAGGAAGAATAAGGCATGTAAGGACCACCATAAGCAATTGTAGAGGAAGATCCATGGTGCCCTATGCCATACACCGGTCCAGCTTGAACAGTTTGTTGTGCTCCACCTGATGCTACAGGGTTTACTGAAGCCTGTATCAAACAGAAGAGTTATAACATGGAGGAAAAGATTTATATTGTTGCATCCACTCTTTTAAGTTACAAAATGATTTTCAATTATTTCGCCTTTTTTCATTGTTTTTTTAACATTGACCAGTACTTTTCAGATAACAAGTTAGTGAATGTCTTTTAATTTTTTTGTGATTACAAGGAAGACGCAACTCCCCCAACACACACACACAACAACAAAAACAAAAACTACGACACACTCCTAGAAATATGGAAGCCGGCAATAAATCTGCAACCTCACAAAGAGCCTACAGAGGCACACTCATGTCTGCAATAGGATTTGAACCATGGTGGGCTCCCACAACTCGCCCACCCACCAAGAGGTGATTCCCCATTAGTGAATGTCTTTTAGCTCTTGCCTACAAGACAATGAGCACATTTTCCATCTTTCAGTCTAGATTATTAAAGGTCTTTATTTGCTTTATATCTTTAAACAAGTTGGTTGTTATGACCTCTTTCTTGATTTATTTTACATCTACAAACCTGTTATTTATTTTTTTCAAAAATAAAACATTTAATTCAAATTAGTTACCGGATAAGGGCTCCATCCTTGCAATGGGATCATTCCAGATGAGAACATCATTGGAGTGTATGAGCCTGGCATGTATGATCCAGGAACTACAGGCGCAGGCAACCTCCCCATTTGCCAATTTGCAAGGGGAGCATATGGATGAGGGGAAGGTACAGATGGCGATTGTAATGGTTGATATATCCCAGGTGTTACTGGAACACCACCAAATTCTGGATGATGAAATTTACATGTAGAACCAAACTTGCATTGCCCAGTCTTCATATAGTAGGAGCACTCTTTCTCACTCTGCATTTTATTTGAATCAACAACTTCTCAAAAATTGTTGGGAAAAAAACCTTGCCAAAAGAAGCAATATTTTACGAGAGAATTTTTCACACGGACGAGAGGGAATCCACCGTTATTTAAAATAACAGGTTGCACAGATCCATCTTGCTTGGGGTGGTGATATTTGCAATTGGAACCAAATTTGCATGTCCCAGTCTTCATATAATACTGTTAAATAATACAAAAGAATAAGCACAAACACTTAACAAGTCATCTGACATAACATAAAATGGGTAGTGTGCTTAACACCCTGCTAATTATTACTTCAATTTTATTTGTGCACTGTGCATGCCAGTTGGCAAGCATCAAGTAAATGACCAAATGGGTGTGTGCAAATAGTTTGCAGGAGTCGGTGCATGCATGCTCAAGTGTGTGACTGATGCTCCTTGTTTGGATGGAAGGTGATTAAATTTGAGTTTGAGGCTGTTCAAGTTATGTACCTCGCAAGCAGGTTGGCCCAATCGTTCTGGGTAATCCAATGCCACTGCATCCTTTGAACCTCCACCAAACTACATTTTTGAAAGAATTGAAAATGAGTGATTAATCAATTTGCTACTTGATGCAAAATTGCAAACTTGTTCCCTAGAATTCATTTGGAGGAAATAAACTCTTGGCTATGCTCCAAGTTCAACTGAAGATTTAATAACTAGACAATACAGAAGAAAATAAAATGGTATCCCAGGCCCACAGACCAATTTTTTTCCTTAATGAAAACATTAAACATGGCAACTAGAGAAGCACTTGCAACATGCAATAGACATCAGAGATCACAGATCATTTATGAATATCACTGTCACGATAGAAGCAACCTTATTAATGCCAATTGTAACTGCTAAGCAGTAACTAGTAAGCAGTACTCAAAGTTGTATCTTTTGCAAATCAAACTGGTCATAAAGCATCTAATCCACCAAAACCCAGGGTAAAGGCAGTACATGTAAGCTACCCACAATTGTTAGCCAAAGTCATATATACTGGTACAGCAAATGCCATATAAACCATCAGCAACAAAACTGTTAAGAAAACTTTCAAATCTTGATCAATGGTCATATTTGTATATGTTTCTACTCATTTAGCATAGAAAACTAACGACTACCGAATGGGGAAAAAAAGAAAGATAACTTTCTATGCTATCGATCAACATAACTGATGACATGATATAAGTTAAGACTAAATGGCGAGCGGAGAATTAGACCCTCAACAAATGAATGTAGTAGGGGCCAGTAAACTTAGAGAGAGCCAATAAAACCAAACTAGTAAATTTGAAGCAGCCAATAAAGAGAAACAATTGACATAGCAGGCATGGTGAAGTAACCATGAAAGGAAGGCACTCCACGGAGCATTCATGACATTCTGCTTCCAAATATCAACCCAAGGGGCACCGAGGTTCAGCTCATCGCACTGGAATCCAAACTCTGATGCTACCACCTGATCAGTGCTAGCGAGACAGCACGGAAAATTACGCAAGCAGTGGACCCAATTCCAGCTAGAGAAGAACTACATTACCCAAATCAGTAATCTTCTGTGATCCGATCCTTACTGGGGGTTACACTGCCACTACCTCGACCGGAGGGAAAATCTACCTAGAGCTGCCTCATTTACCGACAACAACACAAACGCGCGCGCACGGGCAAGGGCGCATCGGGCCGCACCGAATCAGATCAGGAAAGCGCGAAAGAGGAGGGGAGAGGACGGGAAGCGGCTCCTCACCTCAGTGCCGCCGCGATCGCGGGGGTGGTTGTAGCGGCAGCGCTCCCCGAAGCCGCACGCGCCGGTGCGGAGGTAGTAGACGCAATCCACCTCGCCCGGCCGCTCCGGCAGCCGCGCCGCGCCCCCCTCCCCGCCGCCGTCCCCGGCCCCCTCCCCGCCGCCGTCCCCGCCCAGCCCCAGCCTCCACATCGACCCTGCAAAAAAAAAACCACGCACGCATTCACCCGCCACGCCAGTCCGCGTAGATCCGCGCGCCGTACGGACGCGGAGAGATCTAAGAAAAAAAAAGGTATTGCTACCTTCAAGGCCGGTGTCGGGGCTCGCGCCGCGGCGGCCCTCTCCTCCTCCTCCTCCTCCGGCTGCTACGGCGGGTTGACGCTCCATCGCGTCGGGGCGGGGAGAGGGCGATCCGGTGGGAATTCGGGGACGAGCGATCGGAGTGCGACGAGGAGGAGGAGATGGAGATCGGGGTTTTTTTTTTCTTTCTCTCTCTCTCTCTCTCTTTCCTTTCCACCACTGTGGTGTGGCTACTGCTCTCTCTTTCTTTTCTTCTCTCTCTCCTGTCTTGTTTTTCCTTTTTTCCGCTGGTTTTTCCCACAGCTGTCTCGCGGCATCGCGTGCACCTGTCCGTAATTTACACCGGATTAGGTGTTCGTTTCTGTTTCCATCTCTTTTTTTCCTTTTATCTCCGTTTTTCTATGGCCCTCGTAGCAGGACCACACTTATCGATCTACCCAAGGGGAGGATTAATGGTGATTTTCCGTTGCATAAATGTTGACCAGTACGGTAACCGTTGGAGTTAAGCTCTGCTATAACGGCACTTATGGGGTTGTTTGGTTGCCTACATATATAGAGATTTACATCTACAAATATAAAATCTTGTTTTTTTTCTTATATTTGGTTGCCTGCTTCTAGTTTTGAGCCTGACTCTCTGGATGCAAGATTGTCCATACAGCCTGACTCTGGAGATACGGAGAAAATGGCATATCTCTGGATGCAGCGTATGTCAACCTCGTGTTCTGCGCAAGGGGCCACTGTGAGCCACAATAGCAAACCATACCTACGGTGCCACGTGGGTATGTAAGTTTTCCTTTTTTTTCTTTTTTATTTATATCTTTTGATTAGCATCTTTAATTACCGAACCGATTTAAAAAATGGGTTCCTGATATTTTTTCAAACAAAATTAAACCACACTTGCTATATAAATTTTAAAATACCTGCCTACTAAACTCTCAACCAAACACCGTCTCTACATCTGTGCATCCCGTATCCTATCAGCCTGGCTGAGTCGAACGGGCCAGACTCGTGAGAGAAAGCAACCAAATGACCCTATTATATTTGTTTGGTATCCTGCTTCCGCGGGCGAGCTCAGCGATCGTTGGCCATGAACGCGAAGCGTTTGGTTGCTCGCTCGGCGATGCGGGCTGGCTCAGCGATGCAACCACGGCCAAAAAGCGAAGGCCGGTCGCAGACGCAGCGGAGAAGCCTCGCGATGGCGTTTCCCGCGGGCCAGGCCCGAGCGAGCCGCGCTTGGGGCGGACAGGGAACCAAACACGCGATATGTGAATAGAACTGTGGTTATTCGTCGTTTATGTTTTATGGCATCGGTATTTCTTTTTCTGGATTTCTTGTGTGCTTTATTCCGGTGAAAGCTGATACCGTGCTCCATATGTCCGGTTTTGCGCATGGGACTAAAGTATTTCGTGTATACCCTGTGCCGTTTGCTTCACTTAACGATAAAAGCCCGGCGTAAGAGCGTTTTATTCGTGGCATGTGTTATTTTGTGTTATTGGTTTCACATAGTGTGTGGTTTGTTGTCTCGATAGGTTTCTCACGTGGAATGTTATGATCTTATTTTATTTATTTACTAAAGTCTATTTGCTTCATGTAGCTTACAGGTCGTTAGAAAACCATGGGAAATGAGGTAGGAAGAAGGATTTCCTGTTAAAAGAAAGTGCTGAACACGTTGTAGTGCTACAGTTACCATGGTTAGTGGGGGTTTTTTTTTGGTTTCCAACAATACTAGGGGGACACGTGGCCCCCTGGTTGCTCGGGAATTCTTGTGCCTATTAGATGGTGCCTATTCCAAGCCTTGTGATAACTACGCACTCCTTCCATCCATGGCTAGAGTTGATTGGGTAAACTATCTCTCTCTCGCGCGCGCACACACACACTCAGCACATCGAAACTAACTATTAATATGTTTCAGCAATAAGTTGATGTTCATTTAGTAGTAAATTTTGATTTATGTGATGTTTATTAGCGAGACTTATATTGTCCTCTCGTCGTCAATAATCTACTGGTAAAATTCGTCACCAATCGGAGCTATGAATAAAAATTATGACTAAAAGAAAGAAAAAACATATTCATGTACAAACTAGTAAACACTTTTATTAGTTAGTTGGCCACGATTCTAATTTCAGTAGTAATGTGTTTGAGTAATAAATTGATATTTATAAAGTAGTAAATTGATGTTCATTTGTTAGTAAAATTTGATTTATGCGACATTTATTAGTGAGACTTATATCATATTGTTCCTCTTATCGTCATTAATCTATTGGTGAAATTCGTTCATCAATGAGAGCTGCGAATAGAAAGTTATGGCTAAAAAAGGGAAAACATATTCGTGTACAAAGTAGAAAATGTGTTCTCAGTATGGTGACCAACTAGTAAACATGTTTACTTCTAAGCTATTTCTAATATAGTAAAAAATATAAGTTGTTGTAGTAATACTGTATAATAGAGATAGTTAATTAGAAAATTATAATCTAACAAACATATGTTACGTTGAACATAATCTGATGGTAAATTTTTTTGAATATTTCAGGATTCGTGACTTTTTTCTGACGGTCTTGCGAAAAGAATTTTTGTTAATATACACATCAACTTTTTTACTATAAAATACGATACAGAGTACTACCGAACATGTAATATATTTCTCGAGTTATTGCTGTCAAACTTATTTTGGGCCGTACTTGTTTTTGTAATGCCCGAACAGTAAGATCTAAAATGGGTATTTCCTATGTATTTGCATGTGAAATTTTTTAAAAATTTTAGGATATTGAGTTTAACTAGTTTGCTAACTAGTTCAAACAAGTTTGAACTGAAATTTAAACTAGAGTTTCTATTTTTTTACGACAGTTTGATTATAGGTATGTGCTGATTTTATATATAAATCAGCAAAGCATGAGATCTAAATTCATCAAAATCTTTGAATTCGAGTATATTTTTTCAAAGATATGTGTTTCTTTTGAATTGTTATAAATGGATACATACCCTAAAACTGAAAGTTTCAAAAAATATACCTAAATTTAGCTTAGGTCCCCTCTCCTATCACAAAAAGTGCCATGCCGCACCCAAAGAGCTCGGCAGGAGGCTTACCCTTGTGGCTGTGCGGGTGAGCCTGGCAACATGTGAGGGTACATGGGTAATTCAGCAAGCTTTCGTTGTGTAGTGTGTAGCACGTTATGCACTGTCCATCCGTTTTATTTTTGTACTGGGGTAGCGTGTAAGGATGCCTTCTATGCTCCTCAGACGCGGTAACGTGTCCTCCCGCGCTTATACTCGCTATCGCGGAGTCAAGCAGATTCCATGCTCCCGAACGCAGCAAAGGACATATGTCCTCTGCCGCATCTTCCGCGATGGAGAGTTATTTTTTAAAAACATGCGCTAGAAAGCTAGATTTGTAAAAAAAAACAATGTATAAATATAATATTCTAACATGGTGTGTGTCGGTGTTTCGTATAATCGGCAAGTAAATTTGTAAGTACAAGGGCTGCGCGTCCCCTCTCCTTGAATGGTTAGACTGCAGGAGTCCCGGATGTATACTGGTTCGGGCGGAACGTCCCTACTTCCAGTTCATGGTGGTGGTTTGTATTGCTCAGGACGCAAGGAGCTATGAGGGATTACAAGCGAGGGCTAAGGACAGGCCCTTAGTGCTCGTCCGAGTGGAGGTGCTCGGAAGCGTTTGTTTGAGTCGGAATGAATCGAATGCGAATGCGAAAGCAAATCCCCTTCCCCGAGGGTCCTGCCTCCCTTTATATAGGCGGAGAGGGCAGGTTACACGGGAGTTTGGAGAAAAAAGGTAGGGTTATACTATGCCCGGGAGTCCCGGTCTTCGGTCCTGGTGACTGGCGACTGACGGGTCCCTGCTCATCCTATGCCTGGGTTGGTAGACACAATGAGCACCGTTCCGTCGGGAAGGGGCGTACCCGCCCTCAGGCGCTTGTCGAGATCTCGGCGTTGGCTATCTTTGCGCTCTGGTGTTGCCTCGGGAGAGAGTGCCTCTCTTCACTGTGCCTGACGGGGTGAAGGGACGGGCGCTTGACTTATGTGGCTTCCTGGGTCACCTTGGGAAGGAGTCACCTACCCCAGCATGGTCGTCGTGTCCACGGAGCATGTGACCAGCTTGAAGTCGACTGGTGACGTGGCGGAGGTCGCTGAGTCGGAGCTCGTTGGGGCCCCGACACGAGGCGGTCGGAGCCAAGAGGACGCCTTGGACCGTGGTCGTCGGCTCATGGGGCATCCGACCCGAGGCCGGGTCGGACCGCCCCTAGTGGGTCTGAACGAGGTCGAGAATCCTTCGTGGTCCTACGAGGCCCTGAGCTGGGCTCAAGATGGATGATTTGGTGTTCCAGCCAATATTCAGTGATAATCTCATCTGTGAGGGACGGAGACTTTGGTAATACCCTCTCCAACATTCTGCATCGTTGCCAATCTTATCGCCATGTCCGTACGACCGAGAGAGAAACGATCTTAAAATAGATGTATACCTTGCTGTGGGGTACCCCTTGTATGAGTATTCGTCAGTGTGCAACAATCGGATCCTAGCAGGAATTTTCCTTGCGCAAAGTTATCCTAATTTAAGGGGATGTTTGGCACAGTTCCAGCTCCACCAAAATCCATGAAGTTGGTGGAGCAGTGTATTCCTAGTTCTAAAAAATTATGAAGCTAGAGTTATGGATACATTAAAAATGTTTAGATGGATCATTTTATTTACATTTTAGACTAAAAATATAAACTTAATTTACTTTATTTTAAACTACAAACTTCAAATCTTAGATGAAATTAGAATCTAAGCCTCTACCAAACAGAGGAGCCATCCATCAACTAGTTGCCATCTTCTTCCCTTCGTCCTATTTTCTTTGTAAACAAGGCCTTGCTTCCGTACTTCTCTTTGTCTGGGAAAGGGCGGCATTTCATTTAAACCATGAAAAAATTAACCAGCTTTACATAGAAATCTGAGGAAGTGATTCATGTTTTTTTGACTTGTAGCCTGAGAGCAAAAAAAACCTGCTCCCCACCTGATCTACAACCTCCCAGTTATGAATCTCTCCACCAAGTTCATTACTATTTCTCAGATAGGAATCGCTTTCACCAAAGAATCGATTTTATAGAGAATCAGGAGCTGAAACTGGAGAATCAAAATCTAAAACTCTACTAAACAAGCTCTAATAATACAAACTTGGCCCTAAAATTTAGTTAAGATATCGGTCGAATTTCTCACTGTTGGCTGCGCTTCAAGGTTCGTACCCACTTCGACGGTTCCACCCCTATAGTGTGCCACCATTAATTGCCTTTTTAAGGCTTTAACCAGGCCAACTTCCGTGTCGCTAACGTTTTCAAGAAAACCAGCCTTGCCGCCACGAGCTACCGAGTGCCGCTGTCAACAAATTAATGTCCCCTTATTATCCCTGGATTAAGGTTTTGAGTTGTCTCTCTCTCCAGTGCCAAAGGCTGCGCGCGTTCGTCTTTATCCCAGCGCAGAAGCATGGTGGATGGTGGGAAAACGACAACATAGGAGAAGTCAAGGATAAGTACAATAGTAAAGTTCACTGTTAGATAATAGTAAGTTAAATATCAGATTGTATAATAACTGTCTCCAAAAGTTATCTCTAAAAGTTATGCAATAACTATATTTTATCTCTTGTATATAAATAATCTACCTATATTTCCGTGCAAAACTGGCTACTAAATAAGAACTAGCTCTCTTCTCTCTTATCTTTTCTTACTATTCCATATAGGCTAAAACTGACGTGTACAAGCTAAGAGCCAACTGAGGTGAGGTCGTCGGCGCAGCTGCACCATTGGGCGATGGGATGGCTGAGAGAGCATCATCCGTCTCCTAATTCCGGGAGAAACGCCGGCCTCGGGATGATTTGAGCCGAGCCGACGGCTCGGCTCGAGCCGGCCGGCCGGCTTGGCTCAAAAAAAAAATTGTGTTTTGGTCCTTTTATAAATTACGAATAGGTCCTTCGCGATTTTTTGTGAGAGGAAGATATTTTCCCCGAAAATCGCGTTTGGGTCCCTCGTGCGCCGTTTTACGGAAAGAAGCTCTCGTTAAATTCAAATCGCGAACAAGCTCTTTTTCTAATTTTTCAGGATAGCGGACAGATCCAAAAACGTAACATTCAGGTCCTTACTCTTTACGTCTAGGTCCTTTCTCCGTTTTTTCCCGGGAAAAAATGTTTTCGTCACTAGAAATATGTGTGCAGCTCTATCTCTAGACTTTTTCCCCACCTCGATTTCCCATCTTGATCTCTGATATTTTTTAAATCATGTATTATTACTTGGTGAACGCGTAGAGTGTTAGCCTCGACAAAAGAAGATTGTCGTCTCTAATAATTTTTCGCCCACCACCTCTAGACTTTTTTCTCCACCACGGTTTTCCAGCTCGGTCTCCAATATTTTCCAAATAATTCGTCGAAAGAAATATTTCTACAACTCTATCACTCTATTTTTTCCCCGTTTTGCTCATTATTTCGACGATTTAAAAAATAAAACGCCGCTGAAAAAAAAGAATTTTTCTCTGAAAACGATCTGCTGGCGTGTTATTACTGCGAAAAAAAATTGTGTTCTTTCAACCGTTTCGCTCATTATTTCGACGATTTAAAAAATAAAACACCGTCGAAAAAAAGAACTTTTTTCTATGAAACAGCGACACGCGCGGCGTGTTAAAAAAACGTATTGACGTTTGGATCTTTCGTGAGAGGACCCTAAATAGATACCGAAAAAAAAACATATTAACGTTTGAATCATTCCGACTGTTTTACACGAAAAGGACTTCTCGATTTAGCGCAAACGCAGATGCACTTTTGTTTTTTCAATCGTTTCGCGCGTTTTCTTGATGATTTTTTAAAAAATACCGACGAAAAAAAACGAAATTTTTCTCGCAAAAAAAACAACGCACGCGACGTATATACCACGCAAACTATCCTAGTATATCAACCACTATATTGCGCCTGGGATTGCCGGAAGCCCGTGAGGCCACCTGTCCTCTTGCGTTTTTTGCGAAAAACCCCTTACGTTTCTCCAAATTACGGATAGGTCCTTCGCGATTTTTTGTGAGGAAGATTTTTATTTTTTTTCGCGTTCGGATCCCTCGCGCGGTACTTTACGGAAAAAGCCCCCGATAAATTCAAATTGCGGACATGCCCTTTTCTAATTTTTCAGGATAGCGGACAGGTCCAAAAACGTAACAAATAGGTCCTCACTCCTTACGTCTAGGTCATTTCTCCGTTTTTCACGAAAAAAATATTTTCGTCACCAGAAATATTTGTGCATCTCTAAGAAGGTTGTCATCACGTCTAGGTCCTTTCTCCGTTTTGCCCGGAAAAATTGTTTTCGTCACCAAAATACGTGTGCAGCTCAAAAAAGGTTGTCGTCGCTAATAGTTTTTCGCCCTTTTCCCTCTAGACTATTTTCCCACCTCGTTTTTGCACCTCGGTCTCTGATGTTTCCCAAATAATTCGTCGAAAGAGATATTTCTACAGCTGTGTTTATCTCTAAGAAGGTTGTCATCACGTCTAGGTCCTTTCTCTGTTTTGCCCGGAAAAAATGTTTTCGTCACCAGAAATATGTGTGCAACTCAAAAAAGGTTGTCGTCACTAATAATTTTTCGCCATTTTCCCTCTAGACTGTTTTCCCACCTCGTTTTTCCACCTCGGTCTCCGATATTTCCCAAATAATTCGTCGAAAGAGATATTTGTACAACTCTAACTCTTTATTTTTTTCCCCCGTAACTCGGTTTCTGCTGTTTTCCGGTGTGAGAAATATGTTGAAAATCGCGTTTGCGTCGTTTCGTCGCTTTTTTCCCCGCGCCCACACAACACAGCGTGCAATCGCACGCTACCATACCTAGTGGAGATTAAAATTTGCATTCAGTAGTCCACTCCAGACGATTGCACCCATGATCCGTGGCTATTGATGCCAATTTTGGGTGCTCCTCCGCATCTATGCTTCCAAACGTACGACGCACCTTGAAGAAGTACCAGTATTCTTCTGGAGTAAAGAATCGTACTCTAAGGGTTTGTGCAGTTCCAAAACTAGTAATTTTTTCAGATCGACTTGCGACTATAATTTTACTGCCACTTGCAAGGCAACCTTTTGAAGCTGAATACCACCTTTCCCACACACACTCGTCAATATCCCCATCTAGTATATATAGTGGGGGGAGATCTAGCTATATAGGACGTTCACCTCGGGTACCAACCATGGTAAAAAGAAAAACGACTGATTTCTTCAGACAATTAAACTGGTCGAGTTATGCACAAACGATCCTTTGCTAATTTACGTGCACGCACCTGAAATACCGAAGGGATCCTAATTCGGTTCTCTCTCTCGTACGTACGTACGTGCTTGTCTTCCATCATCGATAGACGATGCCGCAGGTTGAACCAGCTAATTAAGCTTCTTCCTCAACAAACTCAATTCCCATGCACGAATGAATTCTACTGCGACCATGATGCATGTATCGATATTATTAATCTCCGCATGCACGATTTGCTTTTACATCTAAACAATGCGTATGTATACACGAGCTCTTACATATGACGTCATACACGCACGCATCAATGCATGCACATGCGCGTCCGTGACTCGGTGACTCTGCCGCGCGCTGGCGATCGAGGTGGCATCTTGAGTAAAAAGGGCGGGAGGCCCGTGCGGCCGTGCCCCCGTACGAGGGAGAGTGCAACTTGTTATATTCTTATACCCCCTTTATAAACAGCAGTTTTTAAATTGAATATATCATAGTTTTGTAAAATATAGTATGAGTGTGTACGATTTTAAGTATGAAAAAGATGAATTTCGTAAAAAAAAACCAAAATAATAATGTTGAAGCAACCACGACGAGAAAGAAAAAAATTAGTGAAGCCGACCATAAATTCTCCAAGTACAACCTCAGAAGGGTACGAGAGATTATCGGTCTCACACAATCACACAATCCTCTCGAACCTTTTAGGGCTTTTGAATCCTTGCTTTATACAAGAATCTAGTACTAAAATCTTTACCTAGTAGGCAAGAGGATAGCAAGTTCAAAATTCTGTCTCAATAAGACATGGATTTCTATCCCTATGCAATTCATAAATGAAAACGAAATAGTTAATGGGAGGGCTACCATTATCTTTCTCTTGTATGTGTTCCTAAGAGAAGGAATTTGTCCATTTCATGTTTCGAGGTCTAAAAAAAAGGCGTGGAAACAAATAGAAACTCTGGAATGGAAATTGAAAAGAAGTGTAGCCCTAGTTCCTTCGGAAATGGTAAGATCTTTGGTGCAAGAAGAAGAGGTGACCCATATCATCTTGACTTGCTTCTGCTTCCCCTCTTTTTTTAAGAATATCGAGTCGGGTTCTTCTCCTACCGGTATCGAATAGAACATGCTGAACAAGATCTTCTTCATGGAAATTATGCAAGATTATACACGAAAGATCCTTTTTGGCTCTCTCTTTAGCCCTATGTCTCTTATCACTAGGAGACATTCCTCCACTAGCAGGTTTCTTAGAAAAACTCTATCTATTCTGGTGTGGATGGCAAGCAGGTCTATATTTCTTGGTTTCAATAGAACTCCTTACGAGCGTTCTTTCTATCTAATATTATCTAAAAATAATCAAGTTATTAATGACGGGACAAAACCAAGAAATAACCCCTTATGTGCGAAATTATAGAAGATCCCCTTTAATATCAAACAATTCCATCGAATTGAGTATGACTGTATGTGTGATAGCATGTACTATACCAGAAATATCAATGAACCCCATTCTTGCAATTGCTCGGGATACCCCCTTTAGCTAGGATTAGGAATCATACACTTCAGGTGGAAAGCTAGCCACCAAAACTGTTTCCACTGCTGTAGTCTTCAGTCTAGAAGAAGACCAAAGCAAAAGAATCGTAGGAGGTATCGATGTCGAGCATCAACATCCACATCTCACATCACTTGTTGGAGATGGCAAAGCTTCAGATAGAGCCTCCAGATTTGGAAGCACACATTGGGAGTTTTTTCAGGTACGAGTAGGTTCAGCCAAGGAGGTTCCACACACGAAGACAGATAGAACACTGACAAATGAAGGCTGCCATCTACTGCTAGTTACTTGTTATATTTTTAAGCTATGTCAGGGCAGTGGTCTTCTCTGTGTCATGTTGTAATATTTCACTTAAATGGTTGACAGTGTCATTGTCCAAAATTTCTACTGTACTATTTGCTCTACTTCTTTAATGCATGGCAAAACTCTTTGCCATTTCTTTCAAAAAAGGATTAGTAATCCTAATCCTATTAGGATTCATCTACCACACTATTCTAAATTTTACAAGATTAGATACGAGTCATCATATTTAACAATCTCCAACTTGACTTTTATTCGTTGAAGTCACTATGCTCCTCTAAGAATTCACTCCAACTCGGCTTTGCATTTTTTTCCTTTTTTTCCTTCCACCTTTAGAAGTTCCCCACCATAGGGGCTCATGCATATTACCGTAATGTGTGTACATGTTGATGTTCAAACTTAGCAGCCCAAACATTCCACCTCGGATACTTTTTTTTGTGTAGTTTGGTTAACCACACCTTCTGTTCCTATAGTTTTCCATGCCATAGGTTTGTATTGTCTTTGAGCTCCACATGCTTCATGGTACTTTGTGGTTAATACCGCCATGCCTTCCTTCTTACAATAGCTCACAACTTTGCCTTTACGTCTGCAGTTGAGATCTAAGTACTTACTGTTAACAACACGGTTTCCTCTCCTGATCAGGATTTTTTCAAACCTTTCCTCTCCTGATCAGGATTTTTTCAAACCTTCCATTGATTGCCCTTTCTTTAGATTTACCTATCAACCGATATCCTCCATTACTTTAGATATTTTTCATGATCACCTGCCCTTTGCATATAACTCGTATGACTCCACGTCGAACTCATATGACTCCACGTCGAAGTGATACCTTACAACCTTTGAATTTAAGCGACCTCACAGATATTGGATTCTTCTTTATACTAAGAACATACTAAACTCTTATTAATGTGCAATGTGCTCTACCATATATCTCCAATATAGATGTTCTCATCTTAGTAATTGCATACACCTTACAATTAGTAAAGTAAATAGTTTTATACGTGGAGTGTAGATATCATTTGTAAACATCTCCCTCGTCGAACATATATGAAAGTGAAATTCAATATTTATTTGATAAATATTTAAAAGATATTTTCGAAAGTTTGACTATATGTTGACTGAGGAGTAGACACGCTCATGCTGAAGCCAAATTCAATGTTTCTTTGGCGCTTCCAGTCCCCACACACGTAGGATAGAGGTCCATCTCAATTTTTTTAGTGGCACGTCGATCTGTCCTTAATGATAAATGATAGAAGACGACAAATTATCGTGCGTAGTGCGTGCAACATGCATGGTCAAAACAAGTGGTACAACATTTATATTGTATGTATTAATGTATGTACGTATGTATACACACATGTACTGGACCATCGATCGTTTCTCTTCATTGCTTGGAACGTAGCGATCAGCTAGCTTAACGTGCATACATACCGTAGGATCAAGCGCACCGAGAGAGAGGTGAATTGGTGCAAACTAACACTTAAAATTAATTTTTTTGTGTTTTTATTAATTCTGAAAATTAACAAAATAATGACTAAACCGAATGAATCAATCTAGAATAATTGATCTAATACTATAGAAGATAAATTAGATTAAACATGCATACTAAAAAGCAATTATATGTAAACATGAATTAATAGATCGAAATCTATACTCAGTGATTTTCATCAAAAATACGCATATGGATCTCTTTACATAAAAGCACAAACCTCAAATATTCTCCAAATTTTCTTCAATTTCTCTTCTCCTGTCTTTCTTCTTCTTTCTTTTCTCCGTTTCCTCTGTATCGCATACTGTCGCACTGATTTCTTGGCGATTCACTGTAGCGCCACGGCACTGTAGCTTCGTAATACTGTAGCGTCGCGAGTCCTGAACGTTTCTTCTCGCCGCCTCCTTTTTTTTCAGCCGCCTCCTGCTGCTCTCGGTTCTTTTTTGCGCGTGAACCCCTAAAAAATCAGGAGCACCTCTCCTATTTATACTTAGCAAACTCTAATTTCTTAACCCTAATTACCTAGTCCAATTATATAAGATCCAATACATACACATAGTCCAAAACTCATACATATCCATACGTACGGTCCATTTACCGCTCTCGCATGATTCACTCGTCTGTACGGCCCGCTGGTTGTGTCACACTGCGTCGTCCAACTGCGTAGACCTCTACGCGTCTCGACTCGCTGCACCTGTGTCCAGTGGCGGACCCAGAGGTTAAACGGAGCCCGGACGATGTCAAGATAGTTATATCTTCCTAGCTCGTAAAAGAATAAGATTGTATTTAGATTAAAACCATGAACAAAGATAAACATGCTACGCTCTTTGGGATCTCAACGATGGAGCTCAGGCGATCGCCACCTTGCCCTCACAGGTCCGCCCGCTCACTGTGTCCTTCAGCGTCTGCGCCTCAGACTGCGATCTCGCGTGCCACCTGCATCTTTGCGACCTCACGTGCTGCGCCCACACCCCTGCGACCTTCGCATGTGCTGCTCTCAGGCTACGCGCCACCTGCGCGGATTTTCCTCGACCTGCAGTGTACGTCTTCCTGCGTCCGCCTACGCTGCAACGTGCATCTCGCGTCCCTGCGTTGCACTTCCTGTTGCCTGCACTGCATCTCCTATCACAAATAAAACAAACCTTCGCAGTACCTTGTTTCATAATAAATATTGTTGTCACATAAATCATCACACATATTAAATTGTTGTCAAATTAATCATCACATTTATATATTTCGCAAATGGAACTAACACATACATGCATACATGGCAGTGCATGCACGCGTGAGTACATTTACAGCATCACGTCTGCCCTCTCGGCCTAGTTTCCCGCACATTAGCCCAAGCTTGTGGTGGCTGCTTCCCAACTCCACTAGCTTAATTTTAACGTTACAAAGTGGTACTGCCTTCTGCCGCTAACAGAGGGGAAAAGGAAGAGATGAGGGCGCAGACTCAATCACAAGCTTGTACCTTTTATAGCTGGGGAAACGCAGATGAGCCCAGCCTCAGAAGTGAACTCGACGGGAAAAGCTTGCTGCACTGCACAGGATGAGCATGACGGCCGCGTCAGCGGGAAACACGGCGAGGGACACCGTGTGGCGGCGAGGTGGCGGGTCGGCGTTGGCTGGAGGCTGCAAATGGCAGAGGCTGACACGAACACAGTGGCGGCAAGAAAATTTGGCTCGATCGAGGGCTTCAAGAGCTGGAGGAAGAAGAAGGCGGGGAGATGTGGCTGCCGAGTGGGCCTGAACAGGAAATGGAGCCCGCGTGGAAGTGAGAGAAAATGTGGAAGCAAAGCGAAATTTGAGAATAACCTTATCGGAGCTTTACTTCATTCAGAAGGGATCAATCAATTCAATCCGAAAAGCACTAGGAGCAATCGCCGCCGATTCGAATGCCAGATCAATGAGAGAAAAGAAAGTGTCGACGATTCGGAAACCGGTCCCCCGCTGAGCTTACTTGTTGAATGAGGGATCAACCTAAGGCCTCTTTTCCGCGGAGGGTATAGCGTCCGAGGGCCTGCCGAGCTACGGATCGTGGTGACACAGACAGACAAAGGGATCCTTTTTTGGTCTGGTTCGGGCCTCTCGCAGGGGAGATAACAACCCTACGTCCAGTGATTGCACTAACTTACAAAGTTGGATTACAGGGGGCTTGCTCGGGGACCCTGGGAGGTTCCAAGGACAATCCCCCGGGTTACCAGCAAGCAACTACAACATATGAGGGAAGAGTAAAAGGAGTCCAACCCTAAACTCTACGTGCGAGAGGGTATTTATAGACGATTACAACATTACATCATTTATTACAGAGCGGCGTCCCACTGTTCCCGGACGTGGATGAAACTGTTTCCTTACTTTTCGCCATACCGCGACGTGGGTACAGTGGGCTCAGATCATGGCCGTGCAGTCCTCCAAGCCGCCAAGCGATTAATGCCACGTCGCCTTCGTGGATTGCGCCCGGCTTTTTGGTGAGGCCCGAGGTCCTTCCCGCGGACCTGGTCGTTTGGTCGCGCACCCCCAAGCTAGCATGCTCGGGGGCGGGTTTGGTCGGCACCCCCAAGCTAGCAAGCCCGAGGGCCAACCTACCCGAGGATTTCCCTTGGGGACACCGTCCAAGGGTGAGCATGGTCGGCGGTCGGCTGGCCGTCGAGGTACGATGGTCGTTGTAGGAAATATCCAATCCCCGACAGTTAGCCGAGGCTTAAGGGGGGAAATTGCTTGGCTGAGGTCTCCACCTTAAGTCTCCAGATTTTGAATAAGGGATTGGAGCCCTATAGTGAAGAACTATAGCGCCATCCAAGCAACCCTGCTCGGGAATGAGCATCACACGACGAAGAGCTACCGCGGCATTCGAGTAACCCTGCTCAGGGACGAGCATGTCCCAGTGAGACCGAGCGTGTTTGACCAGGCTCGGTCAAAATAGCGATTGGGGACAGAGGCGAAGGGTCGCGATGGTTCCTTCTCCGCGAAGTCTCACGGGTACGGCTCTGACAGTTTTTCAGAAACCGCGCCATTACAGGACAGTTTCGAGAACCGCACTACCACGCGTCGATTCGCGAATGGGCAGGGCAGTTTTCCGGTCCGTTCGGCTTCTCCGCCTATAAATACAAGTCGGGGACGATTCTGGAGGCTTTCCTTCTCCCACGATTCGCAATCAAACTTCTAAAACTTCCCAACTTTCAAACCTTCAAACCTTCCTCGCTCCAGTGCCCTTTCCCCCAACTCTTCCCACGGCGAAGTTTGGCGCAAGCAAGATCACCGCGGAGAGGCTTGGTGCCGGGACTTGGTACCTCGACGGGCACTGGCGGATCCTCGGCTAAGGAGCTCGATGCAGCAAGAACGACGAGGTAAATCACGGCGAGCTCTACACCGTCAACGGGCTTCGAATGCCCAAGAGTGAGTTCGTGGAATCCGTACTCGCGCAATGTGAGTGCGAGATCGCCCATTTAAACCCCAACTCCATCCTCATTTTGACCATATTCTCCCACCTTTGCGAGGGCTTCGTGGGCATCCTGCCCACGGCAAGCCTCTTTTTCCATTTTTACACCTTGTTTCGCACCGGTGCTCTATACTTTTGTTTGCGAGCCAACCGCCCGTACGAGTACCCCTTCTTCTCCCTCAAGGACTCGGTGGCGGGCTGGGCCGACTCTTGGTTCTACCTGCGGAAGGCGCAGGGGAGCTCTCGACGCTACACCCGAGCGACGGCGCCCAGCATCGACACCCCACACCCGCCTGTTACGGCCGAGGAGGAGCGGTCCCTGATGCTGATCAGCGAGCTTACGAACATGGGGCTCACTGGTCGAGACATCGTCCGTGACTTCCTCAAGAACAGGGTGTCCCCTCTGAGGCGGAGGGAGCACCCCTTCTTCGAGATCATCGGGTGGGATGACATCACCCGAGAGGACGACTCCGGTAAGTTCCCTGGTCTTGAGCGATTTTTGCTTCGCGTGCGCTATTTGTTGATCGATGGCAGAGCCGGGCTTCGACTGGGTGGAGAAGAGGGTCGGCGAGATGTTCGGCACCCCCAAGGGCAAGGAGCTCGAGCGCGGACGGCAAGTCCCGAAGAACGTGCTCGAGCGGAGCGATGTGGTAAGCTGCCTCGCGATTCATGCTCAGGGAAAGCATCCCGAGCCCTTCTGACGCTTTTTTGCCTTCTGGCAGGAGAAGGTTGCTCTGGAGTTGGCGATGGCCGAGCTTAAGCCCTTGGCGGGCGGCAAGGGAGTGCTTGTCCCGGCCGCCAAGGCCAAGAAGGCAAGGGGTAAAAGACATGCCCCGCCATCGGCCACCACTCGGCTGACGAAGAGGTGGGCGAGTTCGGCCAAGAATCCAGCAGTGCGGCATTTGGAATTCGCCGACCGGAAGGAGGTAAGCCGTTTGAACGCCTGAATGGAGAACTACGGTCCGAGATTGCTGGAGCAGCTTGAGGATGAGGCGAGACTGACTGAGGAACTGGTGCAGGCCGAGCAGAGGGCTTTGGAAGAGGAGCTCGCCGAGGTTAAGGCCAAGCTCAAGTGAGTCACCGAGACTCGGCGAGCTGCGGAGTCCGAGGGTGCGGCCGTTGATGAGGATGAGGAGGATGAGGAAGAGGACGCGCTGCCCCTCATAACGAGGCGCGGGCGCTCGAAGAAGACGCTGGAGGCGGTTGATATGGAGAAGGTTGACCCCCTCCTGGCGAGGATCAGCCATGCCGCGGAGAAGGCTGAACTCGTGGTTGCGGCAGTGGCCAACCCGGCCAAGATGACAACGAGGGCCTGGCCGAAGGTGAATATCGAACTTCGCTTTTTCTTCCCTTCTTTGTCCTTTGTTTCGAGCGCCCTCCAACCGAGCTAACCCCACTCTGTTGATGTGGGCGTGATAGCTCCTAGGACCTTTCCAGACTGTGGCAAAATAATTGATGAGCTCCTTGGTCGTGTCGTAGAGAGGGAGCTCGTCCTTGCTGCTTGACCGTGTATGAGCGAGGCCGTGGAGGCGGTGGACAAGCTCGTCGACGACAGCCAAGGCACCGAGGACCCCCCTGCCCTGGAGGGACCACCTCCCCAGGGCGAGCTTCCGGCGCCCCCGACCATGGAGGGTACGCAGGAGGGGGATGAGGTCGATCTCGCGGCCTTGGGCGAAGAGGCTGCCCGAGAAGGCCCGAGGTCCCCGGGCGCATCTCCTGCTCGGGGCAAGGACGCGAAGCCCCCGAGCGAACAACATGCTCAGGGCGAAACTACGCCCGCCCCGAGCGAACCACATACTCGGGCGGATGCCGCGCTGTCCCCGGGCGGACAACATGCCCAGGCGGACAGCGGCAAGACCCTAAGCGGGCTAGTCGCTCAAGAGGAAGGCGCGGCATCCCCAGGCAGACCACATGCCCGGGGGAATGAAGGGTCATCCTCAAGCGATCTACCCTCCTGGAAGGATCCTGAGGGCGTCTCGGGCGTGATCTTTGATTGGGCGGAAGACCGAGGCTCTGCGCCGACTTCGCCCGACAGGAAACTCGCAGCCCTCCGGGGGGACGACATGGCCAAGACCTTCTGGGGCAACCTCTGCGTACGCCTTGGCCGGGTAAGCATGCTTCTTTTTCTTGTTGGCGGTTTCCTTTTTTTTTTTGCCTTGGGGGGAGGGTGTGTGAGATCTGCTTTCTTCCTGCCTTCTTTGCCTGCAGGTCATTCAAAAGACCATGGAGGACTTCAACGCCTCGACAGTTCCTCCCGAGGCCGTGGCCAGGCAGAACGTCGAATACGACGCCCGCATAACCGAGCTTGAGTGGCGGATAGGCGAACTTAAGGCCCGGGACAAGCTGATCTTGGAGAGGTGCCGCCAGGCTGAAAAGGGCGTTACCAAGGGTAGGGCGAAGATTCTTGGGCTCGAGCAAGAGCTTGAGCAGGAGAAACAATGCTTCTGTCAGGCCGAGGAGGACACCGCCGCTGGCAGGGGGAAGATTCTTGCGCTCGAGAAAGACCTTGAGCAAGAAAAGCAAAACTCCCGCCAGGCGGAGAAAGTCGCCGCCGAGGGCAGGGAGAGGGTCCTTGTGCTCGAGCAAGAGCTTGAGCAAGGAAAGCAACACTCCCGCGTCCTCGAATCGAAGGTGGCGGAGTTAGGCCGGGCTGCGTGGGTGGCCGCCGATCTCGCCGATCAAGACAAGGAAGAGGTTGAGTAACTTCGCCAGGAGTCCCGCGAAGGTCGCGAAGCCTGGCGGAAGGTGATCGACCTCGAGGTCAAGATCGACGACCTGAGGTAGAAGCTCACCGCAGCGCTTAGAGGGGCAAAGCCCGGCGTGTAGAGGACTTTTTCCTTCTTCCTTTTTCTTCTTTTTGATGACTTTGGATAACTTTGGTGGCGCCAACGAAGTGTACATTTTTCTCCCGCATAAGGGCTTTTGTCTACTGCAATGCTTCTTCTGTGTCCTTCTAGTTATTTCCTGCAAGCAACGGTCATGAGGCAGATAGCGAAGCACGGGCAACACGAGCATGGGCGACATGAGCCCGAAAATAGGTGAGTGACAAATGCTTAGAAAAGAAGTAAGGGTAGCACAAATACGAGCTTAGGTCGAGGCACTTGGCCACCAATTTTCAGAAAAAACGCCAGTGCGGTAGGCAGCCCGTTCCTACTAAGCCCCCGCTGCGAATGAAGGTCGTGCACCTAAGTTGCGAGCACAAGCTCGTTTGCAGGAGAGTTAGAAAAGTGTGCGTTGCCCCACCGACCAAATCACCAATTTCCTCGCGGAGCGAGCATGGTTTAGGTCGGGAGGAAAGAACGTGTGAGGCCTCAACTTCCTTAGCACTTAGGACGCACGCCCCTGATTTTGCGAGTATGGTCGCAAGCAAGGAAGGACGCGTGGTTGCCCGGCAAGGCATGCGACGACCAAACGCGCGCAAATTGAACTAAAACTCCGGATCGGCCGAAAGGGTGTCTGTATGCGACTTGAAATCACGCAGCGAAGAACTACTGCGGACCAAGGTCGGCTTATGGAGACTGAAACCTTTGGCGGTGAGTTTTAATGACTGGGCGTTGGTCGTGGTAACTTGTGCGATCGCGCGCGCGCCGGCCTGACCTTAGAGTGAAAACGCTCGGAGCGATTGTTCCCGCCCGACGTGCTCGTCCCATCACCAAGATCGTGAGAAAAGTATGTCCTTGTGCGAGACTGGGTCGGCTTACCAACGGGCAGTGACCTTGAATACATTCACAAAAATCTTGGAGGTAACAGACTTTGCGTGGGTGAGGGAACCGAACTTGCTCTTTTTCCAAAAGAAAAACCCACAGACTTATAGCGTGATACAAAAGGGAGTATGAGTTTAGACAAAGAACTTGCGCAGTTGGTCGATGTTCAACGAGCTCATGAGTACGCGACCGTCTTCCATGGCCAGGCGGACAGCCCCCGAGCGTGCTACCGAAACGACCGTGAATGGACCTTCCCACTTGGGGGAGAGCTTGTTGGACTTCGACGTATCCTGGATTCGCCGCAGGACGAGGTCGCCAACCTGCAAGGTTCGGGGCCGAACCGACTTAGCTACGTGCCTGCGAAGAGCTTGCAGGTACACAGCGGATCGGAGGAGGGCCCCTTCGTGTGCTTCTTCAGCAAGATCGAGGTCGAGGTGACGTTCGAGCCCTTGGTTGATGCTATCAACTAGATGCACTCTTTGGGATCCTAGCACAATCTCGACGGGCAGGATGGCCTCGGCACCATAGACGAGCTAGAAGGGCGTCTCGCCCGTAACTCGGCTTGCTGTGGTGCGAACAGACCAGAGGACGGAAGGAAGCTCGTCCACCCATGATCCACCGTGTCGGGCGAGGTCCTTGAAGACCCTTTTCTTGATTCCTTGGAGGATTTGGCCGTTTGCTCACTCGGCTACTCCGTTGCTCTGCGGATGAGCTACAGAGGTGAAGCAGACCTTGGTCCTGATGTCTTCGCAGTAGGCCTGGAACAGCTCACTAGTGAACTGAGTGCCATTGTTTGTGATGAGGCGATTGGGGACCTCGAAACGCATCACCACGTTGCTGCGGAAAAATTTCTTGGCTGCTTGAGCCGAAATGGTTGATACAGGCTCAGCCTCGATCCACTTAGAGAAAGTGTCGACGACTACGAGTAGGTACTTGCAACCCCTTCGACTGTGGGGGAAGGGCCCGAGAATGTCGGCCCCCCAGGTCGAGAACGGCCATGAGAGTGGGATGGTCTGGAGCGCGTACGCTGGCTGGTGGGCCTTGCGGGCATGGAGCTGGCATGCTTGACAAGTCGCCACGAGCGCCTGAGCGTCGGCTAAAGCTGTCGGCCAAAAATATCCCAACTGGAAGGCTTTGCACACGAGCGTCCGAAAGGACGAGTGAGCTCCGCACATCCCCTCATGGATATCCCTGAGAAGGAAATTGCCCTCTTCCCGAGATATGCACTTGGAGAGGACTCCAAGTGCCCCTTTGCGGTATAAGGCGTCCTCGACCAGCTTGTATGCAGAGGACCGCCTTATAAGCCGAACGCCGGCTTCTTCCTCGGCAAAGGTCCGTGGGCAAATCTTGGACGAATGGCGCTATCCGATTCGCAGACCGTGCTCGAGGAAGGAGACGCATCAAGATCTCTGGTGCCTCCTCTACAGAGGGAATGGAGGGCTTGTGCAGATGCCCGACGGGCGCCCCCGGTGGGGTGGGCATCTGGGGGCTTGCCTTCTCTACAGAGGGAATGGAGGGCTTGTGCAGATGCTCGACGATCGCTCCCGGCGGGGCGGGCATCTGCGAGGAACCGACCTTGGAAAGATGATCGGCCAGGGAATTGTCCTTCCTGGGGATGTAGAGTACTTCGAAATTTCTAAATTACCGCTCCATCTTCCTCACCTCAACCAAGTAAAGCGCCATTGAGTGATCAGAACACTGATACTCCTTGTTGACTTGGTTGACGACCAACTGAGAATCGCCCTTCACGATCGGCCCATTTGGACCCGAGCGCTTTGCACGCCAGAGTCCGCCAAGAGGCCCTCATACTCCGCGCGTTATTGGTCGCGCGGCGCAATTGATGACGATCGAAGCCGATCCTTGAGGGGAAACCAAAGACGACACCGACCTCCGGCCAAAGCTCGGGACCCGTCGAAGTACATGGCCCAACGACCATCTTTGGACCCAGCAGGCTCGGCGGTGGGTGGCACCGGATTTGTCCATTCTGCTACGAAGTCCGCCAGGATCTGGGATTTAATCACCGTGCGAGCTGAGAAGTGGATATCGAACTCGGCGAGCTCTATAGCCCACTTCACTATACGGCCACCCGCGTCTTGATTTCTTAGGATCTCCCTAAGGGGAAAGCTGGTCGGCACGATGATCTTGTAAGCTTGGAAGTAGTGGCGCAGCTTCCTCGATGCCACGAGCAGCGAGTATAAAAGCTTCTGGACCTCAGGGTACCGCTCCTTCGGTCCGTGCAAGACCTCGCTGACATAGTATACTGGTCGCTGCACCCCATCTCGCTCGACCGCCAACACCGCGCTTACGACCTGGGGGGTCGCCGCAAGATACAGCAGGAGCTCCTCTCCCGACCTTGGTGTGGCCAGAATGGGCGAGCTGGATAGGTACCGCTTCAGCTCCTCGAAGGAGCGGTTAGCTTCCTCTGTCCAGGCAAAGCCCTCGTGCCTACGGAGCGCCTTGAAAAAGGGTAGCCCGCACTCGTCCGACCGGGAGATGAAGCGGCTGAGAGCCGCCATGCGCCCGGTCAAGGCCTGGACCTCCTTCACGTAGCTCGGAGGTCGCATTCTTTCGACGGCTTCGATTTTCTCCGGGTTTGCATCGATGCCTTGTGGCCCGATAAGATAGCCGAGCACCTTTCCCGCTTTCACCCCAAAGACAAATTTCTCTGGATTAAGCTTTATTCGGTGCCTATTGAGATTACAAAAGGTCTCCTCGAGGTCGGATACATGACCCGAGGTGAGCTTACTTTTCACCACAATATCGTCTACATACACCTCCAGGTTCTGGCCTATCTGGTCCTAGGTCTTCTGCATCAATCGCTGGAAGGTCGCCCCGGTATTCCGCAGACCGAAAGACATGGTCGTGTAGCAGAACGTGCCGAACGGCGTGATGAAGGAGGTCTTATCTTCGTCCCCAGGGGACAAGCTGATCTGGTGGTAGCCCGAATAGGCATCCAAGAAGCTCATCACCTGGGACTCTGCCGTCGCGTCGACTAGCTGGTCTATGCGCGGCAGCGGAAAGTAGTCTTTTGGGCAGGCAACACTCAAGCCGGTGTGGTCGACACACATGCGCCACTTGCCTCCCTTCTTTTTGACAATGACTGGGTTTGCCAGCCACTCCAAATGCTCGACTTCCTTGACGAAGCCGGCCTTAAGGAGCTTATCGAGTTCGTCCCGGATGATTGCTTATTTCTCCGGGGAAAAACGCCTGAGCTTCTGGTGCACAGGTTTCTTATTAGGCCGAACAGCTAGCCTGTGCTCAATTACTTCCCTTGGGACTCCGAGCATGTCGGGCGGTTCCCAGGCGAACACGTCCGCGCTCTTCCGGAGGAAAGTAATGAGCTCGAGTTCCTATTTGGGATCTAAGGAAGATCCCAAATGAAAAACCTTGGTCGGATCCGCGTCGTTCAGAGGGACCGCCTTGGTTCCTCCTCCGGGCTGGAGGGTCACTTTGGGGCGAGAGTACGCCAGCTCTTGGTCGGGGCCTCGCTAAGGGAGCTGCTCGACCATGTCGAGCGACTTCTCATCGCAGTTCAGGGCCGCCCAATGGTCGCCTTTGATGGTGATGACACCCTTCTGCCCGGGGACCTTGAGGCACTGATAGGCATGGTGCGTGGCTGCCATGAACTTGGAGAGGGCCGGTCTGCCGAGGATGGCATTGTAGGCCGACTTGAAGTCAACGACCTCGAAGTTGACCAGCTCGGTCTGGAAGTTGTTGAGACTCCTGAACGTCACGGACAAGACGATCTGACCGAGAGGCTTGATCGAGGTGCCCGGGACGATCTCGAAGAACGGGACGGCTATGCTCTTGACCTTGGACCGAGGAACTTGCATCTTGTCCAGGACCGTAGTAGATATGAGGTCCAGGGAGCTCCCGCCGTCGATGAGAACCCAGCCCACTTTGGCATTGCTGATGGTCGGGCTCACGACCAACGGGAGCCTCTGAGGCTTGGTCATTCCAAGGGGACAATCATCCTTGGAGAAAGTGATCGACAGCTCGGACCACTTGAGATGCTGCATGGGCGGCTTGCCCTGAGCGATGTGGCAAACCTCCCACGCCACCTCCTTCAGGTCCCTGCGGGACTTGTACGCCGAGGAGCCCCCGAATATGACGGCTATGTGGTTGTGGGGCTCCTGGTAGCCCATATCGTCGTCCTCGTCCGCGGGACCTTTGCCTTTACTGCTGTCGCCCTTCCCTAGGAGCGTAGACATGGGACCTTGACCGTTGTAGAACTTCTCTAGGCGGTACGCCCAGGTTCGGCAATTACGAAGGTCGTGCCCGACCGCCTGATGGAGCTGGCAATAGCGGTCGCCCGAAGGAGCACTTCTTCCCTCGTGATCTTGGTCACTGCGGTCCCGGTCGTGGTGACCCTGATCGTCGCGACCCCGGTCGTCACGACGGTGGTCATTGCTACCTCGGTCGTTGTGCCGTGGAGGTGGCCGACCTCGCCCGCCCTCAGGCTGTCGAGCTGGCGGAGCCTGCGGCGGACGGTGCTCGATTGCGGCCACCATGCCCGGAGCGTGCGACCTTTTCTTCTTCTTGATCTTCTTCTCTATAGAGCCCGAGTGCTTCTTACTCGAGGAGCCCTCCAGGCCCGGCTAGGGTGGCAGCTTGTCTTCATCCAGCATCTTTTTATACAGGATCGCCTCGTCGGCATTCGCGTAGCGGTCGGCCATACGGAATAGCTCGTTTGCCGTAATGTCGGGATGGATCTCCAGGTCTTGCGTGAAGCGGACGTCGCGGACCCCGAATTTGAAGGCCCGAACGACCGCCTCATCCGAGATGCTCGGAATGGAGTTCCTCACCTTAATGAATCTTTGGATGAAATGCCACAAAGATTCTTTCTCGGTTTGGATCAACCGCTCGAGGTCACGCTCGTTGCCCGGACGAGTGTAGCAGCTCTGGAAATTCGCTCAGAGCGCCTCACAGAGTTGCCCCCACGAGCGGATTGACCCTTCCTTTTGGTTAAAGAGCCACGTCCTGGCGGAGCTGTTGAGGACTGTGGGGAGGTAGTTGGCCATGACTCCCTCATCCCCCCAGCCGCCAGAATGGCGGTGGAATAGATTGACAGGAACTCATCTGGGTTCTGAGTCCCGTTGAACCGCTCGATGTGGCCGGGCTTGAACTTGCTCGGCCATGAGACGTCGCGGAGGGACGCCGAAAACGCCCAGCATCTGAACGTCGGACCATCGTGGCGACCCCTCTGGGCACGGCGATCATGACGACCAGCGTCTCGATGGTCTTTTACGCGCGAGGTGAGACGAGAGAACACGTCTCCACGCTGGCGCGATGAAGGCAGCCCCGAGGTGGAACACTCGGTAAGCTCGTGAGCGGGCGGGGCGATGCCCCGGGCCCGCGAGGCCATCCGGGAACCGCTCCAAACGTCCTCACGGTACCGATCTTGCGTCCCGCGGCCCTCCCGAGCAGGACTTCGGGAGGCGCCACGACGGGAGCGAATAGGGGAACGACGCTTATGATCCCGGGAAACACTCCGGGGCACTTCTCCGCCGGGGGGCCCAGGGAGCCCTATGTCGGCGGCGAGCTTTTCTAGATTTTCAGCCATGATAGCCCCCATGGCCGCCAGGTCCGCCTGGCCGGAGAAATTCCGGAAGCTACGCACGACCGTCGCCATGGCACGTAGCCGCTCGGCGCTCTGGGGAGCGGCGGGGGGCGACCTTGGGCGACGATCGCGCACGTGCTCCGGGGAACGATGCTCACTGGGGTCCCCGCGAGCCAAGTCTCTGGCCCTAGCGTCCGCTCTCCCGCAGGCTTGGTGACGGACGGTCGTCAGGGTCTTGCCCAGGGACAACTCCGGACGGTTCTTGTCAGTATTGCGCTGGTGACAATGAGAGGTCTCTGGAGACTGGACCTCGTGGATCTCTTCCCTTCCCGCCATATTGACGCTGCGGGAGCACTAGGACCGCGAGGGCGACATCGTAGCGTCACCATGTGCCGCGGTCCCCCGGCTGCACTCGGGACGGTCAGGGGCGTTCGGACTGTCGCGAAGGCCGCCAGGTTCCTCCTCGCTAACGAGGGTATCATGTCGCGAGTGGAGGAAACGCTCTCACGCTGCAGCCACCGGGGAAAGACTCCCGGTTTCGGTGTGGCCTTCCGGGTCAGCCACACCAGCCACGCCATCGGTGGCGTAGTACATGTCGTCGTCCTCCACATCGTCGAAGACGCAGGGGTCTTGATCGTCTTGAGAATTCGGCATCCTCAGGGATTCCTCGCGAAAGGACTCAGTCGATCCCCACGGACGGCGCCAGCTGTCGATGATTCGGGAACCGGTCCCCCGCCGAGCTTACTTGTTGAATGAGGGATCAACCTAAGACCCCTTTTCCACGGAGGGTATAGCGTCCGAGGGCCTGCCGAGCTACGGATCGTGGTGACACAAACAGACAAAGGGATCCTTTTTTGGTCTAGTTCGAGCCTCTCGCAGAGGAGATAACAACTCTACGTCCAGTGATTGCACTAACTTACAAAGTTGGATTACAGGGGCCTTGCTCGGGGACCCTAGGAGGTTCCAAGGACAATCCCCCGGGTTACCAACAAGCAACTACAACGTATGAGGGAAGAGTAAAAGGAGTCCAACCCTAAACTCTACGTGCGAGAGGGTATTTATAGACAATTACAGCATTACACCATTTATTACAGAGCGGCATCCCACTGTTCCCGGACGTGGGTGAAACTGTTTCCTTACTTTTCGCCATACCGCGACGTGGGTACAGTGGACTCAGATCGTGGCCGTGCAGTCCTCCAAGCCGCCGAGCGATTAATGCCACGTCACCTTCGTGGATTGCGCTCGGCTTTTTGGTGAGGCCCGAGGTCCTTCCCGCGGACCTGGTCGTTTGGTCGCGCACCCCCAAGCTAGCATGCTCGGGGGCGGGCTTGGTTGAGAATGGGGTAGCCCGAGGGCCGACCTACCCGAGGATTTCCCTTGGGGACACCGCCCAAGGGTGAGCATGGTCGGCGATCGGCTGGCCGCCGAGGTACGATGGTCGTTGTAGGAAATATCCAATCCCCGATAGAAAGCAATAAATGAGTCATGCATATTCATTTACCTCCCTCAATGGGATGATCCAATCCAATCTACCGGGGTGGCCACTGCCCGCTTCCCACTCAGCCACGTGGGTGCGCACACGTGTTAGGGTGAGGGTAAAGAATGGACGTACCACCACCAACTCTTAATTAGAATTAGTAGAAGATAATCAAAAGATGTCAGGGTTAGTTACAACTCCACCGGACATTTGATTGCAATCAAATTCTTATCTCTAACAGTCCAGGTACGTATCTAACCGAACATGACCAAACCGACAATATAACTTACTTAAACGATTACTATTAGTAATCCGGCACAAAACCGTTACTAATCTGGACTCGAACACAAGCTCTGCAGCCGACTGAAACAGAAGTAGAACTGAAACGACACAACAAGATTAACTCAATAGAGGACACTAGGTCTGGTTACCTCAGCATCGTGGTCCCTGAGATCTGCCTTGGAGCAAAGAATAAAATTTCATTTTGAACAAAATTTCGCCCATGACTGAAATATGAAATTTCGGCATTTCGGATGAAATCCATTCAAAATTCAAAAAGAAAAATGCAAATCCGGTTTTTGCTACCGAAATTTTGGCAAAATTGCACTGATCAAAAAATAATTCAAACGATATCAAAAATTTTGAATTTTTTTGAATGTTTATAACACATTAGATATATTCTCATAAAATTTTCAGATGATTATCAGGTCTATGGAATTTTTAAAAATTCAAACATTGGTACTATCTAGATGAAACGTTGACCGGCAAGTTTGAACCGGATGAAAAATGATACAAACGATGTTAGAAAATTTTTAATTTTTTGTGCATGATTCTGATGAATCACTAATGTTTACATAAAATTTTCGGATGGTGATCAAGAGTCAAGAATTTTTAAAAATTCGGACAGTACTACTATCCTGATAAAAGCCTTACCGGCAAATTTGAGCGCAATGAAAAATAGTTCAAACCATGTTGGAAAATTTTAGAAATTTTTGTGGAAGGTCCTTATATATCACTAATTTTTTAATAAAAGTTTCATATGATTATAATGCTTTAATATGTTACAAAAATTCTAACAGTGCTACATCCTGATAAAAGCCTGATAATCAATGCATAGATTTGCTTTAGCGATAAAAGAAGGTTTAAAATTTGTGAAATTTTTACAGAAGAGTGATAAGGAAGTGTTTAATATCACATAAAATTTTTGAATCATGATCACACATCAGTGAATTTATAAAATTCTTACAAGGCACAGTAGCATCTATGTTCTTTCTCTTTTGGTTTTTGCAATATAGTATAACAAATGAAGTTCAATGGTATTATAGATTTTATTGATAAAAAAAAGTTTAAATTTTTTGAAAATTTCATAGAATGTTACTGAGGCAATTATTAATCTTTCATAAAAATGTTAGATCATAATCACACTCGAGAAAATTTAGAAAAATCTAGAAGTTTACTGTCCCAATTATGTCCATTCTGTTTTGATCGTCATCGAAAAATCTAACAATTACTGAGGCGGAAGTGTCCCTAACCTCGTCAAGCATGGCAGCAGCTTGATCGTCATCGACGGTACAGGCAAAGCCCTCCCTGATAGCCTCGAGCTCCACCCGAGGATACAAGGACTTCATGATGGCTAAAGCTTGACTGGCGCTCGTGATCACCATCTCCTTCAGGTGTGCTACCAGCTTCTTAGGCCCTTCCGTCAGCCGCTGGATTGTGGCGTCCACATCGCTGGGCCCAGCTTCACCAGGACTCAAGATTTGCGATAGCGCCTTGGATTCTTCCCAGAGTTTGTCGACTCGCGCTTCAGTAGCCTTGATCTTTTCATCAAGTACGCGATACTGAGCTTGCGACTTAACCCGGTATTCTGCAAGACCAGACGGATTAACCCAAAGATGTTAAAAAGCACGACAGGAACAAAGAACGAGTTGGGAGCAAACCTTCCAGCTCTAGTTCCATCTTGTCCAACTTGGTTCGGGCATGCTTCTCAGATTTCTCCAGTTCCTTGACCCGCTTCTGGGCGGTTTCGAGCTTTCCCTGAAGATCTGCAACGACGAAGACCGAAACCAAGACAGGAAGAATGAGTTAAGGGGCGGAAGACTAAAAAAAGTGGTCTAAGGCAGTCGGACAAGGCGGTTACCGCTAAGGGAGCTCGTTAAGTTCAGCTTGTCCGCTTCGGAAGCCTGAACTTGGGCCCGGAGTCTTTCCAGCTTCACTCGGTTCTCATTCCGGACCCTGCCGAGTTCCTCCTGTAACTCGACACGGACCCACTGGACTTCGGCCTCATAGTCCCGCCTCATTTTGGTCTTCGGGAGTATCTCCCGGAGAAGGGCGTCCCTTTTCTTGGCGCGCTCCCCCAGACGCTGAAGGCAACAAAATGAACGACAAAGTTACACTACGAACCGAAGACAAAAGGAAGAGAATTTCTAACCAACTCGGCACAAGGAACTCACGCGAGCCAACCGGGAGTAGCCGAAGGCGTGGTCGCAGAATGCCTCCCATTCCTTCTCTTCACCTTTATCGTCAATGGTTGTCCACTCGCCATCCTCGCTAAAGAATGCAACCCGCAGCGGAGATTTCGGGCGAGGGGGCTGAGGGAGTTCTTCCGGCGGAGGCGAAGAGCGAGCGGCCGGCCTCAGGGGTACCATTTGGCCAGCCGGCCCGGGAGGAGTACGCAGTCGGGGGCTGTCCGGATTTAAGTTAGCCTCGGCGACTTGGGCCACGGAGGCAGTCGAGGGAGTTGTTGTCGCCGACTCTAGGGCCACTTTAGGCGGCGGCGCTGACATCGGCCCGGCACCTCGATTCTGGTCGGCTTGAGGCATCTTCAAAGATCCTCCGGGGCTCTGCGTGGCACGCCACGCGAACTTAAATCATGAGCTTTCGGAAAAGAAGCAATCAAGGCATGACCCGGAAAAGTAAAAGGAAGAGCTAACAAGGAGACCAACTAGTTGGATCTTGTTATCTTTATCCCTGAGCCCTTTCAAGCAGTGGGTCCACCCGCAGAAGAACCTGGCCGCATGCCAAAGTAAAAGGAAGAGCTAACAAGGAGACCAACTAGTTGGATCTTGTTATCTTTATCCCTGAGCCCTTCCGAGCAGTGGGTCCGCCCGCAGAAGAACCCGGCCGCATGTTGGGCGTGGGGGACGATGTGTCTCCGACGGAGCTTAGGGGAGGCAGTGCCACATTAGCCGAGTGCCGGGCTGGGGGCTTGGGAACCTTCGGGCCCTCGGACTGGCTCGATGATGAGGAAGTCACGGGAGAGGCGCGCGCGACTGCTGGACCTCGAACCTTTGTGCCTCCAGTCGGGCGCACATTGGCCGCCGACTGCCCCCCTTTCTCCTTAGGCACAGACCGCCGGGCGTTTCCCTTTTCCCATGGGATATTTAGCTTTCGCCGGCTTGTCTTTCTTCGCACTCGGCGCCGAGGACGAGGCACTGGCAGGGCGTTTTCTTTTGGCGCTCTTGTGTTGAGGGAATTCGGGCAGCGACGCATCAAAGAAGAAGGCGTCACAACCCTGCAGGCACAGGCAACAAACACACGCTTAATTGCAGCTGCTCAAGAATTAGAAAATCCAACTTTGGGAGATAAGAAAGCATCTTACCGGGGTGGAGGACTCATTTTGTTGAAGGGCTTCGGGCACCTGGTGTTGACGATTTGGGTGCCTTGACGAAAAAATCACCCAGACGACCAAGGAGAGTATTTCTGGGAATCGGCTCAGGGGTTTTCCGGGTGGTATCGCGCTCCCCTTCATAATCATATCCAAGATGGACTCGCTCTTTGAGGGGCTGTACTCGGCGAAAGCCAAAATTAAGGATGATCGCAACTTCAGTTAGTATATCTTCCTTCAATTTGGCGATCATCCCCATGAGTTCCTCCACCTAGTCCATTCCACCGTCCGAGGGGAGCGAAGTCCAATCCATCGAAGGCCTGGGCGGGACACCGGAGAAGGAAGGAAGAGAAGGCTTGGGGTTGGCACAGTAAAACCACTCCTGATGCCAACCCTTGTTCGAGGTCTTGAAAGAAATAGCAAAATAAGACTTCTTCAGACCGTCCCTCTGCTGGAATCCGGCGCCCCCAACTGCCTTGGCAGAATTCTTGTTCGGGTAAGGTTTGAGAAGGAAAAGATGGCGAAAAAGGTCAAAATGTGGGCGAATGCCAAGGAAAGCTCACAGAGGTGAACGAAGACAGCAATTTGAAGAATGGAGTTAGGATTGAGATGAGTCAATTTGATTTCATAAAAATGAAGGAGACCACGAAGAAAAGCGCAGGCGGGAAGGCCGAACCCACGCTGAAAGAAGGACTCAAAAACAACTACTTCCTCAGTGCAGGGCGTAGGGCAAGACTCACCCGCAGCAGGGCGGGCGGAGAACATCACCAGTGGTGGGAAGACGCCGCCGACGACCAACTCCTCCAATCGCTTTTCCGTCATCACCGAAGTGGCCCAATCCTTGGCCGAGGGTGACGAAGGAGCGTCTTTGGAGGAAGGAAAAGACATTTTTGGGTGGAGGAACTAACAACTGCGTCGGATTGGGATTGTGGGAGATGCTAACCCTAGCGGCGGAAATCGCAGGAAAAGCGCCGAAAGTAAGAAGATGAAGGGGCAAATGAGAACAGTGCGCAGAAAACCGCCTCGTTCGCATCGAGTCTCATATTTATAGGGAGCGACGCTAACTTTCGCCTTGAGCGAGAAAGCGCTTCGCCTTCCGCATGTCCTGAGGTTGTCCTAGGGCACGCCTCAAGATAGGCCGGTGACCATGTGCAGTGATTACTGTACACAGGTACAATTGGGCTGAATTTAATTTGGGATATGGTACGCCCCATGACGGGCCAAAGGCTAATGACCACATCAGATGGAATTTGGGTACCTTCCAAACTAAAATATCTTCTTATGATATGCCTCATGTTAGGTCGCATGCTGGTCACCGTTCAAAATGGAATCAGATATCGTAAGGCGATTCAAAACAAGAGGTATGCCTCATAATGGGCCATTAGCCGTATACTGCAAAAGGCAGGTACGGGTACCACTTGGATAATTCATGGTATGCCTCATGATAGCCCAAAAGCTGTGCGCCATGACACACAGGTACCACTCGGCTAAAAGCCAACAAAAATGGAGAAATACTCCGTGACGAGTTGCGTGCTAGCTCAATAATTTGGGTCGGGAACCACTCGGAATGCTTACACGTGGAGTTCTATTGAGTTCTTCACGACCTCCTTGCCTACAATGGAGCACTCGGCTGGAGAGAAAACCGGTCAGGAAATCTTTTCAATAAAAAGGCAATCCGATCGCAAAGCACTCGGGGGCTACTGTGGAGTATATGGATCACGGGTATCTACAAGGCAGGCCTGCGAGGCCCAACTGGATAAGGCCTGGCCCAGTTGATCGCATGAAAACCGAAGCTGCTAGGGTTGCGCTAGACGTGCGAAACAAGAAAGCCCTGAGGATAGCAACAGATCCTGATTAGGTAGGATATTATCATAATCTAGACCGTTACCAAACGTATATGTACAGGAGATATAATCCCTATCTCGTGTCTGACCCAGACTCCCCTTTGTAACCGCCCTCCTCTGCTATATAAAGAGAGGGGACGGGGGAACATCGATGGATCATCTCATCAACAAATAAGTTAGACACACATAATCCCAGAGCACAGGACTAGGGTATTATCTCCCCTGCGAGAGCTTGAACCTGTATAATTCTTGCGTCTTGTGCTACCATCGAATTTGGATCCGACGCCTAGCCTCGTTTTCATTATTGCCGACAACAAACGTCGACAAGGCCTCTAGAATTCTTAAATAGATTTTCTGGAATTACAGCTTAATACCCCGCAATTTTTTTTTGCGAAAGGGGCCCAAAAAATTCTAATATTACACAATAGTCCGTTAAAATTCTTTATTACCCTGGAACTCCCATGATTTGTTTTTAGCACGATGTTTTCCCGAAAAAATGCATCTTTTTTTTTGCAAAAGGGGCCCAAATAATTCTAATATAACATAATAGTCCGTTAAATTTCTTTATTTTTCCGGAACTCCCATGATTTATTTTTAATACGGCGTTTTTCCGAAAAACAGCCCGAAATTTTCTAAGATTACGTATTATTTTGGTTTTTACTTGTTAGCCTCCAAAAACTGCATCCGGTTTTCACATCTTGTTGTTTGTCAGCTGGCGTGGCGTGCCGCGCATAGTTTGCATGAGTGGGCAGGGGCAAATGAGCATAAGCAGTGCCCCCCAGGCGAACTGTGATGATTACTAGGAAAAGATTTCTCCATGCACACAAGCCGTGCATTAATTCACGATCAGATCAAAGTGGATGAGCTAATTAATCAAGCTATCAACACCTATATTTGTTTAGATCTAGACTTTTTTTTATATAACTTAAAGCCACCTTTTTAGTTTAAACAGTTTAAAAGCAGTTCGCATATATATATAATAATTTTATATACCTAACTTTAGTAACATTGATCTAAAATCAACCCTTAATAAGCTAAAAAAACACTTATCGGTAGCTTTTGGCTTTTAGTATACCAAGACTTACAACTTTTAAAAAGAACCGTTAAAACCCATCCCTTTATTTAGTCTTCAACTTAGCCTTGATAAAGAGCCTAGAACCCCGGCTTTTGTTGTGCGAATTACCTTATCTTTTTTGCTGTGTGCTATACTACGACCAATACGTTTTTTAAGGGACAGGAGGAATATGCTTGCTAATTCCATTCCGATGTGGCCATTCACATTTGCATATTTGGATGGAACGTTTCGTCACCTAGATCTACTATAGATAGCATTTAAAGTATGTTTGGATCCATTAACACTAATAGTTAGCTAGCTAATAGCTACTTATTAGCTAACTATTAGCTGGCTAATTATTAGATAGGGCTGTTTGGAGGTACTAGCTAATAATTGGTTGAAAATTTAGTTATCGGTGGAAATGTCCATTGTACCCTTGCATTAATAGCTGTTTGCACTTTTTTTTATCGATCGCGCGGAGAGCGCACGGGCCCGAGAGAGCCCAGCGGACGGCGAAACGAGAGTTGCTACACGGATTGGCAAAGTGTGGCTTAACAATGATGCAGTTGGCAAATAAATTTTCTTCAGGGAGGGAGACGTCGGCCTGAGCCTGATCTTCAATCTGCAAAGTGCTGACCAAAGGGAAAAGGAACTACGGTGCATAGTGCCGAGGGCATATTAGTCATTTCACCATCTATTAGCAGGGGAGAACCAGCTAATGAGATAACTATTAGCTGGATTAGTAGCTAACTGTTAGCTAGGTTATTAGCTAGTCTGTTTAGATCTTCTTTAGCTAATTTTAGCAGCTAACTATTAATACTAATAGATCTAAACATGCCTTCTGCCTCAGCTCAACGAAATTAATTGGATAATACTCCATACATAGTGCGCGCATGCAGCAGAGAGGGCAAGGATGCAATACAAATCCCAACGCGATTTTAGACACCACGTTGGAACGAACACATCGACCGGTTCCAGCTAGCTAGACGTACGCTGTGGCATTCCATCTTACTGTTCACCTCACTGCGCTGCTGCTTCTTCTTCTTCTTCTGTTATTCCCTCCCCCTGTTCGGTTGCTCGTCTTAAAAAAACAAAGAAACTTGCCTTGCTCACGGTAAAACGGTCAAACCAACGACAGGGCGAGCCGTGCGCGTAGTGGGCGCGTGGGCGAGTGGGGCCCGCCAGTGTCGCCGCCCATCAAGGCCCACGACCAGCCCACGTACTGTGCGGCCCCTTCTCTTCCCCCGGTTTTCGCCTTTATTTTCTCTTTTTTTTCCTAATTTTTCTTTGCAACTTTAGTCTCTTATCTTAACAAAGTCGTAAATCTATCCCCCCGCTCGATCACGAAAGTACCAAGAGACGACACGTGTTACCTGCTGCGATCTTATATTGTAGCAGGTCATCTATCGTGATCCCATCTATCGTGAAGTGGGATCACCATCTATCGTGAAGTGGGATCACGATAGATCCACCTGCTATGGATGTGGAGCCTAGTAGGTTCACCTACAATGATATAAGAGCGCGGTAAGTGTTTGTCGTAGTCAAGTGATCAGATTTATAATTTCGTTTGGATAAAATAAACTTAAAAAAATTAGTCAAGAGGTGAGAACAAAATTTGCTTCCGCCTTTCCATCCAATCCAACTCGCTCGCACGTTGCTGTGCCTTGTCCACGGGTCGGCGTCGGCGTCGGCGTCGGCATCACCCTCACATCGCCTTCGGCCTTCCGCGTGCGGCTCCAGATGCATCCGTTACCTTCTTCTTTTCTTTTTCTCTTCTCTGGGCTAATCCCTTGACTGGTTGACTAATTAGCATCGAATGGTCATTATCATGGTGATTTCAGTTCGTACGCACGGTGGCAGGCTATATTAGTAGATCGATGTCTTAATCTGCAGATAAACCGGCCGAAGCTTAATTAGTCCGCTCTTTGACTTGACAACGTGCGCCATGCCGAGATGGAGGCATGGAGCAAGGCAAATCACACACGTTTGACCGGCCCTCCCTGGTATGCAATGTCGTTACTTATTAGGCAGATTTGCAGTCCTTCGCCCCCATAAATGCTTGAATTCTAGTTTGCGCCCACAGAGCAGGAGTGGTGCCTGCTTTAAAATCTTCTAGTGGTACCACACTAGTCATCTTCAACCTCAAGGACGCAGACGAGCCACCGCCGGCTGTCCTCCGTGGCCGCAACCAACCAGTGGGTGCATACCAAGTATTGTACCTATTTTGGCCTAACTATATACCTGCTCTCCCTAACAATTTTCGCATATTTTGGAGGTGCCGGTATATATCCGATACTGCCGCTAATTCCGCCCTTGTGATGGGACGAGATGGATCGAGACGAGGACGAGTGATGATATTTTTAAAAAATTAGCCAGAAGTTCTAGCATTCATTATAAAAGAAGAATAAACAGTCAAACTACAAACATACACACTCTACACACACGCTTGCACCTGGTCTGTGAGCACCCGGATGAGGCGAGGACTCGATCACGAACAAACGTGTTGCACGACGACAGCCTCAACCAACTGAGTCACGCTCAATCCTCAGGACGAGTGATGATGAAAGGCACGTTTTTTTTTTGCTCAGACAACACAAAAACCTTGCAGAAAGGCAAAGAATAGATATGGTGATACTTATGAAACATATCTCCAATCTAGGCATCCACGCTAGGTATGCTTATGCCGCCATTGCCAAATTAACCATATGTCATCGGTTGTCAAAGTGTGTGCCAATATCGTCGTATCCTTGCACGCGTTCATCACACTCGAATGCGTTCTCACACGTCTCAACACACAGGAAAAACACACTCTTTTCCTGCAAAGCCAGCAAATGGCAAATAACTCCACCGCTACTTTTCCTGGAAGGTTTGTGTGGCATAGCAACTACTTCTCTGCTGGATCGGATTTGCAACACTTCCTTATGAACTCGACAAAACCCCTTTTTCACTGATTTAAGCTTATTCGATCAATGAGTGACGATGAAGGTCCGATTTCAGTTAAACTAGTTCTGAAAAATAAAATTAATAGTGGAACATAAAGGTCAAACAATAAAAGAAAATTGTGCTACAAGATCAAACATCTATTTCTCCCGATTACATAGAAGCAGGGACGCACGGGGAAGGCATCTGGACTCGCAGATGGGGCGGTTGTCGTGTTTATGGAGAAGTCGGGAGGTGAGCATATCGTGAGGAATGGAGCGAAAAACGGCTTAGGTTTTTTTCCGTCGGTCGATCTGTTTTTTTTTCCGTCAGCGGTTTTTTTTTCACAGTTTAGATGTGGGTTGGTGATGAAGAACGGACGTATCATCACCAACTTCTAATTAGAAGTAGTAGAGACGGGACAAAAGGCTGGCAAAGGCAGAGGAATAGAGGATGAAACTCTAGAAACACATGACTTATCTTGGGGTGAAAACGGTCGGAAACGGTCGGAAAACACTAAAATCATTTTTGTTTTCATATTTTTTCTCGGAAACGATATCGGAATCGATAACTACGGAAACGGAAACGGCATCGGTAATTCGAAAATATCGAAAACGAAAATTCAATACAAAATATATATCGGTAACGATCGAATCGAAAAAGAGACCCAGAACGTCGTAAGGACATGTACCACCAATTGACTTCAAAAATTCACACAAATAGTACATCCACATAGAAATTAGTAATTAATAAATATTCACAAATTTATGATGAACACACATCAAATTTTAGACTTGAATGACTACATTAGAGTTTTGTTTTTACGATATTTAAAAATATCTATGATTGGTTAAATCATGAAAATGGGTGGAGATTGTAGCCCTCGTGATAAGCTTCGCATAGAGTCCAAAATCACCTAAATCGGAGTTCGGAGTAAAAAGTTATGGGCGTTTTAGTGACCGAAGGAGTGTGATTTGTGGGCTGGAATAATTCCGGTAATTACCGACGGAATTTACCGATTTTTTCCGGATACCAAAGGAAACGGTCGAAACCGATCAAAACCGTTACCGTTATCGTTTCCGACAAAAATTACCGATTCCGATTCCGATTCCAAAAATTACCGATACCGACACGTCCAGTTGAAAAATTTCGAAAACAGTTTTCGAAATTTCGGGAATTACCGATACCGTTTTCACCCCTACCTATCTATCTACGCTAGGTGCCGTCACAAAAAAACTTTAAACCACCCCACACATGTCAATGTCTATATATCCAAACATGCACTGGTGTTGCTACATCCTTACACGCAATTCTCGCGCTCTGATGCGATCTCACGCGTCTCGTTATCCGTAATGCTTTCTTTTCCCGCAATGTCAGCAGACGGCAAATAGCGCTATCCCCAGCGTTTCAAGGTTCATTTGGCTTGACAACAATTTCTCCAACTGAATCACATT
This sequence comes from Guadua angustifolia, assembly GCA_036346375.1. NCBI lineage: Eukaryota > Viridiplantae > Streptophyta > Magnoliopsida > Poales > Poaceae > Guadua > Guadua angustifolia. Next base: position 73,558,584 of record CM070500.1, on the reverse strand, counting down.
TTGGGACTTTCCTTATGAACTTGATAAAAACTCATTTTTTTTTCACTTTTCTAAGCTTATCTTATAAACTAAAAAAAAGGTATTTGTTTCTCCATCGGCCTAGTTTACATGGCCACAATCGTTTAACATTAAGGAAAAAGAATATAACTAAAATGGAATTGGCAATGTAATTTTTAGGGATTTTTGAAAGAAAAGGAAGTATTTTTTGCAATCATTATTTCTTGTTGCCTCTGTCATATGATTTTGAACGGGAGTGGACCAAAGCAGCTTATTACTAATCCGTTGTATATATTTTTTGCACCGAGTGTTCAAATCCCTCTCTCTCTCTCAGTCTTTCCTCCCTTCGGATCATTTGGGACTTTCGAATTGAAAGGGGCTTTGACCATCAGATTTTCTCATAGATAAATATACAAAAAAAACCAATTCTGAAGAAAAATTCCATTTTTTTTGGATTTTTACGCCTCACACAAGGACTCATGTTTTATACTCCCTCCGTTCCTAAAAGAAGGGCGCATATATTTTTTCTCACAGACCAAGGCAGGTTAGTCACGGTGATTACTTTCCACCACTGCCCCTAATTAATCCTCCTGTGCATGCATGTGCGCTTTCCACCATGCAGCACACCAAGACTGCATGCACATGGGCATATCTGAAAAAAAAAAACAACGACAAAGAAGAGACGCCCTCTATATTGTAATTGCATGTGGGCGTATCTGGAAAAAAACAACGACAAAGAAGAGACACCCTCTATATTGTAATTGCATGGATAATTTTATGCGCCCTCCTTTTAGGAACAAGGGAGTAATGTGAAGATTTGGGCATCGTAACTCAAGTTGTTTCTCGGAGGGGGTAAAATACAAATTCTTCTATAGGGGCGCGAATGCAATTGTCCTCTAATTTAAACCCCCCGTATTAATTCTTAATTAACCAGGTAATTAGTGACTCCCCGACATCCCCATCGATACTGACTTTTTCTCTCTCCCAACTGTTTCGTTCTTCGCATTCAGTTTTTTTTTTCTTTTATTTCTTTCGTTTGTGGAGGAGACTTTTGGCCACATGCTATCCATCTATCTCTCCTCTCCTCTTCTTCCTCTATTTCTTTCTTGATGGGCCTGAGAAAAATCGATCCTTTTCTTGGTTTCTGCAATCTTCCACTATCCTAAAATCTCCTTCCGAGGCGACCAAGAATTGGGGATTCCACTTTCTTGATTTCCTCTTGTTGGAGTTGTCGAGTCGGGTTATGAGATGGGCTTCATGTCGTGCTTGTTCCGGTGTTCGCAAAAGGAGGAGGAGGAGGACGACGACGACGAGGAGCCCAGAATCGATCATCGAGTCACTTCAGGTGATGTTGCACCTGGCTCCCTTTTATTCCCTGATTATTTTTCTCTTCTGTTCGTACCTAATCAGGGTAGAAATGCTCGTTTCTTGGTGTTGGTTAGTAGTACTACCTTGTTGTTGATATGTACGGTCGTTACACCTGTAACATGTTGCCGTGGAACTAAATATGTTCTTTGCTATAAGAGGGGTGTTTCATTATGTGGATGGAAAAAATAAAAAAAATCTCGTAGTCTCATGATCTCAATAATTGTTTCGGTTCAGTTGAGGACGATTCCGAGCTGTATATTAATCTAATTTGATGTTTGACAGAGAAGATACATTATAGTCAACTACCAGAGAATTTGGGAATTTTTCAATTGCAAGTCCACCTCTACTTTCTTGGGGAATTGCAATTTTTATCGCACTTAGCCTCAGGGATGAGTTTCTAATGAGCTGCACTGGAGGTTCCACAACTACAAGTTTGTAAGTCTAGCGTGGGTAGTTTTGTCAAGAAAAGAAAGAGAAAATGAAATGAAATTAGTAAAAAGGAAATCAAAATTATGAAGAACATCAATACTAGGATAAAGAGTGTTGGCAATAAAATAGAAATTGTATGGGAAATCAATAAGGATATTGCTAGTTTGCCACTATTCTTGTGTTTTTCGTTTTCCTAGTTGGCTTTTCTTTTTCAGGTGTATTATGGGTCTATCATCATTTACTATGGACATGTATTTTTCTTTTAAATTGGTCATTAACAGTGGATTGTTCAAAGTCACCAGAAAGTTGTCCACTGAAGACCGGAAGACAGATAAATATGGAAGGAATCGAACAAAATGGTGGACACGATGAAGCGGCAATCTTCACTTTGCGTGAGCTTGTGGATGCTACCAAAAACTTTAGCCAAGATTGCCTTTTGGGCAGAGGAGGATTTGGTTGTGTGTATAAAGCATATCTGAATGATGGACAGGTCTGTATTTGCTAGTTATACACTATAGAAACTGTTCAATTGATGGGAATGTAGATTATTGGAAATATAGAAAGTATAATAATCTTATATGTATTTTCTATATATATGTAATGCTGTTCCAAAATTTGCTACATGGCAGGTTGTTGCAGTGAAACAACTTGATCTAAATGGGCTTCAGGGGAACAGAGAATTCCTTGTGGAGGTTCTCATGCTCAGTCTCTTGCATCACCCTAATCTAGTCAATTTGTTTGGGTACTGTGTTGAGGGCCATCAGCGCTTGCTCGTTTATGAGTATATGCCATTGGGATCACTAGAAGACCATCTGCATGGTTAGTTTATGTTGGAAAATGTATATAATACCCTCATTCAGCATTATGAGCAACTTGAAAGTTTTGTAGGTGTAGTTTATAGTGTTATCAGAAATCATTAGCTATTTTTAGTAATGCAAACATATGTAGATTGTAGGACCTCCCGTTTTCAATATCAGCACATTTTTATATTCATCACAATTTTTTTAAATTTTTATACTTAAACCATATCTGAGTACTTGAACATGGTGAAATGAACTGTTATAATTTCTGGAATGCTGTACAACTTGTCACATGTTAGGGAGAAAAGAAAACAAAAATGTAGATTGAAACAGCAAATCAGCCCCCTTCCCACCTTCTGCTTATTAACACTGCACAAAATTGTCAGATATATGTCCAGAAACCTCAATCTTGTAAAGTCACAACTTCTGTTCTTTAGGTTAGTCCTGATTTTAGAAGATAGTTTTTCCTCGGTTCGATCTTGCAAAAGAAAATAACTGTTTTTCTTCCATGTGAAGAATAGGTGTCTGCCACATTCTAGAACATTTCGACTTTGGGTCATATTTTATCATATCGGAAGGTGGGGAAATTAGTTTGTAAAGAGGGAGATATTTTTATTGAAGTACTTCTTATGAAGCTAAACATCTTAAATTCTTAACTTTGTACTTCCAGTATCCGTTCCTATTCCTTGGCTAAAAATATAATTTGATTTATTGTTATATGTTTGTGCAAAGGGCAAATGTGTTTGGCATTTAAACTTTTTTATTCAGTAGATCCAAATTGAATATGATCCGAACTAGTCCTATTTCCATTGCTTGCTGCTTCTGAACAAAAAAAGAAAAAAAAAAGAAAAAGAAAAAAAGAAGAAGCTAAAGCTAGCATGGAAAAACATTGCAAGGAGATTCCTACTTAGAGTTTACCATGTCAATATACTGTAAAATTTCTTAAGCATTGACTCTATTTATCTAACTTTGTGTTCCCTTCTAGTATAACATCACATGGTTCAATAAGAACTAAGATTTACCTCGAAGTCTTTGTCTCTTCTGGTTAGTTTCTTCTGTGATGATTCACCAATTTTTTTACTGCCATTTGTATTTGAGTTATTCATAATGCATATTACACTAGTTTGCTGTTACTTACTGGACACCCCATTGAAAATTTTGTGTTGATGCTGTTAACAGATCTTCCACCCAATGAAGAACCTCTAGATTGGGCAACACGGATGAAGATAGCTGCTGGTGCAGCTGCTGGTTTGGAATACCTCCATGATACAGCAAATCCACCAGTTATTTACCGAGACATTAAGCCATCAAACATTCTTCTTGGTGAAGGGTATCATGCAAAGCTGTCCGACTTTGGGCTTGCTAAACTTGGTCCTGTAGGTGATAAGACTCATGTGTCAACCCGTGTCATGGGGACTCGTGGTTATTGTGCTCCTGAGTATGCCTCAACTGGACAGCTAACGATTAAGTCCGACATTTATAGTTTTGGTGTGGTTTTCCTCGAGCTAATTACAGGGCGAAGGGCGCTTGACAGCGATCGGCCTCCTGAGGAACAAGACCTGGTCGTATGGGTAGGTTTTTCAATTACAGAATGCAGTTAAATGGTCCAATAATCATGCTTCTGCAATGGAAAACAATACACTGATAAAAATATGTGTATCTAAAGGCTGTGATGAAACAATCATGGGGTACAGAATTATTAATTATAAAAATGATATAATGCTTAACACCAGGGATGATTGTTTCATTTGGATTATCTTCCTTATACTTTATGGTTAATGTTATTATGCTATGTGGGTAAGGTCAAAAAAATGGCTACGCGGTGGTAACTGGTAACAGGAAAACAATAGTGCTTGGGTTGGGTATTGGAGTGTACACCTTTCAATTATGTTGTGTGAGCTCTTTTCTGGCAACCAGTAATTTTTCTTGTTAACTAACCTCCTAGTTTAATGCATCATAATGGCCAGGAAGTAAACATCTTGTTTTGCTTCTCCGGTATTTTGGTCATTTTCAAACATGATGTACTCCCTTTGTTTATAAATATAAGACGTATTTTGACTTTGCACAAGGATTAATAACAAGGATTAATATTGCGGTGAAATTAAGAAAGACATGAGAAAAAATGACTTACGTACCCCTCTTAATTGTCTTGAAAAATAAGAGAATACTTTGTGTGAGTAGTAATGAATAAATACATATGATTGAGAGAGAATAAATAGGGGTATAATAGGAAAGGCTCACTAAAACTACATGCAAGCCTTATATTTCTAAACAAGATAATTCAAACTATATGCCTTACATTTATCAACGGAGGGAGTATTGTTTACTTCATTTATGTACATGCAAGTCTTATATTTCTAAACAAGATAATTCAAACTATATGCCTTACATTTATCAACGGAGGGAGTATTGTTTACTTCATTTATGTGGGTCTCGTTAACAGCTAAAGAGATGGTTTCTTTTATTTTGTTGTTTGGGGACTTGAAATGTAGGTATGTTGATGTTGAATGTTTCACAAATCTGTCTGCAGGCTCGTCCGTTGTTCAAAGACGAAAAGAATTTTCCAACGATGGCCGATCCTTTGTTGCAAGGCCACTTCCCAAAGAGGGGTTTGTACCAGGCCTTGGCTATAGCAGCAATGTGCTTGCAAGTGAAAGCAAAGAACCGTCCTCCCATTAGGGAAGTTGCTGCTGCTCTCTCTTATTTAGCATCACAAGCATATGGCAGGCATAACACTGCCGCTCGTCGTAACCTGGCTGGCCCTTCCGTACCAAGAGTGCTGGATGATCAGATTAACCAAGACACTACTTTGCCTAGCCAACATGGAGCTCAGGCATCAATACCCCACCGAACAAATCACTTCGTATCAGAAGTGAAGGAACCTGGCTGGAGTGGCTCGCATCGCACGGGACGGGTCAGGGTTGCCCCAAACGGTGTCGATAGGGAGCGTGCTCTTGCAGATGCCAACGTATGGGCCGAGGCTTGGAGATGCCGTGAGAAAGCCAGCAAAATGCGGTAACTGATCGGAGCCTCTGACGGCAAGCTCTGCTTGAGTCCTGGCGTGCTGCAATTTTGAAGAGAACGAATGGAGCAAGTACAGAAAGGGATGTTAGGAGGGGGGGAGGAATAATGCGCAGTGAGGTGTGTAGAACTGCACCAGAGTGAGCGCTTGGAAGATTTCACCGGTGGAGGCTGCTACATTCAGACTTGTTTCACCGCATACATGGATTTTTTTTTTTTTGCTTATAGATGCAGTCTCAGTCTCAGGGGGGCTGTGTATGTGTAATAACCCCATGCAGCTGGAATATAGGAGCCATGTACATGGAATGGTATGTGTTACAGCATATTCATTTTGGATTATTCATGCTAAATCTCTCGCGCTATTTTTCTCCGGTGCCATGTTCACAACTTATATATGAGCGGAGTTCTTTTTATCCTTTAACCCTTTTAAAATTGTTTTAAAATTAATCATGTCTAACACACACACACACACACATATATATATATATATACTCGGACTCAATATTTAAGGGGAAACTCTGTCAAATTCTCAAAAATCTTAAATGTGCAAATGACAACTCTTCACTCGTATGCACATACACCTTTAGGGAGAGTTTTTCAATTAAATATTGTTGTTTTAATGATATTTTGCGCTAAAATTCACTTTTCACTCAAGAAGCAAAATATTGTTAAAACGAAAACTCTTGAGTATACAACATGATTTTCTTGTTACATGCTCAAAGTCTAAACTCAAATCAATTCTTACATAAGAATTGTCATCAATTACCAAAAAGGGAGATTGAAACCATCTAGACCCCTAATTCGATTTGGTTTTGCTAATTAATAATAATTGTAATTAAAGGACTAATATTTTCAATTGAGTATTTTGAAAATAGGTTGGTCTGGATCTCGACGGTCATGGAACCATGAAAATGATGCAAAGAAGATCAACACGTTGAGACAAGATGGCTAAGGTATGAAATTTAGGGACATTTTCATAGTTTTTACCGATCTTAGAGTTTGGTGAAAAAAATTGGATTGCTAGAATAGGTATCGTACTATTAAGAAGGATCTTGGCCACTTGTTCGATGTCGAAAAATATTTAGAGGCTCAATATATATGCATTTAGGCACTTACATGGCTTTGCATTAAAAAAGAAAATAAAAACCGTCAAAATGCACATTTGGTTGCAGAGGGGCTGGTATGATCAAGATCGGCTGGCGGTATGACCAGAGCCACCCCAGCTGTAGGATCAAGGATAACCGACTAGAGGGGGGTGAATAGAAGGTTTCTAAAATTTTCAACACTAACTGCAATTAATTTAAATTAATTACAATTTTCTTCAATTTTACTATTACGGTTTCTAGAGATTATCAAGTTATCTAGTGATTCAAGAATAAGCAATGAGATATTCTAAACACAAATAGTAAACTTGACAACAAGAAGAATAACTTTAACACAAGAATTGTAAATGCAAACCGCAAAGAGTAAGAGACAAGAATCTGTATCCCATGGTTTTGGTGACTTGTCAGTCTCCCTTACTCCACGTTGAGATGATTTGAATTTCTTCAAATCGGTTCCACCCGCTTGAGCCTTCCTCGATCACTCGTGGTAGCTCTTCCCCACCTTGGGTAGGTGAGTTCCTAGCCTTCACAACCGATTAAGCCTTCTCACAAGCTTCCTTGGGAAGATCGTCGATACCACTTGTCTCCAAGCCGTCTAGAAGATGGCAACCTCCAAGAGTAATAAACTTTATGTTTGCTTGAGGCTCTAGAGTGCTTCCAAATGGCTCAATTAATGTAATGCACTCAAATTTTTCTTCCTAAACTCAGATATCAAGAATTGAATGCACTTTTGAGTGAAGAGATTTGCTTGGGCATAGAATGTGTTCAATGGAGCCACCAACCAACCTTTAATATAGGTGTGGGGGGGGTAGGGGTGAAAACGGGTCGGATACGGTCGGGTAGTAGGTTATCCCGTATCCTACCCTAATTATTTTTTTCGGATACGGATACGGATACGGGTAGTGAAAAATCGGGTAGGATACGGATCACGGATCTAGGGTATTCTGAACGGGTAGAAAGCGGATCTGGGATATTATACGGACGAATACAATACGGATAACGGGTATTTAGTCGGATATTCATGTATATAGATAGTATCAATTAAATCTGGATATTTATTATGTATATAAAGAAAATATCACATTAATTTACATTGAAACATGAAATTCACATAGTATTTATGGAGAAGATCATTAAAAAAATATGTCATACAAACTTGATCGAAAACGGTACTTATGAAAACCGAGTTGGTGAATGCTAGGCGATACCGAGGTACTAATAGGGACTAGCCACACAAGTCAACACTGCCACGCTAATCGGACTAGCCGTTGATTCACGTTATAATACACATGAGTTGCACGGTACTAATTAATCACTAGTAAACTCCTGAATATATAGTTAGATAATTTTGAACAAATTAAAACTGTACACCTTGACGAAAGAAAAACAATCAATCAATTCACTGATTGCTCGACACACTTCTATTCCATTGTCAAGTGAGGCTTCATTCAGTACAACGAAATTAACATGTTAATTTCGTGTATAAATCACAAATTCACTTTCCTGCAGTTAAGCCTGACCTCCCCGCTGGATCCTGTCAACGGGCTGATGTTCCCGAGCCTGACCATGGACGCGGCGAAGTCCGACGAGAACGCGTTGGCGTTCGTGCTGTACAGCCGCACCAGCGAGTCCACCGGCCCGTTGTTGAACAGCTCCTGGTCGGAGTGCAGCAGCCCGGCGCCGGCCACCAGGTTCTGGTAGTATCCGCTGTCGAACTCAGCGGGGCTGAGCGAGTCGAGCGGCGGGAGGCTGCCGTCGCCGCCGGAGACGGGGCACGCCTGCCGCTGGTGCGACGCGAACGAGGGGCTGACGTTGGCGTCGCTTGGCGGCTGCGGTCTCCTGCGGATGGGGAATAGATTAGGGGTAGGGTTTACTTTCTAATGCATTGCTAATGGGCCGGCCGGGCACTTTGGTCAATGGGCTGACTTGTCACTTGGGCTTGATCATGAACCGGGTACCCGATTTTTAAAATTATCCGGGTACCCGTATCCGACCCGAAAATTCGGGTATTTACCGGGTATCTGCTGTCCCGTATCCGATCCGTATCCGAAACAAAATTATCCGGGTAATTACCCGTATCAGGCCGACAAACAAATACCGTGCCGATCCGAATTTTCGGGTAAAATTTTCACCGGATCCGGATACGGGTCGGGTATTACCCGACCCGTTTTCACCCCTGGGGGGGTGAGGAGGTATTTACAACCCCCACAATCAAAACTAGCTATTACAGAAAATTTTCAAAGAAAAATGGCTAGCCCGACACTACCGCCCTCTAAGGGCCGGTAGTGCCGACTTTGGCTCCAACGGCTAATCCAGTGCATTAAATGCACCAGGATCTAGCCGTTGCATCAAAGTTCCCCCAAGATCGGCACTACCGCCGGTAGTACCGCAGTTTCAGTTCGGCAAAAACTCCTTCCCTGTTAAAAAGCTACCACAGTTGATCGTGTGGTACTGCCACTCAAAGCGGCACTATCGCTCCAATGCTCCGGTAGTGCTGGCCTCTAGATGCCGAGAAGACCTACCTTCTGTTAAAAAGCTACCACAATTATATATGCAGTACTGCCGCTAATCCCGGCAGTACCGCGTTTAAACCCCGGTAGTGCCGCTTGAACTTTGAAGACAGGAATTCAAGGGAGAATTTTTAATGCAAAGATGAGCTATCAATTTTTGCCATCTAATCGTTTATCTTTGATCCTACAACCTTGGCTGTTGTTGCCATCATGGTAAAGAGTGTTGTCGAAACGGCGGGTCGCGTTTTCTCCAACGAGTGGATCACCGCAGGAGGGTTACTCAGCTCCATTCGAGCCTCATAGCTGAGCAGGTATGCGTACAATTCATTCAAACTCATCGGATTATTGATCACCGTGAGAGAAGTAACAAGGGAATCATAGTCAGGCCCTAATTCAGCCAAGATGTAGCCCATCACCTGCTCATCGGACACCAATTGTTGCCATTGTGTCGGCATAATTCTTCATCTTCAAGATATACTCGACTACGTACTAGCATATCCATCTTCTTTAGATTCGATAGCTGGAACCGGACTTGCATGGCATTTGCCCTGTTATGAGCTGAGAACATGGCATGCAAGGCGCTCCATACCTCGTTGGAGGTGTAGAGACAAAGCACCTGGCCAAGAATGTCTTCCGACATGGAAGAAAGGATGGCACCCAGGAGCTGCTGAAGGAGGGAGACGACATGATAGCGCTCGGTGTGGACACCAAGGCCCTGGCGGAGTCGAAGGTGAGACTGCATGAGATGGTCATCATGGCGTTGTGATCGTGGCTCTAAGAGCATCTCCAAGAGTGCCCTAAATCCATTCCCAAAACCTGATTTAGGATTTGATTGAAAAAAAAACATACTCCAACAGTTCCTCATTCTTCCTCCCCACATTTCCGCACGCCCTATACACGAACCCGGCGGCCTCATTTTTCCGCTTCGCGACTGCGCTCCCAATCGGAATTTCTCGCCCCTCCCGCGCCATTCCAGCTCTTCCCCATCGCTACTCCTTCTCCCCTTCGTCTCCCTAGCTCAGCGCATACGCCGTGAAGTGGTGGAGGAGATCAGGGTGGGCGGAGCAGGCGGAGGCAACGGGGGCGAGGCGGGAGTAGAGGAGGAGCTCGGGCGGCAGCCTTTTCCAAAGGACAAGTCTCCGACAAAGCACATACCTTGGTACCGCCGTTGAAGCGGTTCCGGCCGCAGAGCCGCGCGTACACCTCCTTCTTGGGGATCGCCTCCGCCTCCAACGCGGTAGCTGCCTGGCGGCATTCGTCGTCGCCGGCGGCGACTGCAGCGAGGAGGCGCGTGTAGTTGCGTGGCAGCTTGGCCTCCCAGACACCGTCCCCAGATGCGGCACCTCGGAACGTGTGGCTGAGCCGCGCCATCCGGCATATCTCCGGCGGGTCCAGCCTTAGCAGCACCTCAGCGACGCAGCTCTCCGGCAAGTCCCCCAGCACTGTCCCCCCACCTCCCCCTCCCTTTCCAGCCGACGAGGCCACGGTACCCATGAACCAAGAGGAAATAACCACTCGGGCTAGGGCTCAACAGTATAGCGTGAGCAACTTAGACAGAAGGAGAAGGGACGCCGGGGACTTGGAGAAGGGCGGCGGGTTACGCCTTAGTGCCAAAGGGCCCATCGCGTCGGTGCCGCCTCGGTGGCCGTGCCGTCGGGTAAGGAGAAAGCTCTCGGCGCCGTCGTTGTTTGCTCCCCGAAGGCAACCACCACCGAGTCGCTTCCTTCTTGCTTCCTCTTTTGCTTATCTGAGCAAGTTCTTGTGACGGATCGAATCAAAGCAAACTGAAGAATATCGCAGCTTTCGGCTGAGCCCAACCGTTCTCGATCAAAGAAAGGATTCTTTCCACTGTTTCTCTTGATCTTCTGCCGTCTTTGATGCGATGCAGAAGAGGAGACAGGAGCTGCGTAGCTTCGCGTACTGCTGATGCTGCTCAGATTTCAGAATATTTGTGAGATGCAAAGGATTTTCTTTCTTTGGTCTGCAGGTGAAGTGCAATGTCTTTTCCCGTGCCCAATTGAGATGAGTCGTCGCGGGCAATTAACAGATTTTTTTGAGAACAAGAAAGGAACTGTTGGAGGATGGGAGTTTTTTTTGGAAAAAAGATTTTTGGACAGGCTCCAATTCAATGTATTGGAAGTTAAAATATTGGAAACTGTTGGAGATACCCTAATACCAAGCTAAACAAGGAATTTGCCACAGGAAACCCTGGATGGGATGTGTTGTATTTATTTATACAACATGTCCATGTACAAGGAAGGAAGGAAGGAAGGCAAGGCTTATAACATATCATCCATACTATACCTGATTGCTAATCAATCATATCGGGGATATTTACCATCCATACATAACCGAAATTGGAACAGGCCGTCTAATTCAAAATTTCAAAGTGAGCATGAAACGGATCCAACGGAGTAACAGCCGGCCAGTAACAACAATCTACCAACTACTGCAAATTTCACGCCCGAAGATGAGAAATATTCTCCGAAACGGACTAATGACAATTATTATGAAATGGAATAAATCCATTTTACACCCCATAAACTATCCAAAAATTCCAAATAACCCCAATCTATAAAACTGGTGTAACTAACACCCTTATCCTGGTTTTACTGGTGGTTTTGCCAAGCTGACTGCCAAGTCATCTTCTTCTTCCTCTATTATCTCCCTCCTCTGTTTCTCCGAGCCTCTTTTCTCGTCGTCGCCCAAATCCAGCCTCTGCACCTCCCTACCCCCTCCTCTCCACAACTATAAATTCCGTGCCCACGCTTTGCCATTGCCTTCCACACCCCCCCTTGAACCTCCGCTGCCTGAACCGAAGCTCAAAGCCCAGTCTTTGCCGCCATTGCCGGCAAACCCCAAGGAATCGGCCGAGCTTCCATTGAGCCATTCCGATGAGTCATTCGGCAATTCCTTCCGCTTGGAGCCCCCTCCCGACTCCCTGAACTCGTCTTCCTCCTTGATTGCAGCTCCCTCTGCCCGCAGCGCCGCCGCCACTAGCTTCGTCTTCTCCAAATCTGACGCACGTCGACAAGCTCCACCGATCACCCTCCCTCTCAGTAAGACCCAAAAATGTACTCCCCTTAGCTCGTAGATGCTTCCCCCTCTTCCTCCCGAGCATGGGCACCTCTCAATCGTCCCCGCGGCTCACCACCCCTCCTTCTGCCGCTCTAGCTCACCGCCGACCACCCTGGCCGCGCTCCACCACAACCAACAATTCCCCTACGATCCCTATACCCTCCTCTAGCTCCCTGTGGCCTCGTCCGAGAAAAATCGCCGCCACCAGTAACCTCCCCTAATTCCACCCCTGTTCGGAGTCTATGGCGAGTGGGCCCAGGTTGTCAGCCTCTAGGCTAAATCAATGAAAAACCAGGAATTCCCAAGTAGAATGCCATGTCTGCGAAAAACCAAGATGGTTTGAGGCAAGCGTATTATTTGCACTAGAAATTGAGGAGGTTAAATAACCAGTTTTATAGATTAGGGATTATTTGGATTTTTCTGATAGATTGGGGATGTAAAATTGACGTATTCCTTATGAAATCTAGATACATAGCAACATGATTCAGTGTACGCTTGTTGGGTTACAAAAAGTCTCAGCAATAAAATTTCTACCCATTGCTTACCAACTAAAAGAAGATAAAAGAGTGTATTGATGTATACTCCTTCCGTTTTTGAATAGATATAATTCTAAGTTATTGCACTTCCACCGATGTACATCTACATAAGACTACATTATCCCACTTTATTATACCTTTAGATGTTATATCTTGCTTTAGTCTATAATAGTAAATGACATTAGAAATAACTAAAGAGAAAATGTATAAAAGAAAAAATAGTAAAAAATCACCTCGAAATTGTAGAATGACATGTATTTAAGAATAAAATTTGAACGCTAGAATGACATGTATTTAGGAAAAGAGAGGACATGATTATGGATTACTACAGAATTACATGAAACTGAAAACTTAGGCGCCAACTAAAATTGGCAAGGAAAATACAGAAAGGGTGTTGGCCTTCAGCCGCCTTCCATATTTGGCCAAAAATACCCATATACAGCAGCAGTGGATCGTCACACATAAATGATTACATAGCAGCATCCTGCGCATCGATGAGCCAAGGTACCGAGCCGCACTTCGTGGCAAAGGGTAGCAGTTAAGATCAACACAATGGCCACTGATGACGAAGCCATGCCCAAGAGTGAAGGAATACAAGACCAAGGCCCTCTCCTATTAAGATCACTCGTACAATGACAGCAAACCTGCCTCTGACCACGTTTCTGCTCAACCACAGCGAGGTAAGCGCTGAAGTTCAGCGCGCAGGTATGAAGCAGCGTCAGCAAGACAGCTATCATGTGAACCCTTGAATGCTGACACCAGCGCTTCTACTCGCGTCAAAGCCGATAATGATATGGACAAAATCATTCCTTGAGCTAGATACTGTCTGCAAGAGCAGGCTAGGCCATATAGTAAGCGGGTCAGCCTTAGGCAGGAGCCATGCTTCAACGAGTCCAGAACAGCACTCAGTTTTGGAAGATTGGTCAACAAGCCAATCGTAGCCTCTCGAGGTGCCGCCTTGAGTAACAGTACCACACAATCCGATGCCAAATCGCTTATCTGTGGATCCGAATATCCAACTAGCTCAAGGAAAATACCCATGTTGCCACCAAAGTCGCATATATCCATGATGCAAGCTTGTTGACCGACAGCAATGCTCATGCTGAAGGCACTATCAACAAGAAGGGCGGGTTCTTTGGAAAGTGCAACACTTTTGTTGCTACCAATGCCACGGATAATAAAAGCTCTGCAAAGTTCCAAGGTTGGTTCTAGAAAATCATCCATATCTTTTGCAGTAACAAACTCAAGTAGATTCCCTAATTTTCTGACAACTTGAAGCTGAGAAAGAATATTGGTGTCCATGTCGGGAGCAGACGCAAGAGCAAAACAAAGCCTCACATTACTTACATTTGCATTTGAAAGATCTCCTAGCAAAAATTCAAAGCACTTGGATACTGTCGCTTCATTAAGGATATCAGAGACTTTAACACAATCATGTTCCATCAGCATTACTAGAAGTTTCTGTGCATATATAGGTATTGGATCTTCATCCTCTGCAAATGAAGGATACATCGGGAGAAAATACTTCTGAGAGATTGCTTGTAAGTCAGCTATCGTTTTTTCATCAGCAGTCAATGAAGAATCGCTGAAGATCACAATCATCACATCAGACAATATCTTCAAACACAGGAATCTGGCATCACCATCTTTATTGCCCTTGTATAAGATGGATAAGCTTGGAAGGATTCGACCTGTGAATATTTTGTGTTCATCAAGTATAACAGAAGGCTCCTCCGTAGCGGCCTCAAGAACTCGCAATAATATCATTTGGAAATCATCCCGAGCCTGAAAGTACAATAAGACATACATAAATAATCACTCAGGGCCAAGATTTGCTTAGCAAATACATTGCACAATGCAAAGACTGCTAAGGCAAGACAGCATCAAGACTAGGATGAATTTATTTTATACACTGCATTGCAGTGCAGTTATATAATGGACGTACTCTCCATATTTTCTCATCATGGTATGTCCAGATAGTTTATAGAACATACCTGAAATGGTGTTTCCAAAATCTTCATAAGATTTGCCAACTGAAGCAATACATGATTCTTCACAACTTTGTGATTGAAGGACACACTCCCAAGAAGATGAAGGATAACAGGAAACAAATGAATTGTGCTCTTTGGATGAGCTCGTCCAGTTAAAGCAGTACCAGGTCCATGACGTTTGCCACCCATGACCTGCTGTATATCACTGGACACAGTGTCAAGAATGCCTGGGACCAAAGAAGCAACCAACTGCACAAATGCCTCTGTGCATTGATGAATGAAGCCTTCCTTCTCCTTTCCTAATCTATCAACTGCTGATAGTAATTTCACATTGCAAAAGAAATGAGGAAGCCACCTTCTACTGTTTTTGCAAAGAAGAGCAATAAATAGAAGGGTTTTTCCACGCAGAATATCAGTTCCCTGTTCTATCAGAGAAATGATTCCAGGGACTAATTGTTTTTCCTCTGTTAATGACAGAATATAGCGGTTCATGTTTGGTATGATATGACTGTTAATTAATGCCGAGTTCAGAAGATTCAGACTGATGTGCTGCTCACGTGGATTGCCCTTAATGAGTGTGCATGCAATATCCTTGAACGCTAGCTTCTCCAATATTAAATGAATACATGATGAATTGAAGCGAGCTAAGCGGCCCAAACAAGATCCTGCAATAAGCCTTGTATTCTCCTGCTTCCCAGTTGCTTTATAGATGTAGCACAGGTGTCCAATTACATTTTGGGAAGCAAAACGTGATGTCCAATCTGTCCCTTGACTACAGATGTTATCAATTGTTCGTAAAGCATAAAGCTGGGCTAGATCATCTTCACCTTTACGCAAGATAGATGACACCAGTGCAATTACAGAACTAGGAACCTGCACAACTTGCCAAGTTAAATATGGAAAATACAGTAGTTAGTTTGATTTCATAACTGCAAATCTAAGGACAGGGATCCTGCATATACATATCTATTCTACATGACCACATACTACTACACAAGTTAAAAATAGCCAAACAAATTGTTTCATAAAAGACAACCCTGCGCAACTAAGATATTTAAATAAAGGTTTAGATCATTCTGTAATATACCGGCTCGTTAATGTGAAGGCACATGTGGACTGGTTGTAGGATTATTCCCACAAGGCTTGTCTAAAATGAGTTGTAATAATATATAATACCTATTAGGTACAAACATAGTATCTCCGAGTTAACCCTTTTACACAAAGCGAAGACGAAACTGTAAACGGGGTACTATGTGTGCACGTGTCTACCCTATGGGTGGGCTAGATATTGAGCGAAATTTGGGCCAAGGTGTTACAGATGGCATTAGAGCATCAACCTTCATTGCACGAGTACATACATGACAGAAGCGTGGACATATGGCACATAGCATGTGTGGGCCTGGAGTGGACAACACACGGCATGGCATATGCGCCGACAATGGACACATGGACATGTGCCGAAGGGTGGTTCTGGACATCTGTCGTGTATATAGTATGCTGCCAAAGGCTTCAGCCCTTAAAGATGTGTGAATATAATACCCCAGCCCGTTAATATGAAGCCCCATGTGGAGCGATCGTGGGATTAGTCCCATATAGCTTGTCTAAAGTGAGTTGTAGTAGTATATGATGTTTATTGGGTCCAAGCATAGCACCTCCGAGCATTGTTGTCAAGGCGACGCCTAGGTGTCCAGTCGCCAGCGGCCACCCGCCATGGCTTAGCACCTCGCCTAACTAGGGAAAGGCGATCGCCTAGACGGTCCAAGCGTCGCCAGGCGCGCTTGGGCGGGGTGATTGGGCGGCAGGGGGAGGAGAGGAGGCGGCGGGTGGAGGAGAGGTGACGTCAGAGGGAGGCGAGGAGGCGAGGGGAGGAGACGTGGAGGCAACAAGGGAGGAGAGGCGGTGGGTGGAGGCGATAGGGAAGGAGGCATGGAGGCAGCGGGGGGAGGAGAGGCGACGGGGGGAGGAGGCGTGTAGGCGGTGGGGGAAGTGAGGAGCAACGTGGCGAGAAGGGGTGATGGGGGGAGGAGGCGCGGGGGAGCCAAGGAGCCGAGTATGGCACACCCACAAGAAGAAAAAGGGCAAATAAAGGTAAGGTAGGAAAGGGAAAAAGGAAAGAAGAAAAAAGGAAGGAAAAGAAAGAAAGAAGGGAAAGAAAAAAGGAAAATGGTAAGAAAAGAGAAAAGGGGTGGAACCAGATCTATTTTGGTAATATACTAATATTGCTTATATACTGATATTGGTTATACATGTATTAGTGATACATTGATATTGCTAGACCATTTTTTGTCACCTAATCATCGCCTAGGCGTCTAGGCGCTCGGCTGACATCTTGTCTCACCTTGTCGCCTTGACAACCATACCTCCGAGTTAGCCCTTTTACACAAAGCAAGGATAAAAGTGTAAGCGAGGTACTACGTGTGCGCAGATCTGCCCCATGGGACTAAGAGCCTAGAGTGTTACACATTCATTTGTAACCTCAACACCACAAATATAAGAATTCATCAATTAAAGGAAATTAGGTTAAAAATGAGCCACTAAAAGATATCGATTATGAAATTATGTTCTGAGATCAGTCAAAAAATAATAATGCCCTAAGTTGATTGAGCCAGTTTAATTTTGTGGAGAGGTATGGTTGAACCTTTAGTGTGAGAGCAAAGGTGTCAAGCTGCGGAGTTCACGAAGAGATACAACTTGATTCATGGACATGTGATCTCTAAATATTAATGAGTACATGTAATTTCAGCACATGCTGATTGTGTTAGCCATAATATGGGATTGGTTTGGGGTTTTCTATACCATAATATAGGATTGGTGAACACTAAACGTTTGTAGACAGTAGGCACATGAATAATAATAATAATAACATGTGTGGAAACATGTAGTCTATATTTAGGCATAGTTACGTATGTGTACACCGTGCAGTGTGCTTATGTAGTTAATATACTTTTAACTACTAAGAATTTTCTATTTCAGAACATAACCAGTGGGCAATGCAAATATTCTCCACAAAAGAATCAGTACCAACTATTAGATATTTCTAATGCCCAATATCTTACCAATGCAGTGTATCTTCTAACTACATGACACAATATAAGATAAGTGCGAGTAAATCAACCATCAACATGCAAATAAACATGCAGACATGACATACTGTTTTTAAGTTTCTGACCTGCCAAGATGCTGCAGACTTGTTATCTTTCAAAGGAGATTCCTGGGCATTGATTTTTTTGGTATCTTGATCAGACTGAGTAGAAATGTAGAACAGTAATTCTCCTAGTGTTGCCATACAGAATCTCCTGAGCTTATCATGTTTGTCCCTTATACCATCTGATAGTGCATTAAAAATTCCAGAACTTGCCAGCTCTACATCAAGGATAGTGGAGTAGCGTATCAGCAATCCCATAAGTGAAGCAATTTGGACACGCAAGACTGAAGTTTTTGACAGTCGAAGCATTTTTATAAGCAGCAGCATGATTGGCCCATTAGTGATTACATTTGCAGCTTTGGAGTTCATGCTTAACATCTCCAGGTATCTGATGATATTCTGTTTTTCTGAAACCTGAAAAGTTCCACTTAAACCCTGAAGTATCTGACTATTGAACGCATTCATCTGTTCCTGTGGTAACTTAATATAATCACCAGCAGGAAGAGCTTCAAAAGGAAGCATAGGAACCATGTCTGCTGTTTTATCTCCTTTCCTACTGGGCATAACTGGTTTGACCGCAAGATCTATTGGATGCCAGAATGCTTCAGAGATGTAACATGGCTCAGAACCAGTTGCGGTACCTGAAGTTATCTTTGCATGTTGTGCTTTCCTCATACAAATGCCCACCACATCAAAATTCTCTGAACAATTCTGATCAGTTTTCAGCATGGTATCAGGCTTAACAGAATCCTCATCTGTAAGCATATCCACCTGATTCTCATCACTTCCTTCAGTGCCTTGAGTCAAAAGTCTTTCATCTGCTGTGGATCCAGGATTGTCCAATCCATCATTATCATCAGGTGCATCGCCTTCTTGGTTTTCACCAAAGTCAAGCTCCATGTCGTTATTTTCTATCTTAACTTTATTCTCATTTTCAGGTGTTTCTGCAGGAGGACGCCTGTAATTTTCTTTGTCCCTTTCCCTTTGTAAATTCATCTTAGCTATGCGAGACATCCTGAGGATATTTACACCTTTGAAACCATCAGCCTTACAGGAAGGTTTTGCAGCATTTTTCTTACCATTTTGCACATTCTTAACAGGGCTCGTGAACACCTTAGCTGAATTTTCATCCTTCTTCCGTAGGCCATTGTGTTCACGGGGCTTGGTTGGTGTCAACTGTCTGGAAGGTTTATCCCCATTTCTCTCAGCTAAATAGGGTGTAGCGGAAAGTTCAACCGTGTTGTCAAAGGCAGGCTGAGGAGGTAATGGAATCATTGGCATACTGCTCCTCCAGAAGTTGTGCTCACACAGCTCAGACCACTGTAGTCTTTCAGCTGGGTCCTTCATGAGTAAGCAATTGATCAGATTTTGAAAGAACCTTGATGGATTATCAGGCAAAGGTGGTGTAGGATCTGAAAGTATACATTTGACTAACTGTGTAAATTCACTACCCACAAAAGGGGGCCTTCCAGCATAGCATTTGTATAACACACAACCAAGTGCCCAGAAATCAGAAGCATATGAGTGGACTCCTCCCTCTCGAAATAACTCAGGAGCCATATAGCATGGTGTTCCCCTCATAGGTTGTGGCACCTACAAGCGAGTAGGAATTCAAGCCAGGAGAAATGATCAAATGCAGATGAAAACATGAGGAAATGAAATGCTGTAAGAAAAATAAATGGAAGCTCACATCTCCAGGATGAGTCTTTTCGATGTCTTTTAAACGCCTCGCTAATCCAAAGTCACACAGCTAGAATAATAAGAAAAAAGAATACTCTTAATTCCAAGCTATTGTCTCCTGCTTTGCAATTACTCTATTAATTTTTTTAGGATTGGTCCACTGAGTACCTTCATGCATCCAAATTCATCGAGCAAAACGTTTGATGGTTTCAGATCACAATATATAATTCCTTGGGAATGCAAGAACCTAATGCCCAACATGTTTTTGATAAATCAACTTCAACCATAAAACAACAGAAATAATGAAACAAGGTTACCAAGAAACTTTACTGAAGAGCTTTCACAAGATCATAAGCCAGGTCATGTATAGAATTTTCAGGCAGCTTCTTGTCCTGCATGAAAACACATACCTAGGATGACACACAATACATAAAGGCAAGGAAAACAGAAAACAGGTAAAATTTGTCTTCACCAATGTAACATATAATGAGAGTTCCACATATCTACTTGCGCACTGAATCCTGACAACACAAGTAGCAAAAAAAAAAAACTATGTAGGTGCAAGGCCACAGCCGCCACACTTATTAACACATGTTGTCTCGGCTAACATGAAAATACCAGTAAACAGGCTGCAACAGCCTTGTGCATCTTCTGTGCAGAAAAAAAAAACTATTTTCCAGAAATTAGTAGATGATGTTTATCATAGGAATTTTTGCGTTGTTAACAAAGGTGGCATATAATTAGATGGCCCTTAGAGCTTGATCATAACAGTATCAACACTATTACAGTAGTAACAACAATAAAGCAGCATATCAAGTAAATCTAGTATTACTTAGAATTGACGATTCTGCAGAGTGCAGATAGCGTTTTCAGTGCTCTATGCTCTTTCTTTTCGAGAATTAATGCATAGCAGCACTCCGGTCACCCCATCTTGTAGCAGTTCATTCTTTTTCAAGCGAAGCACAAGTGAAACTAAAGTCCATACGTCAATGTACTTGATAGAATGGCAGCATTTGCATTCAATGGGCCAGGAATAAACATGTACAGAGGAAGTTGGAAAAATAGCAAATAACACCCTATACAAGTCTACTTTAACACCCCCCCTCAAACTCAAGGTGGATCCACAACATTGAGTTTGGAGAGATGAAGATCATGCTGCGCCTTAGTTTGGGCCTTGGTGAAGAAATCCGCGATCTGAACCTCGGAAGGCTATCTTGAAGGGCAACCACTGCCTTCTGCACTGCGACCGAACATAGGAAGCATCAACGCCTAATATGCTTGGTGAGCTCGTGCTTCATTGGATCTCGAGCAATGCTGATCGCGCCTGTACTGTCTGAGCACACGATCGTAGGGGTAGAGACAGTGACACCAAAATCTGCCAAGAGCCACCGTAACCAAGTTACCTCGGTAATCCACAGAGGCGGTAGCAGCATAACTCGACCTCGATCTTGGAGCGAGAAACATGATCTGCTTCTTGGTCTTCCAGGCAATCAAAGAAGAACCAAGGAGGACACAATAAGCAGAAAGGGACTTACGATCAGAGGAATCACTAGCCCAGGAAGCATCTGAATAGGCCTGAAGCTGCAAGGGGCTGGAGCAAGAGAAAAACAGACGGCGATCAATGGTACCACGAAGATACCGCAGGACCCGAAGGAGATGACTGTAGTGTATCTGAGTAGGAGTCTGCATAAACTGACTCAAGATGTGAACAGCATGGGAGATGTTAGGGCGAGTAATGCCAAGGTAAACAAGACTCCCAATGAGGTGGCGGTAACGAGTAGGATCCTCAAAATGAGTACCATCAGTAGGACGAAGCTGAAGGTGAAGCTCCATAGGAGTGGCAACAGTACGCTGATCGGTGAGACATGCCCGATCAAGGAGATCCTGAATGTACTTCCGCTGGGAGAGGTAGTAGCCCTCAGGCGTGGAAGTGACCTCAATCCCAAGGAAATACCGAAGAGGACCCAAATCAGACATCTAAAACTCCTCACTGAGACGCGCCTTCACAAAGGCAACGTACTGAGGATCATCACCAGTGATGAGCATGTCATCCACGTAGAGAAGAAGAAGAGTACGACCACGAGGAGAAGTTTGAATGAAGAGAGCAGGGTCGTGCTCACTAGCAACAAAACCAGCAGTGGTGACAACAGAGGTGAAGCGCTCAAACCAAGCACGAGGGGCTTGCTTGAGCCCATAGAGAGAACGACGAAGGCGACACATGTGGCCATTTGGCACAGAATAGCCAGGAGATGGGTGCATGTAGACCTCCTCACGTAGCTCACTGTGAAGAAAAGCGTTCTTCACATCAAGCTGAGAGATGGTCCACCGACGAACAGAAGCAACGGCCACAAGTGTGTGCACAGTGGTCCTGTGAGCAACAGGAGCAAAGGTCTCCTCATAGTCACGCCCATACTCCTGCTGAAAACCACGTGCAGCGAGTCGTGCCTTATAGCGCTCAATAGAGCCATCGAGGCGAGTCTTGATCTTATAGACCCACTTGCGTGATAGGAGTGAGCGAGAAGGGGAAGAGGGCAATGTCCCAAGTGCTAATGCGCTCTAGAGCGACAAGCTCCTCGACCATGGCGAATCGCCACTCGGGATGAGTAACTGACATCGCGATAGGAAGTGGGCTCAGAGGAAAGCGATAGCAAAGCAACAAAACCGTAGTAATCGGGGACGAGGAATCGTACTCCGATCACGAAGAGCATACCGCGGTGAAGGGGCAGGAGAGGTAGACTTTGAAGTAGGAGCAGAGGGGACGACTCTGAACTGGGAGAAGGAGCCGGACCTAGAAGGGAGGAGGAGCTGGGAGGAGGTGGACGACGAGTGTAGTGGAAACGGACAGGAGGAGGCGTAAAGGCAAGGGGAGGCTACTGAGATGGTGAGGGAGAGGGTGGAGCAGCGGACGAAGGGACAGAAATAGAAGGTGAGGGTGATGGTGGCGAGGATGGAGGTAATAATAGGAACGGAGGAGAGGGTGGTGGTGGATAGGAGGAAACATCAGGTAGAGTGAGGAAGGAGAGCGAATCTGAAGTAGAGTGCGAACTGGAGGAAGGATCACGAGTGAAGAAAGATCGAGACTCATCAAAGGTAACATCTCGAGAGACCCGGATCCTGCGAGCCACAGGGTCCCAACAGCGATAACCCTTGCGCTCAGCATCGTAGCCAAGAAAAACACACTCAACAGACTGAGCAGTCAGCTTCATCCGCTCATGGGGCTGAAGAAGCACAAAGACAACGCACCCGAATGCACGAAGGTGACTGTACTGAGGAGCCCTACCAAAGAGACGCTCAGCGGGGTGGCACCTCGAAGAAGCGATGAGAAGGTGAAGGTTCACAAGGTAGACAATGATGAAATAGCCTCGGCCAGTGGGGGCGGAACAGAGGAAGACAACATCATCGCTCGGCGATCTCAAGAAGGTGGCGATGCTTGCGCTCAGAGACACCATTCGGCGTGAGCACCAAGACAAGATCTTGAGGAAGGGTACCTGCTCAAGAAGAGCCCGACAAAGAGAGGTGGATAGGTACTCGCCCGGTGAGAGTCAGCACGGAAGACACGAATAGGCGAGTCAAACTGTGTGCGGACCATAGCAGCAAAGGTCTGGTAGGCAGACAACACCTGATGCCTAGAGGTCAAAAGATAGATCCAAGTGTAACGAGAGAAATCATCAATAAAGATCACATAGTAACGATGACCCCCTTTCGAAACAAAGAGAGCCGGGCCCCATACATCAGAATGAACTAAATCAAACGGCTGAAGAGACACTGAGTCACTGGTGGGATAGGGTAGCTGTAGCTGCTTCCCAAGCTTCTGACCCATATATAGACGAGGCGGTATCACCAGGAACCTTCCCAAGAACACCACGACTCACTAACAAAGAAAGACGAGACCCACACATGTGACCTAAACGATGATGCCACTGAGCAAAACTGGCGGAAGCAGGGGTGGCGAGGACAGTGACATCAGAGACGGCAGTCGACTGGCTGCTGGAGGTGGACGTGACGGAAGCGGAGGGAAGGCGAAGCCAGTCAAGCTCCCAAAGACGCTGAGAGTCACGGACCCGACGGCCAGTACCAACCAGGGTCCCGGTGAGACGATCCTGAATAGAACAAGAGTCAGCCTCAAGAATGATACGACAATCAAGGTCGTGGTGGCAGTGAGATAAGTCAGAATCGAGGCGAGGAACATGTGAAACAGAAGGAACATAAAAACAAGAAGTGTGAAGAGTGCCCGACCAAAGAATCGAGAGGAAGTGCCATCACCGATTCAGCAGACATAGGGATAGTGAAGAACTCGATGAGGCCAAGATGAGTGGGATCAGATGTCATATAAAAAGATGCCCCAGAGTCAAGAATCCAGGGTAACTGTATACCTGAAGGAAGACTGGCAACTGACGGTCCTGGAGAAGGTGTCGCCCCCAGGCGGCGCTCCATGCGCTCAAGGCGCTGAGTCACATCCTGCATGGCTGTCAGCAGGGCATCAGGTGGATGAGAGGCACCAGCTCCACTACCTCCAGCTCCACCACCTCCACCCTTGCGGTTCTGAGGCCGCCTCCTGCATTGCTCAATGGTGTGCCCTGTCTTCTTGCAGTAGTTATAGCGAACCACTGCACCAACGGTACTCGCCACAGCAACGGAGCCTCCTGCCGGTGCTAGGAGAGAAGCAGTCACAGGAGTAGTCACAGGAGGAGGTGTGGAAGTTATCAAGACCGACGAGGAGGACGAGAGAACGCCACTAAGACAAGTCTCCTCAGCACGGACCAGAGTGAGTGCCTCAACCAGGGACGGTCGAGGCGAACGGGCCAGTAGCTGAGCACGGAGCTGCTCGAACTCCAGTCGAAGCCGACGGAGGAACTCAAAGAGGCAAACAGCACTCTTGTGGTCCCGATGTAGGCCACAGCAGTCGCAGGTCGGACTGTAGGGAGGCTCCAAAGAGTCAAACTGACGCCACACATCGATGTCTATTTGGTAGAAGGCATCGGCGGTAGAGTCCTGGCGATGAAGAGAGCTCGCCAACTCCGGTGTAGAGGTGTAGAGAACATCATTGCTTTCGGTGGGGCGAGCTGCGCAGACGCTCCACATCGGTGAGAAGAAGGAAGAGTGGCGGATCCATGGCAAGCTCAACCTTCATCTTGCTTAAGATAGACACAGAATAAAGACGAGCCTCATCCTTTGCCGACCCTCGAGTCTGCGGATCGGTGGCGTCTTGACAAGTGTCTCTTTCGTATCTGGCGAGGACATCTGCAGAAGCTGAGCACCATCGGCCAAACCACATTTGAATCGACGAACCGAATCCGGCAGGCGAGGGCGAGCTCGGTGAGGTGACCCTAAAGCCATTGGTATCAAGTAAGACCCGGAGCATTGTGGACCACTCCCGGAAGTTGGTCCCATCAAACATAACAGGCGAGAGAGGCATCGATCCCGAAGAACGAGATGCGATGGCCATCTTAGACGTCGGAATAGAGCTGAGCAGCAGGTTTTTTTTACTACTCTGCCCGTGTACTGTAGCTCTGCTTCTCTAGCGCCCGGACGGAGACGGCTTGAGGCGGACGCCGACAAGATGGACGCCGGCGCTGGAGAGGTTTCGCGCCGAGGCAAATCTTAGGTGAACGAGCTGGGGTGGCGTCTGGCGGCTGGAGCGGACGCAAGAAGAAGAAAAGCGAAAAGCGGCGGCGACTGAGAGAGGCGTCGTTCTTGCGGGAAGCAAGCAATGACGGCGGCGACGTCGCCGGCGAGGGCAGCTAAGGCAAGGACGGAGAGCTCGGCAAGCAAAGAACGAAAGGCGGCAACATTGGCAGCGAGTTCAGCGAGCGAAGAAGAGGAGAGCGAGAAGAGGAGAGAGCGCTACCGGAGGGAGGTACGGCGACGGTGGTGGTGTCGCCGGCGAGGATGGCCGGCGGCGACGGCGGCTGCTACAGTGCTGGGCTGAGAAAACCCTAGCTAGGGCTAAAGCCTTGCTCTAATACCATGATAGAATGGCAGCATTTGCATTCAATGGGCCAGGAATAAACATGTACAGAGGAAGTTGGAAAAATAGCAAATAACACCCTATACAAGTCTACTTTAACAGTACTAACATAAAGTATAAAAATGTTGGATGGGAAAGTTTGCAACTTAGATCATAAAAGTAGCCGGCTCAGGTTGATCATACTTCAATGTAATGATAGATAGATAGCCAAATATATGGACGATTGTTTATCATTTTGTCAATGTAACATTCCAAATTTGAGCCCTTTTAAATTTTTCCTAATTTCCTAATTTTTTGTGAACTAAATTTTCTCCCAAGTGTTAGCAAAACAATTGAAACAAATTTTAGAAGTTGCAATGAGTTCAAATTAATTTATCCGGGTTCCAAAAGTTTAGAAGTATTTTTGAGAATTTTCCAGAATTTTTCCACATTTAATTCGGCATTTATCAATTTTCAAGAATTTCTTAAAAAGAAAATTCATTTCTTTTCTCAAATCATTGCGTGGGCCGCATTCCCCGTGGCCCACTCCTTCTCGCACCTCATGGCCGAACTCCTACCGCGTTGGCGGCCCGATTCCCTTTTCTTGGCCCGCCACTTCCTTGCCCAAACCAAGTGGCCCAATCCACCACTTCACGACGGAAGGGCACCACTTGTCAACCGTTGCCCCTTCGTCCCCGAGACGCCTCCGCGCTGGACTCTATCGCCACCCAAAAGCTCTAACCTTCTGCCACAAAATCCACACCCGTTGGTGCCTAATCCAGTCCGAAAACCTTAGCGTCTAAGCCTATTTAACCAGCCACCCTTTTCCCCTCACTTTTCTCTGTGTTTCACCATACGAAATGTCGCCATGAGCCAAACCCTAGTAGGATTCCTCTGTCGCCGATCTTCGCCGCCAGTGAGCAATCGTCGTCGCCGCTTGTACCATTGGGTTTCCTGCGTCGCCCACATCAGATTGCCCCAAAGCCTTGCTCGGTTTCATCGTGTTTTTGCCCTCGGCTGAGCCGTCTTCTTCTGTTCCAGCGAGGTCGCGCCGTCACCAGGTCACCGGAGTCCCAAGCTGACCGACACATGTCGCATGCGTGGCGCCATATGTTTCGCCACCTCAACAATACCTAGGAGCCGCAGCCGACGCGGCAGCCAAGTCACTTGTACCACGCTAGCGTTGGTAGCCACGTTGACAGTCGTGTGGCAGCCAAGTCAGTTGCCACATTAGCCCTAAGCCGCAGCGTGGCACACACGTCAATGAGGTCCACCATGTCAACATACCTCCCTCTCGATGAACCTAGTCCACCGTGTGCCAAGTCGCCGACACATCAGACCCACGTGTCAGTTGGTTTTCTTTTTATTTTTCTTTTCCAGAAAAATCCCGATTAATCCCTAGGCTCCACGTGTCAGTACTGTTCATTCTCTCCTTTTTCTTTTTCCTGATTTTCTTGATCCGAGCCACTTTCAAGAGCCTGTTCTCCTTTGTTTGAGCTCCAAATTCAGTGATTCAAATTTCTAAATTCATATGCTACCTTCCAGTACCATTCTTTTTAATTTTTGAATTTTGTTTATATTTCTTTTATTTATTTGTTTTCGATTTTCACGTGTAGACATCATCGGCGAAGCTTCACCGAACCAATAGTCAAAGGTAGAACCAGCAACGTTCAGTGAAGGCAAGTCTTTCTTGATCATGTTGATCCCAAAGTTTAAAAAAAAATATATTGTTTTAAATTATTGAATGCTTACTTTTATGCAATATATTTTAAATTCAGTCATAGCGTTTAGTTAAATTACAGATTTGTTATGACCTCCTCAGCAATGATCATGATGTGCCATTGTCACCCTAGTTAGTATTAGCTATTTATTTGGTGATGATTAGTAGAGTAGCATCATACGGTAGAATTGGTTAGTCCAGCTTAAACATTTCAATATTATGCCATTAATGGGAATTACTTCAAAACCTTGTTTAAAACCATTTGTGAAATTGTGGCAATAGGTATAGCTGTTGTTTATTAAATAAAATGAATGGAAAAATGGTTTTAGATCGGGAAGGATGGAATGTTTGGCAGATGCAGGAAACACGAGACTTTGTAAAGTGGTTGTTCCGCCCTAATCAATTAAGTACCGAAACATGTGTTATTTCAAACTGAGCCCTACCGTACAACCACAAGCCTTTATGGGTATGACCTGGCAAATTAATTTGTGCATCTCATTATTGGCATCGCCAGTTGGTGAAATATGGGTGTCAGATGGAGACATGTTTTTCGACAAGGCGCAAGAGGGGGCTTCCGACTGGGTAGATGGAACCCTTCGACAATGAAACCTTAACGGGCGTGATTAATAGCAAAGTTGTACATCGTAAAGACATTGTGACCATCCTAGTCGCACTCTAACATGTTGAGTATGAGCGAACAGTAAAGATTGATCGCATCTTGTGGAAAAAACTGTACACACTCTACAGAGTTAAAAATACTTAAGTAGCCATGCCCACGGTTAAGGGCAGGTAAGGTGCACTTTCACATGGTAGATTTTGTGGTTTTGTTTTGAATAAAAATGATGGTTTGCAAATCCGTGGGTGGTTGGAATTCTCGGGTTTTTGGACAGTAGTTTGAGCCAGTTAGATGATTGGAACCTTTATTAGTTGTTTCATTAATTTCAATTATTGCAACTACATTCGGTCAATTGATGCTTTGTGAAAATTACTAGTTGTATTTAAAGTTAAACACTGAAGTACACTAAATGAGCCATACTAAGCCTTCAGTTGTTCAGCCTTACATATAATTATCATGCATTTATGTTTCCAAAACTTGCAGAGTAGATTTTGTATTTACCTGGCAACATTCAAAATTCCACAGAGAAGTACACTAAAGCAAAAGGTGACTACGAATTCTTTGCTTCTGGGTTCGATGAAGGAGATCTAGACTACTAGGACGCATACCCCAGTCGATTGCTTGTTGCGTGAATGGGCGGGCTTATCTTGCTGCTATTTATTTCATTTCCGCTGTTTCTTCATTGAACTTAAGCCATGTGGCTGTTTATTTGTAATTGTTGGCCTTAAAAGCTAGTACTTGTTGCTTAATTGTTATAAATTGGATTAGTGGTATGTGTTATCATCATTGATTCCACTATGTGCACAAACTTGTTCCTGGGCTAGTACAGTTATACACAGAGGGTTCAAATTTGGAAATCAAGTCACGACAATCAAGCCAAAGTGTGATGCACTGTTGCTATTTATCACTCACAATTTTAAAGTGTCAGTTTGACTATTGTTTCTTCCAATGTACCCAACTATAAATAGCAAAAGTAAATAGATTTTACAAATCATTTTTCCTCTTCGCGAGATCAATACGCAAGTTATCCTGCAAAATTTCATGTGGAATTTGCTGAGAATCTAATGGAAACAAGAATTTTCATGTATGTCTATCTAAAACAAATCTACAATACCGTATCTTTCATGTTCCCTATAATTTAACATACAATAATATTTTCAACTAACACTTAATTCTCTAACATACTTGCATGCAGAGGCCAAAGTTGTTAATTGACCAAATCAGTTACAAAAGTATACAAGTAAATGGGATCCTTTGTATCTACATGCTTCTTCAAACTAGAGAAATGCAAACATTACTTAAACGGACAAGTAAGATACCTGCTCAAGCAAGCCCTTTAAGTCTCTACCAACGCAGTACTCCAATACCAACCAAAAATGTGCTGAGGTTTCATACCTGGAAAGATAAGTACAACATGATTGTGGCTTGCGCTAGGATGTCCAAATTTTAAGTGAACAAGCATAATATCAACAAGACTAGCAAACTACTTGTCATTGCTACACTACAAGATCAGCCAAGTTGAGGTTCTAGGTTAATAAGAGATTGAGAGTCTATAAGACACTTACCAAGAGTAAAATTTCAGGACATTTGCATGATCTAAAGAATGAAGCATCCGAACCTGCAAAGGTAAGTTCAAAAGTTTCATTAGCAAAAAAAAAGACCAAAAATTACCAGAACAATTTAATAGATAAGGTCATCTCTCAAGCTCGTGAATGTATCTAAGCATGCTTCCTGAAAGATGTTTTCAAACTAACGCACTTGTGTAGGGAAATCAGGGTGGAAAGACCCAATAAATTTCAAAAATTCATTCCCTTCCCAGACCGATCGCATGCATTAGAACCAAAATTTAGAAAATACCAAAAGCAATAAATGCGTACCATGGTCCTGAGAGCGCAAATACAACACTTTTGCAGAAGCTCTCCACGAACCTCACAGCTTCAATCCCTGGACGTAGCAGCCGAAATGGATACGTTGGATCTTCGCGGCAATAGCAGCCACGACCTTCAGGTATCCACCCGAACAGGCGAACGAAACCATATGCCGGTATGCTAGTACCGCGAGATACGACTCTCGTGACTTTTTCTGGTTCAGATGAAACTTTTTCACCCTCTCTATTTTTCTTTCAATTTTTCTCCCAATTTTTCTTACATTTTCTAAACCTAGGAGTGCATATTTATAGCCGTGGTACTGTAGCAACCGCCTTGCTACAGTGACCACCATGTGGCACTGCATCAAGTCGCTAGACATTGCTACCAATATGCTCCAGTGTTTCAACCTTTGCTACAGTAATTTCAGCGTTGCTACAATGATTTCTAAGCAAAAAACATATTTTTGCACGCAGATTTGCTGCCATTTTGTAAACAACCAAATACCATGTTCAATCGCATTGACATATATGTCACATGAGAAGATTTCATAAATCTGTCTTAAGACTATTATTGTGTGTGACCCTTTAGGTTCATGCTATATTGGCAATAAATCGAAAAACTGCTTTTCCGATTTATTAGTCGCAAGCGGTTTCTACCAGAACATAACGACTACCCAAATGGTATGAATGTCATTTATCTGACAAACCTTCAATGAATACTTGTTGATCTCTTTGTCACTTTGATATCATGGTTTAACTCAAGGTTGAGGTCTGCCATCCTTGTACTGTTAAACCAATTTTCTCGATTCTCTGAAATAGACTAACAAGATCGATCGATTAACAACTTAATCGTTCAGGCATGACTATGCACATTCTTTAGTCTGTTTCATCGAGTGGTCGATTGATACCATTTCCTCAGTATAAGGAGGACAAATTCCATTTTGATCATATACTTCTCTCTATATGATTCAAAATATACCTAAGTGTTGTCCTTATGATTAGCCAGTTACGGACAACGTTAGACAACATCAAAGTATACCATCCTCATGTAAGAAACTGTGTTGGTCTAAGGGTCAAACATTATCATTGTATGAAACAACTTATGACACTAATCAAATCCTCAAAAGGTGTTTCATAAACAGGTCAGTCCAATAGCATATACACTAACATGTATTCACATGACTGAATTATATCACATACCCATAATCCATGAAACGTGATTATCAATCAATTTATGTGTTTGTTTTGAATAAATTTTATTGGTGTCCCACCCAATAAATAAACAAGGGATAATTTATAATAATGTCATAATTAAATTATAGAGTTTTATGATCAAGTCACATACTTGATGATCTATAATATGACATTATTAAAGGAACAACATAAGCAAAAATACATGACAATCATCTTCATGATTGACCACTTAGGCATATTCCCAACAATCTCCCACTTGCACTTGAGCCAATCATGTTGGTATCCCATACCCATGGCTCTAGTGTGCATCTCATGCTTTACTTGCGGGAGAAGTTTTGTCAACGGGTTTGCCACATTGGCTTCTGTTGCCACTTTACACCATTAAGCAGATCAATCAAGTTCCAAACTTAATTCTTTGATGGATTGCAATTCAGATTTCATGGTTTTATGCCATTTATCAGAGTCCAGGCCTACTATCGCTTCTTGATAAGTAGTAGGATCATCATTGTCTAACATTGGTGTGTTACTTTGTTCCTTCACAAGGAACATATACGCATTAGGTATATACCTATTTGGTACGTGACGTATCCTATTCGATTTTCGTGGGACTGCTGTCTTTTCTACAGGTTCTACAACAGTTTATAGATCTTCCTGTAGATCCATAGAGGTAAGAGAAGTTTGAGGTATATCTTGAATTTCTTTAAGATCTACTGAACTCCCACTAACTCCTTTGGAAAGAAACTCTTTCTCTAAGAAAGCACCATTGCGAGCAATAAACACTTTATTTTTAGCCCTATTATTAAAGTAATACCCTTTAGTTTCCTTAGGGTAGCCCAAGAAGAAGCACTTATCAGATTTTGAAGCAAGCTTATCTGACGTCAAACGTTTTACATAAGCCTCACAGCCCCATATTTTGATAAAAGATAAACTAGGACACTTCCCAGTTCATATCTCATATGGTGTCTTCTCAACTGATTTTGATAAAGCCCTGTTTAGGGTAAACGCAGCTATTTCTAGAGCATATCCTCAGAAATTTATTGGAAGATCCATTTGGCTTATCATTGATCGAACCATGTCCAACAGAGTTCGATTTCCTCGTTTAGAAACACCATTATGTTGTGGCGTTCCTGGTGAAGTCATTTGTGAAACAATTCCACAATCTTTGAGATGATTACCAAACTCATGGCTTAGATATTCTCCTCCATGATCTGATCGCAAAGTTTTAATCTCCTTGCCAAGTTGATTTTGTACTTCGTTCTGAATTCTAATTTTTCAAAGGTTTCAATTTTGTCTCATCAAAAAGACATAGCCATATCACTGAAGTCATCAGTAAATGTAACGAAGTACTGAAAACCACCTCTAGCCATTGCACTCATTGGTCCACATACATCCGAATGCACGAGGGCCAATAAGTCATTTGCTCTTTCACCTATACCGGTAAAAGGCGCTTTGATCATTTTTCTCAATAAACAAGATTTACAGTATCATATGATTCAAAATCAAATGAATCAAGAAGTCCATCTTTATGGAGCTTCAAAATGCGTTTCTCATTTATATAACCTAAGAGACAGTGCCAAATAAAGGTAGGATTCAAATCATTAACTTAGCTTTCTTGGTAGGTATATTATAAATTGGTATTTGGAGATTCAAATAGTACAGTAATGGAGCACTGCCATAAAAAAATATCATTCAAATAAAATGAACAACATTTGTTCTTTATTCTGAACTCAAAGTTCTCCATGTCCAAACATGGGGTGGAGATGATATTTTATTTATGACGGGTACATAGTAACATTTACTTAACTCCAAAACCATACCCGAAGGTAAAGTTAACACACAGGTTCCTACAGCCATGGCAGCAACACTTCTCAAGCGAACACTAACCAGAATTGTTCTCAAGCAAGAAAGAAAGGAATTGTTCCTACGCCATCACTTCTCAAGCGAACACTAACCAGAAACCAGAAATGCTTCCTACATGGCAAACAACAATTAACCAAAGCCAGGCATCTAAACAACCGAAACCCAAATTAACCGTGGATTTATCAAATCAATAATGGGAATCGCAACATACAACTACTAGCACGTGGACACCCAGTTCCCTAGCCCGATGCAAACATGGCGCAACCTTCGATTCAAAATATCCCCAAAATCGCCGCGGCGGCGTCTAGACTAGAAGGGACTCACCTCGTTGAGGACCTTGGAGCGCTGCGACTTGTCAACGCTCTTGACGGCGAAGTACTCGATGGTGTTCTTCTTCCGCCCCTTGTACACCGTCTTCCGCACCATTTCCGGAAAAAAAAAACCAAAAAAGTCAGAAATCGCTCTCGTCCGAACCCTGGCCGGCACGATCCGGGCGGGTCCGAGGCGGGAGGGGGGAGCGAGACCCACGGAAGGGGAGGAGGTGGCGGTGGAGGGTTACCGAGTGCTTGCCGCGGCCGATGGCCTCGTAGACGTGGAAGTTGTTCATGGCGGAGCAGCAGCAGCAGCAGGAGGAGGGGCTCCTCCTCTCGCCTCCGGCTACGATTAGGATTTGAGGCGGAGGAGCGGAGGAGATGGGGGAGGAAGAGGAGAGAGTGAGCGAGATTTCGATTTGAGGGGGAGTTTTGCTTGGGCTTTCAGTTTTGGAGGAGGCGCTCCTTCCGATTTTCAATTTTTTCTTTTCTTTTTCGCCTTGGAAGGAGGCGCTTAGGTGTGATATTTTCACATGGGACCTTGCCTTTGATGTATACCGTGTAACGGACAACGGTAATGGCGGTAAGATGAAAGGGGTTGCACAAATTTTAAAATATAAATAAAGAATAGATCATGATTATTTACCTTTTTATTTATTTTAAGAACGGTGTAATTTATATTAGGAGGTGATCCATAAAAACACTACTTAATTTTTAATGCACGTGAGTATGTTTGTTTTGAAAAAAAATAGTTTTGAATATATTTTTCATCTTTATATAATATTTTTGAATGATATAAGATGGACACATGCCACCAATGCACGCGTGCGGTCCAAGTGAACACTTACATGTGTGTATTAGCTTAATTATTGATGAGCGTGTGCGTCAACCCGGAGTCAAACACAAGGAGCTAGGACTTACGACGGCACCTCTGCCAACCAAACAACGCTCAGTTCTCAAATAAACTTTATATAATATGTCAATTATAAGAAACGTGCGATATAAAAGGATGGCTAAAATTTTCAACGGGAAAGAAACGAAACACATTCAACTGTGCATACCCAAACCTAGCTAAAGAAATAAGACACATTCAATTGTGCATAATCCAAACCTAGCTATAACTTCCCAAGCCCAACATAACTAGCTTAAGGCGAAACCTATTCCAACCGAAGAAAGGAAAAATATCCTGTGCAATCAGAGAAATTTAGTGAAATAGCGGTGCTTGCCAATTAGAAAAAGTTTCAAAAATTCTGAAAAAAATCATGGATGTACATCTCAGCTTACCCCATCTACATATAAAATTTCATAATCAAATTCGTCCTGTGCTAAGAGTAATAAAAAGACAAACTTGATCATGAGCGATGCTTGATTCTTGTTTATGATCAACTTTGTCTTTTTTGCAACTTCTAGCACAGGACGAATTTGATCATGAAATTTTATATGTAGATGGGGTAAGCTAAGATGTACATCCATGATTTTTTTCAAAAAATTTTGAAACTTTTTCTAGTGGGTTGCACCGTGGTTTCACTAACTCTCTGATTGCACAGGATATGTTCCCCCGAAGAAATACCTATTGTTACTTAAGTTGCACGATAAGTATCGCTTGGTAAATCATACAGTTACGATTTTTTTGACGATGTGGTGCAGCTATTAAGCTCAGTATGCGCTCGACCGTATATAAGAGATAAGGATTTGTAGGTTGGTACAAGCATATCATTATTTGCAGATTCTTTTTTTTTTGAGAAAATTGTTTATTTGCCACTGAAAATTAGCTGGTTCCCCACAATGCCATCGCGAAGATGCTGTTCTCTGCATTGCCATCCGATCTCAAATTGCCTTCCCATTTGCCATTCTTAGTCAAGTTGGTACATTAAACCAGATTAGTTGACCGCGAAAAGACCAAATTGCCCTCCTTTTGAGTGTGTTGCCCTATTAGTGTCTGTATTACTACTAGCGTGATATAAATTATTTATTTATTTTATTATGTTTGTAATATTACCCACGACATAAATTATTTATTTGGTCATTTCATTTTATCCAAACTTTGCGGTTTGGCTAAATAGGGCAAAGACACTCAAAAGGATGGCAATTTGGTCTTTTCGTGTCAACTAACGGTGGCTTGACCAACTTGACGGCAATGGCAAAACGGAAAGGCAATTTGAGATCGGATGGCAATCAGAGAACAAAGATCTTCGCGATAGCATTATGGGGAACAACCAACTTTCGATGGCAAATAAACAATTTTCTTTTTTTGGGTATCATTAATCTATTATGAATAACGCGTGGACGTGGCTCGCGTACCTCCACAATTTAAAAATATATTAATTTCATTTTCAGATTAATCAAAAGTAAAAATTTCGGTTCGAAAACTTTGGATTCAAAAACTTTCCGTTCAACTGAACACATTCAGTCCCAATACTTTTGATTCAAAACTTTCAATTAAAAAAACTCGATTAGAAAAACTTTCTATTGAAAAACTTTCAAAATGATTAAAAATATTTCATATTAAAAAATGTGGAGAGAATTTAAAAACATAAAATTTTTGAGTTTGATGGGAAGTGAATAGAAAAGAGGGATGCTGCAAAATGTTGTAACAAGAGAGTGTTTGAAAGGGAAGATAAGTGAAGGAAGGAGATGTGGTGCGACAAAGTCAGAGTCACGCGCTACGTTGCGTCATGTGAAATTTCGTTGCGCTACCCTACGCCGTGCGGATTTTGGGGAATTTGGTCGCGCGACGCTGCGCTGTGCGAAATTTGGTCCGATTGATAGTTCTAAAAAAATGCGTAACTTCGGTTTTCTATTTTTTTTAAAAAAATGGCTGATAAGAGCCGTCGGCGAATCAGTAGATTGCTAGAAGATGTTGGCAGATCTGTGAAATTTTTTTAGGAGAAAACCGTGGAGGGATTTAAACTCCCTTTTTTGTGGACTGCTATAAACCTTCGGTGAGCCTATGTTTTTTTTCGGAGGAAACCGCGGACGTAATTTATTTGTTTTTCTTCGGGTCCATTCGATTGGTTGGAGACATCGGCAGATCTGTGGAAGGGATTTAAACTCCTTTTTTACGTAATTTCAGTTTTCATATTTTTTTAAAAAACATGGGTCGCTAAGGACCCGTCGACGAATCTGTAGACTGTTATAAACCTTCGGCAAGCCTTTTTTTTGGAAACCACAGACATAATTTATTTCTTTTTTTGGATCCATTCTATGTTTTTATTTTTAAAAAAACAGGTTGTTAGGACCAGTGTTCAAAAACGCGGTAAAAAGCGGCGTCTAGGCGCTCCACGGTCTGCCTCCGCCTCGCCTGGGCACGAAATCGTGCCCTAGGCGGAGATCGGCGACATTAGGCGGCCACTCAGGCAGGAGTAGGCGAAGAAAAAGCGGCGCTCGGTGGAGAAAAGGCAGAGCCCAGCGGTGCCAGGTTGGATAAGAGGGGAAAACCAGAGGAGGGAAGAGGGAAGAGGGAAGCTAGGCTATCGGGCTGAGGGTGCGAGCATCGATCCTCCGGTCCTCCCCATTGGCAGATCTCCTCGGTCGGCGAAGATCATGCTCCGCCGCCGGCGCTCTTGAGATCCTCCCCGCCTCCCCACCACCAACACCCGAGATCCTCCCACGCCGCCAGCATCCGAGGGGCGAGGTCGTCCTTCCGCGACAGCGCCGCCAGCGCTCGAGGTCGTCTTCCTCGACTTTGCGCGGAAGCCGAGCTCATCTTCCCCGACTCTGCTCCGAGCTCGTCTTCCCCGCCTCCTTGCCGCCAGTGGTGAGCTCTTTCTTTGCGCCGGTGCTCGAGCATCTCGCGCCACCAGCATCCGCCAGCGCCCGAGCTCTGAGGTGAGGCTTGCCCCTTTTTACGCCGTTCAGATGTTCCAGACCAAAGGCAGAGGAAAAATATCGGGGTCAGGCATAGCCGCACAGGCCAACGGGGGGATCAGGATGAATTTCATTAGCAGTAGCAATAACAGAGCTAATGAAAGTTGTTTTCATGTATAGCAGTAGTAGAGCAAATTAATAGTATAAATATGATTATTAGATTATATGAAGCACAGAAGCAGTGCTAGTGATCACTCTTGAGTCTTGGCAAAACAAGAATTAAATGCCTTGTGCTACTAAAGATGTTGTTAAGTTGCTTGATGAGTTGGTATAAATCAAATAATATGGTATGAATTGGGCTTGTACATTGAAAAGTTGTACATTGTGAATAAGATGGTATGTGAATAACAGAATAAGATGGTACATTATGAATTGAGATTGTCTTTACTACATGTTCCTGTATGATATGTGAGTTAAACATTGCTCATTTACATAATGTCGTCAATGGGATCAGCGGCAACAACTAACGAGAGCACGGCGACTCTTAAGAGGAAGTCGGATGACGTAGAATGTGTTTATGGGGTTCTAGTCGATCCATCCAACTTGGACAAAGTAAAGTACATTTTTTGTGGCCATGTGAGCTCGGGAGGGATTTATTGTCTTAAGCAACACATTTCCAAAGTTGGCAATAGTGTTGCTAAATGCAAAGTAATCTCAGAGGAAGCTCAAGACAAGTGCAAGAAATCTCTTGAAGAAGCAAAACGAAAGAAGAAGCAAAAACAAGACCGTGAAGACGAAGTTAGAGAAGATGTGAATGTTTCGTTAGTTGGAGGAGAGGACGGTGAAAGCTCGAGACCTAACAAATTAGGCCCTATGGACAGGTTTGCACGTTCTATTGATCCTAAAGCAAGCCCAGCTGAAGCCAAGCAGCAACAAAATATTACTGAGGTGCTTTGGAAAGAGAGAACACATCAAGTGCGGCAATATGTTGCTAGATGGGTGTATACATATGGTAAATCTTTATATCTTTTACCTTCAATTGATTGTTCATTGCTGCCTCACTAATCTCTTATTTATATTATTTTAATAGGTGTACCATTCAACGCTCTTGACAACGATGAGTTTAAGCAAATGTGTGAAGCCATTGGTCAATTTGGCCCCGGTTTTCAACCTCATACCCAATATGACCTTCGGGAGAATTTGTTGAGTGAGGAATTCTTGAGAACCAAGAGTTTGCTAAAGGAACATGAGGAAGAAAAGATAAAGAATGGTTGCTATATTATGACCGATGCTTGGACAGACATGAAGAGGAGGAGTATAATGAATTTGTGCACACATTGTAGCATGGGAACAAGTTTTTAAAATCAAAGGAGATGTCGGATGTATCACACACAAGTGAAGTCATATTCAACATAGTGGATGAAGCAATTGAGAAAATAGGTCAGGAATATGTTGTGCAAGTAGTGACGGGCAATGCTTCTAATAACATGGGAACAAAGGCATTGTTGCATGCCAAGAGGCCAAATATCTTTTGGAGCTCTTGTGCAACTCACACTATCAACTTGATGCTCCAAAGAATGGGTAACTTGCCAAAGTTCAAGAAGACACTTGATCAAACAAAGGCATTCACTATCTTTATCTATTCACACCACAAGACCTTGGCATTGATGAGGCAATTCACAAAGAAGAGAGATATCATAAGGCCAAAGGTGACTAGATTTGTTTCCGCTTTTCTTACTTTGCAAAGTTTGATGGAAAAGAAGGAAGAACTAAAGAAGATGGTGGTCGATAAAGAGTGGGAAATGTTGAGTCATGTGAAAACAAAAAAGGGCAAGGATGCAACGGCAACGACAACGGCTATAAATAGGGTCTTTTGGAATGGTGTTGCTCTATGCTTAAGGGTTTTTGAGCCTTTGGTGCAAGTTCTTCGTTTGGTTGATGGGGATGTCAAGCTATTTATGGCTTTTCTATATAGAGAACTAATTAAGGCAAAGAAGGAACTTAAGGATGCCTTTGGAAATGTGGAAAAGAACTACAAAGATGTTATAGCTATTGTTGAGAAGAAGATGAAAGGTAGACTTGATTCTCCATTGCACTTGAGTGCATATATGTTGAATCCATACTATAGCTATGTTGATGATGCAATCTTCATAGATCCAAACATTACGGAATCATTCATGTCTTGTGTTGAGACTTTTTATCATGGTGATGATGACAAGCAAGATCGGGTTGTAAATCAAGAGTTGATCAAATTTCAAAATAGAGAAGGTCCCTTTGGAAAGAAGCTTGTAAAAAGTTATCAAAACTTCGACTATAATCTGGATAAACTTGTGCTTAATTCATGCATTTATTTTGCAATGCATGGTAACTTGTTAATCAACTAATATAATATACATATACTATATTATTCTTGCTTTTCTTATTGATAGCATCTTGGTGGAGGCTCTATGGAGGCCAAACACCAGATTTACAAAAGATGACTTTAAGATTCCTCTCATTGACCTCAATCTCTTCCGGTTGTGAAAGAAATTGGAGCACTTTTGAATCGGTTAGTCTCTACTCTTGAGTCCCAATAATCCAACATTCAATACTCTAAAGTACCAATTCTCAATATTATGAAATATCTCAATCTACTTTGCAATTCGTAGATACATACCAAAAGAAGAAATAGGCTAACCACTGCCTGTCTCAACAATCTAGTCTACATACAATTCAATGCTAGAATGTTGGCCAAGAAAGAAAGGATCATGGCAAAGAACATTGATGTCCTTCTATATTGTGATGCTTCTGAAGCTCAAGGATTTCTATATGAGGGAGGGGATAATCATGTATTGGTTGTTTTTAGGGACAAGGAGGATGAGGAAGAGGTAGTGCCCGGTATACCATGGGGAGTATTTGATGAAACTATGAGTACTAGTAAACAACTTGAACTTCGTAGAAGTGCAAGAATAAGAGAGCTTCATGATGATGAATTTCAATCCGAAGAAGAGGAGAGCAATGAGGAGGAAGAGGTGGATGTTGAGTTCGAGGATGATGAAGATGAAGTGTTGCCACGAAAGCTCTATCCTTTAGAGGATTGATCATTTCATGATCATTGACTCATTGCATTTGATGCTATAACATCTTATCATTTATCATATTCATTTATGTGTGTCTTTCAAGCTTTTGTGGAACTTAATTATGTGTGGGATTATGTTTTGTGACTTTATTATATGTGGAACTTAGTTTTATGACTATATTATGTGTGAGGCTATGTTTTATGACTATATTCCATCTTTCATGTATGTCTTTTACTCTTTTGTTTTACTGCAGCCTACCATTTTGTGATTTCTGCCTAAGCGCCGCCTAAGCGGGCTAGGCTAGGCAGTGGGCCTCCGTCTGCCTACCACCTAGCGCTTTTTTTAACATTGGTTAGGACCCGTCAGCGAATCTGTGGACTGCTTTAAACCTTCAGTGAATCTATATTTTTTTGGGAGGAAACTACGTGCGCATTTTTTTTGTTACATAAACCGTAGAGAGATCTAAACGTATTTTTTTATTTTTTCGGGTCCTTTCTGTAAAAAAACCGACCAGAAGACTTAAACGCGATTTTGAATTTTCCGGAGGACCGTTTCGCAAATCGAATGATGTGGCGTGGCTCGCATCGCATGAATTCTCTCCGCTTTAAGTATACACTAGCTGTGGTTTGCTTCTGTCTGACTGCCGTCTGCGAAATTCGGTTACCTGTATTGCTTGGCGCAAAATTTGGTCCGATGGTTATTTGTAAAAAAATGGGCCTAAGGACGTAAATGTGTATTCGTTTTTTCTTCGGAGATTTTTTCTAAAAAAATGGCCTAGATAGGAGTTATCGGCGAATTTGTGGCACTACGGGTCATCTTTGTGTGGTGCGGAACCGCTAGGAGTCGTCATCGAATCTGTGAAAACGTGTTTTTTTTCGTAATTTCGGTTTTCTTGGTTTTCTCTTAAAAAATGGGTTGCTAGAAGCCACTAGTGAATTTGCGAATTGTTAGAAGCCGTCGGCAAATCTGTGGAACTGTGGACTCCATTCTTTTTTGGAAAATCCGATGTGAAAACATGGATTCTTTTTTCACGTAATTTCGGTTTTCTTAGTTTTTTCTTTAAAAATAGGTTACTAGGAGCCGTCATCGAATATATGGATCACTATGAACCGTCGGCGAATCAGTAGCCTTTTTTTATATAAAAAAGTGGAGGTACATAAACATAATTTCATTTTTTCCTCGAGCCCATTCGACGTAGGACCTGAACGTAAACCATGTAAGGATCTAAACGTAATTTTGATTTTGTCAAGTCCATTTTGTTAAAAACCAACGAAAGAACGTGAACGCAATTTATAATTTTCCGAAGGGCCTTTCCGCGAGGGCATGTGATGTGGCTCGCCTCTATGGCCAGCATTCCCTCCCACTATAAGGGCATGTTTGTTTTAGGTTTAGATTATCTAAAAGCGGATTCTGAATTGTAGTTGTATAGAAACTAATACTCTAAAAGCACATAAAGTGAATTATAGATTTTAGTTTATATGAGTGGACTGAATTATGAGAATCGGCTTCTAGAATTAGGATATTTGTTTTTTATTCTGCTTTTAGAACCAGAATCCAAAATTAAAAGCTAAAACAAGGCCCTAACTAATACATTAGTGATGATGACGACCTCAAATTCGCAAAACGGAAAAAAATCGTGGAGCGGGAATCGAAACTACTATTACTGCAGCCCCGACCGTAATGATCTGTGGCCAAGAAATTCTGCAATACCGACAGCATCTTCATTTGTTTCACGAAGCAATTC
This sequence comes from Guadua angustifolia, assembly GCA_036346375.1. Lineage (NCBI taxonomy): Eukaryota > Viridiplantae > Streptophyta > Magnoliopsida > Poales > Poaceae > Guadua > Guadua angustifolia. Next base: position 73,516,801 of record CM070500.1, on the reverse strand, counting down.
TACTAGCTCCAACAAATTAATTAAATGCAGACACTGGAAGAATCAACAACAAAGCAGGCTATAAATTATAATCTACTTCGAATTCCAGCAAACAATAACGAGCTCTTAGCCCGGTCAAAATATCGGCCATCTAAAGCTGCCATCGTTATATTAGCTGAAGGCCACATCACCTTCACTGGTTCAAGTCATTCACTTCTAAACTTCTAGTACAAAATTTCTCTATTTCCTAAATAATATTTGGAGCTTCAGGGTAGCAGCTTATTTCAGTCGCTGGATTAAGGCATTTGAGTGCCGCAATGCATCATTAGTCCTGCATAATTTCAGAACTACCAGCAGAAAGAATACGGGAAGAGTATGAAAGTGTGTACTCATTTGCAACCGTCAGACTTGGGAAAATTGTCCTTCAAAGCTACTTGTCAGCTTCTCAGCAGCCCAATCTATCCTCTGGTAATCCTGAAAAAAGAACAGTGATGTCGAAATAGGGCACTATGGAGCCTAGGCTCCATGATTTCAAATGCATGGATTCAAAGTCAAATTCGGGTATATTTTTTAAAAAAGTTTAGTTTTAGGGTATATGCCCATCTATAACAATTCAAATAAAACATGCACCTTTGAAAAAATATACTTGAATTCAAAGTTTATAAACGAATTTAGATTGCATGCTATGATGATTTATATATATTCAGCACATACCTACAATCAAACTATCATCAAAAAAGGAAACTCTAGTTTAAATTTCAGTTCAAACTTGTTTGAACTAGTTAAACTCAACATACTAAAAAAATCAAAAAAATTCGCATACAATACACAGGAGAATATACCCATTTTGTATCATGGAACCCAGGCTCCATGGTGCCCCAAGTAATTATACTATATATACATATGTGTGTGTGTGCGCGCGCGCTGAGGGAGTCAAGTATGGCAGAAAGCATCAGTTATGTGTCATCCACTTGAGATACTAGAGGATTCAATAGTATACTTCCATTCCGTGTTATCAGTTCTGTCTATATATTGGTTGATGGTTACAGACTGTTTTGGTTTTGGGAAAAAAAAATAAGGGGTATAACAATGTACATTATTCACCCTTTTTTTTTGCCTAGAAGAGCTCACAAAGTGGAGTGTCCAAATTTCTCATCAGTGGCGCACAAATGGAATTGTAATATACTACAGTAGTAATATTTATGCTGTTTAGTGGAATGAAGGGAGTCCCCGGTAAAGAATTCAAACCGATACCTTTCCAATAAGACTGACAACCAAAGGTCCAGTTCTAGAGATCCGATGAGATCCTGCATGTCCAAAACATTGATCATCAAATTGGATCAAATGAGACCCGATAAAAAAACCAAATAAAGACACAATAAAAAAATAACAAAACCATTTCCCTTGCTGATAACTGAAGCGTACCTATGTAAACATCAGAAAACTCTAAGCATAGTTTTGCAACCACTGGAGCAATTTTCACCTGAACAAGCATGCAGCAGATTCACATTAGATAAATAATAAAGGATTTCTCTAACTTAAGCCTCAAAGCAAGATCACGTTTGATAAATAAAAGGAAACTGAATATGAAACAAAAATGTAATTTGCAAGTGAGTAATGTTTATCCAATGTGCCAGTATCCTGCTGTAACCACCGTGAAGGTACCACTGGAATCATAGGGTCGTTCCCAAAATAAGGGCAAAGAAACATACTGGAATGCTTGGAAGAACACAAAGAAACATTCATGAACTTAATGTTTTTATCAAAATCAACATTATTGAGATTTGAGATAAATTGATTAAAGAAGACATCTGATATTTTTCTATTTTCTATTTTAAATGTTGAGGGGTCAAATTACTAAAAGGTCTGCGTGGACTATGAAGATTAGTTTTGAAACTGTTGTATCGGGAGAAAACTTGCAGAATAGTATTCAGGAACAGATTTAGAAGAAGATTAATCTAATTATGACAAAGAGAGACATACATCAGAGAGTGAAGTACTGAGATGTTTTGAAGCAAAAGGTTTTGCCGGCACTAAACCACTCTCTTGGGTATCTAGAAGACAATCCCACTCCATGTCCAGTTCATCCACATTAGTTGCAGCAAGAATGATCACATTTTTGCATTTGATCTGCATAGGAAATCAGTTATCTACAAGGTAACTTAGAAAAAAGAGTATTAACTAGCATATTTTAAAAATTTATGCAAGGTGAGCAACTAAGTACACGTGACAACTATTGGTAGGCATCTTCTTATCACTTCCTAATTGGACACCATAATTTATGTTCAAGAATACTCATTTACTTTTAAGATAAAGATAAATATTTTTTTCTAGAGAAAATTCTCTTTCTACCACAGTTTGAACCTCATTTTCTTTTTGCCGCTGGGTTCTCTCAGTCTCACTGAAATGTGGGCCCAAACCCTACACAGTGGCAAAAACAAAATGAGGTTTTTGAACAAGGATGCATATGCACTTTACCATTACTTCCTCATTATTATATCATATCATTGTCACATGCTAATTTTGGGAAACCTAGGTCCCTACAAAAGCCCAACAAAATCATCAAATATGTACTTTCAGTATTGATCTAAAAGAAATGAACCAAAACAACAGAACATACCAATGGCAATGGCAGCATTTTGTGATGTAATAATTCCGTGATACCTTCGGGCAACAAAGCCATCTGAAAGAGAAGTAAAAGGAGTCAAATGATAATACCGCAGTTTGCACTTTGCTAAAATAAGCATGCACGTTAATAAATATTCAAGAAATTAATATTTGAAGTCCAGATTACCTCATTTCGATCACCAGTGTAATCGTTTCCTATGAGTTGACTAAGATACTCCTCAAACTCTTCATCAGGAGCCTATGCAAATTCAAAGCAAACGTTAGTTGATACCAGGAAATGGCATTTTCTCAAGGGAAATTCATGAAGCCACCATTTGGTGTATGGCCATAATTCATGGCTATGCACACTGAGGAGTTTCTACATTTCAAAGTGCTGTCACAGCATGATTTTCTTGTGAAAGTGCAACCCTATAGATCAACATGCAACCTTTTTTTGGTTAGCCACAAACAAAATGCAGCAAATACACAAAAGAATACTTGGGCAATGATAATTTATATATAAAAAACAAACAAACAAACAAAGATGAAGGAATACTACAAGAGGTCCTTGTGCAGCAAGAAAGTTTTAATGGACGCACCAGACGAACTCCAAATACTTTTGCAACACTAGCCAAAGAAACATCTGAACGTAGAGGCCCAAGTCCTCCAAAAAGAAATACCTGAAATACAGTGTGAATTCCGTTATACACCTAACTTGAAAAACTAAATAAAATGAAAAGACTACAGAAACTAACCATGTCATCTGTAGATTTACAACGTTCAACTTCTTCAGCAACAGAATCAATCTGCAAGGCCATCACATATATGTTCCAATTTTATTTACATGACAGGAAAATGACAGATTTGGCAGCTATATAGTATATTTCACAACAAAACTGCAACAATCTATTTGTGGCCATTTAAGCTACCACACAAGATTGTAGGACATGCAACTATTTCAATCCATGAAATATCTTACTTCATTGCAAACAACCGCTAAATGAGAAACTCGCCAGCCAATTGCATGAAGCTTCTTGCACAATGCTGCACCGAGTTTATCCTCAACTGTGCCAAACCTGAAGCATCAAAATGGATAAAACATCAATTAACTGTATAGAACAAATGTTAACAAGGAGACACTTTCCACAAAGGCATCCAATTCCGATTATCAAGAAAGGATAATCAACGAATTTGGAAGAAACATGTAAAAAATGAAATAGCAACACTAAGTTCTCCAACAGAAATAAAATATTCTATAATACATTGTACTTTGGACTTTGGGATGGCTGATTGCACTTTGCATTGGCTTAAAATGACCAAGTTGCATTCTCTGGAGGCAGACAATAACTTAAAAAAAATCCTCATTCAAGTCCCTTTTTCTTGAAAATGAAGATGTCAGTTTTGTATCAAATAGCTGGAGAAGTACAAACACACAAATAGCTGATCTTATTTGCTCTGCAATGTGAAGACTACTGATGCAATATAATTCTAGCATTTATCCAAAAGGCAAAACCAAAGAAGAAAAGGAATCTGCTGAGATGTCACATAAATTTATTTAAAAAAGACCAGGGGTACCATTGCCACCAAGAAAAAGCTACCACAATTGCAAGAACCTTAAGAATTAAACAATTATGTATGTAGATATAAGCACGAGAGATTACTCACAATATTTCATCACCAACTACAATAATTGAAGCTGAGCGTGAGATCATCTGTTCTGCCTCAGTATTGTTCATGCCATTGCTTGAAACAGAATTAAATTCCATTTTATGATTAATCTTCTTAGTTCTACCAGCTCTTTCAAGCCTTCCATCTGATAGCATGTATGCTGGTCTAAAGCTTTTCCCAGTTGATGAATCACTAAGAAGTGCATTTGGAACAGTATCATATATACTCCCAATGGAAGTATACCTGAAAACAGTGCAAGTATGTCAAAATATAAGATAAATTAGGAAGTTGATACGAAGGAGTAGAGTTCCTCTGCAGTGGCTTAAATTATAAGGTGGCTTTACAAAATGAGCTGAAGTCCAACATACAAAGTGGCGTAAATGCCAATCAAAGGAAAAGGAAACACTTCCTTTTTTAGAGGATTTTTTTTAGAGTGAAGGCATGAGCAATTACATTATGACCCACAGGCCACAGGTGACAAGAAAACTAACATCTAATAAATGTATGCATAATTATACATTGGAAGGTTGAACATGCAAAAGAACCTACCCTTGATCATAAAGGCCACAGTATTTGACCTTACAAGTTAAGAGGAAAGACCAAACATCCCTGACACAGAAAACAGTGCTCCTTAGCATCTGAATTAGCAGACCAGGAAAGTTAAGCTTTGATTTATTTACATGATCAGGGGGGAAAAACCTGTATGACCAATCCAAGATGGGATTCACCCTCATAAAAGGAGGCCAGCCAGGTGAACTAGGAGAGAATTGTTCTTGACCAACCTATATTTTCAAACTGAATTACTAATAGGTGTGGAGATACCAATAAGTATAAAAAATTGTGAACAAAGATGGGCATAAGTATTGCACATAATAGGTCTACGGAGATGTGAAGAACAAGAAAACAAGAGAGTTACCGCATTTGGATCGCCAATTCTAGTGCCAATGAAAATTGCGTTAGTAGGCTTCTCTTTCAGTAGGCCTTCTAGGCCAGACTTGAAATCTGACCGGATAGTTTCCAATGGCAAACCATAACTACAGAGTATGGAGGAGAAAGAGTAGAATGAAGAATCCTTCATTTAAGATATCAATATTAGCAAATAAACAAAGGAAAACAAATCTTTGTGAGCTCTTACATTGAGACTGTTTCATAAGTGAATGAGTTGATTTCAGGAAAAGCACAAGGGCTCTCAAAATAGATGGTACGCACAGGACAGTTTTGAACAGATTCTTTTTTAGCTCCATCACTGGAACTTGTTTTGTAAAGATAGTAGCCAGCCCGAAGTAAATGCAAGAGTACCTATTGATACATAACAGAGGTATCTTGTCAAACTTGTTGAGGGATATTAATTATCCCCAAACATACAAAAAATAATGAGCAAAAGAGAACATAAAGATATTACAGTTGAATCCTTCCCACCGTTAAAGCTGAAGGCAAGTTCCTCAAACCTGTGAAGTGCAAATGCTGATAATGGGATTTAGACTGTAACGGTATTCAATACATAATGAATCTTGGCACTCAACCCACAAACCCTCAGCCACAAGCAAAACTTGAAAAAAAAAGGCACATAAGGGAGAATGATCTTCTGAAAGGAAAAAACTATCGTTATTCATTTCGAGAACATCTACCTTGTACCCCATTCGTGATGCAGACAAGATTGGAAGGCAGAGTTGATTAGCCACAGATTCAACACAAATACAACTAGTTGGAATTTTTAAAGAAGATTGCATATAAGGATAACAGCTTCAGGTTAAAATTTCATGTTTGGCATGCATCATGGGTATTTATACTCTGTAAGGATGCAGTTTGATTTGATTCCCCTTTTGTTATCAAAGAAACTTGATTACAGTTACTCTTGGCAAATTTAAGTGATAACTCGATAATTATTCAACCACCTAACGCCTCACGAAAATAATCTCTAAATACTTTACTTCTGGGAGCTGGTATAAGAACAGTAAAACACAACCTGACTGAACTAAAATGAAGGCAATGTACCTACTTTCCATTGTTTCAGGACACAGGTTGAAACACATTCAGTTCAACCAATGGTCTAAGGCAACCAACAAAAGAGTTCGTGGCTGAGGGATCCAGCCGAGAGCCAATTCGCTTAAGATTAGCAACAAAACTATGCAATTCCGCCAGCCAATCTAGATCATATAGACTGTTTAAGTATCCTAGCAGATTTTCCAAAGCTACCATCGCACGCACAGAGGAAGAGATGATGCCCATTACGCCCTAACGCAGCTGCCACCTCAATACACGCAATCCCGTTGCTGCAGGGGAAAAATATAAGTACACACAGGGACAGGTTGCGCATTGGAACTAAACGGCAGCAGCACCAAGCAATTTCAGATCTAACCAATAAGCCCCAACTCGATCTTCCTATGGACCTATCTCTCCGCCGATACATCATACATGCCTAAAGCTACCCGCGCCTACCTCTCCGCCGGATCAGTAAACCAAAGCTAGACCCCCACGGCACGCGCCGCCACTGGCTAAACACGATCCGATCGCGCGCGCGGCAAGCACTCCCCATCCTAAATCTCGGGTTCCAGATGGATCATCGCAGAGCTAGAACACCACCACCAGTAATCCAATCCAATCCGTCCCATCTCGAGAGAAAAGGGCAGAGAGAGAGAGAGAGCAGAGCAGGGTGGCATACGGGTAGAGCGCGAAGGCTCGCTGGACGACGTAGACGGCGTTGTCGTACTTGGTGCGCAGCCGGCGATCGCTGCTCGCCCGCACCGCCCGGTCGATCTCCATCCCCTCTCGCTCCCCTCCTCCTCCGGCGAAGCGAGAGCGCGAGAGATTTGGGACAGGAGGAGACGAACAGATCAGGGAGGAGGGGGAGGTGGTCGTGGAGATGAGGAGGGAGGAGGAAGGCGTCGGAGGCGTGTCTCGGTTCGGAGGGCTTTCCTAGGGTCCTCGTGCTCGTGGATAGACGGGGCACGTTTCGGATGCTGTTTGTGCGTTGGCTCTTTTTATTTTATCTCCCCATTTTTTTTCAGCGTTAACACGGCTCCTGCTCCTCGCGCCGCGCGTGGCGTGGACACGGCGCGGCGCTGACGTGGTGGCCGTGCTCTCTGCGTTCGGGGCCCCCTTCGCGCCAGCCGCGACCTGGTGGACCTGGTTCGCGGACTTCATGTCACGAGTTTAGAGACATGTTTGGGGAGCTGCGGTTGAACTAAAAATCTGCTTTTAATTTGCTGGATTATAAAGTAGTTGTAACTGACGGCTGTGACTTTTTTTTCTTGTTATTCCGTTTGATAAACTGGCTACTGCAGCTATAGCTTTTAGAAAGCAACTGAGCGGGGAGACAACAACCTAGCGAAGCACAGTGGCGGCTGAGTGGTGAGGTGGAGGCGACGAGGAGGGGCGGCAGGGGTCAAGGAGACGGAATGAGTGAGGTGGGAGGCAGTCGAACTAAGCCACAACTAAAAAGCTTCTCTTCAGTGACTGTATCTATTGAGGGTGTTTTTGCTGTGATTAAGGATGAAAACGGAATGAAAACGGTCAATAAATGGTCATTCCGTTTCTATTTCTATGTCTTTTATCGGTAACGGAAATGAAATCGGAAACCTTGGAAATAGATATGAAAACGGAAAGTGACGGAAACAGAACGGAGTGGATATAGAAACGAAAGTGAAAAATTTCACAGGAACAAAGTACATGATCATAATATGCATGACCATAAAAATAATATAACTCATTCCACCTTCAGGATGAACACAAGAGCAACATTATATTCACCGATATTACTAGGAAATTTTTTCTTAAGTTTGTCAATTGAAGACTCGCTATTTATCCTAGCTTACTCTATATCATTATCATTGATATCCTCTTACTCCTCCAACTATAAAGGTGTAACATCCTAAAATTTTTATATTATTGTTCAATGTTTATTTATGATTTTCTGAGATTTATCTTAGATTTACGGAGTTTATAAATGCTATTATGCTATTTTTAGATTTAAAAAATTAATTTATTCATGAAAAATAAAACCAAAATTATGCTAAAAATAATTTCTCTAGGTTCAAAATGTTCTAAAATATTTTTTAGATTTTTTCTAAAAATTTTTAACTCTATTTGATATTTTCTGTAAAGCCATTTGTATTTCTAAAATTATTTTAATTCGAAAATCTCTGTTCTCCTTTTTGGGCCAAGTGGGCTAAGTTTTCGATGGAATTTCCGAATTCACTTATACCGATTTTTTGTTTCCATCAGAAATGGTTCTCCTGTTCCTGTTTCTGACAAAAAAAATTCCGTTTTTGTACCGATATTTTTCATTTCTGTTTCTGAAAAAAGGCTTCCGTTTCTGTTTTTCTTCGAAACGATTGAAAATTTTGTGTGGCTTAATTTCTCAGCTGCTTTATAGCCATACTGTTTTGGGGGGTTTTTGGCCCAAAGTTGAAGCACAGCCCTCAAATAGCCTCTAGAACAACGACGGACTTTGGACGCTAACAAATGATGAAGGGAATGTTTATCTAGGCATCCGGTACAAAAGTTGTTGTTTTGGACATCGATATAGTCTCCAAGGTATAAATTTAACCATTAATTTTTATTATAGTATATTTATAAAACTCAATAAATCGTAATATTATGAAAGTACTTTCCAAAACAAATCTACATATATGATTTTTATGTTTCCAATTTAAACATTTAAAAAGATACTAACAATCAAAGATTTGAAGGTTTCATTGCACCTATTTCTAGAACAACAAGTACTTGTGATCGGAGGGTGTATGGTTTCCATAAATAAGTCTATTTGACTAGGATTGTGCATGGTTTTATAGAACCAAAAAAATCTTGCCAAAAAACAAACCGAACTTGGTTTGACTGATTTAGGCCCTGTTTGTTTCAGCTGGGGATTATGGAAAGCAGCTTTTAAAAGCTGGAAGGGCAACAAACAGCAAACTTTTAATCTAGATTATAACAATCTGGAGGCCAGATTGTAGCAATCCCACAATCCACTCTTCCCCAGCTTTCCCCAGCTTTTTTTTTGCAAAAGACCACAATACCCATCCAACTTCAACCAAAATTATCCACCATTGCCCCTAGCTTTCCCCAACTTCAACCAAAATTACCCACCATTGCCCCAACTATAATCTGAGTTACCAAACAACCATGAGCTTTTCAACCTCCAGTTTTTTAACAATCCAGCTTTTACAATCTAGTTTTTAAAAGCTGCTTTCCACAATCTCCAGCTGAAACAAACAAGGCCTTATAGTACTCAGCACGGTTTAGCAAAGATCCAATTTTTGGCATACGATTTTTCTGTAAAAAAACATGAGTAAAACCATATAAACTAAAATAAAAGTACAGGTATAATTAGATAAAAGTAATGGTCAAATATGTATAAAAGCAAGGCTCCACCAAAAAATAATATCATTACATTTGTCAAAGTAATGATCAAAGGTGTGTAAAAATTTTTTACTAGTGTATAATTAGATAAAGTAATGGTCAAAAGTGTATATTAGAAATCATATTGATTGGCAAAATGACAAGTAAAAAAAGAATAATTCATGTTAGTTTGCTAAATATGGTATTTACCGATACTGAACTGAAATATTATGGTATTTATTGATACTGAATCAAAGTTCTATTTAATATATTTGGTATCACATTTCAATTACCATATTAAAAAACCGTATTTACCAAATATACTATATGCACAGTCCTACATTTGACTACAATCCAAAATCAACTTTTAGATAATCTAAAACAAAATATATCAAAGAAATATCGGGCCCACCTGTCAGCCCCTTACTTCTTCTATTCATCTTCTCTTTCTCCCTCCACCTTCCCATCAACCTGATGCCCTCATCCCCCACCCGGACATCCTTCTCCTCGTTGCTGACGCCTCTTCCCCCTTCTCCGACCCCACATCCTCCTCCTCCTCGTGTTGGTGCCACTTCCCCTCCTTGGCGTCATCCATGTGCCTGGCACCTCCTTGCCCTCACCTGGAGCTGCTCAGGAGGCCACGAAGCAAGGCGCGGAGGCCAAGGTGAGATCAGAGAGGAAGATGGAGAGGGAGGGGTTGACGCCTCCTTTGTGTGTGTGGCTTCCATGAGGTGGGAGGAGGATCCCTGGCCTAATGGGTCTATGGCACTAACCGCTCGAGAAGGACGCCGACACATTGCTCCTTCCAGTACTTCAAAAAGAGAGATGACAGAATGATGTTCACACAACATGATAAATTAAAAGAAGCCTACCAGTACTTCAAAAAAGCTTTGGGAGAACATGGAGTAAGGGATAGAGTGCTACTCTGGAATTCTTTGGGCTACTCTGCAACAGACCTCAGCGACCTAGAGTCCCACATCACGGAAGATGAAATGACTAACACGATACAGGATCTACCGAATCAAAAAGCACCTGGCCCTGATGGATATATTGGGCTATTTTACAAAACATGCATCGACACCATCAAAAGCGACCTAGTAGAGGCAATAAGGGACTTCTTTGATCTTCGGCATGAAAAGTTGCACAAGTTTAATGACGCCAACATCGTTCTTCTACCGAAAAAGAGAGCTGATAGATTGGAAAGCTTCGACCAATCACCTTATAAACGACTTCATGAAAATTATCACCAAAATCTTGGCAAACAGACTTGCGCCGAAGCTAGATAATTTGGTTTCCATCGCCCAGAATGCTTTCATCAAGAAGAGATGCATCCATGATAACTTCCTATACGTTCAAAGAGTGATACGACAACTACACAGAAATAAAACGCCAGCTCTTTTCATTAAATTAGACATATCAAAGGCCTTTGACTCGCTGAACTGGACCTATCTGCTGGAAGTCCTTCAGGCTATAGGTTTTGGCGATAAATGGCGAGAGTGGGTGGCGGCGATCCTAAGGACATCCTCTTCAAGGATTCTGATCAACGGTCAGCCAACTGTGACAATAAGGCATGCGCGGGGGGTGCGACAAGGAGATCCATTATCCCCCATGCTATTCATTCTGGCAATTGACCCACTACAAAACCTGCTTGCATTAGCAGAAAGTCGAGGCATCCTCAAACCAGTGTTAAACAAGCAACAAGAAGACTTCGTTGCTCCTTTATCTTGACGATCTTGGGATATTTTTAAATCTTGATGCGTGAGAACTCCAAGACTTAACCGTATTCTAGATACTTTTGGTAGATGCTCAGGTCTCAAAATCAACATCTCCAAGACTGAAATATACCCGATTAGATGCCAACAGGACCTTCTGCAAGATTTGCTGACCGTTTTCCCTGACTATCAACCTTCGAGGAAGTACAGGTCTTCCTTTACACATTAGACGACTAAGAAGAATCGAAATTCAGTAGTTGATCGATAAAATTGGCAATAGACTTGCGGGATGGAAAGGTAAACTTCTCTCAAGGTAGGAAGAGACTTTGGTTAAGTCGGTGCTTACCTCCCAACCAATATATCATCTTACCGTCTTCGGGCTCAAAATGGCTGATTCGATGCATTGATAAGCTTAGACGAAGCTTCCTCCGGAGTGGAAAAGATCACGATCAACTGCGGTGGGGGCATTGCTTAATCAAATGGCCGATGACTGTCTACCTAAAGCCAAAGGAGGGCTAGGAATCATGGATGCAGGCGGTTTGCTAGAGCTCTAAGACTTCGATGGCTCTGGTTTAGATGGAAAAACAATGAAAGGGCCTGGACAGGACTTGACCTGCCATGCGACGAAACGGATATAACCCTCTTCAACGCTTCCACAATTGTCACGGTGGGAAATGGTAAGTTAGCAGATTTTTGGAGATCCAGTTGGGTCGAAGGGCAAGCGCCGAAAAACATTGCGCCAAACTTATTCCAAATAGCAAAAAGAAAGAAAATCACTGTCCACCAGGCCTTGACAAACAACTACTGGGTCCAATGTTGCACTCCGGTGAATACTCAAGACGAAACACGGGAGTTTGTAGCACTTCATGAAGCAATACGACGAATCAACAGGGATGATAACAGGGATGATCAAATCCTATGGCGCTGGACTTCCGATGGTCAGTATTCGGCACGGAGTGCTTACTTAATGCAATTTCACACTGTGTATTGCAAGAGAAAGATCTCCCCGATTTGGAAGGCAAAAGCCGAACCTAAATGTCGTTTTTTCGCATGGACATTACTTCACAACAAGATTTTAACAGCAGATAACATGATCAAAAGGGGATGGCCATGTAATATGCTTTGCAGTCTTTGCAATGTGACACCAGAAACAACAATTCATCTCTGTAAAGACTGTTCTTTCACTACTCAAGTCTGGACCTTTCTCCTACAATGGGGAAACTTGCAAAGGTGGCAGAACCTGAGTCACAGCGATTCGTTATACAATTGGTGGCGTAGGCTAAGATCTCAATATGAAAGACAATACCGTCGGGAGGTGGATGGTCTGGTCATTTATACAGTGGAACCTTTGGATGAGAGAGAAATCAACGAATTTTTCAAGGGGCGGCTAGAACTCGGAACAAGTTGCCACATCGATCAAGGAAGCGATGCTAAATCAAGGTTTTGCTTGGTCAGCGACGCTACGGATTAGTTGTTCTAGCGAGCATCTTTTTTTCTTTCGGTTTTTGCTTTGAGTTGTGGTGTCTACATAAGTTGTCGATGGTGTGAGTGGGCGATCGTTGTGAGGTTTTTTGGTCTCGGTTTTTCCTTAAAAAACCGTGCAGGTGTTCTTTCTTTCCTTCTTAATATATATTGCGGCAATCCTCTTGCTGCTCTTTCAAAAAAAAAAAACATTGCTCCTTCCCAGCTCCGGCCGCCGCTCTCAGCCTCCTCCCATAGATCCGGCCACCTCCTTGCTACTATACGATAGGATTTGGAGGCGCGGAGGACGGCTCATTGACAGCGTATGTCGGTGGTTGCCGGTGGCAAAGGCCCAACGGCTACCGGCCGTTTGTAACGGTGGATGAAGCATATACAATGCATTTACTTAGGGAGGTGCAGGTGCTTCGCAATGAAAAACTGATTTTTTTTTCCACGTAGCATAGACAAGGTGCTTATTTTAAAGCATCAACGCTTAATTAATTGCCGATGCTTAGCATGTGTTTATGTGTATAGCTATATGTGATTAATAGATAGTATAACATCTAAGTACTCACAAAAGAGATGCTTGCATTGGAGGAAATAACCTTTACATTAGTGTTTAATGATGTGGCTATGTTCTCTCTCTTTAAGCTCTCGTATATAAACAGCTTGCAGTTGCGGTTCTAGAATTTTAAGTTAGGGTATGCCAAGCTAATACTATAATATACAATTCGATAAAATCCAATGAACAATTCGATAAATTACTACAAATGTTGTCGAGAAACATAATAATACAAGTATAAATTACAATATAAATAGTTCGAATATTTTAAGTATGAAATATGCATAAAAGAAGTTTACGCACCAACAACAGTTTAAAGAATACAATATTACTTATTATCCTTCTTGTCTGGCCTCCGCCTTCTAATAGTAAATGTATCTGGCCCCTTACCCTTACATTTGTTATCTTTGAACAAGTAGCATACAAAACAAAACACAGAATCCTTTTTGATACTATATTCAAGCCAATGATACTTAGCAAACCATACAAAATTGAATTGACGATCTCTATTTCCAATTTTCCTTTTTGGAAATTCATGTGCATATAGTTGGAATGGACCTTTAAGAATATATGCTCTTCGAATTGCATCTTGATCATTAACAGGATAACTTTGAATGGGCAGCCTTTCACATGGATCATGTGGAAGACGATTGATATCATAGACCGGCGGTGGTGGCGATGGCGGTCTTGATGCGGTGGAGAGACATTATCAAGGGGAACTGAAGGCGGAGAAGATGGCATAGGATTCACAATTTCTTCAATTACTATCTCTTGCTCTTGAGGTTCATCTTCCGCTACGGTTCTAGACAGAGCCATGGAAGGAAATGAAGCAGCAGTAGCCTTCTTTGCTGCATGTTTCTGAAAAAGAGATGCAATATCTCGTTCCTCTTCATAATTCAACAACTCTACAAACAAAAAAAAAAGCAATGCATGAACAAGCAACTCTCTAGTCTCTAGCAAAGTAACAATTATATTTGTTTCTACTCTATAAATCAACTAGCAGTCTTACACTCAAATCACATGTAGCATCGATATACACTAATATAGCAATCAGAGGGGAGTGAATGATTGCGCGGAAGCTAAAATAAATTTTTATTGATTCTCAAATCACCCCTAAACAAATTATAAAAAACTATTTTGGTTTCAGCAAAAACAGACTGACACATGTTAAGTAAAACAGTAATTACCGAAGATTCAACCGTTGGATTGATGTGAAATTTTAACTGTAGAAACTAGATTCAATTTCTAAACTAACCCAATAAGAATCGGCTCAATCGGATTTACAGATCTAAAGTTATGACCTTTACAAGCTGACTGCATAAGATAATCACTGCATATAGACTGTATTGAGCCAAATCTACAGGGTATGCCGTGGCATACCTGGCATACCCTGTAGATCCGCCCCTGACAGCTTGTATGGTGCATACCCTGAGAGAGAGAAGACGGGGAAAAGAAGCTGCAGGAAGAGAAAGCATAGTAGACTGTCGTGTGGTCTTTTCCGTAATTCAATTTATTTTGGTGACATGTATTAATGTATATATGAAATGGGAGAGAAAGATTTGGCAGATGGCAAAACCACAGTCACTTAGATGCCACGTAGGATTAAAACCAGGTGGAATGATTTAAGGGGTATGTAGCCTAGTTTTAGCAGTTGAGGGGTACAAATATCTGGTTTTATAATTAGATATTGAAACTTAGACGATGGCCAAAGTTTAAGGGTTAAATAGACTTATTCCTTCTTGAAAAAAGATATAAATTGTTCTGGAAATTTCAAGCTCATCCAGACACTCATTATTAGACTGGCACTGGTTGCACGTATTTGTTTTTTTTAATCTACTTGATAGGGCATGAACATGTAGTTGAGTCTTGAGTGCTTCGCGTTCGTATTATTCATGCGGCTAGCTGAGCAATAGTAACATTATGGTATCTTGTTCTCACATGTCTACGGTGGGATGTTACGATTTTGTTTAATTAAGATACTATTCTGCCTGCATCTTTCTATGGTATATTTATTTGAAAATCTGATATCATTGAGAATCCGCGTGGTTGAAGCTGAAGTATGGTCCACTCTCAAAGTAACCAAAGGAGATCGAGCAACAATTGGAGTGGGCGAGTCCAAGTTTAAAGCAGGGCTCAATTCCCACTATCTCAATTCTCACACGAGACTTTTTACTATCCTTGTGAGGTATCAAAATATACATTGAACTAGTAATAAAAAGTACCAAGTATAAATAATAAATATAACAAGAGGTAAAAACTCTATTTTCACATACATGTTAATTCAGTAAAGAAATTAATTGCGGACGGTCTTAGTGTCTTACTAATACACAAAAGTGTAACTTCCGCGAATTTCAAACGCACTTATAAAGTATCCATATGGGATTATGGGGGTACCACTGGACATATATCAGCCAACCTTCTACACAAAAGATTCATCAAAAAGAATTTGACGCATGGCGGACACGACGAGATTTACAAGGGTTAATGTTTACTACAAACGACTCATTTGTCGTGGCTCAGCAGTATTGTTCATGCCATTCCTTGCAACAGTTTTATTTTCTGTTTTACCATTAATCTTCTTCGCTCTACCAGCCCTTTCAAGCGTTCCATCCGATAGCATGTATGCCGGTTTAAACACGCCTGACCCATCACTGAGGAGTGCATTTGGAACAGTGTCATGTATGCTCCCAATAGAAGTGTACCTGAAATCAGAGCAAGTACAAGGAAATGCATGATGGATCAGAATGTATAGACATGAACGAGTAGATAACTTCTGCAGCCGCTGAGATGGTAAGTTTGTTTTACAGAATGAGATGGAAAGTTCAGAATACCAAAGTAACAGTACCCGCTCAATATAAGCAAAGGGAACTAATTCCATTTTTGGAGGGTTACTAGTTAATTTTTTTAAGATATGATGTCATAAATTGTACCCTGATATACAGGGAACAAGAAACCTAACATCCATACCAAAAAAGGTTCTGAAAATTGAAAATATCAAAAGAACATACCCTTGATCATAAAGGCTGCAGTATTTGACCTTGCAGGTCAAGAGGAAAGACCAAATATCCCTGTCAGAGAAAAGCATGCTCTTCAGCATTTGAATTAGCACTCTGAAAAAAAAGTGCAACGTCTGATTGATTTACATGATCAGGGAACAAACCTGTAGGACCAATCCAGGATAGGATTCACCCTCATGAAAGGAGGCCAGCCAGGTGAGCTAGGAGAGAACTGTTCTTGACCAACCTGCAATCTCACAATGTAATTTTACTGCTAGGTAAAGGAGGGTGAATTTAATATTGAAGACGGGCATGCATACTGCACATTTTTGTAAATAAAGTATAGATCACTGGAAAAGGAAGCTACCGCATTGGGATCGCCATTTCTAGTGCCAAGGAAAATTGCTTTGGTAGGCTTCTCCTTCAACAGGGCTTCCAGGCCAGACTTGAAATCTGTCCGGATTGTCTCCAACGGCAAACCGTAACTGCGGAGCATGTAGACGGCATGGAACTAAGATTCTACCATTCAACACCTCAAGAACAACAACGAACAACGGAAGCAAAAATGTAAAATCTTATTCAGTTCTTACGTCGAGGCTGTGTCGTAAGTGAAGGAATTGATTTCCGGAAACGCAGTGGGGTCCTCGAAGTAGATGGTTCGCATGGGGCAATTCTGAAGAATGGTGTGATCCATCTGGTCTCCATCTCCTGAGCTTGTTTTGTGAAGGTAGTAGCCAGCCCGAAGCAAATGCAACAGTACCTATTTGATACACATATACATCGCCATCTTGTCAAACTTTTTTCAAAGGTTATTATTAATCGTGGGTTAATGTACTTAAAACGTTGAGCAGAACTGCAGAAAGAGAGCATAAAGATATTACAGTTGAATCTTTGCCACCATTGAAGCTGAAGGCGACTTCCTCAAACCTGTGGTGTGTCAAGTGAAATTTCTGATAAGGAGACACTTAGACGACTGACTACGTCTACAACTACCCAACCAAATACAATAAACATTAAAAAAAACCACAAAAAGGAGCATAAAGTACTAGCTTGTTTAAACAAAAAGACCAGTTCGAATTGTTAAAGGAGATCATATACAAGGATAGTGGCAGCTTCAGTATAATATTACAATGAGATTAATTATATAGTATGTAGATTACAATGAGATTTATATAGTGAGATTTTTTACTATCTTTAGGAGCTACCGAAACTTACATTGAGATAGTACTAAGAGGCTCGACGATTTTAAGTCTCTGTATCATGCATGGGTTATCATTCCGTGAGAAGAGGCAGGTCGAATCCACTTGTCGTTTGCTAGTTGGACTCATGGACTATGAAATAAGCTTGATTGTAGTTGCTTGCTCTCTTGCTACTATGCATGCGATGCAAACGAGGGTTGGGAAGTCGAAACAGAGGCAAACGACGGAGAGGAGGGCTAGGGGCGCGGGGGTTACGTACGGGTAGAGCGCGAAGGCTCGCTGGATGGCGTAGACGGCGCGGTCGTACTTGGCGCGCATCCGGGAGTCGGCGCCGCTGGCCCGCACTGCCCGGTCGATCTCCATCACCGGCCGCCGCTCCCGTCCCCTCCTCTCCTCTCCTCCGGCGAAGCGAAGCGAGACGCGCGCGGGTGGAGGGAGAGATATGATTATTGCGATTTGCGAGAGATCGATTGAATCACAAGGAAGAAGGGCGCGCGGTGGAAGATTCACAATCACACGACCTTATTTATCTAAGCAACTAGGAAACCACCCGCCGGCCGGCATTGATTCAAATTCGGATTAGATTACGGTATCTAAGCAACTAAGCACCCGCCGGCCGGCATAGAATCAAATTCGTATTAGACAGGTACCTAAGCATGTATTTCTTGTATGCCACCGCGAGCTACCTAGCATCAAACGGATACGAATTATCCATCTTATTTGACTACCGTGTTCAATAGGATACAGATATAAATATAGTCTAGATTTTCCCCGATTAACGATTTCGTTCTCCTCTATTCGTATTCGAATTCGCATAAAAAAATATGAATAACAATATGGCATTGACTTTTGCCATCCAAAATCTTATTTTATTTGCATTATTCATATTCGAATTCGAATTGAATACAACAATACACACACATACATACATACATACACTAGCCATGTGCCCGTACGTTACAACGGAAACTCAATTTGCGATAAAAAAATTATTAGCAAAGAGCATTAACAATATCTGAATAATAATGTTTACTCTGAATGTGCAATAGTTAAATGTTTAAATCAATTCATTGAAGCATACAAAATGTGTTTATAAACTCGAGCTTAAATTTATCTTTAATTTCACAAACTTAAATAATAATATCACAACACTTGGAATTGTAAATTTGTAACGCCAAAATTCAAGATCCATTGATCGATCGAGAGAGGCATCACCTACTGCCCCATGGGCGCAAAGGCATTGAAAAGGTAGGCGTTATCCGTATATAGTTGCCACCATCAGCAGCATACATGGCTCGTGCGTCTTGCTCCGGCCATACCGTAGCCTCACCCCATCTACCAGCTCCACCGCCTCATCGCCTCCTTCCGCGTACGCCTCCCTCAACCTATTGACATCATTTACTGCGGCGAGCTTCAGCAACGCCGCCAGCCTATCTTGTCGCCTACCACCGGTGACCTGCCCCTACGCCACATCGACGAAATCAAGAAAGTTGCTCATTACGTCCGCTCAACGGATAAGCTCAACACATCTGCAGGAGAGGCAAGAAGCAGTGAAGTTATATAGATTCAACAACCGAGGAGATATCTATAGAATCTGGATTAAGAAATTGTTGAATAAGGAAGGCAATAAAAGAGAAAGAGACGAAAAGAGACCCAACTGTATGAATCGGAGCTCTGCTTCCTTGGGAAGGGAATCAATTAATCCAATCCAAAAAGCACCAGAAGCAATCGCCGCCGTTCGAATGCCAAATCAATACGAGAAGGAAAACAATAAATGAGTCATGCATATTCATTTACCTCTCAAGACGGGATGATCCAATTCAATCTACCGAGGTGGCCACTGCCCGCTTCCCACTTAGCTATGCAGTTGCGCACACGTGTCGCAGTGAGAGTGGAGAATGGACGTACCACCAACAACTCCTAACTAGAATTAGTAGAGATAGAGATAACAAACCTATCTAGTCACGTCATGCATGGCCATATGCATGTTGTTGGCCGGTTGGAATCAAGTCCATGCGTGATTAGATTAAAAGAAAAGATGATCTTATTTACACATGCAAGTAGATATTTAATGGAAGAGAGCAACTACCCAACGGTATACCGTTGCAACGGTATAGCATGTTTGAAAGTGCATCTAGGCACTTATGTTATTTTGGTGATTAATGACAAACACATATAATGACAATCTATGTAATTGAGTAAATGCTTAACTTAGTGCTTAACAAATGACAAACCTCTAATGTGATTATATAGCTATGAGACTAACATGTTATTGCCTAGTTGAGTATCAGTCTCATCTATTTAGAGGAAAATCAAGTGGGATGGTTAAGCAAAGATAAGGTATGCAATTTTGGTATCTCTTTTATATTTGTTATTGCATTCCTTTTGTGCAAATGCATAGTGAATTCCAAGTAGCATGTTGATTATATATATGCACATTGGTTCATGTCATATTTATTTGTGCATATATATTCATTTGAGTTCATTATGTGCCTTGTTTTTAGTATGCATGTATTAACTGGAGTTAAACTTCATATTGCTATAGATTGTCTTGGTGCATGCATGTTTTAGTTGTGTATCTTCTCATGCACCTCTCCTAGTGAAGTTTAATCTAGAGTTGGATCACATATTTACTCTTGTTCCGAATATTATTTGCACATGTACAATTCGTGTATATTCTATCATGTGCTTCATTTAAAGTAAAGACTGTGATCCATGCCATGATTTAATTGATTCATCATATTGGCGATTATCTCTCTAGTGCATATAGATCAAATTATATATTCATCATGATGCACTTAGTAGAGAACATTTCTTATGTCAAGTGTTTCCATGTATATTGTGCTTCTTTATATGAAACACTTGTAGTAATCAACTACTCACAAATATCAATTTCTTCATATCTATTGAGCTTTTGGGACTAATGCTTTTCATGAGTGGTTTGGAAAGAATTAGGTCCCATGTGTGTATGATGACCAAGGTATCGTGGAGGATGATCGTTAAGCGAGGTCAACAAGGCGGCGGTGTCACCAAGAGTTGAGGACTAAGTCAAGATTGACTTGGCGTGGAGATCGTCGAGAGGATGATCAAGTCAAGGTTGATAGGACGAGAGTCTCATGAGGTGAATCGAGTCAAGTTGGACAAGGCGAAGATGTCATCAATTATATGGTGAAGGTCTTCATGCAGGCATTAAGAAAGAAGACTGACAAGTGACTATTTCTAGACTTGTATTATCTTTGATTTAATTTGAGTCTAAGGATTGCCGTACTATTAAGAGGGATGCTCCATTGAATGACTTTTAGATGTGTCAAGTGCTCAAATGATCCATCCTTGTGAAATTCAGAAAGAGAGTGGTATTGGTGGTACCGGGAAGTGAGAATTGTAGGTATCTCTTGGATTCTTTGTGAAATCTGGATTTATCCTTTGAGATTTGGGTAGTGAGACCTTGTTAGTTGTGTAGCCCTTGTTCTTAGCTTTCAATAGAGTCCAAAATCACTAAAATCGAGTCCGGAATCAAAAGTTATGCTCGTTTTGTTAAGCTGCTCGATGCTAGTTCGGACTATCCGAAGATGAACTCGGAGTATCCGAATGTTCGGACTATCCGAACATATTTTCGGACTATCCGAAGTGAATTCTCTGTTTCTTCGAGTTTGATGCGTTCGGACTATCCGAACTTGAGCTCGGACTGTCCGAAGCCGACACATGCGTTGAGGAAAGCGGCTAGTTTTTGGTGGGCTCTATTTATAGCCCCATCCTCCCCCATTTTGAAGGGCTCTTACCCTATTGTTTAGAGGTGCTATTCCTTCATTCTTGAGCCCCAAATCCTCTCCACTCTTAGATCTAAGTGATCCCTTAGTGAGAAGGGTTGAGAAGAGTTGGAAGAGGTGTGTGTTGAGAAGAGTTGGAAGAGGAGTGTGTTGAGTAAGATTTGAGTTGTTTGAGCACTTGATTTCATCTCCAAGCTTGTTCTTCGTGAGCATTTGTTACTCTTGGAGGTTGAGGACTCCTAGGCGGCTAGGAGGTCGCCTCTGAGCCACCGGAGCTTTGTGTGGTTGGCCGTGGGAAGTTTGTGAAGGTCGATTCCGCCTCAAGAGAAGGAATCAAGAAGTGAAGCCGTGAGTGCAAGGTGCAACAAGGCGGCTAAGCGGGTTGAAAGAGACCCCGTGTCTTGGGTGGCCAAGACGGCCGCGAGTGCAAAGTGCAACACCGGGAGGAAAAGGGTTGAAAGAGACCCCGGCTCAAGTGTGACCGAGCCGCCTCAACGGAGACGTAGGATCCCCTCAAGGATCCGAACTTCGGGTGAAAAATCTTCGTCTCCAAGTTTGCTTCTTACTCTTGCTTTAGTATTTGATTTTGAATCTTGAAATTGTCCGATCTACTTTTCTAGTGAGTTTTCGACTAGACCTCTATTTGCTTCAAGTATTCTAGGCTAACTAGTTTAATTTGGTGTATTTAATATCCCCCAAATAGCCTAGATATCATTTGCGAGCTATGTGCTCTGGAGGATTCGAATATCCGAATAGAACTTGGATACTCGAATAATCTCGGACTATCCGAATATAATCTCGGACTATCAACCACTCGGACGATCAAGTATTATCGGACATTCAAGTTTTGTATTCATTGCAATTTAGTTTAAATTTTTAATTAGCCTATTCACCCCCTCTGGCGACATCCCTGTCCTTTCAATTGGTATCGAGCTTGGTCTCTCATTTTATTAGACTTAACCGTCTAGAGAGTAAAGGATGTCGACTAGAGGATTAGAGCACTCACATGATCCACTTGTGCTAGATGGCTCAAATTATGCTCATTGGAAATTAGTTATGACTTCTCATTTTGAATCCTTGAGCCCCCAAATATGGTGGATCGTAGATGTCGGCTTTTCATCTCCATTGAATGAAGTTAATCCAACTGAAGGAGAGATGAAATGCATACATCTCGATGCTCAAGCTACTTATGCTTTATCTTGTGTTGTTAGCGATGAAATTTTTGATAGAATATGCAATCTCAAGAGCGCTCATGAAATATGGATAAAGCTTCAAGAACTATTTGAATCATCCACTTCCATTGAGGATTGCATTGAGGAAGAGATGTCGGGAGATAAAACCTCAAGCTCCATATCAAGTGATGAAGAACCGACATCTACATCGACCTCAACCTCCGCCTCAAGCGACGATGAAGATTCACTCTCATCACTAATCCGTTGCTTCATGGCAAAAGGTAAAATTGAGGTAAATGATGATGATGATGATGAGATCTCTTGTGATGAATTTATGAATATGTTAAAGAAGCTCAATGAATCTCTTGGGAAGGAGAAAAAAAGTATAAAATTTTGAAGTTGGAGCATGACTCACTTCAAAATGATTATAATATTCTAAAGAAAATCATGAAAAACTCCTTCTCAAGGAATTCACTAAGTCTAGAGTGGATATTGCTACTCAATGTAATTTAGTTGATGAATTGCCTTGCCCAATTTCTATTACAAACAATTCATCAAATAAATGCATATCCACCTCTAGCAATGATTTACCTTGTTGCTCAAATTCTATTGCTACTACTTCCTCTATGCATGTTGAGACTAACTTTGTAGAGGAAAATAAAGAGCTTAAGGCCCAAGTCATTAGATTAGAAAAGGACTTGAAGAGGTGTGTAAATGGAAAAGCCGTTCTCGTGAGATCTTGAGCAAGCCAAGGCGCCTCAAGATAAGCGAGACTCGGCTACTAACTCCAAGAGGAGAAGAGCAAGAAGAAGCACGATACAAGAATGAAGAGCGATTGTGTGCTTCGCTTGCAACAAGAAGGGCCACTTAAGCCTCGGTAATGCGCTAACAAAGTGGAGATCAAGCCACAACCATCAACCATGAGGCAAACCGACAAAGAGCAAGTCAAGAAAAAGGCGTTCAAAGCATACTTGCTACAATTGTCGGGAAAAGGGCATATCGGTAAGGATTATCCCAAAGGTATAATCCTAAGCCTACTCATCATTTCAATGATTATTTGCTTAGGAAGGACAAAAATGGTAATAATATGCCAAATTTGTCGATTCTTCTAAGTCTATGCATAATAGTGACAATCATTTGCTTAGGAGAAATAAATCTAGAAATGTGGTTGCTCATAATGCTAGATTTCCTGAGACTATGAAAAATCATGTTGATCATGTGCTTAGGAAAAATAATAATAGCAAACAATTTGCTAGACATGCTAGATCCTCTAAGCCCTTTCATTATAATGGCTATCATATGCTTAGAAGAGATCAAATTAGAAATAGTTTTACAAAATATCATTGCCCTCCTAAGCCTTTTCATAAAAATGCCAATTATTTGCCTAGTAGGAATAATTATTGTAAACCTATTTCTAATTGTGTTAGTCAATTCAATAATATCGAAATTAGGGCCATTTGGGTTCCTAAATCTATTGTGACTAACATTGTTGGACCCAACAAGGATTGGGTACCAAAAAGCGCCTAAAAGATTTTTAGGCAATTTGAGATGGATTGGACGCTTGGCTTCCTCAAGAATATAAGGACTTCAACATTTGCAAAATAGAGCCAAGCATGAGGATGATCACTTCAATCTTGAGCCAATGCCATCTCGGGTAACAAGTATTTAAATTGATTCTTATAACTTATAGCCTTGCGTAGGTTATATTGCATTATTCATGAAAATCAATTTAGATTACTTATTCATTTGCTTGCTCATGCTTATTAGTTGTTTTGATTGCAATCTTGAGCAAGTTTGGGATAGTGGCACATTAAGGGGGAGTGTTAACTCATATCCATGTATATTACATCCCTACATGTGCCTATATTTATATAAGTGCTAATATATATTTTCAAAATCAAGCCATTTAGTCAAAAGTCAAAATTTTGTATACTATTAGTATTCTTGTGAAAAACTAGTTGCAAAATGTATACAAATGTTTTTGAAATGTTTTTCAAAGGTTTTGACTTTGCAAAAACTAATTTCAAAATAAAATAAGTTTTTAGCCCAAAAACTAGTTACTAGTATCTTGTTTTGGCTTTAAATTTATAATTTTCATATAATTAAATGTAAAATGATTTTGAAAGTAATTACAAAATGAAAAACCTAGAGTTGGTCATTCTTAACAATTCTTGTGTTCAAAAGATTTTCAAAAGACCAACCTAGCAAAAGTTATTTGATTTTGAAACTCACCGAAAAACTATAATTGACCCATAATGATCATATTATTGCACTTAATGAGTTTCTCCATTTGGACCGGATTCTTAGCCATATCTTGATTCAAAATGGTATTTTAAACTCATACATACCAATCCCAATAAAATATCTTCTCATTTGCTTCATTTGATACTTTTTGATTAATGTTGAAAGCATATGCATGCATATCCTTTTTATGAGCCTCTTTGGTCAAAAGTCAAAATTTTTGTTTAAAAGGCCAATATTTGTGAAAATCTTTATAAAAGTTCTCAAATGTGTATTTCAAATGTTTTACAATGCTTTTGGAGTAAAAATTCCTATTTTAGAAACAAAATAGCAAATTTGGCCTCAAATGGATCTTATAGGATCTTGATTTTGGATTAAATGAAATATTTTCATAAGTTGAAATCTATTGAGTTTTTGAAAAAGTGGTCAATACAAAACTCGTAGGGTTGGTCATTTTAAGCATTTCTCTAGTTCAAAGTTTTTCCAAACGACCAACCGTTCAAAAGTTATAGCTATTTGAATTTGGCCAAAATTCTTGATTTAACCAAAATGACCCATTCTTGCATATTGTGGGTTTTGATATTTGAGATGGATTTCTTCATGTTTCTTGACTTGAAATAGTATTTCCAACTCATATAAAGTCATGAAACTTCAAATCTCCATAAATTTCAAATCGGATTGCATTTTGAGCATTCGGTGCAAATTGAACTTCTCTTTTTGCCTACAACGCGCATTTTGCCATATCTTTTGAAAGAAAATTCCTTTTGAGGAAATTATTTTTGAGAAACCTTCTAAATAGTTCAAAGTTCATTTTTGGAAATTTTCAAATCATTTTGACTTTATTTGAAAAGGTTTTGACTTTTCTTCTCTTTGATTAAAAATCATGCCTACAAAGCAAAATTTGACATATCTTTTGATTGGAGACTCATTTTTGGAAAATTCTTTTTGAGAAAGTTTCTTATGAGTCTAAAGTATGTTTCTGCACAATTTCAAATAATTTCAACTTTATTTGAAAAAGTTATGTCCTTTTCTCTCTTTGATCAAAAGTCTGAAAATTCAGACTTTTGCATGATTTTGAGCTGATTTGTGATTTTTGTATCTCCAAATTAGAGCACAATTTGAGAGAAACATCTTTGTAAGAATTGATCCTCAATAGTTAGTCTACTATTTCAAATTTTATCAGATTTTTTGGACCTCATATGAGCAGTTTTTCAGCTATCTTTTGAAGCCTAAATGAAATGTCAAAATCTGAAAATCTGAAATTCTAGTTCATTGAAATCTTTGTGGTTTTCATATCTTTGAATTGGTTTCAAGGTAGAAGAATCTCTCAAAACAAAACTTGAGCATATTTAAATGTATTAGCTCCATGATATACCTTATAATCCTTTTGGAGCTTGTTTAATCAAGTTTTGTATATTTGAAAAAGGATCTCCTTTTGGTCATGGCATTATATTAAATTGATCTTTAATTGACATATAGTGTTGGAAAACCTTCTCTTGCATATGGAGTTCATATCTGAATATTTTTAAATTTATTTGAACTCATTTATAAAAATGTTGACTTCTTTTGACCTTGTGTCAAAATCAAACCTCCAATACTTTTAATGGCCTAATTTTTGAATGGAGGGTGATATTTGAGAAATTCTTTTTGGAGAAGTCTCTTGGATATCCATGGATCATTTCTACAAAATCTTATCGCTATTGGACTTCATTTGATCAAGATTTGACCTAATTTCAAAATGCTCAGTTGGAGCTCGGACAGTCCGAAAATGCATTGAGACGGTCCAAATACTCGGATACTCGAAGATTTATTCGGACATTCGAATGGAAATTTTCTAGTTCCAACGAGAGGGTCTACTCGGACATTCCGAGGTAAAGCTTCGGACATTAGAGGTTTAAGCTGATTGTGGGGCTATTTTGTGATTTCTGTTTCTCCAAATGGGTTCATAATCAGAGGAAAGTCTCATGACATGTTTTGATCCTCTATAGTTGGACTTCATTGTATAATTTTTTCAGAATTTATGAACCTTGTTTGAACCTTCTTCCAGCCCTATCGAAAAGCTTAAATTGAATGTCAAAACTGAATTTTTCAGCACATTGCACTTTTGAAATCTTGCCTACCTTTAAGATGATTTGAGTGTTTCCTTGTGATGAAAACTAAGGTAACTCAATTTATTGCTCCATGATTCATCTAAAATTATTTGGGAGCTCATTTGCTATTGTTTTCATCCTCAGGACTATTTCAAAGCGAGATTTCTTTTCCCGAAACTTTCGATTCAGTATTCACTATTTTCAAGTTTTCGGGGTTTTCTTTTGCTCAAATGAATTTTCGGTCTTCATAGCTCTCGAAGAGAATTTCGATACGGATCTTTTCCGCATTGATAATGTTTGCATTTGAGCAATGGTTTAAAAGCTATAATCGATTTTGTGCTGCTATTTGCATCTTTTGATATTTTGAGAGTTTAAATTGAAATCTTGGCAAACCTTTAAAGATGAAAACTAAGTGAACTTATTCATTGCTCCAAGCTTCAAAGTGGAGCATATCTATTAAAGTTTTCATTCCATTGAAAGTGCATCTTTTGGCTAAGTTTTTTTTTGGAAATTGGATTTAATTATATCTTAGCCTCAAAATGTTTCCTCTCTTGCATAACTTCGGAGTTTATTACGGAAAAGAAATTTCCTTGTAAGTTCAAGAGTGAGTTTGAATGTGTTTTACCCATTGTCTCTCTTACAAGTGGATGTCAAGATTAAATTTGAATGAGTTTCAAATATTTTCATTATAAATTGGTATAATGAAATCTTCAATTGGTATCTTGAATTTTTCAAATCGCGTGCAAGTTGTATTATCATGTTTATCATCTATATCGTGCATGTTGTACTTAGACATTATCAAACTAACTTGGGTCAAGTTGAAAGATATTTGTTCGGAAATCGTGTGTTTGTCTATTGATGTTCAAGGTATTGGAAAAGGATCATCTTGACGGTGGGATGAAGGAAATGGAGAGGAGCTCCATTGTCAGAGGGATCTAAGACCAAGGCGCGGTGATCATGACCGATACGAACATGCGATGGACAAGAACGGACAAAGGGACGTGTTTCTTTTTGACCATATTCAATAATGTCTTTGCACACCATTATGCTCAATCGTCTTATTTTAAATGGTGTTGTACCTTTCAATTGCTATCATTAATTGGTATCCTTCAAGAGGTATCCTCTAATCCTAAATTATTTTGAAGTGTCATCTAGGCACTTATGTTATTTTGGTGATTAATGACAAACACATATAATGACAATCTATGTAATTGAGTAAATGCTTAACTTAGTGCTTAACAAATGACAAACCTCTAATGTGATTATATAGCTATGAGACTAACATGCTATTGCCTAGTTGAGTATCAGTCTCATCTATTTAGAGGAAAATCAAGTGGGATGGTTAAGCAAAGATAAGGTATGCAATTTTGGTATCTCTTTTATATTTGTTATTGCATTCCTTTTGTGC
Organism: Guadua angustifolia; assembly: GCA_036346375.1. Lineage (NCBI taxonomy): Eukaryota > Viridiplantae > Streptophyta > Magnoliopsida > Poales > Poaceae > Guadua > Guadua angustifolia. Next base: position 73,488,599 of record CM070500.1, on the reverse strand, counting down.
AAATGCATAGTGAATTCCAAGTAGCATGTTGATTATATATATGCACATTGGTTCATGTCATATTTATTTGTGCATATATATTCATTTGAGTTCATTATGTGCCTTGTTTTTAGTATGCATGTATTAACTGGAGTTAAACTTCATATTGCTATAGATTGTCTTGGTGCATGCATGTTTTAGTTGTGTATCTTCTCATGCACCTCTCCTAGTGAAGTTTAATCTAGAGTTGGATCACATATTTACTCTTGTTCCGAATATTATTTGCACATGTACAATTCGTGTATATTCTATCATGTGCTTCATTTAAAGTAAAGACTGTGATCCATGCCATGATTTAATTGATTCATCATATTGGCGATTATCTCTCTAGTGCATATAGATCAAATTATATATTCATCATGATGCACTTAGTAGAGAACATTTCTTATGTCAAGTGTTTCCATGTATATTGTGCTTCTTTATATGAAACACTTGTAGTAATCAACTACTCACAAATATCAATTTCTTCATATCTATTGAGCTTTTGGGACTAATGCTTTTCATGAGTGGTTTGGAAAGAATTAGGTCCCATGTGTGTATGATGACCAAGGTATCGTGGAGGATGATCGTTAAGCCGAGGTCAACAAGGCGGCGGTGTCACCAAGAGTTGAGGACTAAGTCAAGATTGACTTGGCGTGGAGATCGTCAGAGAGGATGATCAAGTCAAGGTTGATAGGACGAGAGTCTCATGAGGTGAATCGAGTCAAGTTGGACAAGGCGAAGATGTCATCAATTATATGGTGAAGGTCTTCATGCACCGGCATTAAGAAAGAAGACGGCAAGTGACTATTTCTAGACTTGTATTATCTTTGATTTAATTTGAGTCTAAGGATTGCCGTACTATTAAGAGGGATGCTCCATTGAATGACTTTTAGATGTGTCAAGTGCTCAAATGATCCATCCTTGTGAAATTCAGAAAGAGAGTGGTATTGGTGGTACCGGGAAGTGAGAATTGTAGGTATCTCTTGGATTCTTTGTGAAATCTGGATTTATCCTTTGAGATTTGGGTAGTGAGACCTTGTTAGTTGTGTAGCCCTTGTTCTTAGCTTTCAATAGAGTCCAAAATCACTAAAATCGAGTCCGGAATCAAAAGTTATGCTCGTTTTGTCGAAATTTGCTCGATGCTAGTTCGGACTATCCGAAGATGAACTCGGAGTATCCGAATGTTCGGACTATCCGAACATATTTTCGGACTATCCGAAGTGAATTCTCTGTTTCTTCGAGTTTGATGCGTTGGACTATCGAACTTGAGCTCGGACTGTCCGAATCGACACATGCGTTGAGGAAAAGCGGCTAGTTTTTGGTGGGCTCTATTTATAGCCCCATCCTCCCCATTTTGAAGGGCTCTTACCCTATTGTTTAGAGGTGCTATTCCCTTCATTCTTGAGCCCCAAATCCCTCTCCACTCTTAGATCTAAGTGATCCCCTTAGTGAGAAGGGTTGAGAAGAGTTGGAAGAGGTGTGTGTTGAGAAGAGTTGGAAGAGGAGTGTGTTGAGTAAGATTTGAGTTGTTTGAGCACTTGATTTCATCTCCAAGCTTGTTCTTCGTGAGCATTTGTTACTCTTGGAGGTTGAGGACTCCTAGACGGCTAGGAGGTCGCCACGAGCCACCGGAGCTTTGTGTGGTTGGCAGTGGGAAGTTTGTGAAGGTCGATTCCGCCTCCAAGGGAAGGAATCAAGAAGTGAAGCCGGTGAGTGCAAGGTGCAACAAGGCTGCTAAGCGGGTTGAAAGAGACCCCGTGTCTTGGGTGGCCAAGACATGGCGTGAGTGCAAAGTGCAACACCGGAGGAAAAGGGTTGAAAGAGACCCGGCTCAAGTGTGACCGAGCCGCCTCAAGGAGACGAGGATCCCTCAAGGATCCGAACTTCGGGTGAAAAATCTTCGTCTCCAAGTTTGCTTCTTACTCTTGCTTTAGTATTTGATTTTGAATCTTGAAATTGTCCGATCTACTTTTCTAGTGAGTTTTCGACTAGACCTCTATTTGCTTCAAGTATTCTAGACTAACTAGTTTAATTTGGTGTGTTTAATATCCCCCAAATAGCCTAGATATCATTTGCGAGCTATGTGCTCTGGAGGATTCGGAATATCCGAATAGAACTTCGGATACTCCGAATAATCTCGGACTATCCGAATATAATCTCGGACTATCCGAACCACTCTGACGATTCAAGTATTATTCGGACATTCAAGTTTTGTATTCATTGCAATTTAGTTTAAATTTTAATTCGCTTATTCACCCCCTCTGGCGACATCCCCGTCCTTTCAATGTTTCATTAGTTTCACGGGTAAGTTTCATTGCTAGGTTTCATGGGTAAGTTTCATGATGTTTCACGGGTAAGTTTCATCGGGTTTTCGAGTTTCACGATAAGTTTCAACCAAAGTTTCATGTTTCACGGGTAAGTTTCATCCTATACCGTTGCAACGGTATACCGTTTGTTAGTTTTTCTCTTAATGGAAAGGATGTATGTGGCAACTCAAAGGTACATGGTAACTCAGAAGTTGTATGTGTGCAGTATATGGAAAAAGAATCGGCTGTGCAGAATTTGAAATAGAATCGGCTGATTGAAATAAGAGTATGATACGCCACAGATCACACATGCATGCATATCCAACCGAATTAAAACTTTCTCTGTTCACCGATGTATAGAAGATTGGGATAATGACGATTTCATAGGTATGCTCGGAAAAGGGAGGGGAGAACGGACCACCGCCACCACCTCATAATTAGAAGTAGTAAAGATACATATTGATGTTGTTGCAGTATGGCTAATTAATTGGACAAGTATTTATAGTTTAGGGTGAATTCATATTCCTTGACGTGAAATAATACATAAGAATGATTAAGTGTGATATGTATGAGCATAAAGTATCATAAATATATAAGTTTTGCATATATTCGAATCCGACCAAATTGAGTAGGTATTTGAATCGTATTCGTTGCAACGTTTGACTCGTACTTGAGAATATTCAAATCCATATCCATATTCATGTTGTAACAACCCAAATTTTACCCACAAATTAAATACTAAGTTGCTAAATTATTTTTCTGCATTTACAATGAATCCTTAGAATTTTCTGCATTTAAGAAAATGCTTTTACACTTTCTAGCCGTTGTTTTTTGAATTTTGATAATTAATTTGAACTTTACAAGGTATGAAAATATTTTATTTAGGTTCTAAATAATCTAAAATGCTTATCCCAATTTTTTTTGAGAATTTTGGAATTAGGTAGCTATTTTTACAAAATCAAATGCTACACTTTATATTAAAACTATGGCTATAAAAAATTTATAAGAAAAATATAGAGCTGCTAAAATTCTGGAAAAATTACAGAAACATGGTGCTACTTCAGGTCCATCAATTTTTTTTTGTAATTTTTGGAGCCCTTTTTATATACCTAAAAATTTAGGCAAGTTTTATGACTTAAAAACCAAATTTCAAAAACCCCTATCTTCTCTCACTGACAGCCTAGGCCCGCGTGTCAGCCCTTCCTCTTGTTGACACACCAACCTCACCTATCTGCCACCACTACCTGTCAAGCTGCTTTCACTTTTTGTTTTTCACGGAGAAAAACGCCTTTTTGTTGGATCTCCTCTCTCCACTGCTGACAACCTAGACCCACTAGCAGGTTGTCGTCTCCACGGGGCTTGCAGCCATGGATGTGCATAGCTTTGCTGCCTGCGTTGCCTAGACACATCGCTCTCCTGCCTTCTCAACCCATCGCATCGCCTCAAGCTCCCTACCCGATGCTACAACTGCGCCGCCTACGAGTTACTGTCGTGCGCGAGAAACTAGGGTATTGCGAGTTTAGCCTAAAGGAAGACGATGAGGAATATCATGGATCTGTGCCTATTTAAACCACTTCATCTTGCCCTTCAGATTCTTCGTACAACGTCGTGTCCATTTTGCTCAATTGTAAGGTATTTATGGTGACCTGCATAATTTGCCTAGGTTAACAACAATAACACCACCATTACTATGAGATAATTGTACCAATATCAGCATATTAGTTAACAAAATATTGAACGCGCTCAATATTTTATCAGTTAATACAACGTATTCAGAGTATTGCAGTAAAATAATAATTAGAGACTAAAATGGAAACTTGTTACAATCTATTGCCATGCGGGGCTACATGTCTAGTATATCAAATTACATATAAGATCCAAATACAATAAAAATATTAAGATCCAAATACAACAAAAATATAACACAGAAATACTGATTACCCTGACAACCGATGAAAACCGGAATACAGTCTAACCAACAACCTAGCCCTCCTGGTAATCCACCTCCTCGTAGCCCTGATCATGCTGGCGTTCTTCACCCCATTCCTCATAAGCATAACTATCGGGATCCATATCCCAGCCAGTGATTTGATCGCTAATGCAATTCTCTAAGCAAAGAGGGAGTTAAAGAAGAGTGAGTACAACAATACACAAGAAGCATTAATAACAAAATGCATTATATGAACTTTTCCACCATCCAACTCATATCCATTTCTCTCAAATCCACTTTTAGAAAAATAGGGTTTTATTAGGAAAGAATTTATTTCGCATTTTTATTTTTTGAAACTTCTAGTAACACTCGTATATGAGGCAGGCCTAGCTTCCGTAGCCTCCAATCCAAAAGACAAATATGAATTCATGATTTAACCCTATGCAAGTTTGTACCACTTTACCCATAGTGAACCCAAACTCATTTGAGAACCTAGAACGTTTATTACTATTTAGATATTTGAGCTCCAACCCTGGTAGCTGACGAATCGTGGTGTCCTCGACTGTTCCCCACCCACTCGCAATGTATCAATTATACTCTGACTAACAATAGCAGTACTCATCTCATGACTTTAAATATAGCACTACTGGCCTTAGCACTTTTGCCCCATGGGTCTTAACGCTCTTGTCAACAGCCCGGGTCTTGCCGGTCTTGCCTTAACAAGCCTTACTGATCTTACCAATATGCCTCATCAGACCCATACTAGTCTTACCAACATAGTTATATAATACATACCCAATATGAAGATCATATACCTTCATAGAATAACCTTTTCTAGTCGTTTCCTACACATTATGGTAGATACTAATTATACGACTCATTACTCGAGTGTAGTTTGTTCAACCTTATATTCTAGCATGTGTAGACGGCCCCACTAGCAATACAAATATCCATAACCCCGAGCACCCTATATATATATATGAAAAATATCTTTTACTCCTGGGTGTAGTTACTCCCACCTCTGAAATACCACCTAAACAAACTTGAAATACTCATTTATCACTTTGGCTACACTCATATACTAAATATAAGATATTCCAAGATAAACCACATGAAAAAATTACAAAGAGGTACATAGTTTTTAGCGTATTTTGCAAATACCTTTATATATGAACATAAAAAGGAGTATGTCTAAAAAAATATACATACCACCTTTGAAAAAAATATAAATACTACCTAACTAGTCTTATATACTCGTATACTACACGTACATACCCTTCGTTGTGCGAGATACTCCCTACATTGTGAGATATGGGATAAGGAGTAATTACTCGAGAGTAGAAAAGAGGTTTCACACACACACACACACACACACACACACACACACACACACACACACACATATATATATATATATATATATATATATATATATATAACATATCATATCAGACTGCTTATAAATGTACACAGCGTGCACACCAATTAACAAAGTCACAAAAATTCTGAAAAAATTATAGATATATTTCATAGATTACTCTACATATGTATGAAGTTTAAAGATCAAATTCATTATATATTGAGAGTTTAAAGTTAAAATTGACAAGTTTCTTTTTAAACTTGATATATAATGAATTTGAATCTACAATTTTATACATAGGTAGAGTAATCTATGAAGTACATCTATAATTTTTTTCAGAATTTTTCGTGACTTTTGTTAGTTGATGTGCACGGTGTGTACACGGGAAGATCTGTGTGCACAGGATATGTTGCATACACACACACCACTTGAAGGCCCTTCCTCGGTCGCCTGAAGATGCCTCCTCGACCTTCTTCTCCCCATCATCAATTGGCTTGGCCTCTGGCACCGCCGCCATCAGTTTCTGCCCCTGGCCCCTTCCAGCTTCTCCAAGCGCTGACCTCTCCCCTGCTGATCCCTGCCTTGGCAACGGTCCTAGTTGTTGGAGCGTGCCATGGCAAAACCTTCCTCCCCCTTCTCCTCCTACCTATTTTTCCCTACTATGATGTACATGATTAGCTTACATGTCTGAAGGTAGATTCTGTTGCAGCTGTCAAATTTTGATCATTCTATGGGATCGACCACATCTAGGACTGCTGTTTTCCTTCTTTTGTGTTAGGGAACGTATCCTGTGCACACAGACCTCTTCGTGCACACGCGTACACAGCCCATCTGGGCCTTCCCCTGCTAATCCAACGGTTCATGGTTATTTTGCAGAAAACCGCCGCGCATCCCTCGCCTCGGCTCATACGCAGGCAAGCGCGCAGCTCCAGCTCCGATCGAAGCCGTTCTCCGCGCCTGCGTGCCCTCCCTCGAAGAAAATCGCCACGCCCTGCCCCTGCCTTGCGCCGTCCTGGCCCAACACGCCTTCGTGCCTTCGTGCCCTCCCCCGAAGATCGCTGCGCCTTCGTGCCCTCCCCCGACGCGCCTTCGTGGAGGGGAGGACAGCGCCCACGCTGCCCCCAAGCCCGTGCCTAGTCGCCCACGGATGCTTCGCCCACGACGATGGCTGCTTGGTTCTCTACGGTGTACACGCCTTCGTGCCCTCCCCCGAACGAAGATTGTTGCGCCATCCTCGTGTCGCCGACGGTTGCTGAGCAGGGCAACGACCGCGCCGTCCTCCCCTCCACCACGGTCGCGCGGGACATCGCTCACGCCATCCTCCCTTCGCCCACAGTCGCTGCCGAGGACGGAGCCGGCCAGTTATGCTTTGCCTGTCCCCCTCCCCATGTCATCATCGGAAAACAAACCGACCAAGGTGCGCAGCCCTACCGGCTACCAAGACGGTCTCCGAGGCGCGAAATTGGACTCTATTGCTTCTGTCCTGCCAACCCAGATGAACAACGGCGAAAATTCAATGAGAATGGCACCATTGAATTCTCCATTAATCGTAGAAGATGTCAGAATGAGCACTCCGAAAAGAAAATGTAGTATCCCTCTCTTGGTAAGTGGTATTGTAGTGTTCATCTTCATAATGTTTGTGTGTCCCCAATTAAATTTTTCTTATGTGTGGTATTGTAGGGTTCATCATTTACATCTGATTGCAAGGATAGCTTGAAGCCCGTTGTAGGGATGTCATTTGAAAATCTGAATGCCGTGCTGGAGTTCTACAAGACTTATGCACATAAAGTTGGTTTTTCTGTTCGTGTTGGTCAATAGAAGAAAGAAAATGATGTTGTTTAGTGCAAGCGGTTTATGTGCTCAAGGCAAGGATACAAGATAGACAGAGGTAAAGAAAAAGTTGATCCCTCCCATCAGAAGAATGTGGCTGAAACTAGATGTGGATGTGACGCACATATCTATGTCAAGTTGTGCAGTGATAACAGGTACAAAATAGCTTCCATGATTGAGCAACATAACCATGCTTTCGTCTCACCAGATAAGACACATTTGATTAGGTCGAACCGTGTGGTTAGTGAGAGAGCTAAGCAAACACTATTCACATGTCACAAGGCAAGTATTGGCACCTCACAGGCATATAGGATCCTTCATGTTACTGAGGGTGGGTCTGAGAATGTTGGATGCACTAGACGGGACTTATAGAACTACTATCGTGGTCTTAGGCTAAGAATTAAGGATGTGGATGCTCAAATGTTTGTTGCACAACTTGAGAGAAAGAAGGAGGTAAATCCGGCATTTTTCTATGATTTTGACATCAATGAACAGGGTAGGCTGATGAGGGTGTTCTGGGTTGATGCTATAAGTAGGAAAAATTACAAGCATTTTGGTGATGTAGTATCGTTCGATTCCACATATACTACGAACCAATATAACATGATATTTGCTCCTTTTACCGGAGTGAACCATCATTTGGAGAGTGTATTTTTTGGGGCTGCATTCTTGTCAAATGAGAAGGTTGAGTCGTATGAATGGTTGTTTAGAACTTTCTTATTGGCAATGGGAGGACAAGCGCCGAGACTGATTGTAACCGATGAAGACGCCAGCATGAAAGCCGCTATTAGTAAAGTTTTACCTGAAACAGTTCATAGACTTTGCATGTGGCATATCATGGAAAAAATTCCCGATAAGATTGGACCTTCCGTTAGAGAGGACTCTCATTTTTGGACAAGATTAAATTCATGTGTTTGGGGCTCAGAGACCGGTGAAGAATTTGAGACACAATGGAATTCTATCATATCTGACTTTGACCTTGGGGGAAATGACTGGTTGGCTAAAAGGTATCACATTCTTGATTCATGGATTCCACTTACTTGAGGACATACCTTTAGCAGCATTCTTGAACCACCTCAAGATCAGAGAGTGCAAACTCATTTTTTAACCGTTTTATTCATCGCAAGTTGTCATTTGTTGAGTTTTGGCTTAGGTTTGACACGGCCTTGGAATGCCAACGTCAGGAGGAGTTAAGAGCTGATAACACTAGTTTACATACTACACCACATTTGTTGACTCCATGGTTTGTGGAGAAACAAGGTAGTATATTGTTCACACATGAGGTGTTCAAAAAATATCAAGAAGAGGTGGTTGCTGCGAGAGACCGTTGTTCTGTCTTGAGAATTATACAGGCTAAGGGAAGAAAAGTTGTGACTATTAGTGATGAGTCTAAAAATGATAGGGAGGTTATTTGGCACACATCATAAATGTTTGCAAATTGTTCTTGTAAGTTGTTCGAGTCGAAAGGTATTCCATGCCGCCATATTATATTACTTCTAAGAGGTGAAAAAATTAATGAGCTACCAATGGCCTACATTATGAAACGGTGGGAGAAAAAGTGCAAAAGGTAAATTTTATTTGACCCTGCATTTAGTTAGCTAGTACTTCACTAACTTTCTTTTTTTTTAATACAGAGAAAGTGTCTATGATGAAGAAGGGAATCTACTAGACGATAAGCCTATTGACCCTTCAGAGGTAGCAATAAGAAGAATGATTTCAACTGTACGCAACAAGATGGAATATTTGATTCAAAGGGCAAAGCACTCTAAGGAAGGAATGGACTTCTTAGTTTCAGGTGTGTTCAACATGGAGGCTCCTTTACAAGAGATAGTCCCTGAAATGACACAAACTAGGCAAGATGAGTATGAGGCTTTTATTGGTTGCAAAATTCCAGATGAAGTTGGGATACATCCTCCGACAGATATTCATTCCAAGGGGAGAAGCAAAAGAATCAAGAGAGGCAAGGAAAAGAAGGCAGCTGCTAAGCCATGTAAGGAAAGGATACCAAGAATGTGCAAGACTTGCAATCAAATGGTACTGCATGATGCTAGATATTGTCCAAACAAATGATTCTATGCATAGTGTACAGACTCATTTTGTTAGGGATAGAGATACATTCTGTACTTTGATATAAATTCAAAAATTATTAAACTGAATGGTACTCCATAAAGTTGATTCATGTCTTGTTGCTTTACCCATCCTGCTGACTTGTTTACCTTAGCCAAAATTAATTCAATCTTGGATTAGCATCACTTGAATTTGTTTATCTTCTGAAAAAAATAACCTGACAAAACTTCAGTTGACAAGTTTCAAGTTGGCATTCACAATTCAGTACCAAATGAGCTTCATATCACATTCATAACCAACTCAGATAAACATACAACAATGAAAATGACAATCTTCTCATGTTCACAATTCAGTAGCAAGAATTTCAGATTGTCAAATGAGCTGATATATTAATACAAAAATGACAATCATCTTTTTTACATCTCAGTATACATTCATAACCAACTCAGATAAACATACAACAATGAAAATGACAATCTTCTCATGTTCACAATTCAGTAGCAAGAATTTCAGATTGTCAAATGAGCTGATATATTAATACAAAAATGGCAATCATCTTTTTTACATCTCAGTTACAAAAATGAATTCAAAAATCATCTCTGATATTAGCCGCTAGTGTCTTCGATATTTCATCTCAAATACTACATCGCAGTTACAATCCGGTGATCAATGCAGAGACCTTAGGACTACTGGTGATAGATGCTCACTTCGCCTGCCCATTACACTTACTGTTACACACACATACACATACAGTTTCCTTCCATTCTTATTCTGTTCGACCCCAGCTACAGGGCCACGTCACCGTCCTAAGCCTGTGTAAAAACATGCAACCTGGAGAGCTCAGTGACCGCCCGTGCTGACGGCCCGGAACTGGCGCCTGGAGATCTTCGGTAGCAGGAATAACTATGGAAATGTTCAGGACGCCAGTGCAGAGCCCTGCGAATTGCAATGAATCACCTGTCATTAGCCATGTCTTAAATTCTATTGAAAACAGTTAAACATCACGAAGTAACTGCAAGAAGTGTCACATACCTTGGCCACCCCCTTTACTAGCTGCTAATTGTGCCGCCACTGCGAAAGGAACACTGTACAGAATCTGCAGCGTGTTAAACGTTTGTCAGAACAAGGGAATATTGAAACGTATGGAGCAAAGTGTAATCTATGCTTACAGCAAGAGGGACTCCAAGAAACGCAAACAAGACCAGGGATACGGCCTTTATATCCTTGTTTGCAGTGATCGCCGGCTGAATAGATCCATGGAAGTCCTTTAGTGACCAGAAGCTTATCAAGGCAGTTGCAGCCATGGCAATGCAGACGAAGAAATTGCCCGACACCCACACGATCCTTGGACCTAGCCTCTTGCACATGGGTTCAATCAAGAAGGAGCTGAATGCTAGAACAATCTGCACAGTTTAGTCGTTAGGACATGCAGCTTGAGGAGTAGAGATTTGACAGTAGTAGTAGTAGTAGCAGCAATGAGAAAACCATATCTTACCGAATTCAGTACCAAACCAAATGCACCAGCCCTGATACCTTGGTTAAAAACTTCGATCTGAGCATCATTTCCCTTTGGGTCACCATGGTAAGATCTCACGGCCCATCCAGTCTGTGTCGTAGAGGATGAATGGGAACCAAGACAACTACAAGGACAATCATAGGATCCAAAAAAAACTAATAAATTAGCAAAGCACAAGTATTGCATGATAATAAAAATTCTACTATCAATCTAAAAAAACAATGAAATGACTGAACTAGATGTATATTGCATACCCAGGTCAGGCCAGTTACCTGAATGAACCACATACACGCATGTCAAGTAAAAAAGGTTCAAGAACTCATAGGAAAGTTTAACTATGAATAGCAAATGCACAAAGACAGCAAGAAATTCTTGCAGTGAAATTCTTGCAGGAAACCTAAACCGGGATTGCTTCCAGATAGATTGGGTTTGTGAGCAACATATCTCATTCGCCAGAGTAAACAAATATAGGTTTGTCCCACTCACCAAACAAATGAAATTTTTGTACAGCTTGGGATCATTTTGTACTACCACACATCCACACCAATGCTACCATCATGTGAGGATACCAGTGCTACAAGCTTTCAAACCATCTCAACTGGGGATTAAGCACCAAGTACACATTATTGAAGAACCTATGAGGGATTAGGGTTTACCTGTAGCTCGCGGGAGGGGGCGCGGGAACGGGCGGAGGCCGAGCCCGAGGAGGATGCAGAGCCGGAGGCGGGCGGAGGCCTAGTCCGAGGTGGAGGCGGGCGGAGGCCGAGTCCGAGGTGGAGGCGGGCGCGGCAATGGATCTGGTGCGATCGGGCGCTCGTGAAGTAGGGAGAAGCGCGGCGTGGCGTGGGGCAAGGGAGACTGGGCACGGGCTTGGGGGCAGCGTGGGCGCCGGCCTCCCCTCCATGAAGGCGCGTAGGGGGAGAGCACGAAGGCGCGCGATCTTGGAGGGAAGGCCGGCACGGGCGCGTTGGGCGAGGGCGAGAGCGGGCGAGGCGATTTTCTTGGGAGGCACGCGAGGACGGCACGCAGCGCCGAGAACGGCCGATCGGAGCTGGAGCCAGCTTGCTGCGCAGATGAGCGAGGCGAGGGACGCGTGGGGGGTTTTCTGCAAAATAACCATGAACCGTTGGATTAGCAGGGGAAGGCCCAGATGGGCTGTGTACGCGTGTGCATGAAGAGGTCCGTGTGCACAGGATACGATCCCTTTGTGTTATTCAAGTTTGCACCAGCAAACCGTAAAAATGCAGTTTTACTTCAACACCCATGTCCAAATTTTTTTGCCAAACCAAATATCTCGAATTTGAGTTTGGATTCCGACATCCGCGTTCAATTCTGAGTAGCGTTTCCCGTATCCAAAAAAATTTACAAATCGGACACCCTGAACATAAGTCGGACTTTGGCAAAAGATGAGGTCACATTGTAACCCAGAAATCTTTTTGAGAAGATTGTGGCGAAATCACAGTCTATGCTGTTATCATAAAATTTCTACTGATTTTAATCAAGATGCATTCATTTGAATTTTGCAACATTATTTTTGGTGTAATTATGCACTCGACGTTATTCATTACTGTTAGTACAATATAACACTCGTAAATTACTTTAGTTATTCAAAGAGATACTTCAGTTATTGCTGTTGAACGATGCCACGCTCCAACAGTCGTGACCGAAGCCTCCGGCCTCCTCGCCACGGTCACCACGCCGCTTGTCGTCGCGTCAGAACGTCGCCCGCTCTAGTAGGATCTACCGCGTGCTTGTAACAGACATGGCCGTTGGCCCCTCGTGTGCGTGTGGCTGCCATGGCCCTTGGCCCTTGGCCTCTGTATCAGTATATATGGTATTCGCCCTGATCAATACAATTTGTCGTTGATCATTCCTCTTTCATGGTATCAGTGACCGGGTCTTCCTTCTAATCACACCACTCTTAGCTCTCGCTGCCACCTCGCCATGGACGGCTCCTCGATCCACTCCTCCTCCTCGTCGGACTCCGAGACCATCGTCGAACCCGACCAGCCCACCCCCGCCTCCGTCCTCCAGACGGTGAACATCCGCACCCACGTTCCCGTCACCCTCGACGTCGATGACGCCAACTACGGGCACTGGCGCTGCTTCTTCGACGAGGTGCTGGGCAAATTCGGGCTCACTCGCCACGTTCGCTCGCCGCCCGCCGATTTAACGTGGACGCCGAGTGGCGCATGGTCGACCACTGCATCGTCAATTGGATCTACGCCACCGTCTCCAAATCGGTGTTCAACATCGTCCACCAGCCCAAGCGATCCGCGTTCTCCCTCTGGGGTGACGTCGAGGGCCTCTTCCGCGACAACGAGCTCCAGCGCGCTGTCTACCTCGAGGCGGACTTTCGCAGCCTCCAACAAGGCGACATGTCTGTCACCCAAGATCGCGCTAAGTGAAACACCTCGCCGACCAACCGCGACATCGCCACGCCGTCTCGAACCCAGCCAGTGCTCAACCTTCGCGCGGCCTCAACCCCGCTTCGCCACGCAAGCCGGTCATCACCGCCAAGTTCCCACCCCACACATTCATGAGTGCGCGCTCCTTCCTACTGCTCGAGGAGTTGGGCGAGGCACACGACGCCAAGGCCGACGCCGGGCAGGCCCTGGCCGCCGGGCACAGCTCCACCAACACCTCCAACGCTCCCCCCACCGGCTTTGCTGAGACCTCCTCCGGCTCTGGTGGCCCCAAGACCAAGCACAAGAACAAGAAGCGCGGCCGCGGTTCTGGCACCGTCGCCCCGACCAACTCCGGCGGCGGCGCGCCTCGGCCGCCCTCCCAACCATGGGCTGCAGGTTATAATCCTTGGACCGGCCTGGTCCAAGCCTGGCCCATGCCGTTCCGGGCCCCCGGTGCAGGCGTCCTCGGTCCACGGCCGCCGTTTCAACCGCAGCAGGCCATGACCGCGGCTCAGCTTCCTCCCGCCAATGCCTGGGACAACTCCGCACTCTACAGCGCGCTCCAGTCCGCCGGCGTCGCCACCGCTCCTCCTGGAGAGTGGTACCTCGACACCGGCGCCACCACTCATATGTCCTCCTCCTCTGGTATACTCTCGGCTCCTCATCTTCAACCCTACTCGGCGACTGTCACGGTTGGCAACGGCGCACTTCTGCCCGTTCACCACCGTGCCTCCGCCACTCTCCCCACTCCAATTGCTCCGCTGCTCCTTAACAACGTTCTTATCTGCCCTCCTTTGGTTAAGAATCTTCTTTCCGTTCGCCGTTTAACTCGTGATAATAACGTTTCTGTTGAATTTGACCCTCATGGTTTTTCTATCAAGGATCTGCCAACTCAAGTGGAGATTCTCCGATGTAACAGCACCGGCGATCTCTACCCTCTTCGACCACCACAGCACCACGGCCTCGCTTCCTCGGCTTCGCCCACCGTCTCCCTGTGGCATGAATGGCTTGGACATCCAGGCAGTCCAATCCTTTCCCAAATTCTCCAGAATTTTACTTTTACTTGTACTAAGGCCACCGATCATTCTTGCCATGCCTGTCGTCTTGGCAAGCACACCCGGTTGCCTTTTTCACATTCCAATTCTCATAGTTCAGTTCACCCAAAAGCTTAAGCTGATGAGGAAAGGTGGGCAATTCACTTATACTTCAACACTCCCCCTCACGTGCTGGCTCTCTCAGGCCCTAGGACGTGGAATAGAAGTGGGCTGCAATTATTATTTTTAATTGCGCCAACCGGGTCTTGAACTCGAGACCTCTTGGCTCTGATACCATATTGAGTTGCATGTACCAACCAGTTCACTCAAAAGCTTAAGCTGATGGGGAAGGATGGGCCGTGCTTTATATTTCCAACACTCCCCCTCACGTGGAGGCGCCTTGGGCAGCACTCAACACGTGGAAATAGGAGCGGACGTTAAATTGCGTCTACCAGGACTCGAACTCGAGACCTCTTAGCTCTGATACCATATTGAGTTGCATGCACCAGCCAGTTCACCCAAAAGCTTAAGCTGATGAGGAAAGGTGGGCAATTCACTTATACTTCAACACTCCCCCTCACGTGCAGGCTTCCTCAGGCTTAGGACGTGGAATAGAAGTGGGCTGCAATTATTTTTTACAAGCTTAAGTATGCCTCCGAGCTCCTCGATCGCGCTGGGATGACCAACTGCAAGATCGCCTCCACGCCTGCCGACACCAAGTCCAAACCATCAAGCACTGATGGCCAGCTCCTCTCCGATCCATCCACCTACCGCAGTCTCGCCGGCGCGCTTCAGTATCTCACCCTCACGCGCCCTGACATCGCCTACGCCGTGCAGCAAGTATGTCTCCACATGCATGCTCCCCGCGACGTTCACCAGACGATGCTCAAGCGCATTCTCCGGTATGTCAAGGGGACTCTACAGCTCGGCATTCAGCTCGCTCCCGTCACGACGGCGTCCATCACCGCCTACTCCGACGCCGACTGGGCGGGATGTCCCGACACGCGGCGTTCTACGTCCGGGTTCTGCGTCTTTCTGGGTGAGTCTCTTGTCTCTTGGTCCTCCAAGCGACAAACAACGGTGTCTCGATCAAGCGCCGAAGCGGAGTACCGCGCCATCGCCAATGCCGTCGCCGAGTGCTCCTGGCTCCGTCATCTCCTCGACGAGCTCCACTTCGCCATCCCCAAGGCCACGGTGGCTTTCTGCGACAACATATCTGCAGTGTGCATGTCCCATAACCCAGTCCACCATCGCCGAACGAAGCACATCGAGCTGGATATCCACTTCGTCCGGGAAAAAGTTGCTCTTGGCCAACTACGCGTTCTTCACGTGCCCAGCGGACGACAACTAGCCGACGTCTTCACCAAGGGTCTGCCATCATCACTGTTCCTCGACTTCCGGGACAATCTCACCGTCGACAAGCCCCCGTCGAGATTGAGGGGGGGTGTTGAACGATGCCACGCTCCAACAGTCGTGACCGAAGCCTCCGGCCTCCTCGCCACGGTCACCACGCCGCCCGCGTCGTGCGCTGTAACGTCGCCCGCTCTAGTAGGATCTACCGCGTGCTTGTAACAGACATGGCTGTTGGCCCCTCGTGTGCGTGTGGCTGCCATGGCCGTTGGCCCTTGGCCTCTGTATCAGTATATATGGTATTCGTCCTGATCAATACAATTTGTCGTTGATCATTCCTTTTTCAATTGCACCTCAACGGTGCCGAAAAGGCGAAAATCCTACGATTATCATTCGAGCAGGACGCCCGGAGACCCCAACAAAGGGGCAATGTTCAGAGATCGAACTACGGTCACTTCTCCTCATCGTAGTACGTCGTGTGTGCAGGATTCCGGCTACCGTCTTCCCTCGGCCGGCAGATGGCGATGCGGGCCTCCGGCGACGCCTTCCGCATCATCGACACCTTCCTTTCGATGATCTTCTGGCGCAGCATGCTTCCACTCTGCTGCTGCTGCTGCTCATCATCTCCCGGGGTCCCCTCTTCTTCCCGAGTGACTAGCACCAGCTGCTCGAGGACAGGAGCCCTGTCCAGGAGGAACTCGAGCAGCCGCAAGTCGCAGCTTGTGGCCCGGAAATTCACCACCTTGATGAACCTCAGGTGACCAAGAACGATATCCTGGTAAAGAACCATGTCAGTGTCCTCTTCGGTCACCGGCGCGACGCTGCCGGAATCTCCTGGGTCGCTGGCCGCGCTTGGGAGCTGCGGTTTCAGAAATTTGCCGGTGAGCAGCGGAACATATATCCCGAACATTGATTTTTCGGAGGTGGAAACATCGAACTAGTGATCACGAGCTTTACCCGGACGAAGAGGCGCTCGAGGAGTGGAGATTCGATGAGCTGTAAGAAGCAGGCGATGCGGGTCACATCGTTGTCGCCTATGGAGTCCATCAGCAGCTGCAGCTCTTCCAGGTTCGGCGTGTCCATCTCGAGTTCAAAGAAAGCTCGCTCTTCTTTGATATGCTGACGAGTAATTAGTACTGGTCAGTGAAATCAGTCCATTGCGTAAACTTGTGGTGTTAATCAGGCAAGAACAAATGACATACATTAGGTACAGGCAGGCAGAGCTATCTAGGTTAATGGGTTAATATTGTGCTTCTTTTCTTATTAAAATAATTTAAAATATAATCATTTTATTTATTATTTAAATAGTTATTTTAAATTAGAGCAAACAAGTTACTATCAAGCTGAGCCTCGTTAATATTTTTTCGTTTGAAATGTGTTCTTTTCGATTTTGGAAATCATTAACTACTATAATGGATTCAATTTTGATTTGAGTATGAGCTTTTTTGCCGGCCGGCTACTTGCCAGGCAAGGATGCATGCAGTGCAACCTGTGGAATGCAGTGTCGTCGAAAATGGAATGTGCTTAGCGGATGAATCGGTACTGTTAAGCAATTTACGGTTGATTAATTGGAATTTATGCAATATATTTATTTATAATATAAATTAAGAGTGCATCTACACAATGGTATACCGTTGCAATGGTACAGTAACAAGTTTCATATACTTTCAACTAGTTTCAAGAGAATGTTTAAAATTATTCATGTTTCAGTGGATTTCATGCATTTTTATAAGTTCCTAGAAGATTTCAAGCTAAAATTTTCGATGAGTTTCAGGTTCTAAACCTCAAGTTTCGCCAACCTTTAACCAATGAGTTTGCAACAAGTATCATCAAAGTTTCAAAAAGTTTTAGCGTGTTTCAACTAGTTTCATCAAGTTTCAACTAATTTTTTTTTGATAAGTTTCATAAGAAATACAACGCGAAAAAAAATCCCGACATGCTCAACAGGCGATAGTCGTGAGATCTAACAGAACCTACAGCCGGCGACAAGGAAGACAACCAAATCCAGTGGATCCTGTCGCTAGCGATGAGAAATACGAGTGGATTTGGCTCATTCTGTTGCCAGCGACGAGGAAGACGTCCAGATCCGGTGCACTTGCTTGCGACCTCTCGAAGTCCGCTGTCCACCATGCGAAACGGTAACCTCTTGCCGTCCACAGCCGCCCGCCTGCTTGTTGCCCACAACTCACTTGCGCTTGCTCGTCGCTCGCTACTGCCATGTTGGCTCACCTGCTTGCTGCAGTTCTCCATTGTGGTAGGGTTATATGCATTCATGATGATACTCTTTGCCGATTGAGTTCGAGAGAGAGACGTGGCTTGGTTGGTTTGTATGAGTTAGGTGTTGAGTGTATATGAGCGCGCGTAGGCATCGTGAATTCCTAGTGTCATAGGTGCATTGTGGATTCATGGGACTAAAATCAACGATTTATTTTCTATACCGTTGTATTAGCTATCTAGGTATGCAGTAGAGTAGTTTCCCTGTAAAATTAAATACAGAAAATTTATTTACGAAGCGCACATTACGTCCGTACACCAACGAACGAAGTGAACAGAAACCACGTTGAATGAATCTTGAAACGCTCTCCTGGACGGACTAGGATCCAGATTGCAATGAACAATTTTGTTTTGAGAGGAGCAAAAGCAATGGACGGGTTAATTTACCGGCTCCATAGCCCCAAACACCAGACAAGGAGGAGGCAGAAGCACCAGGATGCCGCTTGACCCGTTGGCCGGCCTATAACAATAACTTGTGGGCTCGATTTTCTTATCGGGCCGCTTAGTGGACCCACCGAGGCACTGCTTCGGCATCGGCCGGCTGATGGCGTGGCATCGCAGATTTTCAGATCAAAATGTTGGAATGCTTCCTGAAAAATAAATTATCGTATAAAAAAATAAAGGGCTATTTTGCAAAAATCCACATGTAGGTAGGGGTGGTTTGTCAAAAACTCACTCACACCTTAAAGTTCGTAAAAAAACCTATAAATAATAAGTTGTTACAAATCCCACCACAGGCTAGTTTATTCGCTGGAACTTCTATATAGCGTCTGTGGCAATCGCAGTGGTGCGTAGGGTACGTCGCATGTGGCTGTTGGAAATATATACAATATTTTAATTCTTGATTTTATTACGAGGCAACTATTATGCATAAATCAATAGGCAACATATTGTGTTTTGAAATATGCTCAAGAATTGAAAATAACAAAGTCAATCTATTACACGAAGGATCTATAGTTGGGCTTAACAAGGAACATGAAGCAACGCAGACGTGGTCATGGAAGTAATCGACGTCGAGGAAGAAGTCAAGCGATCTCGTATATCTGCTACCCAGAAACCTTATTACTGCCCTGTACAGTTGATCTCTATGGCAACGGCTCAGAGATACCGTTTATTCTCCTTCCCGGTGCACACCGAGGAGGAAGGTAGGTGTGATTCAGCTACTCAATAGCACAATACCGGTAGAGGAAGAAGAGAAGAGAAATTTGGCGTCTACTAGCTAGAGAGGAAGAAGAAGAATGGAGGAGAGATTTGGCATCTCCTGGCAAGAGATGATGAAGAAGAAGAAAAATAGAAGAGAGATTCAGTGTCTACTGGGCAATTATTCACTGCAATAATACGTGAATACACGCACGGATGCATGCATGTGTATATTTAGCTAAAGTCCACCCTATATTATACTCATGCCATGTGTCATTATTTAATTAGGAGTAGCAAAAACTCCACCTTATAAATTTCCTTTACTTTACTTGAGTAGGCAATATGGTACTAAACTATGCATGCTTTGAGATTTTTTTAAAAGGGTATCTCATAGACCAATTTCTAACAGATGCGAGTACGAGAGAATAAAGCACGACAGAAAAGAGGGAGAATAGAGGGACATGAAAGAAGGACGACCAAGAGCAACCATTGATGTTGTGGTCGCATGGGAGGATACTTATGGTCTAGGTGGACTCAGACTTGATCCCTTAGTGGAAGACAGGCATGTAAATAGTTCCTTGACTTCTAGAAGCTTTGGCGATTAAATTTGCCTGGAAAGAGTTTTACAATAACACATAACTTGTGGTGGGCTTTTACAGAATTTTGCAAAAATCCCAACAGAAAAGGCTAGAGCGTTGTCTTGTGGAGTTTGTTTCTGGGCACTATGTTGCGAATGGACGAACCAGATCGAGCTCAAATCCCATATCGAACAGTAACCAGCAAGCCAGAGCAAGGGTTTGCTTGCCTAACGCAATCATGCAGAGATGTAAACTCCTAAAGCCGTCGGATAACGCGTTACAAGCAAGTACACCCAAGCAAGAAATTACAACTGCAAGCCAGCAACGTACATGTAGAATGCTCTGGACCAGGGTTAAACTTTTCGTTTTGAAGGAAATTTCGGATCCCTCCGAAACCCGAAATTTCGGACAAAATTTTGAAATTTTGGCTAGAGTACATTCAAAATTCAAAAATTAAAATTCAAATCCGGTTTGTTTGGTACCGAAATTTCCGAAATTTCGTCGAAATTACCCGAAATTTCGCCCAAATTGCACTAACTGAAAATTGGTTTAAACGATGTTGAAAAATTTTGAAATTTTTTTGTAGGTTCCTGAAACATTAGAGATGTTCTCATAATAATTTCAGGTTATTATCATCTCTGTGTAATTTTTAAAAATTCAAACATTGATACTATGTAGATGAAACGTTGATCGACAAGTTTGAACCGGATGAAAAATAGTACAAACGATGTTAGAAAATTTTGAATTTTTTTTTGGAGATTCCTGACATATTTTTTATATTTATGTAAAAATTTCAGATGATGATAAAATGTGAGGAATTTTTAAAAATTCAAACATTGGTACTGTCTTGGTAAAGCTCTAAGCGGCAAGTTTCATCCGAATGAAAATTAGAACAAACGAGGTTATAAATTGTTGAAAATTTTTCTGGATGGTCCTGACATATCCATAATATTCTCATAAAATTTTTATATGATGATAAGGTGTCATTAAGTTTTAAAAATTCCAACAGTGCTACTATCCTGTTAAAAGGCCGATGATCAATAATAGATTTACTTTAGCAATAAGAAAGGTTTAAATTTTTTAAAAATTTTACATAAGGGTGAGAAGGAAATTATTAACATCTCATAAAAATTTTGAATCATGATCACGCTCCAGTGAATTTATAAAATTCGTAGAAGGCACAGTGCCATTTATGTTCTTTCTCTGTTTGATTTTTGAAATATAATACAACAAATTAAGTTTAGTGCTTACTGCATTGATAGATTTTATTGAGCAAACCAAGAAATTTTAAATTTTTTGAAACTTTTATAGAATGGTACTGAAGAAATTCTTAACCTGTCATAAAAATTTTAGATGATGATCACACTCAAGAAAATTTAGAAAAATCTAACAAGTTTACTGTCCCAATTATGTCCATTCAGTTTTCGATTTTTTAAAGTTAACAAATGATGTTAAATTATTTTGAAATTTTTTTATATGATCCTAAACTACTAAGTATGGTACCATAAATTTTTCAGATCATTATCAAGGTTGTAAAATTTTTAAAAAATCTGACAGTGTTTCTGTCCAAAATTTAAAAAATCTCAAAAAATTAGGTTTTCATCAAATTTTCATAGAAGATCACTTTCTAATAGGTTATTGGACCAAATCTGGTGCTCAAACTTAAAAAACCGGACTCAAAACCCGAAATTTTGGCGAAATTATTCGAAATTACTGTAGTATTTTTATTTTTTTTTGAATTTTTGAATTTGTCCGGCTTTTGTAATCTGGGGGGTCCGAAATTTCGCCGAGAATTTGATCCCTGCTCTGGACCTCTCAAGAAAATAGTCTCAGAATTAAATTAACCTGACATTACCTTCTGCCGGTATGAACCTCTTGAAGGAACTGTGGGCGATCCGCCAGATCATCTTTGTTGTGCGTGCCCTTGTGTGGCCCGATACTATGCGTCACATCACAAATTGATTCTTGCAATCATACATGATGGGACTGTGGGAGGGAATGATCGCCAATATGTATAAGTTTTTTTTTTCTTTTTTTTGAGCTTATCGTACCCTCAATGGGTCTAACAATCTAGCAAATGATTCTATGGAGCTGGAAGTTGGCTGCAATGAGGAGAGGTATTGCAACCAGGGTTAAATTTTTCATTTTGAATCAAATTTCGGACCCCTCCGAAATCCGAAATTTCGGACGGAGTACATTCAAAATTCAAAAAGAAAAATTCAAATCCGGTTTGTTTGGTACCGAAATTTCCGAAATTTCGCCGAAATTACCCGAAATTTCGCTCAAATTGCACTAACAGAAAATTAGTTCAAATGATGTTGAAAATTTTTTAAAATTTTTTTGTAGGTTTCTGACATATTATAGATGTTCTCATAAAAATTTCAGGTGATTATCAGCTCTGTGGAATTTTTAAAAATTTAAACATTGATACTATGTAGATGAAACGTTGATCGGCAAGTTTGAACCGGATGAAAAATAGTACAAATGACGTTAGAAAATTTTGAATTTTTTTAAGATTTCTGACATATTTATAATATTTATGTAAAAATTTAAGATGATTATCAAATGTGAGGAATTTTTAAAAATTCAAACATTGGTACTGTATTGGTAAAACGCTGAGCGGCAAGTTTCATCCGAATGAAAATTAGAACAAACGAGGTTATAAAATTTTGAAAATTTTTCTGGATGGTCCTGACACATCTATAATATTCTAATAAAATTTTCATATTATGATCAGGTGTCATGAATTTTTAAAAATTCGAAAAGTGGTACTATCCTGTTAAAAGGCCGATGATCGATAATAGATTTACTTTAGCAATAAGAAAGGTTTAAATTTTTTAAAAATTTTACATAAGGGTGAAAAGGAAATGGTTAATATTTTATAAAAATTTTGAATCATGATCACGCTCCAGCGAATTTATAAAATTCGTAGAAGGTACAGTGCCATTTATGTTCTTTCTCTGTTTGATTTTTGTAATATAATACAACAAATTAAGTTTAGTGCTTACTGCATTCATAGATTTTATTGAGCAAACAAAGAAAGTTGCAATTTTTTTAAAATTTTATAGAATGGTACTGAGAAAATTATTAATCTTTCATAAAATTTTTAGATGATGATAATACTCGAGAAAATTTATAAAAATCTAACAAGTTTACTGTCCCAATTATGTCCATTCTGTTTTTGATTTTTTAAAGATATCAAATGATGTTAAATTATTTTGAAATTTTTTTGTATGATTCCAAAATACTAAGGATGGTATCATAAATTTTTATATCATTATCAATCTTTTTAAAATTTTTAAAAATCTGACAGTGTTTCTGCCCAAATTTTAAAAAATCTCAAAAAATTAGTTTTTCATCAAATTTTCATGGAAGATCACTTTCTAATAGGTTATTGGACCAAATACGGTGCTCAAAATTTAAAATCCGGATTAAAAACTCGAAATTTCGGCGAAATTTCCGAAATTACTGTAGCATTTTCAATTTTTTTTAATTTTTGAATTTGCCCGGCTTACACTCAAGTTGCATTGTAGCACACGCAGTACCAACAACCAGCAGGAGCACATTGGGTAGTATTGTTCGTCTGAGTGGTTTTTCACTCTTATGGTGTTTGTGATTATGTGCTTCCCTTTACAAAATACAGGGCAAATGGAAGTAAAAAGTTCTCCAAAATTTTTTGTTAAATAGATAATGTTGTAAGAAAACAACCTGCAAAAATTCAAATATGCAAAAATTCAAATAGAACGACGTTAAGGGAAAAAGGGACAAATTTCAATAGCTTTATCTTTTGAGTAAATTTTATAAAACTACATATTTCTTGTATAAACTATTAGAAAACTATCGATTTTTGCTTCTATTTTATAAAAATACAGATTTTAGAAGAACTTATATAACAAAACTACAGATTTGTTATAATGGGTCTGGCAATCTAACCCACATTAGCATACAACTTAAAATAGTATCGGAGCCGAGAAATCTTGAGTTTAAGACCTTGTTAGCACAATTAAAATTAGGACCCTGTTGGCCCAATTAAAAAAAATTGTAGCCCACTTATGTTCCATATCTTAGGCGTGAGGGAGGCTACACGTGAGGCAGAGTGTTGAAGTATAAATAAACTGCACGTCTTTCTTCATCAGCTTAAATTTTTGGATGGATATGCTAGTATGCAACTCAATAACAACTCTCGCTAGAGCTCACCCGTAGGAAATTTTCAAAGAGGCCTGAGTTGATTTTTTCCCCTATAGTTTTCCTGTGAAATTGGAGGGATAGAGAAAATTTTCTATGATTGTTCCTTTGGTCCATTGGTTCCAACCAAACAGATAAACGGTAGTAATTGTAATTCCATAGGATTGAGATTCCTACATTGTTCCTTCTTCTTTGCTTCAATCCAAACTGAGCAAAGACCGAGAGGGATGGAATTAGGTGTTACGATTAAAGGGCCTCTTTGAATGCTGGAAACGAAAATCACATGAATTGTATAGTAATGACAATGCAATAATACTACAGGAATGAAAATCAAAGGAATTGTTCTTGAAAGGTGTTTCGATGCTCCAAATGACTTTTTGCATAACTTCAAAGAGAGAGAAGGTTCATGCATGCAAGACAAAAAAAAATTTTCCCGGCCTAGCCTTATGTTAGAATTCCTCCAAAATTCATCTGCTCTGAAGTAGGGTTTAAAAAACCGAAATTCGAAATTCGTTGTACAGTTTTCGCGAAAAACCGTGCAAAAATCAGCTAAAAAACCGTAAAAAACCGAAGAGTTTTAAAATAAAAAATTGAAATTTTTTTGAAAAAAATCAAAAACCGTTCGGTTTTCTACGGAAACCGCGTTTTTTCACGAAAAATCGTTTGGTTTTCACGAAAAACGACCTGGCTATTTGAATGTTCTTCGAAAACGGTTTCGAGCAGTTTTTGAAAAACCGCTCACATAAATTTTTTCAAAATTTTAAAAAATTTTATTTTTTTTAATTAGAACGGTTTACCGAGCGGTTTTTGATCTCGAATCGAAGTGGTAAAGTCGAAAACCGCGGTTTTCAAGCTGTTTTCGACAGTTTAGTGAACCATGCTTTGAAGTGCTATACAGAAAATTTTTCAATAAAATCCAATGTCCCGTGAGTCCCCAAGAATATGGAATAGAAATTACGCAGCGCCGGCGGTACCGTGCGGCCAGATTCACGAGAGCATGGTTTCGCATGATCGAGATGGGCCGTGATTGATATCGCAGTCTGCCCCGTACCTTGACGCTAGCTTTCGGTGTTGGACAGATTTTCCTTACCTGAAAGCTAATCTGTCAGAGTGTTGAAAATCAATCACAAAAGCAAAAACACGCGAGACACAGAATTTTTACGTAGAAAACCTTTACAGAAAAAAATCACAGGTACCAATCGACGATCTCACTATTTTGAAAATTGAGTACAAGATTTAGGGTTTACAAATGAGGCACGCTCTTGATATTGTATAGAAGAGGTATTTATAGATAGAAGAAACGACTCGAGTCTACGGAATATACCGAAATATAGATCAAAGACGTCTCTAAAGTTCAAAAGGAAATTCGGATCAAAAACCCAACACAGAGAAATAGGAATCGTATCTGATGTGCAGAACAGCGTAAAAAGGTGCACGTCAAGCTGATCAAATTTTAGGTTTTTTTTACGGTGCCCATCACGGCAGGATTTGTTTTTAAATGCACATTTTTATTTGGCAATTCCCGATTTACTAAATTAATGACCGTACAAGAGGCGGATCTAGGAAAATTAGTTATCGGGGTCATCGTTGATATACGGCTTGCTTTCAAATGACTAGTTAGACTGGATGAGCACTAGAGCTAGGGTCCAGATTAATCTGCCGCCGAGGTCATCAACTGTATTTAGCGAAGGATATAAAAGGCTAACACGGAGTCACCAGGGTCACCGGACCCCGGCCTGTCAACGTCATATCCGCCCCTGGACCGTACTATAGCTTTGCACGTTAGTTACAAGATGTTAACCATGCAAAAACGTACCAGCTGACGCTCTACACCCTCTTTTTTCATTTAACCATGCAAAAACGTGCAAGATGTTAGCTTTGCACTTTGTACCTGATATACTCCGTAACTGGCACCCCAGTACAAGGAGTCAAGGACCGCAGGACAGTCCTAATGAATAATGTCTATAGCAATATTTAAAGGATTAGAGAGAAGAAAATGTTTATTATATGATATCTATAACAAATCTTTCTATAGGTAGTGTGTATGTTTTAGTAATCCAAAAATATTAATTAACTTGTATGCAAGTTTTATATATGAAAAACGCGTTATGGGGAAGTCGTTTGGGCTCCCAATGGCAAATTTCGATGTCTATCCTTTTTTGATCAAATACAAAAAGCGATTTCTTGCATGAGACATCACTTTCTTTTTTTTTCTTTTTTTAATGGTCATCCAAATCATCTTTTTACCTATGTATCACAGTATACATACTGCATAGATATCACCTACGTGACTCATTGTTACATATACATGTACCGCCCAGATCGTACAACGCCCTTCGAGAATTTTGCAATTCAGACTTGTCACTGTTTGATGGACTAAGATGTCCAGAGTTTGATCTACATACGCGTACATTAAAACTTGATACGTCTAGACTCTACGCGTCTGTCACAGGCTTAATCTGGCTTTGATAAATATCTAGTTCGATCTTGAAAAGCTTACGTTAACTAACTGAACTCTTTTACGTTACATTAAATTCAATATAAATCATTTATTCTTTTCAATCTAATAAATCAGAATAGCTAGAACTTATTTATATGTCCTCTGATAGTAGAGTAGTAGAAACATTCTTAACAAATCAACTCCATCATATACTACTAGTTTAATATATCGTAAAATTTCTCTAACTATGTAATTGTAATTCCACGGTATATCTATGTAGGCAAGAGCGGACCAAACAGGGAGGGGTTCAGCCGAGGCGGGAGCACCTCCTACCGTAGGCTGAACCTTGTGATTATCCATCAGCCATTAAGAGGAAACTAGTTATGTGCCTGTACGTTACAACAAAAACTTAATTTATGATAAAAAAAATTATTTGCAAAGAGTACTAACCTTATCTAAATAATATTCACTCTAAATGCGTCATTTGTATGTGGCTGCCATCATCAGCAACGTGCGTGACTCATACACCTTGCTCCGGCTATACCATAGCCTCACCTCATGAACCAGCTCCACCACCTCCTTGCCTTGCCCCGTGAACGCCTCCTTCAACCTATTGACATCATCCACCACGGCCAGCTTCAGCAGTGCCGCTAACTTATCTCGCCGTCCACCACCGGCGACCTGCCCCTGCATCGCATCAACGAGACCAGGAAGGTCGCCTATTATCTCCACTCAACGGATAAATTCAACACATCTGCAGGAGAGGTAAGAAGCGATGGGGTTATATAAATTCAACAACCAAAGAAATATCTATAAAATCCATATTAAGAAATTGTTGAATAAGAAAGGCAACAAAAGGGAAAGAAACGAGAAAGAGGTCCAACTCTATGAATTGGAGCTCTGCTTCCTTCGAAACGGAATCAATCAATCCAATCTGAAAAGCACCAAGAGCAATCGCCGCCGATTCAAATGGCAGATCAATGGAAGAAAGAAAAGTAATAAATGAGTTATACATATTCATTTACCTCCCACAACAAGATGATCCAATTTAATCTACTGGGGTGGCCACTGCCCGCTTCCCACTTAGCCACGTGGGTGCACACATGTGTCAGAGTGAGGTAGAGAACGGACGTACCATCATTAACTCTTAATTAGAATTAGTAGAGAAAGAGATAACAAACTTATCTAGTCGCATTATGCATGGCCGTGCGCATGCTGCTAGCCGCCTGGAATCAAGTCAATACGTGATTACATAAAAAGAAAAGATGATCTTATCTACACATGCAAATAAATATTTAATGGAAAGGATGCATATAGCAACTTAAAGGCACATGGTAATTCAGAAGTTGTATGCGTGCAGTATATAAAAAAAGAATCGGTCATGCAGTATTTGAAAATAGAATCGGCTGATTAAGATAAAAGTCTGATACACCGCAGATCACGCATGCATGCATATCCAACCAAATTAAAACTTTTTCCGTTTACCAATGTGTAGAAGATCGAGACAATGACGGTTTCTTGAGTATATCCGGAAGGAGAACGGACAACCGTCACGGATTCGTAATTAGAAATAATAGAGATAAGCTGTAGAAAAAGAATGTGATTCTACATCCACCACTGCACGTAACAAAGATCCTATACTGCACGTGCTGGGTCCCATCAGCCTCGTTAGCTCTAGAAGTCACTACAACTGACAAATCTTTTTTCTTACAAATATACGGTCAGAATGAGAATATTTTTATAATTATATTTAAAAGATAGTTAAATTTATGAGAAAAAATTGTTAAAAAGCTAGAAGAGTGATGATTTCTCATTAGCTAAATTTATGAGAAAAAATTGTTAAAAAGCTAGAAGAGTGATGATTTCTCGTCTCCTTTAGTCCCTTATGTCGAGATCCTTCCGCGACCTGTCATCTTCAAAATCTGTAGATGATAATACATTCAATTCTTTTCCTTGTATATTGCGGCTACTTAATTTCTCACCGACCTTCTTTCCTTCATATATAGTTCAGACAGAGCTAGCATGTAAGGCCCATCATGAGTGTGTCCTCCGCCTCCGCCCCTCTCCCATTCTCAGATCCCTCTCCTCCTCCTCTTGTGCCAACCATGGCTGCCAAAGCAGAAAGCCCGAGGCTAAGATAGCTCAGCCATGGATCGGCCGCACCGCGGCTTGCTCGCCGGACTCGCCTGCGGCCTAGCATTAGGCTCGGGGACTATGGTGCAGCCAAGGATGACTTGCCGATCGATGTTTCCGATCGTTGGATCGATACATACTGATCATCGGCAAGTTGTTCTTGGCTACATCTTGGTCCCTGCTCCTCATGTAAGGCCGGCATGTGGTGACACTTCTGGGGTAAAGTAAGGTTATACCAGTGGTTCCAGGCACGGTAAATTAATTGCATGAGTTGATTAATTTGGTTTTGACTTGCTACTGCTTCAAAGAACAAAAAAAGTTATCTGACTTCTCCCGACGCATATCTTCAGTTGAGTGCCTTACCTCATCCCTCTGACTGGCTAGCTTAACATATGGCCATCACTGTTCACTGGCTCAGGGCCTCTCAGGTCGAAGAGAAGATAAGATATGCATGCGTCACACTCGCATCCATCTTATCTGAACCTTAGCAATGAGCCCAAGAGCTCATTTTTCTCTTTGTTATACTCTTATACCGCCTCGAGATCTGATAAGAGTTCTGTAAGATATGGTACGAGCGATCCGAACAAAGATGTAGATGAATCTTATAGAGATAACAAAAAATAATATTGAAGTAACTATGATAAGAGAAAAGATTTAGCGAAACTGATCACATATTCTTCATGCACAAACTCAAAAGAATATAAAAGATTGTTGCTTTTTCACGACTCTCTCGAACCTTAGAACCGTCTCCCTATCTATAAAAAATACAGTGCTAAAGAATAATCTAACCTTTAATCCTCTTGTACACCTTTATCTTTAGATAAACTACAACTTGTTGGCTTATTCCTTGATTATTTAGGTCCAGTTTGCTTCGGCTTCTGAATTATGGATTCTAGATTATAGGAGAAACTGTTTTTGATTGTGGGAGAATCGGGCCGGGCTGATTACGACTTCTAAGTTTCGGACCGGGATAGCGAGAATCAAGTTTCAGCTAGATTCTAATTCTATATAGAAAGCAGCTTCTGATTATAAGAGAAGTTATCTAAAATCCTCTCATTCGATAAACAATCCGCTTTTTTTAAGTAGAAGCTGAAATAAATGTGCCTTAGTATCTCTATGATCATCCTATATATTTATATAGCTCTTTTGGTCACTTTGAAAAAAAAATAGAAATCCTACTCTAAAAATAGTAAAAATCCTAATCCTATCATGATTAATAAAAAAACTCCTCGTAGCAAATCTGAAAAATCAGATACGAGTCACCGAATTCAACGCTCCTTTTTTTTTCTTCATTTTAACCGGCCGTCCGGTCCTGCTTTATGCTTACAGCCTTCTTATCAACTTCAGATGTGTGTGAGATCGCCTTCATTTGGAACGGACAGGTCGATTATCTGCGCCCATGTCGGCCCACTTGCTGATGCAGAAACTGCCAATTGTACCGTCATGGATCGCTTGCAAATTGCACGGCCGTTGATGGCCCTGGACCCAAGCGCAAATTGCACCGGTATACTTTGCGGCGAGACAAGGACACCTCGAAATTTTAGCACAGTGCTGCGGTTCACCGCAGCAAGAAAATCACCCTAGACGGAGCAATGACGTGACGTCTCTGACATCCCTACTGAAAAGAAAGCGTGTCCTCCTACGTACGAAGGTACTAGAGTGGTAATCAGTAATGGGGTGTTTCATCCCGGACAGGGATCCGGTGCAGTGGGATCGAGCTATGAACAGTTTAGATCTAAATTAATGAACAGTATTTTATCATAATATCATGAACAGTGCTTTTGTGCAGTAAAAAACTTTATAGTTTTTTGAATCGAACTGAGTTGTCGGTTTTGAATTGAACGGTCCCACAGGGACTGCTTAAGTTGTAGTCCCCACAGGACTACACGCAACCTCGGTTGTGCATCCAAAGGCCAGCGAAATCATATTACAAAACAAGGTAAATATGTAGGATAAAGAAACAGGAGATATAGATTTAACGTGAAAAATCATCTCGAAAAAACCATAAACGTACAATAGTTATATCACTATTTTATCATATATATATATATATATATATATATATATATATATATATATATATATATATATATATATATATATATCACTATTTTAGGAAGTCTTTTTTCATTTCACTGAGATACATACTCACCTCTAATATACCACTTAAATGAACGTTTTATACTTCTTTATCGCTTTCGGTATATTCCAATAATAATTATAAGATACTCCAATGCAACATAGTTGAAAAAATTTCATTAGAACCCTTTATTTTTTTACTACATACCCTTTTCCATATGTAAAATGAATATATAAACAAATATTGCTATCAAGGGTGGACTTTAATGAAATTTTTCGTGGAACTCACTTTAGAGTGCCTTATAATTAGTATTAGAGTATACTCAAAAGGATAAAGAGGTATAACAACATCATTTAAATAGTATATTGAAGGTGGGAGTACGTACACCCAGGAGTATGGAATCATTTTCCTATATATATATATATCGAGTTATGACAACTGGACAATGTTGCAGTATTCACGTAAAAATAAACTCCTTCTTGCAATTCAATCGTTCATCTCAAACTCATGTTAAGCAGAACCTTTACTTTTAAATAGTAAAACTCTAGAGAGTAAATGCTAGCTATCATTAGGGTGTCATCAAATTCTTGAGAATCAATATTGCCAAAGTCTTCATAATGGTCACACAAATGATTCAAAATTGCAACATATTCAAATAATGATTGAACACCAAATTTAGTTGCCTCTTCAACTGACATTATTTTTTTCAAAGTCTGCGATCAAGTGTAGTCCAAATTAACTCAATTGTTTTTGAAATACCTGCAACTCCACCTTAGACTATATGTGCGGATCTTGTCATAGTAACCCTAGTAGACAATAGATCGTTGAAGAATTCATCAATGATTAATCCTGCATTGATGCCACCAATAATAGGCACAACAACCTAAATTGCAATATAATACACATCTAATAGAAGCAATACGACGATCGACTATGGCAGAAGATTGTCGATGGAAATGGCGTAGAGTGGTGCCTAGATATGATGCCGAACGACATGGACGATAGTGTTGGCAAACTTTGGCACTGGAACAGTCACCAGGTATTCATATGAAGTTAAGTCGTGGAATGGAGTCGAGGTGAGTTAAAATTGTTGAGTTGAGACTTCTGAATCACATGATATATTCCTTTTTTTCCTCTCTTGCTCATACTGCAACTGGAGCTTCCTCTATCTTCTTACATTGTAAAGCCCAAGCCCCAAGGTTAGAAATCTTGATGAAATTTAAAATTCTAAAAATCAATTTGCTACAGTATTTTTCAAAACTTTTCAGTGAGGATTTTGACTTTTGAGGACCTAATTTGATCGGATTTGACCTAATAACCCTTAAGAATGTCATCTTCCGAGAAAATTTGTTGAAAAACTGAATTTTTAAGATGTTTTTATAATTTTGGTAGAAACATTATTAGATTTTTATAAAATTGTACAAGCCTTCTCATACTTTGTAAAATTTATGGTACCATTTTTAGAAGTCTAGGATCCTACAAAAAAATTTGAAAAGAATTTAACTTCATTTATCTTTAAAAAATAAAAATAGAATGAATGTAACTCAGATATTAACCATGTCAGAATTTTATAAATTTTCTCGAATGTTATCATTATCCAAAATTTTTATTAGAGCTTCATAATTGTCTCAGAATCCTTGTATAAAAGGCTTAAAGATTTTGAATTTTTTGTTTGCTCAATCAAATCTATGGAAGCATTGAACCTCATTTGCTATCTTTCAAAAAACAAAAACAGAAGGAACATAAATGATACAGTACACTTGTCAGAATTTTATAAATTCACTCAAGTGTTATCATGATCCAAAGTCTTTATGAGAGCACAAAAATTTCCTCAAAACCCTTCTCTAAAAGTTTCAAAAATTATAAACTATTTTGGTTGCTCAATCAAATCTATATATTGATCATCAAGCTTTTGTGAAGACAGTAGCACTGTAACAATTTTTGAAAATTTCTCAAACTTGATCATCATGTGAAAATTTTATGAGAACATTATTCATACTTTAAAACCATCTGATTTTTTTAAAAAAGTTTCTAATGTGGTTTGTACTATTTTTCATTCGATTGAAATTTGCTGGTCAGCCTTTTCTTCAGATAGTAGCATTGTTAGAATTTTTAAAAATTCTTCAGACTTGATAATCATCTAAAAATTTTATTATAGCATTATTTATGTGTCAGGACCATAATTTTTTGAAAAAAAAATTCTAAGGTGGTTTGTACCATTTTTCATTAGGTTAAAATTTTTCTCTTAACCTTTTATCAGGATGGTAGAACTGTCGGAATTTAAAAAAATTTCCCAGGCTTAATAATCATCTAAAATTTTTGTGGGAACATTAGTAGTGATGTGTTAGAACCATCCAAATTTTTTTTAATATGTTTTGGACCATTTTAGCTCGGTTGAACTTTACCGAAATCTCGATAATTTTGGCTGAAATTCTTGTAATTTTGACCAAATTTTGTTTTAGAAATTCTAGATTTCAAATTTGTTTTTTGAATTTGAACCAGATTTCATTTGAAACTTTGAGGTCTCACTAAAATTTTAGATTTTGTCCACCTCTGAAACGTCAACTAAAAGCGAAATTTCAAACCTTAGTACAGCCCCAGGAAGCATCTCGAGCATGCTATTTGCTTGCGCTGCTGTACGTGACCTGCACGAACCATAGGTACGTCCCATGGTCCTTGCCAGTGAGTAGAGCCCTCGAGGCATACAGCCGCCTGCCTATCTCGGGAGCGTTGCTGCTCCTTTTGTTCTTTCTCCGCCTCATGTAGGCCCTCTCTCCTCTAGATCCATATATTTTCATATACAGAATTCTCTAAAAAAAATTTATTTCCTATATCTCTTCCCTCTCCAACAGCACTCCCTATATCTCACTCTCTATTTTCTCACTCCTATATCATAATGATATTTTATAACCGCTATATGAGCCGTGTTTATTTTTTACTAGGAAAATTTTGACCGGCTATTTTTAATTGCAGGAATTTAAAATTTGAAATTCAACCATAACACGGTCAGCGTAACGGCTATATTGTAAAAAAAACAGCAAATACATTTATGGAAGTTCATATAAAATTAATGTCTACATGAAAAAAAATAAATCAATCAAAACAAGTGATTTGATGTTCACACATTTTATGGCAAATACTTTTCCATTTGATTTTTCTCTAAGCCCTACAAACGGTCCCATAACCTCCTGACTAAATTATGAGCATGACATATTAGTCAGCATTCAGCAAAACTAAGATTGTATTCAGCAAATAAGCTCAAATAATCAGCTCAAATAAGCACTAGCACCCAATGTATTCATTTCCTGACAAGTTGGGATCTTTTCACCGTATCCAGCATTTGGGCTGTCATATTGTAGAGCTTCTGCTTGGTCGGTAATCGCATCAATTCTTTCTATGTTAGCTGCTTCCTTCATATTGCGATTAATCGGACTGCCAGGTCTTTTGCAAATAGGATTTAGATCCTCCTCGATCCCATTTTTGTTTTCCCCAACCAAAGCAGGCTCAACTGTCATAGAAAGGAGGGTGGACTCTTTATCTAGATCATCACTATCCTCAGGTTCACCAATCCTACTGATAGGAAGGTTCAACAATAAGTGTGCCCAGAGTGGGAAGCCTATATTGCAACTCTTGCATAACCTCCAGATGTACCTGAGCACGATACAATGAAAAGAACAGAAGTGAAGACACAATATACTGAAACCAAAATATGGATATGAAAATTTAACCGCATGGAAAGTCAAGAATCGAGTACAAAACTTGATTAGGACAATTCAAGTGAATTTCCTATCTTGGGGGCCCCGTTTTAAGAGGATGATATGCCAATTGCCTATGTATCAGAGCATCGGACTGTACAGTTTATTTCATATAATTGCAGAAAGCATGAAGCATTGGAACAGTCAACTCACGAACTAATATCAGCCAAAAAAGCAAGATAATGATGCCTGAAAGATTGAGGGGTCAACAGTCAACTTGAAGCATTCTCTTTTTTATTTACAGTGACCATAGAAGGATCACATTGAGTCCCAGATTGAGACGAGTTACTGACTGAAAAGTAACAAGCGTTATGGGACAGCTTATCCATGTTAGAGACAACATCTAATTTCGAGATATTGTATTCAATTGGCCTTTATTAGAAAAATGATGGAAATTGATTTCAAATGGCCAGTCTCACAAACGACAAACAAATGCAAGCAAAGATGACAGGATTGGCCATTCATTGAGGTATTGCACCTTAACATTTCCTTAACTTAGGTAATACTGCCAAAAAAACACTAGCATGAAGCGATCGGAAAGAGAGACCATACCTCTCCAATAGCAAATGGAGTGCACCTTTGTGCAATCAGCTGCTGCTTGTGTTCCACCAAATCTGCACAAAATTGTCCCAAATGGAGCTCAACAACATTGATAGCCACCCCAAATTCAGCATACAGTACAAAAATACAAATAAAACGAACCTGCGTTTGAAGTCTCGGCGGGGCAGCCGAGGCGGAGGAGCACGGTGAGGAGGTGCCAGGCGAGCTCCATCTATTACCAAGGGTTGATGTCGATCAATTGGATTCTTCTTTCTCTTCACGCCCTCTCCGTGTGAGTTTCGGCTGCTGCTGTTTCGTGGGAGTAGACGGCGACGTCCAGATGCGGAAGCAGACGGCGGCTCGGATGGCACACGCGCGCGAGAGAGTCCTGCGCTTCCTCGCCTTCCGCTCGCTCCGGCTGCTCGGAGTCCTGCGCTTCCTCGCCTTCCTCTCACCGGTCGTCGCGGGCGCGGGAGCGCTACGGCCGTTGCTCCGATCGGATGGGGAATCGGATGGAGAAGGGAGAGAGATTTCTGTAATTTCGGGAAATTTGTCTTTTTTGTAACTTCTAGCATAGGACGAATTTGATCATGAAATTTTATATGTAGATGGGGTAAGATGAGATGTACATCCATGATTTTTTTCAGAATTTTTCGAAACTTTTCTTAGTTGGATTGCGCGGCGATCAGCGGGATACCGATTACTGTGCATGACGTTGCCGATATAGGGAACCTCTTGGAGCTGAAACAGTAGCATTGCTCCCTCAAATTTTAGGGGGACTAGTTAGGTGCCCGTGCGCTGCAACGAAAATCCAAACTCTCCGCATGAACTCCCAAGGCATGCATTCGTCAAGGTTTTCCATGCTACACACACGCAGAATTGCCCCCAACCCTAGTGACAATGCCATAAACCTTTAGGAAAAAAACAGATGACTACCACTACAATATTCTCAGTTTGAACTCTCAGTTTGAATTCTCTGGTTAATTCGGTTAAAACCGAAACCGTCAAGAACGACACGTTCAAAATAAACTACGGAAGCACCAAAGGTTCAATGCAAAAAGTTGAGTACGTCTCCGTACAAAATGATGTGCAAGCAAATCGTCGTCGTGGTCAGCCTCCACTCCATGAGGCGTATTAACAGCGAGACGAGCCGGCCACGCGAGCTGCACATGAGGGGAGCAGGAAGCTCGACGTGGCAGGGCTCCTAGGCCGGGAAGTTTGCAAACTCTAATATAGTTATGATTTCTAGATCATCCTCGATCCAGATCGTTAGTTCTGTTATACCATAGGTAACAAACAGTTCACGCCAAACCCATATTTGTTTTCTGGAATATCACTCCAAAAAGCGGAACACAGAGGAAAGCACACTATTCATGCTTCAACAAAGCGTAAGGTCACAAGAACATGAAAATCTTCGCAATACACAACAAAGATGATAAAATGTTACTACAGGTAAACCTGGCAGCGTCATTGAGTCTGCAAATCTGACTCTTGTTACCCGCTAAACCTCTCACCACATTTGCAATGGAAGTTCCTCGCCTCACAAGATCAATAGTCTCTTCTATGATGTCTCAACATGCTAACTACTAAATGCGATTTAAAAAATGCGTAAGAAAAACGCTACAAAATAACTATCGAGACAAGATATATCTATGTTAAACTGACATTTCTATGCTCAGCTGTTAGGTAGTTTCATATTAAGAACTTCTGCTGGTGGCTGAAGCGTGCAAACCATTTCTCTCGTCTTCCCCAAATAAACCTGTTATCACGGTGATACGAAGCTTGAGCACAAATGCATTTACAAGTTGCCGCTAATGTCGACAATTTTGGAATATCTTAATGCGAAATTGATACCTGGTCCAACGAATTTCTCAGCTTGCCCTCTATTTTTTTCTATCATTTTCCCCATATTAACCAGATGCCCATCTCGCCACAAAGAAGACCATACCCATCCGAAGGACAAACAGATAGATGTAGGATCACTTGGTTGCATTTCATGTAGCTTAGACCTTCCGATCAAAGAAGAGTTGCATGAGATATAATATTGCTTATGCAACAAATTCACATCTTGCTACACAACATTCGTAAATATCGTATTGCTTGTTTTGTTTAGCACATTTCTTCTTTTTTTTCCTTTTTCTCGTCTTTCTACACTCTATTAAACTCAGAATCGACTTAGAAGCTTATTCGTGAATAATTCCTTTGTTACTTCCCCTGAATGCAGATATAGGTCGTCCGATAATCCATGCAAGTCAAATGTTTTTAGGGTTTGACCATGAATACATAAAATGGTATCTAGATTGGCTCACATGAAATTGGTATTGCTAGATTCATCATCAAAATACTTCCATTATCATTTGTAACAACATATTGTGATAGATATTAGCTGTCAAAGCGGTGCCTTGGAGACCATGCTAATGTCGAAAACCTATACTTTCAATCAGAGAGTGGCTTAAAGCTAGACCCTCATATTGACAAATAATCGATCCACTACAAGTGTAAAGTTTATATTGATGGTGGCAAATCGCTCGCACACATTGCCCGAGTTCTAATTAAGAGACATCAATAGTTGTGGAAAACAGGGATTCCAGATAGATTTATCCTTTGCATAGAACCTTGATTAATAGCGTATGCCCTTGAACTTTAACATGACAAAAAGTAAGAGGGTAAGGAAAGGAGATATAACCGCCGCCTAATTGACCTCGACAAGTTGAAAGTTCCAGATTGCTTATTATTTGTTGTCAATGACAAAGATCGTGACTTGCTGTTCAGCAAGAATGTGTCGATCCTTCCTCTTCAGACCAACCTATCAAGATTACACAAAATTTCAATTGATAAGTCAAAAGTAACATAAAACAACAAAGAGGGAGGAAAAACAGCCTAGTGATTGATAACTTCATGGCTCATAGCAACCATATTCGCAACAAGTTTGTTTTGCATTCACATGTAGCCACATCGCCTGAATGAGGCTCAATGAGCTAAACAAATTGATATTGCTCGTCGATTGTTGCATTTGTAAAGATTGAGAAAACATGTATTGGTTCTAGATCAAACCGAAGTCGTGCATGTCATATTAATAGCTCATGAGTAATGTTTTGCAAACACGACAATCGTGGCTACAAAATTTAAACAAGAATATATGTACATAGTGATAGGAATTAGAGAGATAAAGAGCATGATCAGGCAAAGCTAATGTAAAATAGTGTAAAATAGAAGCATAACAGGCGCAGTAGGTAGACATAGCTAGGCACAATAAAAACTAAATAACTAAATGCATAAAGGGCATGAGTTATCAGCAAAATGGCATGTATATACTTAGCAGATTAATTCCAATCCTCCATGGAGGCATCCAGAGAAACCGAAAAAAAGATGTTACATCAAGATCAAGCACCTACTATGGCAAATGACTGATAGCGGCAAGAACTGAAATCTCATCACATTGATACCTTCATCGTATGCAAATTTTGTAATGATATAAGCTACCACTTATGATTCGCTCTCTACAAATATTGTCACCTTCATCAGATAATACAGAGGTTATACATAATTGATTATACAAAGACAAATGCCGGACAAACTTCGTGATATACAAATAGAAGCAATAAGTCGCTAATGTAGACGGACAACAAAGAGATCATTATCGCTAAATCAGCTCATGAACCATGCTAAGAAAATATAAGCAGCAAAGGGAGGAGCATACTAACCTCCTTAGTAACTCGGTCGGAAAGTTACACACCCATGATAAGAATGTACCATCCACTAAAGCTTTAAGTAGAACTCAAATTTCCCCAATTAATAAGACGTCAATCTTGTAATGTGAATACAACAGAACATCGCTTTGATTGAAGCACAGACACTACAGCCACCTACTTTTAATCGAAAGCAAGAAGGATGTGCAGATGGAATAATGAAACCTACATGTAAATGACTCCTTTTGAAAAACCAAATCTCATATTAGCCATTGAAGCATGTAATTAATCGCCAGATGCTTGAGATAGAGACTAAAACTAAACTATGGTACTTGCCTCAAGACATTGTTATGACCAAAGCGACCAATTTTGACAACAGACATTTACACTTCCTGTCCACACCAAGTATCAATACCATTCACACTACACAGTTTTACAAGTAGTGAAGTATGAATAACCTCACTGATTACAGCATCAGCAAATAGCATGCCATAGCCCTGCTATTGTTTTATGTTACTTTTTGACTTAGCAATTGAAATTTTGTGTAATGCCGATAGGTTGGTCCTGAAGAGGAAGGATCAGCACATTACTGCTTGAACAACAGTGCGATGTTGTCATTGACAACAAATAATAAGCAACTGAACTTTCAACTTGTCGTGGTCAATTAGGCTACAGTTATATCTCCTTTCCTTACCCTCTTACTTTTTGTCATGTTAAAGTTCAAGGGCATACGCTATTAATCAAGGTTCTATGCAAAGGATAAATCTATCTGGAATCCCTGTTTTCCACAACTATTGATGTCTCTTAATTAGAACTCAGGCAAATAGCATGCGTAATGCCTTTACTCACAATGAGGGCTATGGCGACCTTTGGCTCAAGGCAAGATCCGGATTGCTTGATTTCATCATACATGTTAAGTCCATCCGATACCCACCCATTTGATGCAAGTGATGCAAGCTCCTACAAGCACGCCTTAATTTCATTGAGGTGCTCATTTTCAGAGTACTGAGTTCTCATTTTCAAGACATGAATACAGAGATGTTGCAAAGTAGCAATCAGTAGTCTGAGCTCAAAGATTCTTACCTTATATTTTTAATCAACACCATGGTCACAGATTACAAGTAGTCAAGTATGAATAACCTCACTGATTACAGATTACAAGTAGAGGCTAGTTTGTCTTCCTTCAAAAGCTCCACATGGCCAAACAATGCCTCGCCTGAGATTAGCTGCAGGATTACGAGGATTACAATTACCTTTATGTTGGAAGAGTGTAGTGTTTCTAATATATACTCCAAAAGCAAAAGAATAATACGAAGTCATCCTATTGGTATTAAAACAGAGCCTCAATATCCCTCACTCTATCAGCAACTTTTAGCTACATAGTCCATTGTTCTGAAAATGCAGTAGATTTACACAATGCAAGATAACTCGAGTCGTGTTTAACTAACCAACCACCAAATCACTCGCCCGTAACCCCAAAACCCGATAAATTAGATCCACCACATTCGATTCAGAAAGCTCCACCTTTGTTGATGCAACTCAACATCGATAGCAATCACCTACCGCCAATCCAAGCAACAATTGGCTACCATCTCGCATCACACAAAGATCAACCGAACAACCTAACATTTCATAAAATTCCTTTTCATTATAAACACCAAGAAGAAGTACCGCAGATTGGGTTGGGGCGGTTGCAGAAGATCGCTCAACGCCGAGGATGAGATCTTGGCTCGGTGTCAAGACACCGCCAAGCACGAAGCCGCTGCGCAAGACCCACAAAACAGCTCATGAGGAGAAGTAGAAGCCATCATCGCTAGGAGAGGAGCAGGAGGTGGGGAGGGAGCGAGGAGGCCGGGCTTATGCACAGAAGTGGTGGTAGGCACCAAGGTGAGGAAGTGGTTGATGCGTTGAACGAAGGTGCCTCAAAGATGGGCCATCGCCCGCATAGGAACGACACCACCACAGCGCCACACGGACCAGGCGCCACCAAAGCCCACGCACATCCATCCTGGTCATGAGGGTTTCTCTCGATTTGGATTTTTTCTAAGCGAAGGAGATAGCTCTTAACTTAGAACACGAGGGCCTTCGGCTCCGCCCCATCTTGCCGCCGACGCCGGGCTCCTCGCCTCCCACCTCGCATCCATCCTCCTTTCGCGACTCAACGCCAAGATCTCGTACACCACCCTCCAAGGCGCCTCGACGTCGTTTTCCGCCTCTTCTCCACCTTCTCCTCCTCCCGGACTTCCCAGCGACGCCGCCACTGCCTCTCTACTGGGATCGGGGAGATCGGCGGGCGTTGGGAGATCCGCTGGGATTGCAGGATCGGGGAGATCGGCCTCGATCAAGACGCTGGGCGGCGTGAGGA
The DNA here is from genome assembly GCA_036346375.1 of Guadua angustifolia. Taxonomy (NCBI): domain Eukaryota; kingdom Viridiplantae; phylum Streptophyta; class Magnoliopsida; order Poales; family Poaceae; genus Guadua; species Guadua angustifolia. The sequence goes on along the minus strand of CM070500.1, from coordinate 73,447,598 downwards.
ACGCGCGGAGAGGAGTTCGGCGGGGGCGGCACTAGGTCTGGTTTGTTGTGTTCGCATGGAGGGGGGTGGTGGGGTTGGGGCTGGGAGTGAGGTCCAGGAAGAACGTACCATGCCACCAACTGCTGCATTATATTAGTAGAGATTTGAGGATAACCCTCCAAGTTGAGAAGTCCTTTGATGATTTACCCTATATGTGTCTATGACATGTGGGCTCTGGACCCATATGTCATAGATACAGAGAAGGGCAAATCATCAAAGCCACCTCAACTTTGGGGCATATTATCAATTAGTTCCAAATTTTAGGGTAGGGAATCGAATGGGGCATCTGTTGGAGGGGGGCATATCCAGTGCAATCAGTAGTTTGGTGCAATCATCGTGCAATCCAACTAAGAAAAGTTTCAAAAAATTCTGAAAAAATCATGGATGTACATCTCATCTTACCCCATCTACATATAAAATTTCATGATCAAATTCATTCTATGCTAGAAGTTACAAAAAAGACAAATTTGGAGTGCATTTGAACTATTCAAGTTTGTCAGAAATTTATCTTTTTTATTACTCTTAACATAGGACGAATTTGATCATGAAATGAATGAATTTGATCATGAAATTTTATATGTAGATGGGGTAAGATGAAATGTACATCCATGATTTTTTCGTAATTTTTGAAACTTTTCTTAGTTGATTGCACATGTTGATTGCACCAAATCGCCTGACAGACCGATATGCCCCCCGTTGAGCTGCCCTAAGTATTGATACCATTTGTTATAAAATTCATAGTAAAAATATATGATAAAATAAACAGGAGACAAGGATTTAATATGAAAAAACAGTTTTGAGAAAAACTATGGGTGCACAATGGCTATATCACTCTTTGAGAAGATGTTTATAATGAAGCTTTTGTTCTTTCTATGTACTATAGGGACATATTTATAGTGGTACATAACAAACTTCGTGTAGAAGTAGATTTAAAATGTAATATGAAACAAATTCGTATCGCACTTAACACATCATATCTACAATAGCTAGCATAAGCTCCTTCTCTACTCTATTGTTGTCGATGAGGTTAGGCGGCCACCATGGATAGAATCACCCTCGATCTCAAGAGCTGTATAAGGCATTTTAAACACATCACTACAGGATTCTACATTATTTTCATCGGCTTAAAATATTTTCGTCGGCTAAAAATAGACTAAAATAATTGAGTCATCGCGCCCAGGCAATTCAAAAAAAATTTTGGACTATTTTTGTCGGTCTAGGCCGACGAAAATATGACACGTGGCATGACATAGATATTTTCGTTGGCCTAGACCGACGAAAATAGTACATGTGGCGGCGATGAGTTATTTTCGTCGGCCCCAGCCGACGGAAATAAGACACGTGGCACCTGCTTTGTATGTTCGTCGGCCCGGGCCGACGAAAATACAGCTGCCCCCCCTCCAAAAGGCCCAACCAGTTGAAAACGTAGCCCGGGCCCCCGAAAACGTAGCGCGTCTGCGCCTCCATGGTGCGCCAGTCCCCGCACCACCGTCGGCAGTCCCTGTGCCACCGTGCTGTCGCCGTCCCCTGCAGCTCCGGAGACGGAGGCGGAATCGATTCCTCCTACTGGGGCGGCGTGATCTCTGGCTTCTCCAGCGGCCTGCTCGCCTTCGCCAGTTTGCCTCTCCCCTCCCTCCCCACCCCACGATCCCAACACATCGCCGACTTAGGGAGTGGGGCGTCAGGGCGGAGGTTTCTTGAAATTTTCTGGAAGCCTTGGGGGTAATACGCAATGGGGTCCGTGAATCTGATCGCGTCTTGCCTCGACTCCGTCCGCCAGGTCAGATCTCTTCGCGAGTGCCCTTTTTTTTGCTGGTTACGGATTCTTCATGCTTTGTTCAAGTTAATTTTTTTTCATACGATCTGGTGTAAAATTTTTGGTAACTTTGGTGGGTGGAACACGTGAGAATTCCCAGAGTTTCTTGTTTATAGCTACTCAAATTTGTTCTGTGCGAAATAATATCTGACGAATATGTCGAATTTGAACAATTAATCTGTCACAGAGCCCATCTTTACAGCTTCCGAACTGAACCATGCGTTAGTAATCAATTTTAGAACGAGTGATGGATGAAACATTGAGCTGCTCTACTTGTTAAAACGCGATTTTTTTTACTAAGGATCCAGTGTTATTCGTTCGTGATTGACTCAATCTGTGGAAAAGAAGTTGGGAAGAATTGCTCTCAAAATGACATTTTCCCAGCTTTGACTATCGAGATTTATTTATTTTTGGGTTGATGGTGCTTTGCTTTGCAGATTGGGGATGAGATTGCAGATGCACTAGTGTACGTCGATGCGGGCACTCTGGAGGCGTTCCATTTCATAGGGGCGTTCCCTCTGCTTCTTGAGCTCGGTGCTCGTGCAGTGTGCGGCTTGGAGAACGCGCCTCCTCTTGATGCTGTGAGGTTCACTACGCCCTTGCTATCGAAAATTAAGGAACTACTAAGATCCGATCCTTGCCTATTGCCCTACAATTTGATGATGATGATGATGCAATGTTTTGTACTAGTTGTGTTGGTTGCAACTTGAATGCAATTTTCCTGTGTTTTTTTTTAAAAAAATTACAAAAGTATTTTCGTTGGCCTTGGCCGACGAAAATAGGCCGACAAAAATACCTATCAGGGCGCCATGTGGACAACTGTTGATGTGTCTTGGCTGGTGACGTGGCAGGCACGTTAGCATGCGCGGGCCAGGCTGGTTGACAGCTAGTATTTTTGTCGGCTGTCGTGGCCGACAAAAATACCTCTATTTTCGTTGGTTGCCCATTTAAACCATTTAATATTTTCGCCACCGCATTTCGTCGGCTTATTTTTCGCTTAAATCGGTTTGTCGAATTTAAAATATCTATGTCCGTTGGTTTTCTTTTTATTTTCATCGGTTTACGACCGACGAAAATAATGTCGATTCCTGTAGAGCGTAGAACTTCCTACCAAGTACCAGGTTAGTCTGGACATTGTTCATTTTGAGCAAATGGGTTGGTCAATAGGTTAACCTATATCTACACAAGGTCTCATAAATTATAACCAAAAGACTAAAGAATAATCCACCTCCCCGCATCTCATCAGATCTGGTCCATCCAAATCTCATCCAAAAACTCAAGCGACGATGCATCAGAGGTGGTCCTATTTGGTACAGATGCACGACTGAATGATTAGGTTGAAGAAAGTTTGGTGTTTAGCGGTTTAGATTTTTGGTGTAAGGGGTACGGGTCGGAAATGGGGGTGAGAGAGGTGGGGTTTAGGATTTTATACTTGGTGAAAAAGAGATAATTTTTTTCAACTCTAGTACCAAAGTTAGAACCCTAACCCACTAAAGCGGTGGAAAGCTACCATAGACCAATTGTCAGCTTTCGGCTTCTCCTAATACAAATGGAATGCTGATTTTTGACTTTTGACTGTGGAGAAATGAAAGCATCTAGGCCGCCATGTGAGTTAAGGTTTTGGTAATTAATGACAATCAAGGTTAAAAGACTAACGATGTTTGCGTGAGTAAGTTGAAAACAGGAAAATCTACTTTTCTATTGACGTTGAAGTATCACAAGTTCAAAATGGAAGGAGTACGCGCAAAAGGAGCAAAAGAAATGAAGGTATAAAACTTTAGAGATTTTGTTTAGATATTTTACCGATCTTGGAGTTGGAAGTAAAGATCGAATTGTTAGGATAGTAGCCGCACTATTAAGAGGACTTGATTTGGGTCTTGAAGTTTAAAAGTGCATCAATAATGGCTCAATAGTCTAGTTGCATACTCGTGAGATCAAGAGAAAAATCAATTCGAAATTTCCTTCAAGGGCTTCAAGACTATGCTAGGTGATAGGGAGGTAGTATGTAAATGCTTGATTACCAAGATTTCTACTGGCCAGTAGCTTTATGGCGTAACGCCTCCTTCGAGTCGCATGTAGCCAGACTACTGCTCGGTTTAAGCGGTAGTATCATGAATCAGACTACCGCACCTTAGTTGGCGGTAGCTTTATTCCGAGCAATCTCTTTTCCTGTCGGTCAGAAAGCGGTACTATCACACCTCAAGGGCTGATAGTACCTACCATAAAGTCTTCGCACGAACGGCCACGTGTTAGTGTAATAAATGCGCCAAGATAGTCGTTGAACTGGTGCAGACTACCGCCCAGAGGGCTGTAGTACCGCCATGGCGCAAAATCGCAAAGAAAAGAAAATAACGGCTAGTTTGAGTGGTTGGGGTTATAAATACCCCTCACGCTGCTAGGGCACAGTTGGTGACTCCATTGAATACATTTTAAGCCCTAGTAACTCTCTCCATCCATTAGAACATTCAATTCTTGATTCTTGAGTTCTTGGAGAGGAAAATCGAGTGCATTGCATTAGTGAGCCATATTGATTGCACTCTTGAGTTCAAGCCCACGCCAAGTTTGTTACTCTTAGAGGTTGCCGCCTCCTAGACGGCTTGGAGGCGTGAGGCTTCGGTGATCTTCACAAAGAAGATTGTGTGAAGACCCGGGCGGTTGTGAAGGCACGAAGCTCGCCTACCCGGAGCGGGGAAGAGCTATCAATAGTGATCGGGGAAGGCTCAAGCAAGTGGAGCCGGCTTGAAAGAGTTCAAGTCACCTCAACGTGGAGTAGGGGAGACCGGCAAGTCTCCGAGACCACGGGATAAATTCTCTTGTCCATCATTTGTGGTTTGCTTGATTTTACTCTTGTGCAATTCTAGTAATTTGATTCTCTTGTGCTACTTGCTTAGTTTTGATATACTTGCGTAAGGATATCATTTGTGATCACTAGAATTGTTAAGTGGTACATTTGCCAAAATTGTCACTAGTTCTTAGAAATCATTAAACTTGAATTTTAGTATTAGAAAATTTAGAAAAGCCTATTCACCCCCCTCTAGGCTCATCCTCGATCTTACAAGTGGTATCAGAGCTTGGTCTCTCTTTTTCGGTTTTACCGCCTTGAGAGCAAGGATGGCTAACGAGGGGATGTCAATTGAAAAAGCTCCCTTCTTTGATGGTACAAATTACTCTTATTGGAAAATTCGTATGACGGTTTACCTCAAAGCTATGAGTCCCAACATATGGAGAATTGTTAATGAGGGTTATGTTGTGACCATCGGTGCCGCTTTTAACCAAGAACAAAATGAAAGATTTGTTCATCTTAATGCACAAGCAATGAATGCTATTTTTGGTGCCCTAAATGCGGATGAATTTAATCGTATAAGTAATTTAGAAACCGCACATGAAATTTGGAATACATTGTCGGAAATTCATGAGGGTACATCCATTGTTAAGGAAGCAAAATTGCACATGCTTAGAGTAAAATATGAAAGCTTCATTATGCTACCTCATGAGAATATAAATGAAATGTATTCTAGATTAAAAAATATTGTTAATGAACTCAAGGGTCTTGGTACGACCTTGAGTGATGTTGATGTTGTCAGGAAAATGCTTAGGGCTCTTCCCGAGAAGTACGAGACTTTGGTGACATTGTTTCTCAACTCTCCGGAGTTACCAAGAATGACACCTACCGGACTCCTTGGCAATCTCATCACAAATGAGTTATACAAGAAAGACAAGGAAGAATTGTTAGAACAAAGCTCATCAAAGAAGAAAAACATCGCCTTCAAGGCGAAGGCGGAGTCAAGTGATGAGGACTCCGAAGATGAGGACACCGAGGAGGAAATGACACTCCTTGTGAGAAGGATGAAGAGATTTATGAGAAGGCGATCGAGCTTTAGCGGTCCGCAAAGGTACAAGAAAGGACAAAATTCTAACACTAACCGGTATGCAAATATCCGGTGTTATGAGTGTGATGAAAAGGGACACATCGCCTCACATTGTCCTAAGAAGAATGATGACAAGGATAAATCACCCAAGAAGAAGAAGAAGTTCTATCAAGGCAAGAAGAAGCTCTTTAAGAAATTCCAAAAGGATGGCAAGGGTGAAGCTCATATTGGAGAGTGGGATTCCGAAGAAGAGTATTCGGACTCCGACTCATCCGAAGAAGAGACTCCTTCAAAAAAGAAGGGTCTTGCCGGTGTCGCCATCAAAGAGGCTTCATCTCCTTTCGTCACTCCTTTATGCCTTATGGCTAGAGGAGAAACTAAGGTAACTTCTAATGAAAATGATGAACCGTCATATGATGAATTAATGGATATGCTTGAGGAATTAAATGAATATCTTGGCAAAGAGAAATCAAAGTCTAAGGTCTTGAGAAAAGAATTTCTCTCTCTCAAAAATTCTTATGAGGAGCTAAAGGAAGCTCATGAAATTCTCCTTGCCAAGAATATTTCAAAATCCACAAATGATATTGGTATCAAATGTAATATTATGGATGATTTGCCTAGATTAGAAAATAGCTCACTTCATATAGAAAAATCAAGCATATCTACTTCATGTGATGATTTAGTTGATTTATCATGTTATAGTGCAAACTCATGTAATGAAAATTTAATTGTCGAAAATAATGAGCTTAAAGAACAAGTGAGTAAACTCAATAAAAGCTTAGATAGATGCTTTAAGGGTAAGGACACATTAAACAAAATTTTAAGTAGTCAAAGATGTTCATATAATAAAGAAGGGCTAGGATATGTGCCTAAAAAGAATAAGAAAATAAGTAACAAGGCTCCGCGCTTTGTGAAATCAAATGGTAAATTTTGTTATAAATGTCATGATGTAGGACATTTAGATATTGATTGTACGTTGAGTAGAGCATCTAAGAATAATGTTCATGACTCTTGCTATGTACTCAAGAAAGATAGAAATGGTAAATTTTTTGCAAAATTTGTTGGGACCCCAATAATTGGCCAAAGAAAGAAAGCCGTTTGGGTTCCCAAAACCTTGGTTACTAAACTCCAAGGACCCAAACAAATTTGGGTACCTAAAATGATTTGATTTTCTCTTGTAGGTAAACTACAAGACCGGTGGACGGCATTGGGTGTTGGATAGCGGATGTACTCAACACATGACCGGCGACCGAAAAATGTTCACCACCTTTGATTCGGGAAATGGACAACATGACAAGATCACATTTGGAGATAATAGCGAAGGAAAGGTATTGGGCTTAGGTAAAATTGCCATATCAAACGACCTTTCCATTTCTAATGTATCTTTAGTTGAAACTTTAAATTTTAACTTGCTATCCGTTGCTCAAATTTGTGATCTTGATCTTGTTTGCACTTTCTCCAAGAGTGGTGTTGTTATTACTAAAGAAAATGATAATTCGCTAGTATTTAAAGGATTTAGATTTGGAAATTTATATTTAGTTGATTTCACCTCAAATGACTCATGTCTTCAAACATGCTTAATGGCAAAAACCTCTTTGGGATGGTTGTGGCATAGAAGACTAGCTCATGTTGGGATGATTCAACTTAAAAAGCTATTTAAGAATGATTTAGTTGTGGGCTTGAAAGATGTGAAGTTTGAGAAAAATCGACTTTGTAGTGCTTGTCGCTTCGGTAAACAAGTCGCTAGTTCTCATCCTCAAAAAGTATCATGTCTACATCTAGACCATTAGAGCTCTTACATATGGATTTGTTTGGCCCGACAACCTATAAGAGCATTGGAGGTAATTCTTATTGCTTAGTTGTTGTTGATGATTATTCTAGATATACATGGGTATTCTTCTTAGATGACAAATCCGAAACCTCCGGTATTTTCAAAAAGTTTGCAAAAAGGGCTCAAAATGAATTTAATTTTAAAATAAAGAAAATCCGTAGTGATAACGGTTCCGAGTTCAAGAATACAAGAATTGAAGATTATTGTGATGGACTTGGAATAAAGCACGAGCTTTCCGCGACCTACACTCCGGAGCAAAATGGAGTTATAGAACAGAAAAATCGGACATTAATTGAAATGGCAAGAACAATGCTAGATGAATATGGCACTTCCGATAGTTTTTGGGCGGAAGCCATCAATACCGCTTGCCATGCAACAAATAGGCTTTACTTGCATCGTCTTTTGAAAAAGACCTCTTATGAGCTTCTTGTTGGAAGAAGGCCGAACATTTCCTATTTTCGAGTCTTTGGTTGCAAATGTTATATTTTGAAAAAGGGTGTTCGACTCTCTAAATTTCAAAGTCGCTATGATGAAGGCTTGCTTGGTTATTCTTCTAATAGTAAAGCTTATCGAAGTTTTTAATAAAAATAAAGGTTTTGTTGAAGAAACATGTGATGTTGAATTCGATGAGACTAATGGCTCTCAAGAAGAGCAAGAAAACTTGGATGATGTAGGTGAAGAAGGCTTAAGAGAAGCTATGAAGAATATGACACTTGGAGATGTGAAGCCGGAAGTTGATAAGCACGATCAACCCTCATCCACTCAAGCCGAGCCTTCAACTTCCGCAACACCGAGTCAAACTCGAACAAATGATGAAGATGACAAGAATGATGAGCAACAAATTCCACCGTTGCCTCAAAGGATTCATCATGGCCTCTCCAAAGATCATCCAATAGATCAAATATTGGGTGACGTGAGTAAGGGTGTTCAAACTCGATCCCGTGTCGCTTCTTTTTGTGAGCATTATTCATTTGTATCTTCATTTGAACCTACTCATATAGATGAAGCACTAGTTGATCCGGATTGGGTAAATGCCATGCATGAAGAATTAAACAATTTTGCTCGTAATGATGTTTGGACTCTAGTTGAAAGACCTAAAGAATATAATGTAACCGGCACAAAATGGGTCTTTCGGAATAAACAAGATGAGAATGGCATTGTAGTAAGAAATAAAGCTAGATTAGTGGCGCAAGGTTTCACTCAAGTCGAAGGATTAGATTTCGGTGAAACTTTTGCACCCGTAGCTAGATTAGAGGCTATTAGGATCTTGCTTGCATTCGCATCTAGTTTTGATATTAAACTATTTCAAATGGATGTAAAGAGTGCATTCTTAAATGGACAAATATCCGAATTGGTATTTGTAGAACAACCTCCCGGTTTTGAAAATTCCACATATCCTAATCATGTTTACAAACTCTCTAAGGCGCTATACGGTCTTAAGCAAGCTCCTCGGGCGTGGTATGAGCGACTTAGAGATTTTCTAATATCTAAAGGCTTCAAAATTGGGAAGGTTGATACTACACTCTTTACAAAAATAATTGATGAAGATTACTTTATATGTCAAATATATGTTGATGATATCATTTTTGATTCTACTAACGAAGATTTTTGCAAAGAATTTGGTGATATGATGTCTAGGGAATTTGAGATGTCTATGATCGGAGAATTAAGCTTCTTCCTTGGACTTCAAATCAAGCAACTCAAGAATGGAACGTTCGTGAGTCAAACCAAGTACACGAAGGATCTTCTCAAGAGATTTGACATGGAAGACGCAAAGCCAATCAAGACTCCAATGGCATCAAACGGGCATCTCGACTTAAACGAGGGAGGTAAACCGGTAGATTTAAAGCTTTATAGATCTATGATTGGTAGTTTGCTTTATCTTACCGCATCTAGGCCCGACATAATGTTTAGTGTTTGCATGTGTGCTCGTTTTCAAGCCTCTCCAAAAGAATGCCATTTAGTTGCCGTAAAGAGAATTCTAAGATATTTGAAACATTCCTCAAATATAAGGTTATGGTATCCTAAAGGTGCAAAATTTGATTTAATTGGATATTCGGACTCGGATTATGCGGGTTGTAAAGTGGATAGAAAAAGCACATCCGGAGTTGCCAATTTCTAGGTGTCGGCAGATTCCACTGCACAGCCCGTGATCTACTGACCGGTTTTGTTCTAGGGAGGGCGCCTTCGTGGTCGGCTAATCGAGGGGAAAACCCTAGAGGACTCCTCATGAGGGCTTGGCGCCTACTTAACTAGGAAGAACAAGTGATTTTTACCTGTGTTCAGGCCCCTTGTGAGAAGGGTAATAACCTTACGCCCCGCTAAATTTCTTATGGGGTGTATCGAACCAAGACAGAAGTTCTCGAGTTACAAGCGATCCGCTAGCTTTTTCTAGTATTGCTTGGTCGACCGATCTAGATCCGATCCCCTTCCCCATGCACCCGAGGGCCCTTATATAGGCCAAAGCAACCGGTAGGTACAAGGAGGGTCATCATGCCGATCTAAATACATTTAATGCTTCCTCTCGTGTTGTCCTGCTCCTCCACCTCATTAAATGCCTACGCTGCGTTTCTTGCCGGTTCACGGATGGGACCCTTTGTGACAGTAGGTGAGAGGCGTCGAGGAATGGGCTTGTTGCGTAAACCTTGAATCGATAAGCTCGCTATGGCGTGCTCGCTGCTCGACACGCAGACGGCGGCGGAAGGAGCTTTCGAGGCGGCCACCGTGGCGCCACCTTTCTGCCTTTTTGCGGCGGGCGAGCAGTAGGCCTCGCCAATCGCCGCCACCCGCCACGGGATCGGGCGCCGGGCAGCAGGCGTGTTTCGCCACTGCTGCCGGGCGCCACGTGGACCGACGCTGGCGGCGGCCGTGATCGCCGCCGGCGGTTCCGCCGCCACGTGAAATTTGGCGCCGGCGAAAGTGGCGTGTTTCGCCACCGCTCGCGGGCGCCACGTGACCGACGCCGCCGGCGTGGCCGATCGCTCGCCGATGGCCCGGCCGCCACGCGGGGGCGCCGCGAAAGCAGGCGTGTTTCGCCACCGCCGCCGGCGCCACGGACCGACGCCGGCCGGCGGTCGCGATCGCTCGCCGGCGGCCCGGCCACACGTGGACCGCACTTTATGCGGAGAGGGTATCCTAGCGATAATACCGACAAGATTCCCTGCCCGCCCTAGAGCGCAGCTCACGACTTTTTTAGAACCTTCACTTAATGCACTTCAATGCTTAGTGCGCTTTGGGTGGCCACCACTATGAGGATACGACCGCCGGTCCCTCGCACAGATCTCGCGGTTTTCCTTGGGACCAAACGGCGATAACTTTGTCCTTCGTGAACTGGCCGATGTAGGGTACGATATATAGATGCATCCAGATTGAGCTGTTCACGCTTCGCATTTTCTTAAGACTTTGCTTTCTTGTTCCTTCGCCTCTTTTTCCCAAAGCTCTTTGTCTTCTTCGAGCCACCATGGTGAACTCCATTCCAAATTTCATCGTTGACGCCGCCAGAAGGCGGATGGGATGGTCGCGCCGAAGGCACCTTTCGATATCCGTCCTGGGGATCGCCACGCTGTGTGCCTCTCCGACGAGATCGTGGCCGCACACTGGCCATGATGGCGGGCCTTCTTCCGCCTTTTCTCAATTTTTGTTGCTTTTGTTGATGAACTCAAGGCCCGTAAAAACCTTGGACAACTTTTTGGATGAATGTTAGATGTTTAATCGTTATTCATGCGCTTGCTCATTTTTGCATGCTTGAATTCACCACATTTGCTTGTTAGACGGTAGTCATTCGACTTAGCTAAGACGCTTTTTAGAAACACCTAATTTAGGGTAGCGTTTAAGTCTGCCAAGTGATTTCATGTGCCCATTGTGATCGCGAGCATAGATTATGCGACCACATAAAATGTAGGTGAAAAATGTCCTTAAATCGAACAAGGAACGCAAGACACAAAGAAGGCCTTAGCGCCGAAGTTTCGCGCGAGATTATCGCAGTTTCAACCTTCCTAACTTATACCCCGATGATCGCTAAAATATGCTACTGCAGAACGCGTAAACAACAAGTTCTCGGAAGTGTTTTAGGCCGTAAACACTCAACGAGACGACCACGGTGCTTCAGGAGCCAACCCGAGGCGCTGAGCCGTGTAGGAGTGCCGTGGTCTAATCGACACCCGATGACTTGGTCTCACGGACGTTAACACTTAGCACATCTTCTTATCATGAGGAGCCGCTGGTTTCAACATTTGCGATAACCACGCCGCATCTTGACCTATCTCAGATATGATCGCAAGGAAATGGCCATAGAACGCAGATAAAGCGCTTATCTTACTTCAGATGTCATGATGAGCGACTTGACGCTACCTGGCGAAAGACGACGGAAGGCTGGCGAGCAATGGCATCAAGGCGAAATTTCAAGCCATCGGGCGACTCAGCCTTTCGAAGCCGACATCAAGAAACCACGGGCGAAGACGACGAAAGCGCTGGCGATGAGCAGGCGGCATCGGGCAGCAATTTCAAGCCATCAAGCCATCAAATAAGACGCAGGCCTTTCGAGGAAGTAAGCCAAGATCATTATGCTTACCTCGCGCTGCATGCACGGCCACTGAGAAGGTGAGTAGGCATCCGGAGAGGTATACGCAAGGTAAGCTTTTAAAACATTCTAAGCCCCAAAGATGAAGTGTCCTGGCTCGCCTGCTTGGATCCTAAGTCCTTGTGAAATACCAAGAATTCGATCCGGGCGCCATGTGCTCAGCTGCGAAGTTTCTGGGGTGGCATTAGGTCGACGGCCATGGTGACGACCAACGGTGCCAGGAGCTAACCCGAGGCGGCGTAAGTGAGCATTCGAAAGCACTGCATCTAGCTCGCTTTCACCGCTCGAGCTAAGTATACACAAAGGCCGAGGATCGCTATGGACTCCACAAAGGAATTAGCAAACGACGAACCAGCGATATTCATGCGCATATTCGCCACTCAAGGCACAATCGAAGAGGAATAATAATGGCGAAGCAAAGAGTTTTTCGCAACAAATTTTATCGACGCTGCACAACACGACTACCAGAGAGGGACGACCGAGGTCGGCCGAGCAAACCATTGGTACTTACAATTCCTTAAGGGTAGAACTTCCGAGCAGCTCGATGTTGTAGGAGTTCGACTCTCGCCGCCCTCGTTGGCTAATCGCTTTGCCGAGATATCGAGACCACCTTGAAGGGCCCTCCCACCGGGAGACAAATTTTATGTAACCCAAGATGCGTCAATTTCAAGAAGACCAGTCACCCACCGCCATGTTCTCTCAGAGACCCGGGTGGCGTGGTACCGACCATTGCTCATGGATGGGCCACCGGTTAAACATACCTTGGTGCCCATTTCTTACGTAACTCCGTAAAAGCCGCTACCGGTAAACCTGGTGCCGTTGTCGGTGATGATGCGGTTGGCGACTCCAAAGCGGTGAAAATCCCAAGATGAACTTAATCAATGGCATGGCCGTGATGGTTCAAGATCGCCGCTTCGAACCCACTTGGTGAACTTGTCGATGGCGGCGAAGAGGTGGGTGAAGCCCTCGGGTTCGCGTGAACGACCCAGATATCCAATTTCTGCATCGCGAACGCCAAGATAGCGGGATGGTTTGCAGAGCTTGGGCCGGTCGGTGGGTTTGCTCGGCGAAGAACCGACAAGCCAGACGCCCTCACCAATACAGAAGCGCCCCGGAGGGCTAGAGGCCAATAAAATCTTGGCGAAACGCCTTGCCGACTAGAGTCCCACGACATATGGCTCCCGTGACACGCCCATGGATATCGAGAGCGGTGTCGCCCCTCTTCCCGAGTGATGCACTTCAAGAGAACTCCATTTCGCTCTGGCGATATAGGTCCCCACCTACCGAGTATAGCACTTGGCCTTCGTGCAATCTTCTCACCGAGGCATCATCGTCGGGATTACTTGGTCACGCAGAAGGCCGTGATAGGGTCCATCCATCGATCTTCCCGCCAAGGGTGGCGACCACTGCTCGCCTGGCACCACTGCCGAAGTTTCGGTGTCGCTTTCAAGAAGACCGGTTTTTCCTCCCTGACCGGGTCGAGGCGCTACCGCTTTTCCTCCCCGGATTGAGGCCGGATACGCATCGCTTTCCCCACCGAGCCGAGGTCATGACAACTTTGCCGCCGCCCCCACTCGACCGTGGGTCATGACAATGACACCATCATCCCCACCGAATTGTGGGTCATGATGGACGGCCGCAGTAGTCTTTCCTCAAGACCCCGACCGAACAGAGCCCTTGAGGATGCAAGCCGACAGCCCGTCCGCAAGGTGATTGTCACGCCGAGGATATGAATATACCCCAAACCTTCAAAACGACGCCCATTCTTCTGACCTCCGCCAGTACGCCGCCATGGTGGGGTCGGAACATTGAACTCCTTCCGAGCTTGATTAATGACCAAGAGGGAATCTCCTTGACTTGAGACGCCTAATGCCCAATGGGTTTACGCGCACTCGCCAAGAGACCTTCATACTTAAAATATTGTTGGTGGCCTTGAATTCGAGGGCTACCACATCATCGGAGGGTGTCACCGGTCGGGGAGACCAGATAACTCAAATTTCGCGCTTTCCAAACCGAAGACCCATCAAAGAATAACGCCTGTGGGGAAGGCACGGCGCGCTTCACCAGAGTGGCGGAGTCCACTCGGCCATTTAATTCCGCCAACTTTTGACTCTTGATGGCAAGTATGGGCACAAACTTGATGTTAAATTTCACCCACCGACCATTTAGCATTCGCCTCCGCTTCACTTGCTATGGAGAATCTCAAGCAAAGGGTAGGCAGTGACCACGGTAATTTCCGCCTTGAAATAATGCCGCAGCTTCCTCGACGCCACTAGGATCGTGATACAACATCTTTTGAGCTCATGGATACCGGTTCGCTTCATGCAATACTTTGTCGATGTAGTAGATCGCCTCTCAACGCCTTTCCTCTTCAAGCGATCAACACGGCCACCACCAACGTGGGTGGCAAGAATATATGTAAGCAAAGGCTCACCCGCACGGAGAAACCAAAGACGGGGAGAGGAGAGGTACCGCTTCAAATCTTCAAATGCCTTCAAGGCCTCGTCCGCCCACTCAAGTAATTAGTCTTTTTTCAAAGAATTTTGAACAGAGGCAAGCTTTTTTTCTCCAATCGGCAATGAACCGCCTCAGGAGGCCAAAGCACCGCCAAACATTGACTTGCTTGAGTCGCTACCGCGGCTTCATGTGCTCGATGGCCGATATCTTGTCGATTGGCCTCAATGCCCCTACCGATACCGTAAAACCCAACAATTTGTCGAGGGCACACCAACACGATTTTTCCGGGTTGAGCTTCAGTGATTCATCCGGAGGTTAGCAAAGGTCTCCTCCGTGCCTTGGATCATTTCTTCACTTTTTGATTTTCACCACCAAATCATCAACATAATTCAAGGTTCCGCCCTATCTAGGGGCTAAGGTAATATGCATAGCACGCCGTAAGTAGAACTCGATTCTTTAAACCAAAAGCCATCCTTACATAACAAAGATACACCGTTGGGGTTACAAAAGCATTTTTTCTTCGCTTTCAAGCGCCATGCTAACTGTGGTACCCGAGTATGCATCCAAAAAGCACAAGAATTCACACCCTACCGTGGAGTCTACGATGAGGTCGACTCGCAGGATAAGGATCTTTCTGTGCTTTGTTGAGGTCGGTGAAATCGACACATACGCGCCACTTCCCGTTGATTTCTTGACGAGCACGGGTTGGCAAGCCACCAGGTGAGAGACCTCGACTATTCCTCAAGGCCGCCAGCTTTTCTACCTCCTCACGAATGGCATCTCGCCGCCGGCTACCGCTTCCCGACCTTCACGGACGGCGACGCCGAGCGTTGTTAATCGGTGCTCGATCACCTCCGGGGACCCCAATATGTCTGACGGCTGCAAAGTAACACGCTCGCTTGATTGAGGAAGGTGACGAGCGCCTTCCTATTTGGCGCCGAGGTTGGCGCCAATGCCGACGTTCGGGGTTCGCCTTCACTCAGTATGCACCACCTTTACTTCACCGGCGAGCCGGTGAAGCACGGGTCCGGCCGAGGGCTCGAGGAGTGGCGCACACGCCGACGAAGTGGCACCGCCAGATCCCAAGCCTGCTTGTGGCGCAGGCTTCAGCACCTATCCACGTTGATAACAATGGGGCCTGGCCCCAGATCTTCACCACCATGTAAGCGTAGTGGGTAGCCGCCATGAACTTGACCAACGTACCGACCAAGTATATGCTATGGGAGGACTAAATCATGACCAAATCCACCATCTCTGCGGTAGTTATCCTTCTCCCCAAAAGTGACGGGAGGCAACTTGACCTAAGGGGAACAAGCCCAGATCCGGGGCCACCCAAGAACGGCAGGCTCAAGCAGTCCTGGCGCGATCTCGCAATACCATGAATGCCGACGCAGCATAAGAGGTTGATGGAGCCGCCTTTGTCCATCAAGACCGCCCACCAGACATTCCGGACCGTGGTGCTACCACGATCGGAGATGCCCCAGTCGGGTGCTCGGTGGTGGTCGGCCCGATCAAGGTGATCGCTTGTTCGACCATTTCAAAGGTCCGACCTGCCCTCGAGCTCGACGCCGTGGCGATACCTCCCTTTTCACCGCTTGTAAGCGGCGTTGAGGGAATGGTGGATGAACCACCGTGGATGTACGCCACAAGTGTGATCCGCTTGTCGAAAAGCCGATGGGCGGATCTTTATCTTGATCATCATCGGCGGCGCGCCTTGAGCCGCTTCCACTATCTCGCCCACGCACCGGCAGCTTGTTCAGGTCATGGGTATTGGTTTTATGTATCGGCAAGAGGGCTCGCCCTCCTTTGATCGCAGCGGCTGCTTTACGGCCATGCGGCGGTCATCGCGCCGATCACGGCGATCGTTACGGCCACGACGGCCGCCGCGCCGCCTGGTGGTCATTACGCGGCCGGGCGGGCGCTTCGAGGCGCGGGTCTTCGTTGCCGCGCCGGGCTGCCAAGACTCGCCTGGCTCTCGCCAAGGCTTCAGCGCTTTCTTGCAAGACGACGGGACCTTTCGATGTCCCATTGCCCTGCCTTTAGCCACCCTGGGGGGGGCCGCCCTCGCCTCAGAGTCTGCCAAGACTTATGTGCGAGGAGAAAAGCTTCTGAGGTTGAGCCGATGGTATGGGTGGCCATCTTTCCTTCATCTTGCGGTCGCAGACGCCTCCCGGCTGGCGATGACGACCGATTGCTCGGAGATGTGGGGATGGTGTTGGGCAAAGGATGTAATCACGGATGAAGTCACGGCGACTCCCTTTCTTGCTCTGTATGGAGGTCATCCTCCACACCGCCGCGCCAAGGAGCCTCAAAATTAGCGACAAAAATGTCGACAACCGCCCCCACGAGTGCACCGACCTGGGAGATTCAAGCACCAGAGCGGCGTAACTCGCCAAGGCCGCTGGGAGGTAGTTGGCCATGACCTTTTCAGATCCGCTTAGCCGCCCGCACCATCGCCGTAGATTTGGAGGAACTCCTCGGGTTGGTGGTGCCGCCATATTTTCTATGGCCGCCGGGCGAAACTCGTCTGCCAGCACGCGCGCAGCTCGCCGGAGAAGGCCTCGCACCGACGCCAGAGAGGGAGCCGAGCAGCCATCGAAGCCCGGCCCGAGACCGCAAGATGGGAGCGCGAGGCCGTTTCTTCAAGGAGTCGGAGGATGGACTCTCTCCCGGCCCCGCGGGCGAGGGCCACGAGGGGACTTCATTGTCGGCCGCCACCGCTTGCTATGGCGACGCTCTGTCCGGATGGCGCGGCAGACGATCGCTGGTTGTCATCACAGGCCGCCGGGCTTTGGCCCAGATGAGAGCGAAGGTCCTCACGGTTCCTCGAGGAGCCGGACCGGATGGCGCGCGCGTTTTTGACCCGCCCACTGCCAGGCCTTCTCGCTGGGCGATTTCGAGGCTCGAGAGCGCCAGATGCGCTTTAGGCGCCGAGGTACGCCGGTGCTCGACCGCCGGGAGCTCTACCCAGCCGGGCCGATCCACGAGGCCAAGATGCTTGCAGCCACAGAGTGGCGGAGAGTCCCCGCGAACTCCACCGGCGGTGGTCCGAAGGGCACGGCGGCGTAAGTTCTGGCGGGGTGGCCCATGGCTACCTTCGACGACGGGCCGCTTCCACCGCTTCGGGAGAGCGGCGGCGCCCCGCAGGGCGGGCACGGCGGTTCCTCGACCGGCTGACGGCCGGAGGCGCTTTGGTCGCCGCCGCCCCGCGAGATCTCGTGTCTGCGGATCCGCCATCTTCGATGCGTGAGCTCGTCAACCGCTAACACAAGTCCGCCGGGAGTTAGTCGGAAAAGCCAACCACTAGCCCCTACTCCGCGCTACTGCTCGGCAGATTCCACCGTGACAGCCCGTGATCTACTGACCGGTTTTGTTCTTAGGAGGGCGCTTCGTGGTCAAGCTAATCGAGGGGCTAAACCCTAGAGGACTTCTCCACGAGGGCTTCTGCCACTTAACTAGGAAGAACAAGTGATTTTTACCTGTGTTCAGCCCCTTGTGAGAAGGGTAATAACCTTACGCCCCGCTAAATTTCTTATGGGTGTATCGAACCAAGACAGAGTTCTCGAGTTACAAGCGCATCCGCTAGCTTTCTAGTATTGCTTGGTCGACCGATCTAGATCCGATCCCCTTCCCCATGCACCCGAGGGCCCTTATATAGGCCAAAGCTAACGGGTAGGTACAAGGAGGGTCATCATGTCGATCTAAATACATTTAATGCTTCCTCTCGTGTTGTCCTGCTCCTCGGCCTCATTAAATGCCTACGCTGCGTTCTTGCCCGGTCCTCACGGATGGGGACCCTTGTGATGTAGGTGAGAGGCGCCGAGGAATGGGCTTGTTGCGTAAACCCTTGCAATCGATAAGCTCGCGGCGGCGAGCTCGCCGTTCGACACGCAGACGGCGCTGAAGGAGCCTTTCGAGGCGGCTACCGGCGCCACCTTTCTGTTTTGCGGCGGGCGAAAGGTAGGCCTCGCCAATCGCCGCCACCCGCCACGTGGATCGGGCGCCGGCGAAAGGCGTATTCGCCACTCGCCGCCGGGCGCCACGTGGACCGACGCTGCCGGCGGGCCGCGGATCGCCGCTCGATGGCCCGCCGCCACGCGGGCTGGCGCCGGCAGTGGCGTGCTTCGCCACTGCCGCCGGGCGCCACGTGGACCGACGCCGCCGGGCGTCGCGGATCGCCGCTCGGCGGCTCCGGCCGCCACGTGCCGGGCGCCGCGAAAGCAGCGCTTCGCCCCGCCGCCGGGCGCCACGCGGACCGACGCCGCCGGCGGCCGTGATCGCCGCCGATGGTTCGCCGCCACGGGCTGGGCGCCAAAGCAGCAGGCGTGCTTTCGCCACCGCCGCCGGCGCCACGTGACCGACACGCCGGCGTGGTCGCGATCGCCGCCCGGCGGTCCGGCGCCACGTGGACCGTGACTTTATGCGTGGAAGCGGTACCCTAGCGTATAATACGCTGACACTAGGTAGATCCCTAGTTTCATGGTTCTCTAAGAAACAAAACTCCGTAGCGTTATCCACCGTCGAAGCCGAATACATATCCGCCGGTAGTTGTTGCGCTTAATTGTTATGGATGAGGCAAACTCTAATGGATTATGGAATAAATTTTAAAAAGGTGCCTCTTTTATGTGATAATGAAAGCGCGGTCAAAATAGCCAACAATCCCGTTCAACACTCAAGAACCAAGCATATAGATATTTGTCATCACTTCTTGAGAGATCATGTTGGAAAAGGAGATATTGAGATTAGTCATATTCGAACCGAAAATCAATTAGCAGATATACTCACTAAACCCTTAGATGAGGCTAGATTTTGCAAATTGAGAAATGAATTAAATATCATAGATATCTCTAATGTGGCCTAAATGTACTTTTTTGGTTGGTTATTGGATTTTATTTGGTGATCGTTCTTCTAGTTGTGTCTCACATCAAGGGGGAGTAATATGCAATTCATGTATATATCACATCCCCTACATGTAAAAATTGAAGATTGTGCTATTTATCTTGAAAAGATAAAACTAGACTCTATAAGTCAAATTATTTGAAAAATAATTTATTTTAGTTTTACCGAGTGCAAAGTTTCTTAAAATCTTCATTTACAATCTATTACTATATAAAGCTCATCTTTATGAAACTTCTATCATATTATATCCTCTTTATGTTACTAATAAAAATAAAAATTTTGCTCTTGAAAAGTTTGATAAACTCAAAATTCCGATCTATATTGATCTACTAAAAGCACAATTGAGTTTTGCCCATAGAACTAGAATGCCATATTTCTAGTTTCTTATGTGGTATTTCAACTCGATCAAGTCAAATCATTATTCCTTATTTGATTGTGTTTGAAGGTTTTGTTTTGTGCTTATCTTGTGGTTGGAAATGCTCTAATATATACTTATATTCATGTATGTCAATATATGAGCAATTTCGCAATCAAATTCTCTCAAAATTCTCGCTTATTCAATTTTGCACTCTAAGACTACCGGCCGCATTGATTTACCAGTAGTATTCAAGATTTACACTATCGGGGTCAAGGAGCGGTAGTACCGCTCGGATCGTAAATGGGTGGTACCCAAACTCAAACCGCCTGGACCTCCCTTTTCTCTCTCTTCTTCATTCCTCCTCACCCGAAACCGCCCCCTTTCATTCCCGTGCGGCTGTCTCTCTCTCTCCTCCTCTAACCCTAAAATCCATCTCCACCGAAATCTTGAAGTTTTGTGGGGGTTCTTCCATTGGAAATAATCTTTGCGTTCCTCTCCTCCAAGAGGTATCAATCCCCCTCATTCTCTCTCGTTGATTCATTCTCTTTTGAGCAATCTAGGGTTGAATGAATATTTGAAATGTGTAAACTTGTATTGAGGCAAGATCTTTGAGGATTAGGTTTAAAATAGAAATCCTTGATCTTCTCTAGGCCCTAATCCATGTTTAAATCTTCAAGTGCCTCAACATTGTCTCAAATGCGCTCAAAACCCACCTTGGTCGCGCTCGGGCGGCACTACCGGCCATCAGGAGCGGTAGTACCAACTTTCTTGTACTCTGGGCCTCCAAGATGCAGTAGTGCCGCCCGTCTTGGCAAAGACCCATTTCGAGCCATTCGAGGGAACTTTCCGCTACAACTTTTACACATTTCACTTCTTTCGTGTCAAATCCTATTTTTCTCATTGCTCATACCCTAAACTCCTTGAAACTTCTCTAGATCATGCCTCGCACCAAGGTTGCCGGAACCGGTCCATCTGGTGGGGGTAGAGGCGTAAGGAAGTTGACGAAGAGTCGAGGCATTCCCACTTCGGACACCGATAGTGGAGACAGCGACAACTCTTTCACCGTCGCCATGAGAACCACAAGGGCTAAAGGAAAGGGTCCTGCTGAGCCTTCCCAGTCTAAGAAGAGAAAAGTCCCCGCAGCCGCTCCTCAAATCACCGGCAGTGAAGATGAGACTGAAAGTGACAATGAGGAAAGTTCTGAGGAAGAAGAAGTGGTTCCTCCGGTTGGAAGGCACGATCCTTCTCAAATTAAAGGCGATGATTATTATGCTCGCAGGTCGAATCGATATCTCCACCTCGCCCGCCACCAATCCAAGGTTCCATTCCCTGTTCCAGCAGAAGGTCTATGAACAAATTTATCTGGAGAAGGACTTTGCCAATCAGCGATGGGTTAGTTGGAAGCATGTTCGAGAACAGCCAGAATTTGTTGGAATTCCGGAGCTGTTTGGAGGAGCTAGCCTGTACAACTTCCTTGGTACAAGGACTGATTATCATGAGAAGGTCATCAAGCAATTTTATGCGACACTTCATGTTTCTGACTCCTTTGAGCAAATCACCTGGATGACCGACTCCCACAGATACACTGCTTCTAAGGATGATTTTGAGCATGCCTTGGGAATCTTCCATAGTCGGTATCCTAAGATTCACGACGAGCCTCCTTTGACCTTGGATCAAGCTGTAGTTTTCTATGATCAATCTCACACCTTCAGAATTGGAAACTCAGCTGGACTTCAACTCCAACCAAGCATGGTAAATAAAATCATTTGTGTCACTATTCATCCAAAGAGTGGAAATTTCGATGCTGTGAGAGGCTATGCTTGGAATGTCATTGCAAAGGTCATGGCGAAAGAAAAATTTGATGTTGTGGACTTCATCATGAGGGAGATGGCTCTGTCTGCTAGGGACAGGGGGAAGACCATTTACTTTGCTCCGTATATCATGGCACTGATCCGAAGAGTTGCTGAGTATAATGGTGCTACTCCTACTCCTCACAAGCCATACAAGCCTCGAGTTGCTCCACCTCAAGTCCTGCATCACATAGCCGAGCAAGCAGCTCAAGCAAAAGCTCAAGCGGCACAAGCAGCCCAAGCCCAAGCTCAAGCCACACAAGCTGCCTCCGTGCCCGATGCCTACCTTGCTAGTCTTGAGACTCTTCGTTCGGATATGATGGCCGGGTTTGCACGACAAGAATCATACATGTAGGGCCAGTTTGCACTTGTTTTGGAGCTTCAGTACAATAATCGCCAAATGGTTGAGGAAGTCCGAGAGCGCTTGGACACGCTTAGCACTTCTTTTGATCACTATCGCTCATACCATCAGTCCTACCAGCGTCGTCGTCCGGATGGCAGCAGTGTTCCTCCTTCCTCTCACCCTCCCCCACCATCCGACTGGTCTCCATGGTCTCCTCCTTCGCCGCCCGGCTCTGCTCCTGGAGATGATGAAGAGTAGACGGCTTGTTGGCGGTCCCCTTTTGGTCCTTGATGACAAAGGGGGAGAAGAGTGAAGAATTGAAGTCCTCTAAAGCTATAATCTCTTAGCATAATCTATTTTATTGTAATGAACTTGTTGACTTATGTGGTTGCTGGATTTGAACTCTATGTGGTTGTTGTTGGATTTGAACTCTTGTTATATTTCATATGTTTCTTTTGCGCTCAATGATAAATCTTCTTCTCTTATGAGTTTTGTATTGTAAAGCCAGGCTTATTCAGCTCATAATTTCTACTGTCATATAAAACTCATATACAAATGTGCAAAATCATTATTGCTAATCCATAGCACATTTGTAGGGGGAGTTGTGTTCTCTTTTAGCAATATCTTGACTCAAATACCTTTTGTCCTCTAAAATGACAAAATATTGCTAAAAGAGAATCCCACGGTGTGAGTAATTAATTTTTTATTGGTCACTCACCCAAAATTTCAATTTACTTCAATTCGTTTATAAGGATTGTCATCAATTACCAAAAAGGGGGAGATTGAAAGCATCTAGGCCCCCATGTGAGTTAAGGTTTTGGTAATTAATGACAATCAAGGTTAAGGTTTTGGTAATTAATTAATGGGGGTGAGAGAGGTGGGGTTTAGGATTTTATACTTGGTGAAAAAGAGATAATTTTTTTCAACTCTAGTACCAAAGTTAGAACCCTAACCCACTGAAGCGGTGGAAAGCTACCATAGACCAATTGTCAGCTTTCGGCTTCTCCTAATACAAATGGAATGCTGATTTTTGACTTTTGACTGTGGAGAAATGAAAGCATCTAGGCCCCCATGTGAGTTAAGGTTTTGGTAATTAATGACAATCAAGGTTAAAAGACTAACGATGTTTGCGTGAGTAAGTTGAAAACAGGAAAATCTACTTTTCTATTGACGTTGAAGTATCACAAGTTCAAAATGGAAGGAGTACGCGCAAAAGGAGCAAAAGAAATGAAGGTATAAAACTTTAGAGATTTTGTTTAGACATTTTACCGATCTTGGAGTTGGAAGTAAAGATCGGATTGTTAGGATAGGAGCCGTACTATTAAGAGGGACTTGATTTGGGTCTTGAAGTTTAAAAGTGCATCAATAATGGCTCAATAGTCTAGTTGCATACTCGTGAGATCAAGAGAAAAATCAATTCGAAATTTCTTGAAGGGGGTACTACCTAATAGGTGATAGGCGAGTAATCCATAAATCTTGATTACTCCAGGTATTTCTACGGCGGTAGCTTTATGGCAGAACGCCTCTCCTTCGGGTCGCATGTAGCCGGCACTACCGCTCGGCCTAAGCGGTAGTACCGCGAATGCGGTACTACCGCACCTTAGTTGGCGGTAGCTTTATTCCAGAGCAATCTCTTTTCCGGTCGGCAGGTGCGGTACTACCGCACCCCAAGGGCGGTAGTACCGGCCATAAAGTCTTCGCACGTAACGGCTACGTGTCAGTGTAATAAATGCGCCGCATAGCCGTTGAACCCCTAGTGCGGTACTACCGGCCCTTAGAGGGCGGTAGTACCTGCCATGGCGTAAAATCTGCAGTAAAAGAAAATAACGGCTAGTTTGAGTGGTTGGGGGTTATAAATACCCCCTCACCTGTGCTAGGGCCTGGTTGGTGACTCCATTGAATACATTCTAAGCCCTAGTAACTCTCTCCATCCATTAGAACATTCAATTCTTGATTCTTGAGTTCTTGGAGAGGAAAATCGAGTGGATTGCATTAGTGAGCCATATTGATTGCACTCTTGAGTTCAAGCCCACGCCAAGTTTGTTACTCTTGGAGGCTGCCGCCTCCTAGACGGCTTGGAGGCGTGAGGCTCCGGTGATCTTCACAAAGAAGATTGTGTGAAGACCCGGGCGGTTGTGAAGGCACTGGCTTCGCCACCCGGGAGCGGGAAGAGCTATCAATAGTGATCGGGGAAGGCTCAAGCAAGTGGAGCCGGCTTGAAAGAGTTCAAGTCACCTCAACGTGGAGTAGGGGAGACCGGCAAGTCTCCGAGACCACGGGATAAATTCTCTTGTCCATCATTTGTGGTTTGCTTGATTTTACTCTTGTGCAATTCTAGTAATTTGATTCTCTTGTGCTACTTGCTTAGTTTTGATATACTTGCGTAAGGATATCATTTGTGATCACTAGAATTGTAAAGTGGTACATTTGCCAAAATTGTCACTAGTTCTTAGAATTCATTAAACTTGAATTTTAGTATTAGAAAATTTAGAAAAGCCTATTCACCCCCCTCTAGGCTCATCCTCGATCTTACAAGAAACCAACTATTTAGGTTAGCTTCTGACTTCCAAATAGGAGAAACCAAAACTGAAATAGTCTCAAATAGTACCAACATGCTCATGCACACAGCAGCTTGCTGGAGGTGCTCTGACTTTCAAATAGGAGAAACCAAAACTGAAATCATCTCAAATAGTACCAACATGCTCATGCACACAGCAGCTAGCTGAAGGTGTAGTTCCTCCAGCAAACGAGGCGCACACGTGATGGTATTGGTAGCTGCTGAAGGTGTATTTCTTTCACCTAGACGAGGTGCACACGGTAGACATTGCATGAGTCATCATCTATTGTGAAGTTTTAGATCGGCCAATCGAGAGCTAGCAGCGTGCAAGGCATAGCAAGAGCGTATAGGAACAACAGTGTCGTTGTCCACCAACTTAGCCATTTTTGGCATAGGCCAGCGTCAACTTTTGTGATTTTTTTTCATTTTTTGCTGAATCTGTTGTTGATTGTATGTTGGGACTTAAATATGCAAATCTGGACCCTCTGTGTATTCCGTACTAATTCAGAATCACGCTAGCGCACATAGGTTCAACATGTATGATTATCACAATTATACTCGGCGATAACATAATAAAGAATTCATTAAATTAAATATAACAGTTAAACAATCTTATGATCTACCTTACATGAGTATGCCACGCAGAGCTAAGACTGAAAAGTAAATAAGTTGCAGCGGAAATAAACTTAAGCGTAGAAAATACTTTAATCTACCACAGGCAACTGGCAAGATTCATACTCTAGTTATTCGCCTATTCCTATTGCTCCTTCTCAAAAGCAGTCGTTGTTTCTTCTCTAACTGGTAATGTTTTTTTTTGCAAAGGGTGAGTACATAAAGCACTCAACAAGTTGTGCACAGAATGCAAGTTTATTACACTATATGCATGGCTTATTACAAAGAAATGGCTAACATGGTTAATTTGCATAAAACAGTATTTGTAAAGGAATAGTATAAATAGATTGAAAAACAATAAAACAAATAATAATAATGATAATTTTCTCCTTTGTTTTCCAATGACCAACTCAAACACTTAATCCATAGTCTCGCTCCATACCTACGTTTATTTTAATAAAATCTAACCCTTAACTATAATCATCGAGCAATGCCCAATACCACAAGTACGGCTATTCGAATAGGTTTTACACTCTGTAGAGGTTATATATTTTACCCATAAGGTACAATCATACACCACAAAGGCAAGTGATTATAACAAAGCCTTTCTAATGCCTATCTAAACCCAGTACTACTCACTAAGGTTTTAACGTTGGTGGGACTAGTTACCACATCTAGAGCCCCCTTTTACACCATGTGAGCCCACCCGTGCGAGGACTGGTTACCACAACCCGGGTCTCACACCACCACTAATAGTACCAAAGTTTAGACTCAACAAATTAATCAGGTAGGTCTGTCCCGTACCAGACTTGTAGTTGTATGAATGACTCAGTTCAAATTCTTGTAAGGTTAAGTCCTTAATTGACCAAGGCAAGACTAACCAAACACCAACATAACCATGAACCAACAATTATCATAAAAAATAGTGCGACCGCCCAAGTGCCATATTGGCCCACCACAAATACATAACTAAGTATACTAGTTGCGTTCTAACTACCCATATTGGCAATTAATAGCTACCAATTATCATGAACCATCCTAAGGTGACAAATGAGATATGACATACGACATGGTAAGGTGGACGTAATTCAAAGTGGATAATTAGCTATTCCCAACATAATTGAAACAAGTGATAAATGAATTAACATGCAATACTTTGAAATAATATAATACTAGCCGAGTGCCCGTATGTTGCAACGGAACAACAATCTCTCATGCAAATGAATTAAAACAGTAGAAAAACAATACTTAGCAGAAATCTAAAAGACTAAACCGTGATAATAAGAAAAGTTTTAAGGTGCAATTTGAAAATTTTCATATGAAAAAGTTTTTGTACTTGGAATTATAAGTTACAAACGAATTAAAGCAACAGAACAATAATTTCTAGTAATTATATAAAGTCTACAAGAGTAAATCATAATAATTAGAAAGATTTTAAGGTGCCTTCTACAAATTTCTGTATGACAGAAGGCCCCATTCTTCAAACTACGTTATAAAGTCTAAATTACAGTTTTCCCATGGAAAAGACTTAAATTCAATAAATAGTCATGTGCCCGTGCGTTGCAACGGAAACTCAATTTGCGATAAAAAGTTTATTTACAAAGAGAACTAATAGTGACAAAGGTGGGTAATTTTGATGAAGTAACAGTGACAAATGTGGGTAATTAAAGAGCAGTGGTAAAGGTAGGTAATTAAAGAGAAGTGGCAAAGGTGGGTAATTTTGATGAAGTGACGTGGGAAGAAACTCTCACTTTATATAGTAGAGATTTAAAGCATGGGTTCAACATGATCCAAGCATAATTTGCCTTCAAATAGCTCTAAATTCTACCCTAGACCTTGTTTGGACACTAGATTCTCGATGACAAACTCACCGGGCAACTTAACATTTACACGTAACGAAAGAGAAAATAATAAATACCAAAAACAGAGAGCAAAATTAACTCTAAAAATAAAATAAAATTCATTATTAAATAGATCTTGATTTTACAAAATTTTAGAAACTGGAATCACCTCAATCGGAGTTTGTATGAAGAAGATATAGCTATTCAAAGTTTAAAATAAAAGAAAAACAGAGAAAATAGAAAATCCGAATTACCAGAATTATTTTTATACTGAAAAATAGTATTTATGACATCATGCTAACTCAGCACAAAAAATGATTTTTGGCTTAATATTTTTTTGAAGAAAAATCGGTTCATGACATCATGCTGACATCACTGCCACGTGGCAACGCTAGGTGTTGACACGTGTTGCGGGAGCATGGACTCGCTCCACAGTTCGACCTCGGTTCACTATGGACCGATGGCACTATGCCCATGAGCTAGCTAATGCAAGCCACGACGTCAGCGAAGACACGCGACCCAGATATGGCGTGACACACGGCGCGACGCTACTGGTGTAAGGCTCAGTGCAATCCCATCTGTCCAGTTCAAAACAAATGGTCGAGATCAACTGACACCACGTGGCTCTGATCTACTGCAGAGGCGACACACGATAGCATCCT
The DNA here is from genome assembly GCA_036346375.1 of Guadua angustifolia. Lineage (NCBI taxonomy): Eukaryota > Viridiplantae > Streptophyta > Magnoliopsida > Poales > Poaceae > Guadua > Guadua angustifolia. The sequence goes on along the minus strand of CM070500.1, from coordinate 73,419,885 downwards.
AATCGTTGGGGCGATGCGACTACCCTGGCGAAGACAGCAGAAGTTTTTTTTCTTTTTTGTGTTTGTAGTGTTTCACCTTCACCATTTTAGCATAGATAAGCTAAGCTACTACTAGTCATAGTCATAGTATAGTATGTTCATGAAACCTCTGTGGTATATCTTTACCCTGAGTTGGAGCACTGGTGAATGCTGGTGACATGTGCAATGGTGGCCACACCAAGGGTGTGTTGGGGTTAACGCATCGGCTTTAGTTACCATGCCTCTAGTACTCACCCTAGGACCATAGATCATATTTTAGTGCCATTCATGGTGCAGCACCGGCAGTTGATGGCACATGAGTGTTAGCCTCCAGAGCAATCCAAAAGAACTTCAAATCGCATGGATCAAACCAAGGCCAAATCACCCAGAAACTAGTAAAATGGGACGAAAGTAGATGTGAAATAAAGAGGAAATAACAAGAACATATATTACATTAGGGTTTTTCCATATATGACTCCACCACAAGCACCTGAGTTTATACTTTGTCTCCCGTTCTTTTACCGTAAGGAAAATGACAAGAAGGAAAAGGTAACAATAAACTAAAACAACCAATTACAGCTAATAGTAATTACTATAATCTTTCACAGCCCTTGGATCAGGTGAAAATGCCATTATCTTCTGAGAATCGTTGGGACTCCAAATCCTGATGAGTTCCTTTCAATCTACTCCACTGCAATTCCGGCGGCTGGAGGGGGTGAGGGAGTAATGGCCAACTTCCTCCCCACGGTCTTCGACGGTTCCGCCAGGACGTGGCTCTTCAACCAAAAGGATGGGTCGATCCGCTCGTGGAGGCAACTCAGCGAGGCACTCCGGGCGAATTTTCAGAGCTGCTACACTCGCCCGGGCAAGAAACGTGACCTCGAGCGCTTGATCCAGACCGAAAAGGAATCCTTGAGGCACTTCGTCCAGAGGTTCATCAAAGTGAGAAATTCAATTCCGAGCATTTCGGACGAAGCAGTTGTTCGAGCTTTCAAGTTCGGAGTTCGGGACATCCGCTTCACACAAGATCTGGAGATTTACCCAGATCTGACGGCCAATGAGCTATTTCGTATAGCCGACCACTATGCGAATGCCGACGAGGCGGTTCAATGGAAGAAGATGTTGGACGAGGGCAAGCTGCTGCCCCATCCGGGCCTGGAAGGCTCCACGAGAAAGAAGCACCCGGGCCCCGTGGAGAGGAAGATCAAGAAGAAGAAGAGGTCGTCCGCGCCGGGCGTGGTGGCGGCCATCGAGCATCACCCTCCGTGGGCTCCACCGTCTCCGCAGCCCGGGAGGGGAAGAGGCCGGCCACCTCAGTGGCGCAACAACCAAGGTCACAACGACCAAGGTCATGGAGGCTGAGGCGCACCTTCAAACGACCGCTTTTGCCCGCTTCATCAGGCATACGGGCATGACCTTCGCAATTGTCGGACCTGGGTGTTTCGCCTGGAGAAGTTCTACAACGGCAAGGGCCCCATGCCCACGCTCCCAAGAAAAGGGGAGGGTAGCAAGGGCAAGGGTCCCGCAGACGAAGACGGCGACATGGAGTACCAGGAGCCCCATAACCACATAGCGGTTATATTCAGGGGCTCCTCGGCATATAGGTCTTGCAGGGATCTGAAGGAGACACCACGGGAGGTACACCACATCGCTCAAGGCATACCTCCCGTACAGCAGCTCAGGTGGTCCAAGCTGCCCATCGCTTTCTCCAAGGATGACTGTCCCCTTGGAATGACCAAGCCTCAAAAGCTCCCTTTGGTCGTGAGCCCGACCATCAGCAACGCTAAGGTGGGGCGGGTCCTCATCGATGGCGGGAGCTCCCTGGATCTTATATCCGCCAAGGTCCTGGACGAGATGCAAGTCTCTCGGTCCAAGATCAAGAGCGTAGCGGTCCCATTCTTCGGGATCGTTCCGGGCATCTCGATCGAGCCCCTTGACCAAATCGTTTTGCTCATCACGTTCGGGAGCCCGAGCAACTTTCGAACCGAGATGATCACGTTCGAAGTCATCGACTTCGAGTCGGTCTATAACGCCATCCTCGGCAGGTCGGCTCTTTCCAAGTTCATGGCCGTTACGCATCACGCTTATCAGCATTTGAAGGTCCCCGGCCCGAAAGGCGAATAACCATAAGGGGGGACCAAAGGGCGGCCTTGAACTGTGACGGGAAGTCGTTTGACATGGTCGGGCAGCTGGCCCAACGCGGCCCCGACCAATAGCCAAGGAACTCCTGGCCAAAAGTTGCCCTCCAGCCAGGAGGAGAAACCAAGGCGGTCTCGCTAAGCAGCGCGGATCCGGCTACGGTCTTGCATTTGGGATTTTCCTTAGATCCCAAATAGGAACTCAAGCTCATTACTTTCCTCCGGAATAACGCGGACGTGTTCGCTTGGGAACCGTCCGACATGCCCAGAGTCCCAAGGGAAGTAATCGAGCATAGGCTAGCTGTTCGGCCTGATGAAAAGCCTATGCGCCAGAAGCTCAAACATTTTTCCCTCGAGAAACAAGCAATCATCTGGGTTGAACTCGACAAACTCTTGAAGGCCGGTTTCATCCGGGAAGTTGAGCATTCGGAATGGCTAGTGAACCTAGTCATCGTCAAGAAGAAATGTGGCAAGTGGCGCATGTGTGTCGACAACAGCGGCTTGAATGCCGCTTGCCCCAAGGATAATTTCCCGCTGCCGTGCATAGACCAGCTAGTCGACGCGATGGCGGAGTCCCAGGTGATGATCTTTCTGGATGCCTATTCGGGCTACCACTAGATTAGCATATCCCCTGAAAATGAAGAGAAGACTTCCTTCATTACACCATTCGACACGTTCTGCTATACGACCATATCTTTCAGTCTAAGGAACGCTGGAGCGACCTTCCAGCGCCTGATGCAGAAGACCTTCCTAGATCAAATAGGCCGAAATCTGGAGGTATATGTAGACGACACTGTGGTAAAAAGTAGGCTCACCTCAGGTCATGTATCCAACCTCGAGGAAACATTTTGTAGCCTCAATAGACATCAAATAAAGCTTAATCCTGAAAAGTGTGTCTTTGGGGTGAGGGCGGGCAAAGTGCTTGGCTACATGATCGGTCTACAAGGCATCGGGGCAAACCCAAAAAAAATCGAAGCCATTGAAAGAATGCGGCCTCCCAGCTGCGTAAAGGAGGTCCAAGCCTTGACCGAATGTATGGCGGCCCTGAGTCACTTCATTTCCCAGTCGGGCGAGCGTGGGCTACCTTTCTTCAAGGTGCTCCGCATGCATGACGGTTTCGCATGGATGGAAGAAGCCAACCGCTCCTTCGAGGAGCTAAAGCAATACCTGTCCAGCCCACCTGTCTTAACCATGCCAAGGTCAGGGGAGGCGCTTCTGCTATATCTAGCGGCGACCCTGCAGGCCGTAAGCGCGGTGTTGACGGTTGAACGAGACGGGGCGCAGCGACCGATATACTATGTCAGCGAGGTCTTGCACGGACCAAAGGAGCGGTACCCTGAGGTCGTCATTATTTTCAAGCCCATAAGGTCGTCATTCCGACCAACTTTCCACTTAGGGAGATCCTAAGAAATCAAGACGTTGGTGGTCGAATAGCAAAGTGGGCTATGGAGCTCGTCAAGTTCGATATCCACTTCTCAGCCCGCACGGCGATCAAATCCCAGATCCTGGCAGACTTTGTAGCGGAATGGACAAATCCGGTGCCACCCGCTGCCGAGCTCGATGGATCTGAGGAAGGTTGTTGGACCATGTACTTTGACGGATCCTGAGCTTACGAACGCTCGAGAGTTGGGGTCGTACTGGTATCCCCCCAGGGAGATCAGCTCCAGTACGCCATTCAATTACACTTCGCTGTGACCAATAACGCGGCGGATTATGAAGGCCTCCTGGCCGGACTACGAGCATCCAAAGTGCTCGGAGTCCAGCGGCTAACTGTACGGGGCGATTCGCAGTTAATCGTCAACCAAGTTAATAAGGAGTATCAGTGTTCCAATAACTTAATGGCGCTTTATTTGGTTGAAGTAAGGAAGATGGAGAGGTACTTTAGAAATTTCGAAGTACTCTACATCCCCAGGAAGGACAATTCCCTGGCGGCACCTCTCCAAGGTCGGTTCCTCCCAAATGCCCGCCCCGGCGGGGGTGCTCGTCGAGCACCTATACAAGCCCTCTATTCCCTTTGTAGAAGAGGCACCAGAGATGTGCGGTAACATCTCCCTCCTCGAGCATAGTGCAAACCGGATGACGCCATTCATCTAGTATCTTGCCCATGGGACACTACCCGAGGAAGAAGCTGAGCGTTCCCGGCTTATAAGGTGATCCTCTCCATACAAGTTGATCGAGGGTGCCTTGTACCGCAAAGGGGCACTAGGAGTCCTCTCCAAATGCATATATCAAGAAGAGAGCAAATTCCTTCTTAGAGATATCCATGAGGGAGTGTGCGGAGCTCACTCGTCTTTCAGAACGCTTGTGAGCAAAGCATTTCGATTGGGATATTATTGGCCAACAGCCTTAGCCGACGCTCGGATGATCATGGCGACTTGCCGAGCATGCCAATTTCATGCTCGCAAGGCACACCAGCCGGCGTACGCGCTTCAAACTATCCCAATCTCATGGCCATTCTCGACCTGGGGAGTTGATATACTCGGACCTTTCCCCCATGGTCGAAGAGGTTGCAAATTCTTTCTCGTGGCCGTCGACACTTTCACTAAGTGGATCGAGGCCGAACCCATGTCAACTATTTCGGCCCAAGTGGCCAGGAGGTTTTTCCGCAGTAACGTGGTGACGCGTTTTGGTGTTCCCAATCGCCTCATCACAGATAACGGCACTCAGTTCACCAGCGAACTGTTTCAAGCCTACTGCGAAGACATCAAGACAAAGGTCTGCTTCGCCTCTGTAGCTCATCCGCAGAGTAATGGAGTGGCCGAACGAGCAAATGGCCAAATCCTCCAAGGGATCAAAAAGAGGGTTTTCAAAAACCTCGCCTAGCATGGCCAATCGTGGGTGGACAAGCTTCCTTTCGTCCTCTGGTCAGTTCACACTACGGCGAACCGGGCTATGGGCGAAACCCCTTTCCAGCTCGTCTATGGTGCAGAGGCCATATTGCCCGTCGAAATAGTGCTGGGTTCCCAAAGAGTGCACTTGGTCAACAGCGTTGACCAAGAGCTCGAGCGTCTCCTCGACCTCGACCTCGCTGAAGAGACATGCGGGCGGGCCCTGCTGTGATCCGTCGTCTACCTACAAGCTCTTCGTAGGCACGCGGCTAAGTCGATACGACCAAGGACCTTGCAAGTTGGCGACCTGGTCCTACATCGAATTCAGGACATGTCAAAGGCCAACAAGCTCTCCCCTAGATGGGAAGGCCCGTTCATGGTCGTCTCGATGGCGCGTTCGGGCGCTATCCGCTTGGCGATGGAAGATGGTCGGGTGCTCATGAGCTCTTGGAACATCAAATAGCTACGCAAGTTTTTTGTCTAAGCTCGCGTTTACTTTCATGTTTTGCGCTTGCTCAAGCGGTTTTTTCTGTAAAAATTCAGTTCCTTTGCCCGCGCGAAGTCAATTATCCCCAAGATTTTGTGAATGTTCCTAAAGTCACTGCCCGTTGGTAAGCCGATTTAGTCTCGCACAAGGGCATACTCTTTTCCTCACGGTTTTGGTGATGGGACGAATGCGTCCGGGCAGGAACATTCGCTTCAATCTTCTTATTCTAAGGTTTGGCTAGCGTGCGCACGAACGTACAGAGTGCCACGAACAGCGCCAAATCGCTAAGCTCATCGCCAGAGGCTGTAGTCTCCATAAGCCGAATATTGTTCACAGTAGTTCTTCGTTGCATGTTCACGATCGCATACATACACCCTCTCGGTTGGTCCAAAGCCTTAGTTCGATTCGCGCGTGTTCAGTTGTCGTGCACTCTGTCGGGCAACCGCGCATTCTTCCTTGCCACGGCCATGCTCACAGCTTAGGGGCATGTGTCCAAGACGCTAAGGAAGTTAAGGCCTTGCGCGTTTTCTTCTCCCGACCTATCCCATGCTCGCAACGCGGAGAAATTGGTGACTTGGTTGAGGGAAAAATGAGCATTTTTTCTAACTCTCCTGCGAATGAGCTCGTGCTCGCAACCTAGGTGCACGACTTTCATTCGCAGCAGGGGCTTAGTAGGAATGAACTACCGCACTAACGTGTTTTTTCTAAAAAACGTGCGCGCTCGTGTTACTCATGTTTTGTTCTAACTCATACTTCTATTTGTATCTTTTTCATCTGTTCGTCTTGTGTTTGTTGTATGCAGGCGGTCATCAGAAAAGGACAAAAACGTCAAAGACACAGGACGCAAGGCAAGGAAGTAAGGCAAAAAGCGAGTCTTGGGGGGAGAATCATCTTTTATTCACATCATCAGAAAAGAAAAAAAGAAGAAGAAAGAAAAATTCTACACTAAGACCAAATCCTAGACAAGGAGTTCTATTTTCCGGGCTTTGCTCCTCTGAGTGCCGCAAGCTTTTGCTTCGCCTCATCGAGCTTGGTCTCAAGGTCGAGCACCCACCGCCGAGCTTCCCGTCTTTGCGGGCTTCTTGGCGAAGTCACTCCATCTCCTCCTTATCCTGGTCAGCGAACTCAGCGGCCTCCCGCGCGGCCCGGCCCAGCTCGGCCACCTTCGACTCCAGAACTTGAGAGTGTTGCTGTGCTTGCTCAAGCTCTAGCTCGAGCTTGTACATCCGCTCTCTATTCTTGGTGGCATTCTCTTCGGCCTGGCGGCACCTCGCCAGGATCTTCAGGTCCTTGGCCTTGAGGTCGGGCATCCGCTGCTCAAGCTCCGCCACCTTGACGTTATGATCGGCGTGAAGCTTGGCCACGACCTCGGGCGGGACGGTCGCCGAGTTGAAGTCCGTCATGGTCTCTTGGAGGACCTGCGGACATGAAGGCCTTAGACTCCCCCCAGACTCCAAAGAAGAAACTCTCAGAAAAGAAGTATACTTACTGTCGGTGTTTCGTATAACCGGCAAGTAAATTTGTAAGTACAGGGGTTGCGCGTCCTCTCTCCTTGAATGGTTAGACTACAGGAGTCCCGGATGTATACTGGTTCGGGCGGAACGTCCCTACTTCCAGTTCGTGATGGCGGTTTGTATTGCTCAAGACGCAAGGAGCTACGTGGGATTACAAGCGAGGGCTAAGGATAGGCCCTTAGCACTCGTCCGAGCGGAGGTGCTCGGAAGCGTTTGTTTGAGTCGGAATGAACCGAATGCGAATGCGAAAGGGCCCCCCTTTCTTTTCCCTAGGGTCCTGTCTCCCTTTATATAGGCGGAGGGGGCAGGTTACACGGGAGTTTGGAGAAAAAAGGTAGGGGTATGCTACGCATGGAGTCCAGTCTTTGGCGATCGGGTCCTCGCTCATCCCATGCAGGTTGGTAGAACAACGAGCACCGTTCATGGGAAGGGCGCCTCGCCCCTCAGGCACTTGTCGATCTTGGCGTTGGCTATGCTACGCTCTGGTGTTGCCTCGGGAGAGAGTGCCTCTTTTCACTGTACCTGACGGGGCGAAGGGACGGGCGCTTGACTTAGGTGGCATCCTGGGCCACCTAGGGAAGGAGTCACCTACCCCAGCATGGCCGTCGTTTTCACGGGGCAGGTGACCAGCTTGAAGTCGACTGGTGACGTGGCGGAGGTCGCCGAGTCGGAGCTCGTTGGGGCCCTGACCTGAGGGCAGGTCGGAACCTACGGGGACGCCCGACCTGTGGCCAGGTCGGAGCCTGCGGGGGCGTCCGACCCGAGGCCGGGTCGGACCGCCCCTAGTGGACCTGAACGAGGCCGAGGATCCTTCGTGGTCCTACGAGGCCCTAAGCTGGGCCCAAGACGGATGATTTGGTGTTCCAACCAATATTCAGTGATAATCCCATCTGTGAGGGACGGAGACTTTGGTAATACCCTCTCCAGCATTCTGCATCGCTACCAATCTTGTCGCCAAGTCCGTACGACTGAGAGAGAAGTGATCTTGAAATAGATGTATACCTTGCTGTGGGGTACCCCCTGTGTGAGTATTCGTCACTTACCTAGCGGAGACGCGCGCAAAGGTTATCCCGGAAGGCCTTGGTGACGTCTGCCTCCTAAAGATCCGCTAGATTTCCCGCGGGGGACTCCGACGGAGGGACTTGGCCTTCCTCTCGGGCAGGAAGTTCGCCCGAGATTTCCTCACTGTCCCCTCGAGCATGTAGTTCGCCCGGGGGCGTCGCGCCTTCCTCCCAAGAGGATAGTTCGCTTGGGGTCTTCTCGCTATCCTCCCGAGCTTGTGGTTCGCTCGGGGGCTGTGCGGTGTCCTCCCGGGCATGCTTTTCGCTCGGGGGCTATGCGCTCTCGTCCCGAGCAGGTGGTTCGCCCGGGGACTTCGTGCTCTCTTGAGCAGGTTTTTCGCCCAAGATCACGAAGTCTTCTTCCTCCCCCTCCCGAGCATCCGTAGTGCTTGGGAGGGCTAGGTACATGCCCTGAAGGGATGGTCCCTCCAGGGCAAGAAGCTCCGCGGCGTGTTGGTCGGTCCCGTCGACGAAGTCCTCCGCCGTCGCGACGTTAACAGCCTCGGCCATCATGAGGTCCACGGCAAGAACGAGCTACCTCTCTATGACACGATCAAGGATCTCGTAAGCCATAGCCCTAAAATCCCTAGGAGCTATCACACCCACGTCAAGAGGGTGGGGTTAGCTCGGTCAAGCAAGGCAAAAAGCGAAAGAAGAAGGGCAGAGAACAAAGGTTACCTCGAGCGAGCTCCTCACTGTCATCTTCGGCGGGATTAGCCACCGCTGCAACCACAAGCTCAGATTTCTCCGCAGCCACATGGCTAATCCTTGCCAGCAGGCGGTCGACTTCCTCCATATAGACCTCCTCCAATGTCTTCTTCAAGCGCCGGTGCCTCGTCATGAGGGGCACTGTGTCCTCGTCCTCCTCCTCGGGCTCTCCCGCCCGGGAGCCCGAAGTAGCCTGAGCGAGTTTGGCCTTGAGCTCGGCAAGCTCCCCTTCCAGCGCCTTGCGCTCGGCTTTCCTCGCCTCCTCGACCAGCTTCGCCTGCTCCGCGAGCTGTTGCAAGCGAGCTATCAACCCTGGTTTCCTCTCGAAGTAATTTTTCATCCAGGCCTTCAGGTCGCTTACCTCCTTCGTATCGGCGAACTCCAAGTGTCGCCGAGGAGGGCTCTTGGCCGAGGTCGCCCGCCTCTTCAACGACCGAGCAGGAGGCGGCGGCGATGGAGCTTGTCGCTTGCCCCTCGCCTTCTTGGTCTTAGGGGCGGGGATGATTTCCCCTTGGCTGCGTGACAGCGGCTTGAGCTCGGCCACTGCTGCTTCAAGGACGATCTTCTCCTGCCAAAAGCAAAGGAACATCAGCAGATGCTCAGGATGCATTCCCTTGAGCATGTACCACAAGAAAACTTACCACTTCGCCCCGCTCGAGCACGTTCCTCGGGACCTGCCGCCCATGCTCGAGCTCCTTGCCCTTCGGGGTCCCGAACATCTCGGCGACCCATTTCTCCACCCAGTCGTTGCTTGGGGCTACAATCAACCAAGAGAAGGTGTTAACACGAGCGAAGATCATGCATAAAAAGCAGAAGCTAATCAAATTCAAAAACTCACCAGAGTCAGCCTCTCGGGTGAGGTCTTGCCACCCGGAGACCTTGAAGAAGGGGTGTTCCCTCCTCAAAGGGGACACCCGATTCCTGAGGAAGTCTCGGACAACGTCACGACCAGTGAGCCCTATGTTCGTGAGCTCGCTAATCATCATCAGGGCCCGCTCCTCCTCAGCTTGCACGGACAGGCACGAGGTCTCGACGACGGGTGCCGCTGCTCCAGAGTAGCAGAGAGTGCTTCCCTCCGCCTTCCTCAGATAGAACCAAAAATCGGCCCAGCCTGACACCGAGTCTTTGAGTGTGAAGAAGGGGTACTCGTATGGTCGGCTAGGTTGCACGCGAAAATATGCTGAACCGGTGAGAGAAGCCCCACTGGTGCGGAACAAGGAGTAAAAATGGAAAAAGAGACTCGCCGTGGGTAAGACGCCCACGAATCCCTCGCAAAGGTGGTAGAAGATGGCCAAGACAAGGATGAAATTAGGATTCAAATTGGTGATCTCGCACTCGCATTGGGCGAGTACGAACTCGAGGAACTCACTCTCGGGCATTCTAAGCCCGTTGACGGTGTAGAGGTCACAGGTGATGATCTCATTATCGCGCGGCACGGGGGCTCCTTCGCCGTCCGGAATGCGCCAAGTGCCCGCGTCGAGGTAGCCGAAGTCCTCGAGTGCCTACAGCCTCTCCTTGCTGATCTTGCTCGGGACGAACTTCGCCATGAAGAAAGATTGGGAAAGGAGCGCAAGGACGAGAGAGCTTAAGGACGGGAAGATTTTGAAGTTTGATTGTGAGATGCAAGAGAAGAAGCCCTCAGTATCGTCCCCGCCAAGTATATATAGGTGGAGAAGTCGAATGGACAGAAAACCACCCCCGCCCGTTCGTGAACCGACGTGCGGCAGCACGGTTTCCAAAACTATCCAATAAAGGCACGGTTTTCAAAAATTGTCAGAACCGTACCCGCAAGGCTTCGCGGAGAATGAACCGTCGCGACCTTTCGCTTTTCCCGAGCCCTGCTTTGGTCGGGCCTGGTGCAAGCTGATTGGTCCTCGCCAGAACATGTTCGCTTACGAGCAAGGGTTGCTCGGATGCTGTGGCAGTATTTCGCTGCAAGATTCTGATCCTGTGCCGCAGTAATATTTCATTGCAAGATCCCAATCCCTCCTGTGAGTCTGAAGGCTCAAGGGGAAGGCCCCGTCGAGAGAATTTCCACTTGAGCCTCGGGGGCTAGCTGTCGGGGATTGGACAATTTCCATAAAGTCCATCGTGCCCTAGCAGCCAATCTTCGGTCGACCATATTTTCCCTTGGACGGTGTCCCCAAGAAAGATCATCGAGCAGACCGGCCGATGGGTCTGCCCCGACCATGACCAAGCTCGTCCCCGAGCATGCACCTCTGTTTCCCGAGCATGCCTGCTCGGAGGAATGCGATGGTCGGCCAAAGCTGAAGGAAGGTCCCGGGCATAATCGACAGGTCGTGTTCGGCCCATGAAGATGACGTGGCATTAATCACACTGTGGTGCAAGGACCGTACAGCCACGTTCTAAGCCCACTACGCCCACGTCACGACATGGCGAAAAGTAAGGGCAGCAGTTACACCCACGTTCGGGCACAGTAGTGGCATGTCATTCGGTTATAAATGATGTAAGACTGTAATCATCTATAAATACCCCGCTGTAAGAAGCATTTAAGGGTTCGAAAAAACTGTAGGGAACACCCAAGAGAGTCTGTGAGAAAAGAGAGGAAGAGACATTGGTGCCAAGCGCCCTGTAAAAACACTCGAGCAGTAGTAAAGCCATTGGACATAGGGTTGTTATCTCCTTCGTAAGAGGACCGAACTAGGATAAAAAGTTCTTGTCTGTTGTCTCCTTTTGGACCTCCGACCATCCGCGTCCCTAGCTCGGCAGGTCTTCGGATGTTGAACCCTTCGCAGAAAAGGGGCCCTGGTTGATCCCTCATTCAACAAGTAAGCTCGGCGGGGGATCCGTTCCCGAAACGTCGACACTTTCATATTCACATCTTCAGTTCATGACAATTGCTCCCCTCTTAAGATCCTTGACCTCAAGGATTCAAATCTGGAAAGATCTTAGAGATGAAATCAGCATCCTCCCATTTAGCAATCTCCAGAGATAGATTAGCCCACTAAATTTCCGCCGTACCACAAGTTCATTGATTTGGGTATCATTCTTCTTTCAAGGATAACAATTGGTTCAGTTAAAACATTTCCCTCATTATCCAGCAATGGCAAGTCCCTGCTTGGAATAACAAAGGAATAAAATCTCAGTGAAATTTCACAAGATCCTACCGAGATCCTAGATTTTTACTAGGACGGGATCCAAAATCCAGGCCAGGTAAAAAAATTTGAAAAAAATTAAATTGCTACAATAATCTCAGAAATTTCGACGAGATTTCGCTAAATCTCGCCAAAATCTCAGGTTTTTACTGTTTTTTACTTTTTATGGCCATATTTGGTCTAATAACCCTTAATAAAGTCATCTTATATGAATTTTTTTTGAAAAACCAAATGTTTGAGATATTTTAAAATTTTAGCAAAACACTATCAGATTTTTATAAAATTGTACAATCTTGATAGTGATCTAAAAATTTATGGTAGTAGTGTAGGATAATACATAAAATTTTAAAATAATTTAACTTAATTTTTATCTTTAAAATATAAAAAATATAATGAACATAATTGGGATAGTAACATTGTCAGAATTTTATAAATTTGCTGGAGTGTGATCATTATCCAACATTTTTTATGAGAGCTTAATAATCGCCTCAGTATCATTATATAAAATTTTGAAAAAAAAACTAAACTTTTTTGTTTGCTCAATCAAATCTATGTAAGCATTGAACTTCATTTGTTATATTTTAAAAATAAAAAGCAGAAAGAATATAAATGGTATAGTGCCCTTGTAAGAATTTTATAAATTCACTGGAGTGTGATAATGATTCAAAATTTTTATGATATCTTAAGAATTTCCTTATAACCATTTTGTAAAATTTTAAAAATTTAAAACCTTATTTGTTTACTAAAACAAATCTATGTATTGATCATCAGGCTTTTATCAAGATGTAGCACTGTCAGAATTTTTGAAACTTCTTGAAGCTTGTTAATCATATAATTTTTTTTATAAACATTAATGATACATCAGTACCATCCACGAAAATATTCAAAAATTTTTAACGTGGTTTGGACCATTTTTCATTTGGTTGAAAGTTGTCGGTAAGGCTTTTATTGGGATAGTAGCATTGTTTGAATTTCTAAAAATTCATAAAGCTTGATCATCATATAAAATTTTTATGGGAATATTAGTGATGCATCATAACAATAAAATAAAATTTCAAATTTTTTTAACATGGTTTGTTCTATTTTTCATTCGGTTCAAACTTGTCGGTGAGCGTTTTATCAGGATAGTAGCAATGTTTGAATTTTTACAAATTTATCAAATTTGATAATAATCTAAAATTGTTTGGGGAACATCATTGATATGTCAAGAACCTCCAAAAAAATTTCAAAATTTGTTGACATCATTTGAGTCATTTTTCGATCAGTGCAAATTCACCAAAATCTCGGTAAATCTCGACAAGATTTCAAGATTTTCACATAAAATTTCATTTTTAGATAAAAATAAAACCATATTTGAATTTTTGTTTTTGAATTTTTTGAGATTTAACTAAAATTTTGAGATCTCTGCGAGATTTTGGATTTCGGTCACTAGTGAAATTTCATCTGAAAACGAAATTTGAATCCTTGGGAACAACCTTTGGCCCATTGTGCTTCTTCGATTGGCTAACATAAAACATGAGATGAATTTGGCATCCATCTAGTAACAACAGTTTATAAGCTACCTTCCCAATTCTCTCAATAACTCTGAAAGGGCCATAGAATTTGGAATGTAACTTCAGTGTTCTGTGCAATCCAAGAGTATTGTGCCTATAAGGTTGCATTTTTAGGTATACCATATCCCTAATTTCAAAACTCCTCTTAGATCTATGTTTATCAGTGAAATACTTCATTCTTGAATTTGCCTTATCAAGGTTGACTCTACTAGCTTTGAATGCAGTTAGCCTGTCAAGAATCCTCTTAGTTGTGTTACATTTTTGGGATTAGGAACTCTTGTACTGCCAAAATCTTCTCAGGATTAGTTGCCACTCCTTCACTATTAATGATATGCCCTAAATACTCAACCTGCAACTGCCCAAAGACACATTTACTCCTTTTTGCATACAACTTGTTCCTCAAGATTTCTAGTACTTGCCTCAGATGCATTACATGATCCTTCAAGGTTGTACTATATACCATTATGCCATCAAAGAACACTAGCACACTCTTTCTCAAGTACTTTGCCAACAATTTATTCATTAGGGCTTGGAAGATGGCAGGGGCACTTATTAATCCAAAAGGCATGACAATGTATTCATAATGGCTTGTATGGGTACTGAATGTTATTTTGAATATGTCATAAGGATTCATTTGAATTTGATGATACCCAGACCTTATATCTATCTTGGAGAAGACTTTTGCTCCATGTAACTCGTCCAATAAATCCTCAGTTACTGGAATTGGATATTTGTTCTTAATGGTGGTAGCATTCAGCTGCCAATAGTTTATGCAAAGCCTCCATGTTCCATCCTTCTTTTTAACTAGAATGGCTGGAGAAGAGTATGGGCTGACTCTTGGTCTACTCACTTGAGATTATAATAAGCCTTCAATCAAATCATCCATGGCATTCTTTTTATAATAAGGAAGTCCGTAGGGCTGACATTCACTAGCTTTGTGTCTTGCACTAAGAGAATAGCATTGCGATATTCTCTAACTAGTCAACAAACACATCAGAGTAATGTTCCAAAACTTCTTTGACCTCTAGGAACTCCAATTGCAAACCCTTGTCACTCAGGAGAATGGTCTTGGCATAAATCACTACTCCTACCACTCCTTTTTCCATCTACTTCCTTAATTTCAATTCATTGATGACACAATCTTCATTAGGGTCTGTTTCATCTTTGAAAATAACTTGCCTTTGACCATCCTTGCTTACACAAAGCTCCCTTGTTTTTAGATCCAAGCTACTGGTCTATGCTGGAAAATCCAATCCGCCCCAAATATAGCATCATATCATTTGAGTGGTAGCACCTAGAAATCTTAGAGGAAAGACTCTCCTTGAATGCAATACTGACAACTCATGCATATAGAACCACGTTCGATTTTTGAACCATTTGCTACTGCTACTTGTACTAATGGACTATTGTTGATTACACACTTGGATTTCACTACTAGTGCTGGTGTTATAAATGTAATAGTACTTCTAGTGTTGTCTCAGCAAAAAACCTCTTACATATCATGTTACAAAATTATGGCCAAGTTATAAAACTGGTGTCAATCCTATTGCTACTTATCCATTGATCTGCTCTTCCGATCAAATAGAACTCACTATGGCTACCTTCTGCCCCTCAAGAGTCTTGCCCAGCTCAAAGCACTTTTCAGCCTTTATGATCCATGCTTCTAGATTATCTCCATCAAACTTGGAAAATTCCACCTTTGGACCTTTAATAAAGTTAGTATGGTATTGATTTCTATTTTCATGTTGCTGTACTAATCCTTCAAAAGCCCTAGGCATAGTACATCCCAATTGGAAGTCTGTTCTGGTATGAGGTATATGAGTAAGAGGTTGATATGAACAACTATAAGATGGTCTGTAAAGGGGAACATAAGGTAGATTGGATGCTGAATATTAGGGTGCAAATGTCCCATTTGCCATCAGTGAAGGACAAACACAAACTCCATAAGTTCCAACCACAATACTATCAATTCCTCTCATATGACCTGGGGATACTACAGAAAAATTTGTGATTCCAAATGGAAAACTGAGAGGTACAGGAGGTAATAAGGTATACCACTAGTACTGTTACCACCTTGGTAATTTGGAGCAAAGGAATGGCCACTCCCTCGAGTTCCATAGAAGTTTGCTCCTGATGATGAAATTCTTGCCTCTGTTTGCCCTAATTGTTCTATGCCATTCTCCATCATAGACAATGTATTGGTGACTTCATTTTACCCTAATTTATTGATTAAGATATTCAACATCTCATAACCTGAACAATCTTAGAAATATTTCCCATCAGTTGCCTCTGATATTTTTCCATTTGTTCCTTGACTAAGGCAAAATTTTCCCCCAATTGATGATGCAGATTAGCAACCTCCTTTAGATCTTCTACATCTTCTGCCAACACCGATGCGACCTCATCATCAAGATGATTTCCCACTTTAGGCATCTCTAAATCAACTCAAATCCTCCTTGTAGGGTCAAGGATAACCGACTAGAGGATGGGTGAATAGGAGGTTTTTAAAAATTCTTTGGCTCTAATTCAATAATTAGCAAGAACGATGGCTAGGACGATGCTAAACGAGTACAATACTCTTAAGAAGTTTTGGATTAAGGCTATAGCTACTGCCTGTCATATATCTAATCGTATTTTTTTGATAGCACATTTGCACCACACTTCTTATGAGTTGAGATATGGGCGAAAGCCTAATGTTTCTTATTTTCGTGTGTTTGGTTGCAAGTGTTTCATCTTGAAGTCTGGTAACCTAGATAAATTTGAGTCTCGTTCTTCTGATAGTATTTTTCTAGGTTACTCGACTTTTTCTCATAGCTATAAGGTCTGGAGTTGTGATACGAATAGGATTATAAAGAATTGTGGTATGACATTTGATGAGGCTAGCCCAGGAGCTAGACTTGATATATCAGGCTCTTCTTCTCTCTTCGAGACCATATTTGTAGAGGATGAGGATGATGGAGATGATTATGTTCCATCTGATCTAGTCCCCTATACACCTGAGGTGCTTCTAGTTTCCATTTCTACATCTTAAGGAGACCAGCCCTTACCTTTAGACTCTTTTTCAGTGAGTGGCTCTATTCCTGCCTCTTCTGTTCATGAGATAGAGAACACTTCTTCTTCTGGACCTTCTCGCCATATTCAAAGAGATCATCCATCTGATCAGATCATTGGCGATCTATTTGAGGGGGTCACACGCTTAAAATCAGGTTTATCTAGCTTCTACCTCCACTCAGCTTTTGTTGCCTCTTTTGAGCCGAAGGATATTTCTCATGCATTATTCGATGAGTCTTGGATTAATACTATGCATGAGGAATTTGAGAACTTCGAGAGGAATAAGGTATGACAGCTTGTTGAGCTCCCACCTGGTCATAATGTCTTTAGCACTAAGTGGATGTTCAAGAACAAGCAGAGTAAAGATGAGGTTATCATTAGAAACAAGGTTAGACTAGTTGCATAGGGCTTTACTTAGGTTGAGGGTCTTGACTTTGAGGAGACCTCTACCCCTGTAGCTAGACTAGAAGCTATTAGGATCCTGTTTACATTTTCGGCATCCAAGGGCTTTAAACTTTCTTAAATAGATGTCCAGAGTGTATTCCTCAATGGGTATATTGAGGAAGATGTGTATTTCAGGTAGCCTCCAGGATTCGTAAACCCCTAATATCCAAACCATGTCTACAAACTTTCTGAAGCTTTATATGGATTTAAGCAGGCCCTTAGAGTATGGTATGAGAGACTTAAATCCTATCTTTTTAGTCATGGTTTTAAGATAGGTATAGTAGACAAGACTCTATTCATCAGAAACCAGAATTATCATTTTCTCCTCGTCTAGATTTATGTAGATGATATTATCTTTGGTGGCTCTTCGTATTTTCTTGCGTCTCAGTTTTCAGAGGTGATAAGCACAGAGTTTGAGATGAGCATGATGGGTGAGTTGAGCTACTTCCTCGGTTTCCAAATCAAGCAGACTCGGGAGGGCACCTTCTTGCATCAAGCCAAGTACACTTGAGACCTCCTGAGGTGCTTTGATATGTCTCATGGAAAGCCAGTGATGACTCCTATGGCCACGAATGTTGTCCTTGAGCCTGATGAGGATGTCGAGCCAGTTGATCAAAAGGAGTTCAGGAGCATAATCTGTTCCCTCTTGTATTGCACTGTCTTGAGGCTGGACATACATTTTGTTGTGTGTTTGTAGCTCGATTTCAGGTTTCTCCTTGCGCCCCTCGCTGACAAGCGGTGAAGCGCATCTTCAGGTACTTTCTAGCTATCATTGACCATGGTATTTGGTACACTTCCTCTTCTTGTTTGTCCCTTAGACCCTTTTTCAATGCAGACTTCACTGGCTATAGGATAGATAGGAAGAGCACTTCTGGTACTTGCCAATTTATTGGTACTTCTCTTGTTTCTTCGTCATCTAGGAAGCAGTTCAGAATTGCACAATCTACCGCTGAGGCCGAGTATGTCGCTGCAGTTAGTTGCTATAGTCAGGTGCTTTGGATGAGATTGACCTTGCAGGACTTTGGGTTAGAGATAGAGAGTGTTTCACTTTTTTGTGACAACACTTTTGCTATTTTCATTGCTCAAACCCAGTGCAGCACTCCAGGACCAAGCATATAGACATTATATATCATTTTCTTAGAGACCATGCGGAGATGGGTGATGTAGTGCTTTAGTTTGTAGAGAGTGAGCTCCAGATTGTCAATATCTTTACCAAGCCATTAGATAGCTCTAGGTTTGTGTCTTTGAGAGGAGAGCTTGGAGTTGTGTGCCTTTACGACTTATCTTGAGGGAGAGTTGGTTTGTATATTATGTATTATATATGTTTTATTCGAGCATTTTCTTTTTCATGCATCTTTTGGATGATATTGGGCTTAAAACTAGAGTTTTGAGTTCACTCCACTTAGACTTCTGGCATGCTTTACATGAACCTCTCATCTTATACTATAAGTTGCTATCATGCACAATTAGCTGTTCTCTCTTCTCTCTAGGTTGAGTACCCTCACAGTCTTATAAGTTTAGCACGTGTTGGGCCCCTAAGTAGACAGGGTTTGTGTGCACTCCTTAGCTTGAGATCTAGAGTCAGCTTCCCTATGTCAGTCATTTGGGAAGGTGAGAGCGAGTCTGAGCCATAGTATTCTCTACTATATTTTCTATGCTCTATAGCCACCCACTTTGCAGTTTTGTCTCCTCATTCTGTGTTTCTGGTTTATATTGAGTTCATTTAGACTTTCCTTGAGCTTAATTTTGCTAATAACTCAATTTGAATCGGATTTATGTTTAAAATTGATTCACTTGCTTAGGGGGAATTTGAAAATCTGCTTTATGCATTGTATATAGACTTCATTTTCTTTTCATGAGCTTTGTCTATTATGCAAATGAGCTATTATTCATACTATACAACTTGTTGCTTTTTTAAAGAAAAATGCTAGCTTAGATATGTCCAAGTTCATGTTAATTCATCTTGCTAAGCTTGTTAAGATATGACAATTAAAGCTTTGAATGAAAACTTGATGAAACATATTGCTTTTACTTGCTATGTTTCTTCTCTAGCTGCATATGCTATTATTTGTGAAATTTTAGATTTCTACTAGAGTTCCTATAGCAACTTGGGAGATGCTAGGTTGATTCATACACAAGTCCTTCACATGTTATGTGCTAAAATGAAAACAAAAAATGGAAATTGACACTTTTGTCTGCAAATTGATCTCAACACCTTATATTCACGAGATTGCTTCCCATTGCATTTGGGTTGAACTTGGAATGTATCATGTATGACCAAGACCATTCTTTGAGAGTTCATCTTGAGATGGTTGACTATAGTTTGAGTCAATTACACTTGAAAAATGCAAATAAAAAACACATATGTGGGTAAAGAATGCAAATAGTGTCAACTATTTGTACCCCACTATGTGCTTTGAAATCTTAAAAAATATAAGTGGGTAAAGAATGTAAATAATATCAAACATTTGCACCCCACTATGTCATTTGAAATCTTAAAGAAAAATTTGCATTGAAGATAATTGAGCTCGAAGGATCTAGTATGTACATCTAGCTTTTCCAAAGTGTTGAGTAGGTTGAACTCTTGGTTTTTCATTTGATCTCTTGTATGGCTTTGCTTCTAGTGTAGAAACTATACTGAGTGTTGCAATTGTTAAATCATGCAAAAATGACATAGTCTTCTTTGTGCTTGCTAGCAAACTTGACATTTGCACTTGGACATGTATTAGTCTAGCATAATCTAAACCTGAATAGCTTGGTGTCATGCTTTATATCGATTGTCACTTGGATAATCTTTAAAACTCTTTTAAGATGCATTTCATACATACATGTGTAAATGGGGGAGAAAATGACACCTTGATGCCTATATTGCCAAAAGAGGGAGAAAACATAGAAAAGGCATCATGAAAATGAGAATGCATCTTGATTCTTATGATCTTAGTAAAAACTTGCTACTTCTAAGGATCATAAGTATACTTGAGCTTTCTGTGAGTTTTATTGGATCTTTAGAGCTTTTGTGGAAAACTTATTTTTTTCTTTGGTTTTACTCTAAAATCCTTCCTGTCAACTTAGTCATGTCCTTATTTTCTTTCTCTCTGAACTAAGTTTGGCTTTGCATTCAAATTGCATTCTTCTTCTCTTTTCAAACTCAAAATTTTATACCTTTTGGGTGTTTGTCAATATACTCATCAAAAGGGAGATTGAAAGATTATGTGAAGGTCTATCCATGTTTGTGATGAGTTATTGACATTGTTTAAGATAGTAGTATTTGAGTTTGAGAGAGCTTTGAAGTTTAATTTACAATTTGAAGCAATTGGGAAAATGTCCAGCATTAGTGGATGCACCGGTGTGTGTCCGGTTGCCGTGGGTGGTGAAATACGCATGGAGTGTGTAGCACCGACCTCGAGCAGATCGTTTTTCCAAAGAGCTTTTTTTCTAGAGGGCGGTGCTATCGACTTGGGGGAAGTAGCACCAGCCCTTATGAGCGAGGATGAATTTTTAAATTGTAATTTTTGATGAAATTCATTGCATATCTTTTTGGACATTGCTATGTGATGTGTTTTCTTGTTTTTGATGGTTGCAGAACATCGGAGCTTGATCATGGTGAGGCGGAGGATGAACGGGACTAGGCAAGGTGCGCTGGAGGTCCAGACGGTCGAGGATCACCGGAAGATAATCAGAGACGGAGTTGCTGTAAACCTAGAAGATAAGGAATGGATGTGATGCTAACTGCTCGGATCAAGGAAGCCGTTGGATTGCGGTCTAGGTGATAGAATAGCGGGTCTAGTTAGTATACTTTGAGAAACATGCAAAATCCGTTATGGTTGTGGGTTAGCCCATGTATGAGTGAGTGAGTCAATCCTAACCCATGATGGTGATCCTAAGGGTAGAAAGAACTCATCCGAAGATAGAGGATGACCTAAAGTAGTATAAATAGAGGGGTATAGGTAGCCTTCCCCCTCTTGAAAGTTTTGAGGTTTTAATGCTCCTTTGAGTTTTGCCCACCTTATTGTGAGGTTTTGTAACCTCTCCTTTAGAAATAAAAACAAATTTCTATTATGCTTGATGTCGGCGTATTCCACCAGATAGGTCCTGATCTACAGACCGGGTTTTGTTCGATAGGGGGCGTCTTCGCGGCTGGCAAACCCTGACGAGGGGAAACCCTAGAAACTCCCACGCGAGGGACTATGGCGCTCTTGAACTGCGTTGACACGGCTACTACTAGTCTTCTGAGCGCTTGCATGTGCTTCAGGCAATGCATGACTCCCACTAGGTAGGACTAGATGATTTTTCATTAGAAGTTCATCATGCTTTTCTGCTTCTAGCAAAACGCATATCAGCTTAGAGTACTTTTAGTACTTTGCATGACGATACTGTTGCTGCAGTATCCTCATGTTGGGATGGAATGTGCACAAAGTCTTGTCAATTTTTTCAGTTTCTGTGATTTTCTGGTCACAAAATGCTAGTTTAGCAATAATCTTGTGCATGGCAGAGTTATACGCTGCCACTGACTTAAAATCTTGGAAGCGTAGGAGGGTACATTCACGTTGTGCTTCTGGTAACAGAATGGATCTTTGCTGGTTATATCGTTCCTTCAAGGAATTCCATAGGGCCAGTGGGTCCTACTCCATCAAATATTTGGCCTTCAGGTCCGTATGGAGATGGTGTTTCAGGAAGTGCAAAATTGCACACTTAGCAGCTTTAGGGAGAGCCGGAGCATCAGTTTCAGGCTGGAAAATTGTGGCTCCAAGAGATTGGGCTGTCAAGTGATCTTGGCATCTATTGCCCAAGTAAGGTAGTTGCTGCCATTCAGGGCAAGCTTAGCAAATTCTTTCTTTACGATGTCAGACATATCCTATATGCAAGATAAAACAAGGATTTTACTTCAGGTTAAATATTGTTTTGCATGATTGCTACTGAATCAGTATAGTCTATATCTATTCAATAAATAATTATCATAGATTTTCCAGGATTTTCCAAGCATTTTTTTATATAATTTTTTTCTGCCAATTATTAAGTAATTCCCAGAATTACTAATTAATAGAAGAACAAACTTCAACGTGAAATAAACCTGGCATAATGCTAATTACATCTTATGTAACACTTGCTGGTTGAGTATGAAAACATGTAATGAATGCCTCCGTCAACATGACTCTTGGCCAAGTCAACCCGCCCCGAGGGCTCACATGAGGGAGGGAGCACTTCCCGATTTCTAACGTCAATTAAGAAAATTAGCCTCATGTGTGTTTTCCTTAGACACCAATTGTCATGTATCCGTTCCTTCAAAACAGAAATCAAAGACCCAACCGCTTATGCCTTCAAGTCCAAAACCGCTTTGATAGCTCGATTATTTCCATAATTTTCTAGCATTTTCTGTTAATTACTAAGCAATTTTTAGAATTACTTAAATAACAGAAAATAAATCACAGTATATATATTAATCATGGCATAAAGCTAAAAAATATTTTTTAGAAATTAATGCTTATTTTTAGAGGATTTTTTTCTTTTTTTCTGCGCGGGCTGCTGGCCCATCGCGCAACCCAAACCATCGCCCTGTTCAAAACAACAGTCGGCCGGCCCACTTGAAAAACTAGACTGACTCTAACTATTTCCGGCTTGGCCCATTTGTCCCGAAAAACCGGCCTGGCATCCAAGAAAAACCGGCGGGCCACTAGCCCATCAGGCTTCCGGCCCGAGAGGCCTGCCCGACCGCACATTATGACCAAGGGACGGAACCCTAGCTGCCATAGCCAATCGCCCCGTTTCCATCTCCACGCGAAAAACAGGGCGCACACAGGCTTTGGCGGCGGGACCAAATTCTATTGGCGAGTGGCTCGGAGACGCACTGCCGCGCGTGATAGCTGGTCAGCATGGTGGCCAAGGCGACGACGCGGGCCATTACGGCGGCAAGGCCAGGCAGCGGCGGCGAGGGCCTCGCCGGGTGAGGTCCTGGCAGAGCGGCGGCGTCGAGCGCTGCCGGCGCAAGAGCCGCTGAAGCCATCTTGCCACGTGCTGCTTCGGGTGCGGGGCATGGCGCCGCTGGCTTGCACGCAGAGCCGAAACCGGCTGCCAAAGGTGGGTGCCAGCCGAGGATGAAGGCGCGGCAGGCTCGGCCAGGAGGACCAGCGGCTGCGGGCCGCATCCGAGCTGGACCGAGCTGCTCGTGAATGGAGGCCGAGGCTGCGTGTCGCCGGTGCAGGGGGCCGGCCGCATGCGTTGGCATGGTACGACTGCCGGAGGGCAAGAGGCTCAGTGACCAATATTTGGGGCAGCGCGGCGCTTCGGGGCCGACGAGCAAAGCACTGGCCACCGACGCCAAACATGTTTGATGAGATTCCACCACCGTATCCACTTTTTTTTTGTTTAATGGATGATGCACAGAAACACATAAAGTCCAAAAGCGGATTAGATTATTCGAGTAATCAACAATTTGGGTGAAGTAATCTACAGGATTAAGGGGCTTGATTGGGTATTGATTTGATCTGATTGATTGCGAGTAAGGATGAGGCGAAAAAAACGATCTACTAGATCGATAGCAAAAATCCCCAAAATTTCCGATTTATTAAGTTCAATTGCGATTCAATAGATCATGTTAATTTAATACCTTTATTTGATCTTAGGGAAATTTTGTATACTATCGCGTAGGATAGAGTCACGTAAGACTTTTTTTTTTGCAATCCAAATAGATGCCAGCGTGATGACGAGTTGATTGCAGATCGGATCGGGCGATCAATCGTTGGTAGTAGTCGTTCGTTGTAGTCGACGATCCTCCTTCTTGTGGTAGAGACTCGTGCTGATAATGTATTGTAAAACGTCGTTGAACGTCTACGATCAATCATAAGTTGTAGACGCAATCACGAGAGTAAGAACAATAAACACACTATGTAAGGGGTGGAATTCTCTCTCGCTTTTATTGATTCATCTCTTTTACAATGAAAAGCATCCGATATATATAACAATATGAGAGAGGAGTTCGGATTCGACCACACTATAAAGAGATAGAGTCTAAACTGAATATGGTTTAGAGTCTTAATCTCATAACATTTGGTATGGTTTTGCTATGTTAGTTTTCTCTTATGCGCACCTCTTCGTATTTTTATCTGGCGTACCTAGCTAGACATGTGTTTGGAGATCTAGAATTCTAGCACATGGGCACCCCTTACCTTCGATACGAGTAAAAGCATATAGGGCATGGCCAGGTTGAGAAACCATTTTTTTTTATTATTATTATTATTATTATTATTATTGCGACATAGAAACCATATATTTATGAGAGGTACGATGAACTTTTAACATCGTATAATCATGAGAGTATTGTTGCGCCAAGGAAGCTAAACAGCGGAGTATGAGATACCTCATCTCCTTTGGGGTTGCAGAAATAGTGGAGCTAAAGAACACAAAGTCACAAACCATCTAGAGTGAACACTAGTGGTAAAAATGAGTGAGATCTAAATTTCATATACCCTCTTAGTTTCTTTATATAGCAGTGGGGGTATAGCTATTTCCCATCTTGCCCCCCAACAATTACAAAACCTAAATAATCTTTACTACTATAAATTTGCAGTTGGTAGCAGCGGTCCGTTCTTTCTAACCCTCCTCCGTCATATCTCTAATAATGACCGGTCATTATAGTTAATTATTCTTTCCTGATTTACAGTTAGCCATATCCCTCTAAATATGACTGATTATTATAGTAAAATCCCTGATTATTGTTGGTAATTAATAGCCAGCCAATCATTCCTTTTGTACTCTATATATGCTATACAGCTTTCACAGAATCAATCAAGGGAATTCATTCAAGATCTTCCATATCGTGCCGCCGCGGCGAATGAATTCGACGAACTGATCAATAAGTGACGGACCGACGTACATGGCCGTAAGGCGCAGGAGGCCGAGCGCCGCGATCAGTAGTAACTGCGGCCAGAAGACAACCAGAATGCGACGCCCACCAGGTGTTGTGACCCCAGTGGCGGCCAGTTGACGTGAATAAAGCGTATGACACTTCGACATGGTTGCCCGGCGACACCGGTGGAACGTCGTCGACGGTGAGAAAGTCATTAGCATACTCCTTGGAGATAAACAAGTTGATCCAGCTGAACGTCGCAAGAGAGAGGAACGACGCGGCGGCGCATGGCATGGCGGGTGCCTCGGCGCTGGTGTTTTCTGGTTCACTTTCATGGGCTCCCGTGTCATGGCCGGTAAAGCCAGTGATGGTTAGGTACGCCGAGGTATGAAGACGAGTAGGCCAGCAAATGCGAGAGGGTCATCTGGGAATAGCAACGAACCGTCAGCGCAGCGGACCACCGCCGAAGTGGAGAAGAGCGCGGCATCGAGGGCGGTGGTGATCCAGAAGATGCGGAGGTGTAAAGGCTGGGTGGCAGCGGCAGCCCCTTTCTCCAAAACGACTGACCACGCGGCCATAGCGTGCGTGACGAAGTGGGCGGCGAGGAAGGCGGACTCCACAGCGTGCCATGGTGTGCTCGGCAGGACAAAGAACGCGAGCGCGAGAACGGCGGACGCCGCGGCGAAGACGGCAGATGCTCCCAGTGCAATCGCGTAGCGGTCAGTGGTCTAGAATGGTGGTGGCTTCGGCAACAACGCCTTGTGCTCGGGGGAAGCCCCCCGTATCGCCCCTGCGAAGGCGGCGAATAACGAGGACGAGCGAGGCGACGAGGAAGGCAAGGTCGACGTCGTCGAGGAGCACGCGCTGCAGGCATGGTGAGAGGAAGAGAAACGCGATAAATTGCAAAAAGGGATAAAAATGATTGATTGATTTTTGAGATCGGTAATATATATTGGTATGTACAGTATATTTAGTTTTAATTTATACTAGAGAAGAAACAATACAAACCTTTTTAATCGGGAGAAATAAATATTTGATCTTGTAGCATAATTTTTTTTATTGTTTGACTTTTATGTTTCATTATTAATTTTATTTTTTGTAATAACACATAGACATTGAACTAGTAAATAGTTACATTCCACCGTATATGTGCATCGCTCTCCTCGTGGGCTAATCCTAAGGCCAGAAACAAACTCCAAGCAACCCATTTCCCTACTAGCTTTGTCCTTGGGTCTGCTACAACGCCAGTTTGGCACTTTTGATAGTCCAGGAGCTGGACACACAACATGAATCACCGAACTTGTTAAGGTAAAAGTACCGAGCAGTGGCGCGAGCTCGAGCAATTTGGCAACTAGGCCGAGTATTCAACTTCGACGTCGGTGAAGCGCCATGTTATCGTTAATGGCATGTATAATGGTACATGCTAACTGTCTGTAAGATTATATTATATAGGATTTTAGGTGATATGAAAAAGAGAAAAAACTGTTGTCTACTATTTAAGAGATGGTTTTATAAACACTTTTCTATTTTGTATGTCATTATATAGATAGTCTGTTAATTGGATAAGAGACCATCACATACTACTATATAAACAATCGATTGTACGAGTTATTTTTAATACTATCTATAAATAACATGAAGATATATTATAGATAGTTCCCATCCATACCAGTGCATGTACTCTAGATATTTGAGTCCATGAGTTTGCTGGACTTCTTTATTGGCAACGTATCCTGTGCACACAGGCTTCCCGTGTACACACCGTGCACACCAATTAACGAAAGTCATGAAAAATTCTGAAAAAAATTATAAATATACTTTATAAATTACTCTACCTATGTATAAATTGTAGGTTCAAATTCATTATATATCAAGAGTTAGAAAAAAGAGAAAATTCTGACAAGTTTAAACTATTAAACTTGTCAGAATTTTCTCTTTTTTGTAACTCTTGATATATAATGAATTTGATCTTGAAACTTCATACATAGGTAGAGTAATCTATGAAGTACATTTACAATTTTTTTCAGAATTTTTCATGACTTTTATTAGTTAATGTGCACAATATATACACGAAAAATCTTGTGTGTATAGGATACGTTGCCTTCTTTATTTTCTCGATATCGCTTCCGAATCCTGCAACAGTAATATCAGACGCGCGCTTTGTGGAGAGACAACCAAGCACCCAACTGCCGGGCCGACGGAAATCTCGGCCCATTCGAATATATTAAACTCAGGCCCTGTTGGTTCGACCTGGGCTCTATTTCTCTCTACTTCTTCGAAACACAGGACCCCGCGCCGCAAGCGCACGAACTCCAGCCGCCACCCGCCGGTCACCGCGGCGGCTCCAGCCCCGCATGCCGCCGCGGCCTCTGCCCCCGGCGCTGCACCGCGTGCTCTGCCTCCTCCCACGCATTGCCTCCCCGCGCCACCTCCTCCAGGCCCACGCCTTCCTCCTCCCCCGCGGCGGCCACCGCCACCCGTGCCTCCTCTTCGCGCTCCTCCTCCACCTCCCTCCGCCTCCCGCTTCGCCCCCGCGCCCTCGCCCTCCTCCGCCGCCTCCATCCCTCCGTGTCCCTCAATGCTGCCGCACGGATCCGCCACCGCCAAGGCACCCTCGGCCCGCAGCTCAACTCCCTGATCTTCCGCCGCGGCCTCGCCTCCGACGCGCACGTCTCGGCCAGCCTCATCCAGGCGTGCTGCTCCCTGCGGCTGCGTCGCCTCCTCGCGCAGCGTGTTTGATGAGATGACCCTGCAGGGATATCTTCGCCTGAAACGTCATGAACGCGGGGTATGTAAGGTCCGCGGACTTGGCCCGCACGCGCGAGGCTGTTCGGTGTCATGCCCGAGAGGAACTTGGTGTCGTGGACGACGGTCATCGCGGCGTACGCGCAGATGAGGCGCCGGAGGAGGCGGTTGAGGTGTTCCGGAGGATGCAGGTGCAGGAAGGGATCGAACCGGATGGGGTGGTTTGCTGTTAGTGCTGTCGGCGTGCAGGGATCTGGGCGCGGTTGATTTGGGGCAGTGGGTGCACAGCTTCGTGGCGAGCCGGGGGTTGTGCCAGGATATATATACAGCTGATGAACGCGATCATTGACATGCACGTCAAATGCGGGTGTGTTGGGAAGGCGGTAGAGGTGTTTGAGGGTATGGAGCAGAAGAGCGTTGTGACTTGGACGACGATGATTGTTGGATTTGCATTGCATGGCGCGCCTTGGTTTGGAAGCCGTCGAGATATTTTGCGGATGGAGAAGGAGAATGTGGCACCAGATGATGTCACTTGTCTGGCAATCCTGTCAGCGTGTAGCCACGTTGAACTGACTGATTTGGGTCGTTGGTGTTGGAATATGTTGGCTAAGCCCATAAATATTTGAGAATAATTCTAAATAAATGTCAAAAGCCCATCATATAGAGGAGATGTAAACTCTTTATTACCATATTGCTAGTTAAAGTGGAGCAACACTAACTTAAACAGTAGAGTGTGCTCCATCCACTAGCTTATGTGGGAGAGAAAGAGAAGAACCCAAGCACGCGCTCGCCTCGCCTCGCCTCGCTCGTTGGGCTTGGGCCGGGGCGAAGGGCACGGGCGCACGACACCTGCGTGAATGGTCTCCGCACCGGAGAGGGCGAATAATGTTTTTAGGGCCTGTTTGGTACGGCTCCAGCTCCACCAGATTCGTGGATCTGGTGGAGCTGGGTTTTCCTAGCTCCACAGATCCGTGAAGCTGGAGCTGTGAGTACATTAAGAATGTTTAGATGGATCATTTTGTTTATATTTTAGGCCAAAAATATAAACTTAATTTACTTTATTTTAGCCTACAAGTTTCAGATCTCAGGAGAAGCTAGGATCTGGAGCTCTACCAAACAGGCCCTTAGGAAGCGCTCGGCGCGACTGCTCGTGATCTACTTTCTCTCCATTCGTGATCTATCTTGCCTTCTGCATCGTCGCGACGGGGTCCTCTGCTTCATCTCACGCCTCCAGTCGATGTCTTCGCTATTTTCAATCTTATTGATATTGTTTTCTAGTATATTAGAGGGACATATGTGTAGTATGGTTACATGCATGTCTACAATATACTTGTGCTTAATGTGTAGGCTTCTCAATCAGTTTGTGTTCATGAATTATCTACTGTTTGATTTATACCTGAATGAAAGTGTTAATTTATCCAGCAATCCAAAAACCTTATTTTAGGCACTTTGGTTTATCAATGGCTGGCTTTGCCGATGCACTAAGGCCGGAAATTTTTTTCGGTGTGTATTTTAAGAGGTGGCAGGTCAAAATCACTCTGTGGCTTACAGCTATGAACGTCTACTGGGTTGCGGCTGGCAAACCTGAAGGAACCCTTACTCCTGAAAAGGAAAAAGAGTTCAAGGATGCCACCACACTCTTTGTAGGAGCCGTTCTTAGCGTTCTTACCGACCGTCTGTGTGATGTGTACATGCACATAACAAATGCGAAGGAGCTGTGGGATGCACTGACTTCTAAATTCAATGCATCAGACGTTGGTAGTGAACTGTATGTTATGGAGCAGTATCACGACTACAAGATGGTTGATAACCGCTCTGTGATTGAGCAGGCCCATGAAATACAGTGCATTGTGAAGGAACTCGAACTCTTTAAGTGTACCTTACCCGACAAGTTTGTGATAGGGGGCATTATTGCCAAATTACTTCTTTCATGGAGGAATTTCGCCACTGCTCTGAAACATAAGAGACAAGAAATCTCTGTTAAGAGTTTAATTGCGTCTCTTGATGTTGAAGAGAAAGCTCGGGCTAAGGATGCACTTGCGAAGGGAGTTGAGGGACTGTCTAACGCCAATATGGTGCAACAACACGGTAAGAACAAAGGGAAAAACCATAAAGCCAAACTGACCACAAACTTCAAGAAGAAGAAGATGAACAAAGATGACATGCCTTGCTATGTGTGCAGTAAGACTAGACATTGGGCTAAGAAGTGTCCTCACCGTAAAGGTAGAAAGGCTAATCAAGGACAGAACTTAAAATCTGTCAATGTGACCATTGGCAACACTGGAGATGGAACTTCTGGGTATGGTAATTTACCTACTGTTCTTTCAGTGAGTCAGTCCACCAACTGATGGATTGATACTGGTGCTAATGTGCATGTGTGTGATGATAGATCAATCTTCTCTTCTTACCAGGTCATTCAGGATTCCTCCGTCCTAATGGGGAATGGGTTATATGCTTCTGTTTGTGGTATTGGCACGCTAGATCTGAAGTTTACTTCGGGAATATCGTACAACTGAAGAATACACATCATGTCCCTTCAATAAATAAGAACCTAGTCAGCGATTCCCTTCTCTGTCGAGATGGGTTCAAAGTGGTGTTTGAGTCTAATAAAGTAGTCGTGTCAAAACGTGGACTTTTTATTATCAAAGGCTATGAATGCGGAGGTTTGTTCCGCTTTTCCTTTCCAATTTCTGCAATAAAATTGTGAACCATATTTGTGACAATTATAATGGAGGTGAGGCTAATGTTAGGCACTCACGGTTATGTCACATCAATTTTGGTTGTATGTCTCGGCTTGCCAGTATGAATTTAATTCCAAATGTTACTTCGATCAAAGGTTTTAAGTGTCAAAACTGTGTGCAATCCAAGAAACCTCGTAAGCCTCACAAGGCAGCCGAGGAGAGACATTTGGCACCATTAGAACTCATACATTCAGATCTTTGTGAAATGAATGGTGTGTTGACTAAAGGTGGAAAAAGATATTTCATGACTTTGATTGATGATGCTTCTAGATATTGCTATGTATATATGTTGAAATCTAAAGATGAGGTTTTAGACTACTTTAAAATCTATAAGGCAGAGGTTGAAAACCAATTGGAAAGAAAGATCAAAAGTCTCTAATGATTTTGATTTATTCTGTAAGGAACATGGGATTATTCATGAGAGGACACCTCCTTATTCACCCTAATCAAATAGGGTTGTCGAAAGCAAAAACCACACTCTAACTGATCTGGTTAATGCCATGTTAGACACTACGGGATTATCTAAGGCATGGTGGGGGGAGGCCCTATTGACCTCGTGTCATGTTCTGAATAAAGTTCCTTTCAAGAATAAAGAGAAAACCCCATATGAAGAATGGGAAGAGAGAAAACCGTCACTCTCTTACTTGCGCACTTGGGGGTGCTTGGCGAAAGTCAATGTACCAATAACTAAAAAGCGCAAGTTTGGAGCTAAGATTGTGGATTGTGTCTTTCTGGGATATGCTCATCGCAGCATTGCTTATAGGTTTTTAGTAGTGAAATCGGAGGTATCTGATGTGCTTGTCAATACAATTATGGAGTCTTGAGATGCAACCTTCTTTGAGAGCATTTTTCCAATGAAAGATGTACATAGTACTTCTAACCAAACTCCTGAGGTAATTCTTGAACCAATTACTCAAACTGAATATCCTAAGCAAATACATGAGCAAAATCCTGAGAAGGATGACAGTGAGGCTCCAAGGAGGAGTAAAAGATAAAGGATAGCTAAATCCTTTGGTGATGATTTCACTGTGTACCTTGTGGATGATACTCCTAAGTGTATTTCAAAAGCTTTTGCATCTCCAGATGCAGACTACTGGAAGGAAGCAACCCGTAGTGAAATGGATTCCATTCTTGCTAACGGGACTTGGGAAGTCACAGATCTACCTTATGGTTGCAAACCTGTGGGTTGTAAGTGGATATTCAAAAAGAAGCTTAGGCCTGATGGTACTATTGAAAAGTATAAGGCTCGGCTTGTGGCCAAAGGTTATACTAAAAAAGAAGTCAAAGATTTCTTTGACACTTATTCACCTGTCGCTAGATTGACTACTATTCGAGTTCTACTTTCCTTGTCTACCTCGCATGGTCTTCTCGTTCATCAAATGAACGTTAAGACAGTTTTCCTTAATGGAGAGTTGGATGAGGAAATTTACATGCAACAGCCTGATGGATTTGTAGTGAAAGGTCAAGAAGACAAGGTGTGTAAGTTGTTGAAATCTTTGTATAGTCTGAAACAAGCTCCTAAGCAATGGCATGAGAAGTTCGACGGAACTTTAACATCTGCGGGCTTTGTTGTTAATGAGGCTGATAGGTGTGTATATTATCACCATGATGGGGGTGAGGGAGTTATTCTGTGCCTGTATGTTGATGACATATTGATCTTTGGCACGAATCTTGTTGTAATTACAGAGGTCAAGTCTTTTCTATCTCATAGTTTTGATATGAAAGATCTGGAAGAGGCTGACATAATTTTGAACATCAAACTAATGAAAGATGAGAGTGGGATTACACTTTCGCACTCTCACTATGTGGAAAAGCTCTTGAACCGTTTTGGATTCTTGGAGAGCAAACCCTCTCTAACACTGTATGATTCTAGCTTAATTCTTCGAAAGAATAAAAGAATTGCTAGGCATCAATTGAGATACTCTCAGATTATTGGATCTCCCATGTACTTAGCTAGCGCTACAAGGCTAGACATCTCATTTGCTATGAGCAAATGAGCCGGTTTACATCTAACCTGGGTGATGATCACTGGCGAGCACTAGAGTGAGTCATGCGCTACCTGCTAGGTATTGTGAATTATGGGTTTCACTATACCGGGTACCCAGCAGTACTAGAGGGTTATAGTGATTCAAATTGGATATCCGATGCTGATGAGATCAAGGCCACAAGTGGATATGCATTCACTCTTTGTGGAGGTGTTGTTTCATGGAGGTCTTGCAAACAGACCATTTTGACATGGTCAACTATGGAAGCAAAACTCACGGCTCTAGATACAGCCACTATTGAGGCAGAATGGTTGCGTGAACTCTTGATGGATCTTCCAGTGGTTGTAAAGCCGATTCCAGCTATTCTTATGAACTATGATAATCAAATAGTTATTATCAAAGTGAACAGTTCTAAGGACAACATGAAGTCATCAAAACATGTAAAGAGACATTTGAAGTCTATCAGAAAATTGAGAAACTCTAGAGTGATAGCTTTGGATTATATCCAAACAGCTAAAAATCTGGCAGACCCTTTTACAAAGGGTTTATCACGCAATGTGATAGACGATGCATCGAAGGAGCTGGGTTTGAGGCCCACGTGAGTCATACATAGTGGTAACTCAACCTATGTGATCGGAGATCCCGTGAATTAGGATCTGGGAAGAACAAACTATTGGTTGAATGAAGGAAAATATTTTTCCAATCCACTCCACTGAAGATGCAATACTCTCTGAATCTGTAAGGCAGATTGGCTATTGCCTTAATGTGTTCCGTTGGCTTTAATTAGCAAAGATGTTGTCCTACAGAGCATTCTTGAAAGAACACACCTATACGAGCTTGACTGTTGATCGCAGTCTATGAGACTTGAGTAATCTCTAGTAAGCTCATGAAGAGGCTAAGAAGTACGACTAATATGCTCCACCCGAGGGGTAGCCTATTGGTAGTCAAGTATCAGTTATGACTTTAAGTGAAACTTGTTCGCACAAAACTTGCAATTCAAGGCTCAGTCCATTGTTCAAGTTATGAATGAGTGTAGCCTGAAGCTCTAGATGGATGTTCAACCCTAACAGGCCTCCATCAAAACACTGGTACTTTAAGTGAAACTTGTTCGCACAAAACTTGCAATTCAAGGCTCAGTCCATTGTTCAAGTTATGAATGAGTGTAGCCTGAAGCTCTAGATGGATGTTCAACCCTAACAGGCCTCCATCGAAACACTGGTATGTCAAACAGTATTGAGAAGAGGCAAATCTTGATGGGACTTTGAGATCTGGTGGGGGATTGTTGGAATATATGGGCTAAGCCCACAAATATTTGAGAATAATTCCAAATAAATCTCAAGGACCCATCATATAGAGGAGGTGTAAACTCTTTAGTATTATATTGCTAGTTAAAGTGGAGCAACACTAACTTAAATAGTGGAGTGTACTCCATCCCACTAGCTTATGTGGGAGAGAAAGAGAAGAACCCATGCGCGCTCGCCTCGCCTCGCCTCGCCGGGTCGGACACGGGTTAGGGCCGGGGCGAAGGGCGTGGGCCACGACACCTGCGTGAATGGTCCACCAAAATCCGGTCCAGTAGCTTGCGCAGGCACGGCCTCCTTTTGTAGTTTTTTCTTTTGCTCTCCAAAAAATTTGTGGTTGGTTATAAGATATGGAAACTGCACCATCCTTTGATCTCGTGGACTTTTTCTATATATACCACGCGGGCTTCCGCCTGAGAACAGATAAGAAAATGCTAGGGTTTTGCCTCTTCCTCTCTGCTACGCCACCTCCGATAGGTTGCTCCATCCCGCTGCGCCAAGGTGCACTGGTCATCGGAAGAGCAGGTCTCCGAAACCCATCGCTCTTGAGATTCTGCGCCGGAGAGGGCGAATAAGGTTTTTGGGAAGCGCTCGACGCAACTGCTTGTGATCTGCTTCCTCTCCGTTCGTGATCTGTCTCGCCTTCTGCATCGTCACGACGAGGTCCTCTGCTTCATCTCACATCTGATGTCTTCGCTATTTTCAATCTTATTGATATTATTTTCTAGTATATTAGAGGGACATATGTGTAGTATAGTTACATGCATGTCTACAATATACTGTGCTTAATGTGTAGGCCTCTCAATCAGTTTGTGTTCATGAATTATCTACTGTTTGATTTATACCTGAAAATGCTAATTTATCCAGCGGTTGGTATTTCAAAACCATGGTTTCTCAGTACAGGATTAAGCTGCAAGTTGAACATTATGGAATATGGATGGATGGTTGATCTACTCGGTCGTGCTTGTTGTCTGGTGGAGGCTCAAGATTTTATTCAGGTCATGCCTTTAAAGGCAAATGCAGAAATATGGGGAGCTCTTCTTGCTGATGATCGGACCCATGGTGGTGCTGAGCTTGGGGAACAAGCCTTGTTGCATGTAATTGAGCTTGAGCCCCATAATAGTGGGGAACTATATCCTCTTATATCTACTAATATAAATTTGCAGTTGGTGGCAGCGGTCCGTTCTTCCTAACTCCCCCCCGGCCATATCTCCAATAATGATCGGTCATTATAGCTAATTATTCTTTCTCGATTCTGACTGACCATATCTCTCTAAATATGGCTGATTATTATAGCAAAATCCACGATTATTGTTGGTAATTAATAGTCGGCCAATCATTCCTTTTGTACTCTATATATGCTATCTACGTTTTCACAGAATCAATCAAGAGAATTCATTCAAGATCTCCTATGTCGTCTTGCGCGAATGAACTTCGTGCCCGATCAATAAGTGATGGATCGACGTACATAGCCACAAGGCCTAGGAGGCCGAAAGCCTTGTGATCAATAGTAATCGCGGCGGAAGGACGACCAGAGCGCAACACCCACCGGTCTTTGTGACCCAAACACCGCCAATTGGACGTGAACAAAGCGCACGACGCTTCGGCGCGGTTGCCCGGTGACATCGGTGGGACGTCGTCGGCGGTGAGAGAGTCATTGACATACCCCTTGGAGATAAACGGGTTGATCCAGTTGAACGTCGTGAGAGAGAGGAATGACGCGGCGGCGCACAGCGTGGCGGGCGCCTCGCCGCTGGTATTTTCTGATTCACCTTCATGGGCTCCGGCGTCTTGGCCGGTGAAGCCAGTGATGGCTAGGTACGCCAGAGGCATGGAGACGAGTAGACTGGCAAAGGCAAGAGATCATCTGGGAAGAGCAGCGAACCGTCGGCGCAGCGAACCACCGCCGAAGCAGAGAAGAGCGCGACCCGAGGGCAGTGGCGATCCAGAAGATGCGGAGGTGCAAAGGTTAGGTGACGGCGGTGACCCCTTTCTCCGAGGTGATTGACCACGCGGCCATGGCGAGCGCGACAAAGTGGGCGGCGAGGAAGGCAGACTCCACAGCGCGCCATGGCGTGCTCTGCAGGAGGAAGAACGCGAGTACGAGGAGGACGACAGACGCCGCGGCGAAGACAGCGGACGCCCCGAGCGTGATGGCGTAGCGACCAATGGTCCGGAATGGCAGTGGTTTCGGCAGCAGTGCCTCATGCTCGAGGGAAGCCCCCGTGTCACCCCTGCAAAGGCGGTGGATGACGAGGACGAGCGAGGCGACGAGGAAGACGAGGTCGATGTCGCCGAGGAGCGTGCGTTGCGGGCACGGCGAGAGGAAGAGGAACGCGAGCTGATAATATAAATTGCAAAAAGGAATAAAAATGATTGATTGATTTTTGAGATTGATAATATATATTGCTACGTATAATATATTTGGTTTTAATTTATACCGGAGAAGAAACCATAAAAACTTTTATAATCGGGAGAAATAGATGTTTGATTTTAAAGCACAATTTTCTTTTATTGCTTGACCTTTATGTTTCGTTACCAATTTTATTTTTTGTAGCAACGCACGGGCATTGATCTAGTCTTATATTTATGCAGAACAGGAGAGGTGGGATGGTGTGAGCAAACTTTGAAAGGAAATGAAAGACACGGGATTAAGGAATGTGCCAGGGGCAAGTTCTATTGAAGTCGATAGCAGGATTCACGAGTCCACTTCCAAAGATGGATATCATCCTTGCTTACAAAAGATATGTGAAGTATTATGTGAGATCAACACTAACATTAAACATGTTGGCTATGTTGCTGTGTTCCCTGAAATACCACATGATATTGAATAAGCTCACTATAGGGATCTTCCTCAGTGTCCTCGGCTTTTACCGACGACACAGATGCCAAAACCGCCGACACAGGGCTCTGTCGTCGGCCTCCCGACGACACAAGTCCCACGACACAGAGTCGACGACACAACCAACCTATGTCCACGGCCACAATAAATCCGGCGACCACAGATGCCATGCGGGGCGGCCCGACACCCGGACATTTGTCGTCGGCGAACTTAAACTGCCGTCTGGAGGAGACACTTGTGTCCTCGGCCTAATTAATGCTGCCGACACAGAGTGGACATCTGTGTCCTCGGCCTAATTAATGCTGCCGACACAGAGTGGACATCTGTGTCCTCGGCCTAATTAATGCTGCCGACACAGAGTGGACATCTGTGTCCTCGGCCTGGGCTATAGCCGACGACACAGACCCCTTCTGGTGCCAGAACCTGGGGCTATCTTGTGTCGTCGGCATGGTTAAAGCCGCGGACACAGAGTGGACATCTGTGTCCTCGGCCTGGGCTATAGCCGACGACACAGACCCCTTCTGGTGCCAGAACCTGGGGCTATCTTGTGTCGTCGGCATGGTTAGAGCCGAGGACACAGGTTGTAAAAAAAAATACTGCGAATTTAAAAAAAATCCAATTTTAACCTGCAAAAAAACCCCATTCCCAGCAGTTTTATATCCCCAATTGCCCAGAACAATCACAACATATAATTTCACACACATTACCACATTCGCATTCACCAATACAATGCCACAAATGATCACCATCGACACAGATAGCAAAATGCATTAATAAGTCCCAAATTCAGCTCAAACCAAAAGAGTACATCACATTCACAATCAACATGTCTATGTAGAACATGACATACTATTCTACCAACAAAACAAATAACTAAAATTGCGAACCGGCAAAGGATCGACAAACACGTCGTCGGCGAATTGATTCATGGCCGATCTTGTGCCATGGAATCACCTCCTGTGGAGCATTAAATCGCAGAGGAAGCGGCGCGGTGGCGGACACTGCAAGAATAGAGAAACCACAATGTTCAAAACTCTTGTACATTTGTGTACTTGTATGAATAGTTAGCGAAAATTGGAACAAAATGCATTACCCCCGTCGGCGTCGGTGTCTGCGTGAAAACGGCGGAGGTGGCATCTGCGGTGGCGGAGGGTCCCGCCCAACGATCGTGGATATGATATGTTAGCATCTGAAGCGTGTAAGTACAAGCGTAGCTACGTATACAATCTTAATTACACGGAAATAGTTGTACATCCAGAGGTTACGACTCTGGAGGGCCTCATCTGCCTCCTATCCTCCTCTCGCTCACTTTGCCTCCATTGCTCATCCGCTTTGCATCTGCTGCTGCAACTCTGCGATCATCTTCGCTGGGCTTCTAGCGTGCCTTTGGCGGAAGAGGCGGCTTCTTGTCGGCGTGTCTGACTTGGCCTATGCGATTGGGCGCCACCACCGAGTCCATGAAGCCGAAGTCTGCCGTGACTCCTCCCATCGAGGCGGTCGTAGATGACCGGAGGGTCGACCGACATGGTCAAGGGGTCCTGATCGACACCGTGCTTCTCCTTCATGGCTGCCTTGTATGTATCTGCGAAACAAATAAGATATGAAATGGATTAGCTCGCCACGCTTGCAATAGGCAGAGAGTAGCGAAAAGAGAAAGTCACTTACAATCCTCTCTCAGGCAAAGGGGCCATCGGTGGTTCGCGTCTGCGTCGGCGGCCGACAGGCGTGTGTGCATCGTCCACACGGTGAACCCATCGGGCTCAAGTCCGTATGAAACTCCTGCGATTCAATTTCAAATGTGAAATGAAAAAGCTGAATTGACAAGAATGCTAGAGTTGTACTTAGTATACTTACGATATCACGCGCGACGTGACCCATGCCTCGTCCACCTAGGTAGGTCACACAGATCTCGGGGTTGGCTTCTCGATTCCCCCTGTTCCTCTTGGACCTCTCGATCCACTCCTTCGATGCCCACATCTTGCGAGATCCTTCGGCGTGTGGACACTTGTCCATCGGTCCGGACGCCAAGGCAGTACTCCTTCGCCTCGAGGCTTTGCAAGGCATGTGCCCTCGAGATCTTCATCCGTGCTCTTGTAGTGCTTCATCACGCGTCCGGCGGCATAACGATGGCGTCCACGACCGTCTTTGCCGCCATTGTGTCGAGCGCAGGCGACAAGCATGATAGTAAATCTGGGATGCGTCGAGGCCAAGTTGATACCTCGCTTGAAAGCGAAACAAACACGTGAAGCTATAAACACGAAAACATTAATAGAAATGACAACTTACCCGAACTTCGGCTATGCAATGATCCGCAATGATTGCCTCCTGGTCGTCCTCCACGAGCGAGTAGTCGCTCCATCTAGTCACCGGGCGTCGAGCACCACCCTCGCCCACTCGCTCGGGGTAGAGTTGCTTCAAGATCACCCCTAGCAAGTGGCCCGGCTCCTGCTTACCCTTGTTGAGGCAAACCAAGCCACTGCATGAAGAATTCATAACAAGTAGTTAGCAAGTTTGTGGTTAGAATAAAAGACATCGAAAATTTGTAGCACATACCTTCGCCCGCTAGAAACAACTATCAATATCCTGTCGGCTGGATCTGTGGGGGCTTTTGGCAATTTATTCCGCCCCCGACTCTTCTTGGATCCCGTAGAGTTCGAGGCGGAGGCACCCCCTGACTCGGTACCAACAGACTCCCATGGACTCCAGTCCTCGTCCCCGTCCTCATCCCCCTCCTCAAGTGCACGACGCCAAGAACCCCAAAGCTCATCGTCGTCCTCCTCCTCCACCTCCTCCTCCTCCTCCACGGGAGTCAGTGGTAGCCACCTCCTCCTCCTCCTCCTCCTCCTCCTGGGAAGCGTCGTACTGGGGTGAGCCGCCTGCAGCTGCACTCCTCATGCCCCCTTCCCAAGACCTTCTTCAATTTTGAAGCCAACTTCTTTATGCTTAGGAGCCATCACGCACAAATTAAATTAAATGACATAAAATACATTGATATTAATTGAAAGCGAATAAAATATAAATGTATATAAAATTAAATGACATAAAGTATATAAAATTAAACCTATAAAATTAAATAGCTTAAAAATCTTGGCTTCCTCTTCCTCTTCCTCTGCCTCTTCCTCTTCCTCTTCCTCTTCCTCTACCCTTTCCTCCTCTTCTTCTCCTTCTACATGAGATGGGTATCTTGATCCCAAAATATTATCTAGCCCATCACCAATATCGACGTCAGACTCTCTGGTAACTCTTGTTCTTGGAATACCTCCACGTCTGGGTGAGAATCGTAGTCGTCTTCCGTGAGATCGGGCAATCTACCAGGTGGAAGACATTTATGTACAATCCACCAACTTTTGTAATTGGGTGGGCGTCTGGCGAGATAGAACACCATTTCGACTGTTCGTAGAATGAACACGTCAGGCTTTTGATATGGCTTCTTATGATTGATCTCCACTAGTCCTAGTTTTGGAGTACGCCGCACCCCACTAGTTGGATGGAACCATCTGCAACGAAAGAGCACGAGCGAGAGATCTTTGTTGCCTTCATACGAAATTTCTACAATATCCTCGATGATCCCATAGTACTCTATGTCGGACCACGAGTCATCGGTGACATAACTCACGACGCCATTGTTCACCGTAGTTGCATTGGGGCGATCGACTCACCGCCGGATCGAAATCGATATCCATGGCAATCATAGCATCCATGGACCTTAATTCTCTGGTGCATCCACGTGACATTTGTCGGAGATCGTTGTGCCGCGCGCAGTGTCTTTGACCTTTGCACAAGCATTCGAGCAAAATTCATTAAGGAATAAATGCCACACATTTGTAAATTAAGTGAACTTGTATAAGAGGAAGAAGGTTACGTGGTAATGAAACTAGGTTAGAAAGTTTGGACGGCCTTGTCCACGACCTCGCCGTTTGATTGTCAATTTGTTCGCTTAGAAGGTTCACCGATCCTTCCCACTCTTCTTGAATAAATTGACTACAAGATTTAATATTTATTTCAGACATTTATTTCATAAATGCGTATTTATGACTTATTTGAGACATTTATTGACTTACTCGATGTACACCTTCATTTCATCCATGTTGTCGTACACATACAATGAATCAAATCCTTTTCCGCTGCGTCCAAGTCACGTGTGGTGCTTTTGCCGACATTGCATCCGACTTGGTCATGGAACACCTCAAGTTGGAAGTACTTCGCGACATGCCTTCTTATACCTTGGTTGTGGCACATGGACCTTGTTTTTGTCATAAAGTATTTGTCCGTGAAGTAGGCGATCTCTGAATCGACCAAGCTTCGCAATATCGCCTTCGACTCGTGCTTTGTTCTTCACCTTCGCTCTAAGACTTTTCATCATGCGCTCCTGACATACATCCACCTAAAGCTATGGCCCCCAACTTTTGCTTCATATGGCGAGATGAACAATAGATGTTGCATGCAATTGAAAAACCGAGGACATAAATCTTCTCGAGCTTTGTCACAAGCACGACAATGTCCTTCTCCAATTCCTCCATCCTCGATCACGGATATCTCTTTGCGCAGAGCTCTCGATAGAAGAAGCTAAGCTCGCCAAAGTGATCCATATATCATCGTCAACCACGCCACACACCGAAGCAGACGCTCTATGAAGACTTTGTAGTCGTGGGCATTCATCCCATTTAACTTGCATTGCTCTATACTAACGGCATGTCGAAGGTTCGCGCATAACCATCTGGGAATTTAACCTTTTCCTTAATCCAATCAAGAATCGCTTTATTTGCCCGTGTAAGGCGGAATTTTGCCCTAGGTTTCCTCCCATTCTCATCGAGGTTCATGTCCGCCGATCACATATCGAGCGCCTTGATCGGGCGTGCTTTCTTGTTATCTTTAGTCTTACGTGGGATGTCGGTTTGTGTTCACGATCGACTCGCACATATTTTTCTCTTGGTGCATCACGTCGATGTTGTGAGGTAGCTTTAGGTCTTTTGCATAAGGAAGGTTGTAGATCTGCACTTATGAGTCAATGGTGCTCCTCACCATAGTCTTTCACATACCCGATATCCGCTAGATCGTCATGCCGATCGATGATATCCTGCACTTGAAAGCGTTCGGGTGGCCCTTCTTCACGATCTTGCCTTTGCGAAATGCCTTTTTGATTCCTAAATGGGTGCTTGGCTCGAAACAACGGTGACAATCGAACCAACAGGACTTACCCCCATTTTTGGTGTGAAAGCATCGATTGTTACGCGAGCATATAGGGCATGACAACTTTCCATGCGTGCTCCACCGAGAACATGCCATACGCGGAAAATCGTGTATTGACCATAGATATGCGCACGCATCCTAAAGTTCTTCCCTTGTAGCTATCATGCGTCAAGACTCCTTTAGTCCACAGTCGATCGGCTCTTCTACCGGTGGTTGCATGAATAGATCTAAGTTTTTCCGGAGACTTAGGCGGGTATTATAACGGAAAGAAACATGTACTCTTCTTTCAAGCAGAGTTGAGGCGGTAGGTTATGCGGGATTGCTAACACCGGCCGGCCGCAATCTGGTGCGCCATCATATTGAATGGCGTGAACCCGTCGGTCGAGAGGCCTATCGCACATTCCTAGTCTCCGCCGCAAATTGTGGTGTTGTTGGTCAAAGTGCCTCCAAGCTTCGCATCGACGGATGAATCATCACGCCCTCCTTTCTCGCTTGCCCTCTTTGTGCCACCTCATGTGTCTCGCCGTGGCCTTGGACATGTCTGAGCCGCAGAGCGTTGAGTGATCGGAAGAAAGCGGAATGTTTTTCGCCACCGCCGTCTGTCTCATTCCACGTTCTGTACATTTAACTTCCTCGCACCGACTCTCATTACAATGCTTAAAGTGAGTCACCCGAATCGGTCTTCCAATAAAGCATGCGAACTTTGGGCAATAGTCTATCCTCTCGCACGGCATGCCTAACACGCGAAGAAGCTTCTTCGACTCAGAAGATTCGAGTCATCTTGTGTCCACTCGGAAGGAGGCTATCCGGCGGTTTGCAAAGGTCGTTGAAGCAATTGGTCGACAGGTTGTACTTGGTCTTCACCGCCATTAGACGCGACAATCGCCGAGAGTACAGATCACATCGGTATGCTCATGCGGCGGCAACTTGGCGAGAATCAAGGAGCTTCTCGAATTGTTGACAAGTGGCTCGGACTCTTCCTCGGGGAGAGATCGTAGCTCGAGCCACATCATCCGTGAGCTCGTCTAATCTATCAATTTCGACTTCGTCGTAGCCCTCTTCAAAATCCACGGGGCCACACACCGCACGGACGCTTCCTCTCGCCATGAGCTACCCATACAAAGTAATTTGGTTTGAAGCCATGCCTACATAGGTGATGGCTAATATCCTTCTTGGTCCTCTTCTCGGTGTTCGAGCACGCAAGCATAAGGACACCACACGACCATTGCATTAGGGTCGGGAATCTTCGAAAGCATCATCCACGAATGCTCTAGCCTTGTCGATCCACTCGTCCGTGTGTCTCCCGGACTTCATCCAACCATCGTACATCCACCGCCGATCTTCCATCCAAAGATAAACACTACATAACGTCAATGCATGCATCCAAATTTCAGATTTAGACAGTTTAAGCCTTGCTAAATAGGAGGGCTTACCCACCCACTGATGTGGGCTTAAGTACGGTGGTCGTGGCACGAGGGTGCTCGGGTCAGAATTCCGGCAGCATAACCCCGTTGTTCTCCGAGTGCAACGACGGGTACGGCGTACCACTTATGTTATGCACTAGGAGAACGACAAGGAAATACCGTCGGAATCCCAACCCGTAGTACACCCTCGTGTCACGACCATCGTACTCAGCAAGACATCCGTGGAAATTTTGTCCAAAACGTGGATGACTCGAGAGCGCAACACTTTTCGTAATGGAACCCAACGAATCACCGTCTCGAGCTCCTTACGAAAATATGCACGGCGCCGAACGGGTTTAACTCGCTCGGTTGGCGTTATAAATGCTAAATGTTGAACCGACCAAAAAGCCTAATTACGGTTGTATGCAATCTATAGTTGTCATTCTCCTAAATTATTAGAAATTTTTGCAAACACCTCCCTAAAACTAGGACATCCACTCAAGAGACAAAAGCAAGTATTTAATATAATAACAACCACATATTGCATCTATTTTAAAATTTTAAAAACTTGATTGCACAAATTCTAAAATGGCATCTATTTAGAAAGCAGATGGAATACAAAAGCAGGATGATGTCAATCCTAATTTGTTTACGAAGAAAAAGAAGTACCTCCAAT
Organism: Guadua angustifolia; assembly: GCA_036346375.1. Taxonomy (NCBI): domain Eukaryota; kingdom Viridiplantae; phylum Streptophyta; class Magnoliopsida; order Poales; family Poaceae; genus Guadua; species Guadua angustifolia. The sequence continues at coordinate 73,376,241 of CM070500.1, read as the reverse complement.
ACTTCTTTCTCTAAGCGCTCCTTTAATTGCGTAATTGATGATGAGCCACAAGAAAGCTATCCAAAATACAAGTTTGAAGATGTTAGAATTGTATTAACAAAATACAAGTTTGAAGATGTTAGAATTGCAATAGAGCAACACTGGTCAACACGATAATTGAGCAGTGAAGAAGTATAATTCAATTAGAATGTAGCCAATTCTAAAGAGCAAAACACGAGCAGGCGAATCATCTTTTTACGAGAACATATTGCAAGATCCTACCGAATAGGATAACCCAACAATTGAAATTATGATTTGCTTGGTTCACGGCTCACCTAGCCCTCGCCAAGATTTTGGGCATCAATTTGGTTGCCTAACTTGGCCACATTTTGGCAATAAAATAAACTAGCATTAGTTATGTCTTGGTTGCAAGCCAAAATTGGAGTGAAATTGTGGCTACAAACCAAATACATGTCAAATTTGGTCAACCAATCACAAATTTTAGCGATACAGCCAATGCAATGTGCCACAAACCAATCAGACCATATATACAAAACAAATAGTGTAATTTCTATATAATAGAGTCTAAAATCTAAACCAATGCCATCATTGAAAAGTATGCTATCGGAAAAATACTGTAGGTGTGCACATGAATATTATGGTCACAACTTGCAAGACCAATTGCTTCCAGAACACCAAAATAAAATGCCATTCACACGCTCATTTAGCATAATATGAAACACAACAATTAACTCCCATGTTAAGATCAACAATAGTGATTACCTTGAAGAGAATCTTGAGGCGGGCTTGCCCAGTGGAGGCGGCGGGTGGCGGCAGTCGTCTGGCGGGTAAGAAGCGGACATGGACGGTGGAGGAGGCGGGCGGGCAGAGGACGTAATGGCAGGCAGCGGCGGCGGGCGAAGAGGCGGCCGGCGGCAGAAGCGGACGGAGGAGGCGGGGCGGGGGCGCAGAGGCACGGCGGCGCAGCGGCGGCCGGGCAAGAAGGAAAGCGGGCGGAGGCGAGTGGTCGGGCAGAAAGGCGGCGGTGGGGCAGAGGGTTTGGCCGGGGCAGTGCGGGGCCGGGCTGGAGGCAGTGGAGGCAGTGGGCGGACGAGGAGGCGGCGGAGCAGTGGAGCCAAAAATCGCAGGAGCGCAGAAATGGCGAGCAGGAGGGAGACAATGAGTAGATCGATTTCGCGTACTGGTTGATAACGGAAGCCTGTGTCCTCGGCCACAATTTAGCCGCCGACACAGACAGCCCTCATGGGCCCACGGTCGGATCCAGTGCTTGTGTCGGCGGTTAAGCTCTCACCGACGACACAGGTTCAACCTATGTCGTCGGCAATATTAATGCCGTGGACACAGATAGCCCTCCAATGAGAATTTAGCCTGTGTTCTCGGCCACAATTTAGCCGCCGACACAGACAGCCCTCATGGGCCCACCGTCGGATCCAGTGCTTGTGTCGGCGGTTAAGCTCTCACCGACGACACAGGTTCAACTTGTGTCGTCGGCAATATTTATGCCGTGGACACAGACAGCCCTCATGGGCCCACCGTCGAATCTGAGGGGACAGTCGTGCGAGCCGATCCGGTGCTTGTGTCGGCGGTTGAGATCGGCAAGCGACACGAGTTCAACTTGTGTCGTCGGTAACATTTTTTGCCGTGGACACAGACAGCACTCATGGGCCCACCGTCAGATCCTGGGACACAGGTCGTGCTCGCTCTTCTTTCTCCCGAGATTTTTAAGGCCAGTTTAAGGTTTTTAGAACATGCACAACCTATTCCAGCTAATTGCTCGCTCTTCTTTCGCCCGGCATTTCATCGTCACAACAAATTCATCCGAAAACTCAAGGAAATGTGAGTCATCACCACCTACCGTCACGATCTTCGATATTTTTGTCGCCTCTGACGGGTCGAACGAGACATTTCTACGGTCACTTAAAGGTTTTACAACACTCTGACCTATTCGTGTCATTCCTCACTCTTTCAATTGGTCTGCGTTGGATCGTCACAAGGTTCTACTCAATGTACTCGACACGTAGTACGTACGGAGACATACACATAGCGCCATAACATACCAATTAATTAAATAATAAAAAGTTACATGTCATATAGATGTATGTTACCTAACAAACTATTCTAAAAGCTCTATTTAATTTTTCTTAATTTTAAAAACAACAAAAACATTTTCAAATAGATTTTCTGAATTAATCTGGAATTACTATTGTAAATCGGCTAAAATTAAGCAGTCGACAAAATTTAATCGTAATAAATCGGCCACATTTATGCCGTGGACATAGACTTATTTTATCGTCATTTGTTTCTCTCCCGACGACAAGCAGTCTTCGTGCCCTTGGTGGGCTGAGCATCCTGCAGTTGGTCCCACATGGCGGAGTGCTGTGTCGGCGGGTTTAATGAGGCCGAGACACGGCTTGAGAGGCGGAGTGCTGTGTGGGCGGGTTTAATGAGGCCGAGACACACTGTGTTGGCGGGATCTGAAATTCAATTTTCTCCGCGCCTGTGTCGGCGGGTTTAATAGGCCGAGGACACAGCTTGTGAGGCGGAGTTCCTGTGTCGGCGGGTTTAATGAGGCCGAGGACACAGCCTGTGTTGGCGGGATCTGAAATTCAATTTTCATCGCGCGCCGATACTCCCTGTTTGAGGCGGAGTGCCTGTGTCGGCGGGTTTAATGTGGCCGAGGACACAGACTGTGGTCTATATCGGCGGGTTTGAGGGTGCCGAGGACACAGGCCTGCTTGGTGTATATATGTCGTCGGGTTACGTTAAAACCGTCGATAGAGGCATACTTTGTGTCGTCGGTTTTTTTACCGACGATAAAAATGTTTCGGCCGAGGACACTATTCTTGTTTCCTGTAGTGAAGGGTAAGTCCACCACGTAAGGGCATTATTCAAGTCACGAACCGAGTGTGCAGAACTGAGGTTTAGTTGAAACTAATGGCATGGTTTACGCGATCACACATAGAATTAACTCGTTCTTGCATACAGAGGATATCTGATGCTTTGTACGCCATCCACGTTCCAAAAAACAAAAGTGATATCAATGGTCACCTGAAGTCCACTGATCATGTCCATTATTCTATGAGTTCGTCGTGTTGAAGAAGGGTGAAATATTTTGTTACACTCTGCAAGTGATATATATTTGTACTGCAGGATACATGACAATAGATGAAAATTAGAAAATTTCTGACAGTAGGTGGTGGTTGCATACACAAGGTGAAACAAAACTGAAAAAGTTGATCCTCGATGGACTAATCTTTGCACGAGAGGTTTGTTATTCCTATTATCCAAATGGGCTAAGCCTTTCAGCGTTGGTTACTGACAGGTATGGGAACCATCTACCAGGAGCTTGTTACTTAATATTAACTGATCAGTTGTTTCCTCAGGCTTCTCCTTTGCAACATATATAGAACATATAGGAACCCCCTTTTCAGCTTTAGCTAAAATTGACTCTACTATAGTTATTTTAATTGCTGTTTAAAATAAGTCCTTGTTGCATGCATTACTGTGACATGTAATTTATCAGTGGCATATCAGCTGAGATGCTTTAGAAATGTAAAATAAATCTTTCTCAGAGTTAAAATAGTGTGATAGCTTCTTTATATGATGTAACAGTTACTGTATAAGAATGATATTTCAAATTTGTGAAATGATCGTTCTGTAATCAAACAATCTCAGCATCAGATCAAGAATTCACCTGCCACTGGCGCAAACTGGCAGTATGCATTTCATTGCGCCACAAGGCCCCAATATATACACTCAACGAATTGCTTTCCCAAAGTAGTTACTCTTAAAATTGAGTACCACCTCTTAAAAATGATGTGATTAGTTACTTTAGAGCATCAAGCTATGAAAGAAGTCATGCTCTAATCCAAGGCTCACAGTGCCTAGTACTAGAAGAGCACCTACCCATGCTGTTCGAAGAGCTTGAAAGAACTTTTTCAACTTCCCTGTAGAGAAGAACAAAATCAGTATTTTCACAGTGTGCCTTAAAACAGCCCCCAAATAAGAAGATGTTGGTTGACAACAGGTCTAGACCACAAATATGATCTGGACCAATTTTGAACCATTGGCCGGTGTTTGCAAAAAAACTTGACTAGATTTGAATATAGTGCAATTTATTCATGTGAATGCATATAAAATAAAGCACTGCATGACTGGCAGCTTGAACTTTTTCACCATTTTTATAAAATATTCTGCTTCTGTATATGCATATTATAAAATGTTTCATGGCCAAGCCTTTCTCCTACTTTGGTTTCAGTTTTATATTAGGAATAACTTCGATAAAATCCAGATGCCATTGGATTTGTAATGCCCTTTTCTCGGAAAATATGTTATCCTGCAGGTGCATTCTCCAATGCTAGACAGAACATTACCTATGTTGTGTTCCTCATCATGGAACCTGATTTCAGGTTGTGTACTTGGATCAGCTTTTGATTCCTTGTATGGCTGCTCTAGCATGCAATCATCCAGCTTTTCTTGTAGCGATCTTCTGGACCTTCTGTGATATACAAGACTTCCAGTTTTATGTTCCTTTATTTTGTCATTGCTGCAAAATTCTTTTGATGGGGGGCTGCATAATTCTGCTGTTGTGAATTGATTAACAGCCTTGGCTTGCTTGATATCCTCTACATTGTGTGGTGGGGGATGAAGGGTTAGTATGCTTTCTTCATCCTGTACCTGGTTGCAAACTTTAGTCCATTCCATCTTCGTTGGTGAAGGAATACTAGGATTGTAACTTTCATCGTCGGTTATTTCGTGAATGGTTAGCACCCTTTTACTTTGACATGTACCAGTGTTTTCAATGATTTGTTGGTGGAGCCAATTGTTAAGGTCTATAATGTCCCTTTCTTCACTTTTGTTCTGCATATTCCCTGATTCCATAAGTTGACATTCTTTGAAGGAAATTACTTCACCTTGTGATGGTTTCTCATGTTCTAAGAAAATCACCTGCTTGATCTCGTACTCTGATGCATCTTGGCTGCATTCAGTCCCATCTTGAATGCTTGGTGTCCAATTCATGTCACTTATCATGGAAATACTGCATTCAGATTTGCATTCTGACTGCCAAGTGGTAGCATTTACTGGCAGCCTTACAGATTCAGCATAAACTGAGGAAGGCCTTTTCTTTGGTGTCACTGGTGGCTTTATCCTGTTACTAGTGGGAGTGTGGTTATTTAAGCCTATCCTGTGCTGGCTTGAAGCAGTTGGCTTCATGAATCTTGGTAACTTAGAAGAAACTTCTCTGTGATTCTTCGAACTCCTTACATTCTTTGATATATCAGTTTTCAGTTCTTCAGTGGATGTATGTGAAATGACAAAATTTGTGCTGACAGATGGCTGCGGTCCTTTCATATGCTCCATTGTCTCCTCGAGCTTCTTTATTTTTACCCTAAGATCTTCACATTCTTGTTCCAAATCATTGACCTTCTGTTCTAACTCCATCAATAAATGTTCCTTCCTTGCTTTTACTTCCTGCTCAAGATCAAAATATTAGTTTTTGTAGCAAAGAGTATGTTGTCAGGTAGATAAAACCCACATCTTAAAAAATTGGGTTACTTTCAGTTTGCATGAATACACACTATTGTGGTAATTTATGAGCCATCCGATAATTTTGGCAGATTTGACAGAACCTCGTATTGTTATTCCGAGTTGTCCTTTTGTCAATCAAAATGTGATGGCGTTAGCTTTTCCTTAACTAAACTACTTTAATGTTTGGCTTATAGAAATTGATGAAATTAGCCTAGTGGTTTTTTCATCAATATATAATCATATTGGTGGTAATTTCGAAACCTTACTGGAGATTCTTCACTTTCCAGGCGAATACTTCTCACTCTTGTTGCAAAACCCAAGGTACAAATTGTCTCACACAAATCATCCTCATTCGGGCTGATATGGACAAGCATCAATGTTTTGGACTCACATCCTGTCAGCATGAATACACCAAGGTGAGCTACAACCTACAGTAAATCTGGGTTTGTAAAACAAGAAAGCAACAAACTGCCTTTGGGATCAGTTACTGAGGCACTATTTACCTAGAGAATCTCTCAGGACTTGTGTAAGCTTACTATTCCTGTGAAATTGAAAAGGTGAAAGGATATCATTTCCTTAAAACTTATTGGACAGAATGGTAATCTATTATCTCAACTACGAAATGTGAGTACATGATGGATTTCACTTACCTGTAAGGGACATGGGCTTTTTTAGTTTGTAATGCATCAATCACATCCCCTAGGGCTGACAATGACAAATTTATGGCTTTGCCTTCCTTGAGCCTTTTCCCAGTTGCT